>OX335791.1:14529843-15729843 GCA_946896805.1 Scutellaria galericulata | reverse complement strand
CCACCACCAGAAGCTATAGAAGCTAGACGAGTTGCCTCATTCAAACTATAAAGAGTGTTACTAAGTCTGAGTAATAACCCATTCTTGGCGGCTATACGACAAAAATCATTTCTAGAGGTGGACTTCTGAAGCTTGAACACCTGCCACATGCCATCAATAGCCATATGAACCATTTCCCTGGAATTCAGGCAGCAGAAAAGTAATTAGCTAATGAATCTGTAAAGCTACATCTTAATCCAAACTAAGCTTGTATGTTTCAATTATAAGTAATGACTTCTAGAAAGTTGGATAGTCACAAGAAATAATTCAGTAGTATAAACATGCAGGTGAAATGGCTGTGTAGTTCTCTTACAGTCTTGAAGAAGTTGACCTCAGGTCATTAAAATTTAATTAGATGTCTAGTTCTGAATTAAAAAGAGCAAATTAAGTAAATTGAGTACAATATTTTAGTTATGGAGATGTCTCTATATATTACAGAGAAAGCACCAACAAGCTTCTGTCATCAAAATTGAAAGGAGCACCAGTGTGTGAAAGCAATAGACAATGGTCCCAGGTCGGCACAGGACACAGGCTGGTAACAGGTGCTCAATCTAGAAGGATAGGGCAGGGCAGTCAAAGAAACTAAAATCAATGTGTCGGCAGTAATATATCACTACCCCCATTTTCTAAGAATCTGACTAGCTGCACCTTCAGTTTTGAAGGACATAAAGTTCTCTGTTGAAGTGAAACAAACTAAATGAATTTTGAAGATAACCCCTAATATTCTGAGATGGATAAAACATCTCAGAATATGCTACTCTTCACCAGGACTAATGAAGCCACTAGAGAGTTAATATAGAAAAGAAGTCGTTCCTAGGCATAAGCCCATAATCAAACACCATAATTCAACTGGTATAAGTTTCAATTTGATATGGTTTCCGTAGCTTCTTCAGCGAGATAGTCCAGAAATCAACTGAATTGGATCTACAGACCTTTTCACCTTCAGAAAATTTTACCACATATCGATTCTAAGCCTTCAGAACTAAATGGAATTAAGTAGAAGATTACTTCCAACTGAAAACTATAGTGTCGTAAGAATAAAGCACTACTTGATTCAAAATAACTGACCTATACTTCGCATAATCAGCCTCTAAAAAGCCCACCAGGATTGGTATACCACGACAAGCAATAAACATTTGCAATGTCAAGGAGCTGGAGGAAACAAAGAATATTTATTAAAATTTAAGCAGATCAAAATAGGTTCAACCAAACAATTACCAGAGATAACATTTAACCTTGATTGGCAGAGTTGCTGTAAGAAATATGCTGCTTCCATGCGGACCTCTCGGGGACGGTCATGCACCGCAAAACTCATCACTACAGGAATCTGGAACATACTTTAATATAAGTACAGTTCACAGTAATAAAAAATACCCAAAAATAGATTCATGCACCAGACTTCTTATATCTATGGATATTCTACTCTTTTTTCAGGTAGGGGTTGTGGTGAGTTATGAAAATTAGGAAATTTGGCACCAAGATATAATCACAGATTAACAGCACAATTTGCTAATGAAGGAAAGATTCCATCATTCCTGTATGCTCCATAACTCTACTTCATTTCGGAATCAGACAACCAGAGATGTGAATTTTTAGAACACCTAAAGCTCTTGTATAAGTAGATAATTTGATAAAAATTCGAAAATCAAAGTTAGAATTATGAATTTTGGTATTAAATTCATATTTAAAAATCTTCTGTTAGACTAAACTTAAAATTGCGAACTTCTAAATTTCACATCCAAAGCAACTTCTATCTAAGTCATTTTCTTCTATTGAGTAATTAATTTCCTACAGGAACAATATCAGAATCCTAGTTCAAACACCTACCAGAGGTCTAGAATACTTATGAGCCATATTAAGTACTCAGTCAAATCAATCACAAAGCAAGTTCCTCAATCATAAATACTAAACATTTGCAAAATGCACAAACCAGTATCAATTTTAACATAAAAAACAGTGGATGGGTATTTAACATTAAAATTTAAAATATTATAATTAAAATTTGAAGATAGTAGCCTAATGCTTTAGTCACAACATTCTAAGACCTTTTCTATAGTTCAAGTATACCAAAAACTACATATCGATGGAATTTACTCATAGGCTTCAAATAACAATTCAACTTTTTATCATTAATTTGAATAACATTTCTCTTCAAACTTTAACCACACACACACACGCAGAGAGAGGAAATAACATCTGCAGAATACTTACAAGACCCACAAGACAAGCATTCTCCTGAAATTCGGTGTTATCTTTTATTATTTGGTTCAGAACTTGAAGCACGGAGCAGATTACCTGATTTTTTTTATTTTTTTTTGAAAGGAAATAATCAGCCACAGTAAGATGAAAACAATAACTCAGTGCCTATATATGAACAAGGAAGAGCAGTTTATTGAATTTCATCTGAATTACATACACGAGTTCTTGGAACCTCAAGAAGTTCCATTAGAGGAAGAAAACCATGTTGTGTAATAAAAACAATCTTCTGTTCTGGTCGCTGATGAAAGAAAGTAGTCAACTTCTGACAAGAAGATACAATCACATCTTCAGATTCATCTGGCCTCAACGAAGACACTAACTTGCTAAATTCAACCGCCTGAAGCACAGAAACCACAGCAGTTTTGAATCTGGATCTACTTCATATTTTAATGGAAGAACATTATCAAACATCTAAACAGATCATCAAACAACTGATAGTTAAAAACAGAAATAACATGAGTAGGTCTCAACTGAGAATCAGATTGAATTAAAAAAAAAACTAAACAGATAATCAAACAAGATCACTCGCTCAAACCCTCAGATCTAAAGTGAGTAAATGGAAACTTTTAATGGGACATATGACGCTTGATTGACCCCAAGGAGCACCAAAAAAAAAAAAAAAAAACTAGAGATGACAAAACTTTAAATTAAGTCTTGAGAAAGTAATTATCAGTACTCTTTTATTATTTTACAGAAAAAGAAATGGCACTTCAAAATTATGAATAACTTCTCTCACGTGAAAAGGCATTACTATTGTGACCAATAATCTCAAAATATTAAGCACTCTACTAAATAATGTTCTTCATAACTGGATAAAAAGTCTGAAAAACAAAACCATAGACATGACCAAAAGTCATCAAGTATAAACTGGTGTTTAATCCAGTCCCTCACCCTTCTACAGTAGTTGGGAGAAGTGAACAGCAAGTAGACTATATAGTAACTTCTATATTTTGTTGGCAATAACTAGGGCAAACAGAAAATCCATAAAATACATCATCATAAAAAGCAATCCAACTATGTAAAATACATGTACCTGAAGGTGAAACAGATTCTCTGCAGGCAATTTATCTTCAAATCCCTGATAGGAATGCAGAGCATAAGAAAAATAAGAATTGAGGCATTTAATTGAGAAAATTAAATAATAATTTATATTGGTAATCTTACCAAAGTATCAATATCAATGACATCTTCCTTTAGAACACCCATCATTAGACGAAGTAGGTCACCACCATTTGCCTGTGCTGATTCATTCTCCATTTGCTTTTGAGCAATTGTAGCCCTCAACTTTGTAGCTAGATCATTCTTTCCACCATCAGCAACGGAATTGCCTCGAATTGCATGTGAAGAGGATGCAGAAGTAGAGGCTTCAGCTACCCGGTCCTCCAAGTTCTCCAAAGGATGAAATAAGTCATCCAAAGAAGCATCACCTGGAGGATCACTGAATCTACTAAGCTCGTTTCCTCCAGAACTGATTGGTTCCTTCACAGCCTGCATAGGTGGCAACCAAAATTCATTACCAATATGCATAATAGTATAGCAGAATCAATAGAATAAGAAAGACAGTATAATAGTAATACAATGGTACAAAAACTAGAGAAAATGCACTAGTTAAAAGTAATGTTTAGCATCTGAATGCATGGGTAACCTAGGCAAATTGGCACCGCTGAACAGAACTGAAATTATAACTAAAAGGGGAACCTAAACTTGTTATGCAACATGTCTTGAAAGCTATATTAACCAGAAAAAGAAACTAGACTATATAAGTCTGGATTGCTTCATCCGGTGATGAGTTGGCTGTATACTTACACAAACCACCTGGTCAAACAATTACAAATTCAAGAGGTAACAAGTTAATTCTTGGCCCGTGATGGACCTGGCCAGTATGTAATGGGATTGCAACCTCACATGTTAGAATATTTTGACCTGGCTGATTTCAATAAGAATATTCAAGTTTAGTTATTGCAACTAAGGAAATATGTTCCACCTCAATTACTGCACAGACAATGATTCACAACTAGGCAAATAAATGCATTCAGGGCTCATCAAAAACTGCAACTGTAGTATTGTACAGAACTAATTTACTGGGCAAAAGAGAAGCAGATACAATCAACTTAAATCTCAAGTGATTCAAGCAAAAAGAGAGATATTTTGTCCCTAATAAATCTAGAATACCGCTAAGTACATTAGAGTAATGAAATTACTGAAATGGAATCATAAGAATGAGCATTGGATGGATCGAATTAAGAAGATCATTCAAGAATGAACCAGACTAATTCTCTAAGATGTTACAATCAAACCAAATATTTTTTAAGATAAAGTTTGTTTTCTATATTTTAGAAGCACCAACAAAGAAACATTTATTAAGAAAGAGCTATAATTTTTAAGATAAAGGTTGAAATATCTAAATTTCAATTACGATATTTTATCATAAAAATATGTATGCAATCGATAGCTATAATTTTCAAGAAGAAGGAAGACAATAGCATATATAAAATAAAATTCTGAAATTTGTATGAGAAACAGAGGCAAAATGCATAAAGGAATTGGGAGAAGGAGCCAAAACAGCACACTGGTGGAAGCATATGAGCTACAGAGCTTGTGCGTGGAGCGCATATGATACCACCAGTGTGCTGATTTGATACCATCTCCAAAGTGAGGACTGTGAGTCTGATGCAGACTGCAGAGCGGTCCCCAGTCCGCCAGATGAGAAATTGTGTAATTCATGATATAAACGTACTATTTGCGATATATCACGATTTTATAGGAAATTTTACTTCTCTTCAACTGAACGCGATAAGTTACGAGATATTTGATGTCTCGCCACTATTTGTCATACTACATAAAACTAATTGATTAGGTCCTATTACAAGTTCAAAAATCAGAATTGTGATGTTCGAGGACAAATTGGCTTTAAAGCTGGACTTAACATTTAGAAGAGAAGCTAAAGCAACCATATGGATCCCAAACTAAGCCTCACATCATTAAATTATATTTTAATGTTTCTCATCACAGAAGTGGCGAGTATTTTATAGCAGACCGAAAAAGAAATACAATTTCTAAATCTAAAGTTTGATAATCTTGGCAAGTTTAAAAGCTTCATGAAAGCATACATGTACCTAATCCTGGCTGTAATCAACTTTATTAACAATTGAAGTTATTACATTGTAGTTTATGATAATTTATGGTCCCATCAATGCACATGCATGAGTTCCCTAATAAGTATACAAACAACCACATTCAATCAAAACTCAAGGAAATCTAGAGTTGTCGAAGGCGCACCTGCCTAGGCGATTAAGGCACTAGGCGATGGCAGCACATCTCAGATATACCTAGGGCAGCCACCTTGAACGAGGTGCGCTTAAGCAAGGAAATGCAAGCGGCGAGGAGAGAGAGCAGATGTACCAATCAAGTTTAAGCCCTAATCTTAACACTGAAATACCAAAAAAAATCCTAATTTATAGGTGAAATTCGAGCTAAATTAGGTTATTCATGGGCCTTTAAAATACCACAAAGCCCAAAGGATGATTAGCCCTAATTTACTACCTAAATTGAGACATGTGGCTGTGGCCCTCTCTCTTGAGATTATCGGTGGCTGTGCTCAGATTGCTTGTCTCTCTCCTCCATCTCTCCAGAGGTTTTTTGTAACGGCTTATACTTGTTTATGATATATAATGGGAATCCGTATAGTGTTTTGCCACTTATACTTGTTGACAACATTCTTTACTTTCTTTTTTTTGTTTGTTCGTATTTATGACATTTCCTTTTGAAGAAAGTTTATGTATACTTCAGAAATACTATTTGTGTGTATTGTTATATTAAGGATTTTTAGGTTTATGCACCTAGCTCTGCTTGGGTGTGATATTTTGTTGTACCTAGTACCTCAGGCAATAAACGACCTTTTCACCTTAGGTGTACTTAGCACTTTTGACAATTGAGGAGATCTTATTCAACTAACAAACAAAAATTTAATGTAACAAGGCATGAAATAAACAGAACAGACAAAATTACCTTCTTTGAGCTCGAATCTTGACTCTTCTGACCAATGATGTATTTTCCATGCTCAGTAGCAACTGAACTTCCTTTTCTTTCTACTTTTCTAGTGACAACATTTCTCTTAGTAGACTCAGCAGCTTCCACTTCACCATTTATCAGCCCTTCATTCTGTTGATTTTGGTTGGATGTCTTGTCTTCCACTGAATTAGAAACCGATGACTCGTGACCATCCAATAGTCTGTTCAAGCTGGCTTCCATGGGCGAGTTTTCATGGATTGCAAATGTGGGAACTTGATCTGAAACATCTTCTTCAAGGTTATCTGTCCCTTCCTCGGTAAGATTAGCATTAGAACCATCATCACCATAAGACTTGCCAACCTGTGAAGTCTCCAAGGATAGCAGTTCAGTTTTACATTCCTGAAACTCAGAACAGGCTTCTAAGGTATTTCATAAAGTAGGAAAAGTATCACCTTCAGTTGACACTAAATTAGAAAGCATGATGAAATACTACAGCAATAGGGGGAAATCATGTTACAGAACATGAAATATTCAAAAAAAAAAAAAAAAACTTTACTTTCTCAGCAGAAGAGGTTTCCACACTACACCCTTGTCCACCACTGCTTAATTCAGCATTACCAGGTCCAACTTCCTCAATGTTTCTGAAAAGTTACAAGAATTAATATGCTCAAAGACTGCATTGTCTGAATTCGACTGGTAAATGGATTTAAAAGCCCCATTGAAGTGAAACAGAAAAAGCAATGTGATGTAAGAAGCTTGTACAGTTACTTTAGTGAAGAGTAACACAACTACAGAAAAGTATAGTTTTTAAATTGAGCCATAAAGACAAAGCTAGATACAGATAAAGTAAGACTATCAATACTATCAGAACAGAGAGACAAAAGACTTATCACTAGAAACTACATCATTGATCCTAAGCCCTCAGTACTCTCCCCTCCCACAGTCAGACACTCAGAACTGTGAAGCAGAATACATCATAAAATCCCAGGACAGATTCTAATACTATACTCATAACACAAACCATTGGGGCATTAAGGTCATCCTTCCTAGATTAAAGAATGTCCAAAGAACCAAAAAAAACAGAGAGAACATATCATTAAGCATAAATCAACAAATCTAGTCAGAAAAAGAGAGAAAGAAAGGTTCACTGTTGCGTAACTTTGTTCTCCGCAATGATTTCAAAACAGTGTATAACTTGACAAGTATTGCACAGTCTAAACCTAATAGTGGCAAGTGTAAATGCACATACAAAATTCATACATGTCAAAACTTCAAAGCCCAAGTTTCTCATAAGTACAGAACTAAATCCTCATTTTCCAACATTTCGGGGGGGGGGGGGGGATCCATAGAACAAATGGCATTCAGGTCAGTAATGCATAATTTAGTAGTAACAAGCTGAGACAGGAAAAAAGATTAGAACCCATTACAATGTGAGGCAACAAAGATAATCTTTAAGAATGATAACCAAATAAACCCTTTTTATTTCATATCAGTCTGGAGAAAGATAAAGTTTCATGGATTTGATTAATGTTTATAAGCAAGCATGCATTATTGTATCTACCAGGGCTAACAAGTAACAGAAAAGGGAAAAGGTTTCATTGTCCTTGTGTTTTTCTAAGTGAATAAGTCATCAGATGGGGGCCTAACATAATTAATGACACAGATTGAGAATTCTGTCCTTATTTGGTAAGAAACAACGATTCTATTAATAAAACAAAAATTACAAGAAGGGTTTAGGGGACAAGAAGTCCTCACTAGAGAAACAATTTCAATGTCTGACACTATTGCTCAATCGATATGTTCTCTTATGAGCAAGTGACAGGAACAGAGGATTAACCATGCCAAAAGAGAGATTGATAGACAGACAGATAAAGATAGGAAATCAGTACAATAATACCTTAGTGTTCCACTATGACGCAGCGAAGTCTGCAAAGCACGTCTTGAATTTTGAATCCAAGGATGTGAAAGTAATGTTTTTGCATCAGGCCTCTGTCTAGCATCCTGAAATGTCGAATTAAATGTAAAATACTAAATGGCACCCATATGATGCGACTGCAGCCAACCACAGTTAAAATCAGTGGACAGAACTCTTTTTTCATTGGTCGTGTATGAAAGTATAATAATCTAACAAGAATTCACTTAAAATGTAGAAGCAGGACACTATCAAACTCAAGTCGAAACATCAGAAAAAAGAGTAGCAGAATCTCTCAATTAAGTTGACTCTATTTAGTGAGAAGCCGAGAACTGATTCATTATGACATTACGTAAAACACAAGTTCTATTGGTAAGCCTGGTGAGGAGACATTATGATTAAGCTCGGAACTGTTGCCTTCAGAATAGTATCCAGGCTGATTTTTAACTACAAGATGATAACCAAGGACCTACCAATACTGAAGTCTTCATTGATCTTTGAAAAAAGATGATGCATCAAGCAGAGTATAAAGATAATTGAGCTACAACAGCTCCACATTTTGATGCTTCTCATATAAGATGAAAAAGAAAAGAAGAGGTGTGTTAGAAGGCTTAACAGCTACAATACAAGGTCTATTAACATTCCAATTTCCTATGGCAATATTTCTTTTAGGTAAGAGATGATCAATAGCCATTCATGCCAAAATACCCGAAACTTTTATCCCCATCTTTAGAAAGTACCTGAAATATCCTTTTAGCTATTTGACTTTCATCATGATTCATTAACTTACAAAATCCTTTGGAGAAAAGAAACATGCAGATCAAAATGTAATCTAGTGAGTTTTTTTAACAAAAAACAACTAAATGGTAATCAAGTGAAATTAATGACAATAGAGGACCACTATCTGACTCAAGAAACAAAAGGATGAATTTGCAACAATACCATAACAAACAAAAAGTCAAGAAAAACCATATGACAAAAAAAATTGCACTCTACAATTCCCAACAGACCTTCTTAAAGCATTGACGCAGGAAATCAGTAATAGCTGGAGAGAGACTATCTGGAATTGGAGGATGTTCATCCTGAAATAAGAAATAATGTACCAACTTCAACAAAGCAACCAAAATATAGTTGTTAAAAGAGTTTTAAAAAAAAAACAGTAATGTTCACTACATATGAAATATTTATTCACTATCAGAACAATTAGAAGATGTTAGGTTGGATAAGAATGCGGATGATGTCAGGAGGTGGTTGTTAATTTCACCTGAAGTCTTTTCTTGTAAACCTTTTTTTATGTCTTCCTTTCCTATTGACATATGCCCTCCCTTTCCTTGGAACAAAGCTGTCTCAAAGGTTCCAATACCTAAAAAGGTTCAGCTATTTTCATGTTGATGGATTTGTGTAAGCTTCCCACCTGTTATTTATTACAAAAACGTTTATTGAATGTCCTTTTGTCTCCTTATTAGTTTGTCTTCCATACGGGTGAGTGAGGATTGGGATCATCTGTTAATTTTTTTTTTCATTAAATTAGGGTATAGAGCGCTTAAGTAGTTGGGTGACTTGTGGGTTATGCCACAATCTGCAAATGAGTTGTTTCTGTCAAGTCTTGGAGGATCTATTAGCAAAAGGATCAGATGTTTTGGGAAGTGATTGTTCCAGGATTGTGTTAATCTCTTTGACCCGAAAGGAATAGAAGAGTTCTTTAGAACTCTGAGGAATCCCTTGATAAGATGAGGGATAGGGCTAAGTTTAGCTTCCTAGTGCTTGATATTCAGAAATTGGTGGACTACTAAAGTAGCTAGATTGTTTTGCTTGCTATGTTTAAGATTCCTCATCCACTGTACTCGTCGTAATTTTAAGTAATAAAACTTCCTTTTCTTATCAATAAAATTAAAAAATTCCGTTTATTGGAAGTTAGGATGGGAAGGGGAAAAAGATAGGATAACTATGCAGAAACGCAGCATATATTCACATCTAGCCCACTAATAAAGCAATTAGATGAAAGTAGCGGTGATGATAACACAAACCTGATTCCTACCTGTACAATTCTAAACAGGGCAGGCATCGGCTGCAGGTCATAGTATGGTGGAACACATGTGAGAAGTTCAATAACAGTGCAGCCTACACTCCAAATGTCAGAAGCGGCACAAACTCCTGACATTTCAATGACCTGACAAGAAGGCAAAATTTGTATTTTATCATGCAGCCAATCCTATAAACCATAAAAGTCACACAATGTACACTTCACTAGTTCAGTAGAAAAGATTAAGTATCTATTGTCTCAATGCATTTGAATAGTCATAGAAAAAAAAGTTATCGCTTCTTAATAAAAGAAAGTGAGCATGCTCGTGTATTAAAAATTGTAAAGTGGTAATCCATGAATAGTTTTGCAGCCTAAACACATAATGAAATAGAAAAGAATGAATGTACGAATAAGTTGGCTAGCTTATATCTTGATTGTACCTTTAAGCTATTACAATTAAAAATAGAAAAGTATTTTAATAGTATGAACAAAAAAAGATGATATTCCAGAAGCTTTTTTGAGGAAGGACTACTAATCCTTCTCATCAGGAGAGAAAAAAGTAAGGAAAACAGCATTTTTATAGTTAAGGAGTTCGGATAGTTATTACATCTCTTTCATCACTATCAGACTGAAAGATAAAAGGGTTCAAGCTCTTCTGCTAACAAAGACAAAATAGGTTTTCAGGTTAAAGTTAGGTTTACTCAATAGTTTTTTTCTAATCTTTATTTCAGAATAAAGTATTTGCTTCCAATCTTTTCTCATTCACTCATCACACAAGCTTCATGTTTTCTAGCCGTCAACCAATGAGTAATTGAGGGGCATGTTAGTATATGACATGAAAAGAAGGTTTGCAACTATTCTGAGACTGCAATATAGTCTTTCATACTACAGAGGGAACTTTTATTCTGTATAGGATGGGAAAGATTTACAATTCAACTAGAGCCTAGATTACGCAAGTTACGCTGGGCAACAAGAGAAGATTAATGAAGACAGAAGGGGCATGCAAACAAACATAGAAAGTAGTAAAACCAAATTCCGTAGTAACCATATTATGCATATTCATCTACAGAGTTTGGAATTCAGGAAACAGATTCACAATATAGTTTTAAAAAATCAATTAGATTTGGGCTGCACAAATAATTCACATATCATAACTTTTCTAGCCTCATCATTAACCCATGGACACCCACTTTCTGCTTGCATGCATCATAGACATTTACATTGTTCTGACATGAGGAAACTTAGCACTAATACACTTCTCATGCTAGTTTCTGTTCATGTCACCTTAGAAGAAGAAAGTCAAGTAAAAACTAACTAAGACTTGAAAAAATAGGAAACTTCAATCTCATTGGGGGGGGGGGGGGGGAGAAAAAGAACTACTCAATCTCAAATGTCAGGAAAGAGAGAGATATACCTCAGGGGCCATCCAGTAAGGTGTTCCAACAACAGAATGTGTGTTAACATCTGCTTCAGTAAGTTTTGTAGCAACCCCAAAATCTGCAAGTTTGACAAGACCCTGAAATTTTAGGTTAGATCAAGGAACTACTGGTTCAGCAAGCTTGAGTTTTCAATTATCAAAAACAATCATCTGGAAAAAAAAAAAATATGCATGCATCTGAATACAAATAGAATGAGACCACTTTAAACAAACAAAGGATATGCAATACAAAAAAGTCAATACAACAGCCACTTTATTTGCATCAAAACACAAACAAAATATAAAACTAATATTTGTCAACCAAATAGCCAAAAATAGCAGAGAAAAATGGCTGGTAAAACAAAATTATATAAGAAATATAAGCAGGGGAGCAACAAGGTAGCCAAAAAAAAAAAAAAATTCAGGTGTACCTCTTTCGTTGTCAAAATATTAGCCCCCTTGATATCTCGATGAATTACACCTTGTTCATGCAGGTATACAAGACCCTCCAATACCTAATTACAGCATACCAACAGATATTTGAAACCAAAATGCATGAGCAGAAACCAACTGATGATGGATGAGGTTAATTATGAGACCTGGGCTATATATACAGCTACCAGTGACTCTGGAAAAGGCCCAAATTTATTTGGCTTGATAATGTTTGCAAGTGAACCATTCTCCACATACCTTAAAGAAAGAAAAATAAATAGCAGATTATGAAAATTATTTCCTGCTTTCATACAGTAATAGAGTTGAAAGTAAGTTATAGAAATACAGAAAAAGGAAAATCATGTCTTACTCGAGTATAATGTGAAGATGGGTTTTTGTCTTCAAAGATCCAAGATATTTCACAATATTCTTATGATTCAAATTCTGGAGGAGAAAGGACAAACGTCAAAGAATGCAAGTAGGACTATATTCCATAATAGCATGGTATAAATGTTGAATGCAAATGGCAGAATCTGGCACCATCATAACTGTATTATTTAGTAGGTGGTGGGTAGTTCCGCAATGCATAAAACATGAGAGCCAGAAAAAAAATCGACTTCCGCATGCATGAAATCCTAAGGAACCATGGACTGAAGGATAAATCAAAAAAAAAAAAAAAAACATTTGAGCCATAACAACGCTGTATTTCTTAGAAAATGTTTCGGGTTCATTGCAATCTGGATCTACAACTATGCTAAAAGCCGCAACATGCTCACACCCAAAACTTTACACTGATTCATGTGACTACATTTACTTTATAGTAGTAAATAAAACAACAGAAAATTTACCTTTAACAAATCTATCTCTTGCTGTAATATTTGCATCAGCAGACACACGAACAAAGTTATGCAAGAGGAAAGAAAAGTAACAAGCAGTCAGTCCAATTCAGGAAATGACAAGCTAAGATAAAAGGCCTTTTCAGTCACATTAACTAGAGAGTGAAGAAGTCGTAATAAATAAATAAATAAACAACAACAATTGAGTACTTCAAAGGAAAATTCAGACCATAATAATGTTAAGATCCTCTTGAGCAATGTTCTCGAGCGAGACTTGCTTGATCGCAACAAAATCTCCATTCTCCAAATCCAAACCCTTGTACACTCTTCCATAAGCCCCTTTGCCAATTTCATCTCCAAGCATCTGCATTCAAATTATTTTGACGGCAAAGATACTAAATTTACATAAAAACGCCAAAATTGGGTAACAAATTAAGCCCTGGAGATAATTATAACAATGCTTACGTATTTGTTGTCGAGTGTTTTTGATTTATGGAAAGCGGATGTCGTCATTTGCCGAGCCATCTCCGCGAGTTCCAACGACAACGGAACCCTAATTCTCGAGTAATTCTACCTCCGTTTCATATTTACGTTCAATTGAAATATATATGTGGGGTTTGAAGGCGTAACAGGCGGAGAATTAACGAGAGAACAGAGCCGGAAGAGTAATGTCAGAAGATGATCGGCCGTTCCAAGTTCCGCGACGGAAGAGCCTCGACGCTGCTCGGAGAGACGCGGAGGAGATGATCGGGATATAATTTCTTATTTAATTCACGCTTTAATTAATTAACAAAGTAAAAGAAAGGGTAACTTCGTCTAGGTAAAGAGTTTGCTGATGCCAGCCTGGCACACCAAATCTATTTTCCCAAGTTGGGAAAATATCATCGATTTTTTCTTTTCTTTTTTTCCTTTTCTATTTTTGGACTAAAAGATTTCAACACATTGTGAATAAGCTTTTGGAAATAAAAGTCGATTTGCGAATTTATGAAGTATCTAATGTTAACGTTGAATATATTTATGGTATAGTGTATGTTGTTTTCAAATTTTTTCCATGTAATAATCACTTTTTTAATCTATTTTATTAGTATTCTAGATATACATTACACAGTCATTACTCCCACCTGCCATGCACATGGGATCTTCTATTACACTTGATGTTACATTTCCTATTCCAAAACAATCATCACACACCAAGTGTATTCGATGACATCACTATTTAACACATGTCATATAATAAATGCTATGAAACATGAGATGTAGCACCAAATGTAATAGAAGATCCAATCCGCCCATCGTGAGCACATTAACATGTGTCCACCGCTGATGTGTCAAACATCTAAAATATCTATTAATTGGATTTTTCATATAATGAGGAGATGAGATCAATACTCAGAACATATTAAAAGTTGTGGCGTTTTATCATTTTCGTACACATATATTATCTCTTAATGATATCTTTTATAAAAACATCTTTCGATGTACCAATTTTAGCCTTTTTTATCCAAACCCTAAATTTATTCCTCCCAACTCAAAACTCTCATCTCTTTGTTCTCCACTATAGTTTGAATGTCATCGTGTCATCACCACTGAATTAGACGATTTATGATTGTAATTTTTTCTCCCTTAAAGATAGTGATGATTCTAATATGCAACTGTAATCAAAACAGGAAATGTTAAAAGGTTTAAAAATTTACGTACATAATCTGATCATTTTAATTTTGTCCTCATCTCCCCTACCAATGGCGCACACATGGCTGCGAAGACTGCTAATAAAGGAAGAAATTAGTAGTTTGTCTTTTATCATTATTCTGTTCTTTCATCTCCATTAACTTTGTCATTGTTCGTTATTGAACTTCACCTCAGTTGTGAGGACAACAAATGGCGATAATGGAGGAATAAAGAATTAGTGTTCTGGTGTGGGAATGATATATAGATATTTCGAATTTGGTTCTTTTTGTCCAACATAAATAATTGTATAGTTGGAAAATTATGGGGTGCACATAGCCACATTGTAATTGTATTTGTCCTCCTTTTAAGTTATATTTCCTCGAATTAATATACGTGCAGCTCTACTCAGTTCTAATAATACACCTAATACTACATGCATGTACGTATAAATATACATGAGGTGGTATCTTATGACTTGTGAGATCGCCTCGTATATTTGATCACCTGAATTGAATTAAATTCTTCAAAACAGGTCAATTAAGCCAACCATATTTCAATAGTCATACTCTATCCAGACACGTGTATACTCACAAGTCTAATTCAAAAAATACCTAACTATGTTAGCGCATCAAAAACTAGTTTATTGAAAATCTCAAATCTTGATAAAAGTATGATGAGTAACCTTCTATTATAAAACAATCCAATCAAATATGAACCCAGAACCACAAAACATGCAATCAATTAAGTAATTATTGCACTTATCTAATATTTGTATATCACTTGTATATATAAATATATGTTTATAATTAGTCTAATTGTGTTTCTTTGAACTAATGTAAGTCAGCCTTTTGATGAAGAATTGAATCCATTTACAATCGTAGATGCAAACTAGATGTTGAAGAATCAAACCAAATTAGGTATCTGCAAACTGGTGTTTCTTCTTCAATTCCAAGAGTTTATACCACCTTCTGTCGACCGAAGCTGCATTCCTTGCACCTAAGTCTGGTACATATGACATTTCTTTAATCCCACTTGCTTACAACTCTACATATTGGAACCATTCGTTATTTTATTAATTCCAAATATATTGTTCTTAAAAGGATACTTACGATGCAGTTTAGGTTCAGACTTCTCGCAAGATTCTGAGCAAGTCTCCTGCGAAAATGGAAAATATACCCCAAGTAATAAATCATTTTGAGAAAATTATGTTTTGTAAATTAATAGACAATGAATATTTTATAAAATAATGTCAACTTTTATTCCACGATGTGTTGTAGTCTTACTTCGACTGTGGTGGCAAGTCGAATGGAATCTTGTATTAGTGGATCCAGATCAGCTTCATATCCTGGTTTCACATACATAACCTGCAACAAAATCAATATTGATACGCACATAAACATATTAAATAAATCATATAACTCATATCCTACCATATATAACATAAATCGATCTGCTTAAATTACGACCAACTTATACAGGTAGCCTATACGCCATATATATACCTTACCATTTAACAATTTGATATTTCATCATAAATTTACTAATGCATATGCCATTTAGGGTGATGACATATCACATATGTAGATTGCATCAATATAATATGAGGTTGAAGAACAATGAAATTAATTTAAAGAATCTAAACTCCCATAGTGTAAATACATAAGGTGTAACATATCAATATATCTTGCATATAATATAAACATGTTGCATGAGTGAATTTGTATAAATGAAGGAACAAATTAAGTGGGATGTTTGAAGAATTACAGAAGGATCATCGCCACCAATGTCAGGAAGTTGATGAGATGAGTCTTTGACTGTTCTTGTTGATGGCAGAATCCAAACTTTGAATGTTGTATTAATCTGATGGAATATATATGCATGGATGAATTCAAATTAAGCATGGTTAATATTGTATAACAGAATGAATGATGCTTACCTGTCTCAAGTAGGGGGAGCAGCAATTGCAACACTTTGTAGTGAAGCATGTTGTGATCCTTCCTTCCACAGACAGCCCAAGGCCAGCATGCTATTCCACATTTGGTTTCTCTGTTATTTCCAAATTATTGAACACTACTATTTTTGCATGACTATGATTCAAGATTTCCAATGCTTGGTTTCTTGAAACACTTTTGATTAATATGTGTTGTGTACTTCATGGTCACACATAAAAAATAATTTGATGACTTTGGTTTTTACCAAATATATACTAATCACGATCACTTATATACTAATCTTGTAAATGAGCACTTTCATTTTTAGCTAGTTGTAGTTAGGAAAAACAAACTAATCACGATTTAACATTCATTATTTTCTAACCATATTTGACATTTTTACTCTTTTTGCTCATACCATCCACACGTCCTATCAACATTTAGATCACTTACCAATAGTCTATTTGTTCTATTTACATCAGTTTGTACCATTCAAAATTAATTAAATCATCCAATTCTTTATCGTACCAACATTGAAGTGATACCATCTAATCTCATACCAATTTATGATTGATCAATATGTCTAAAAATGAATAAAACTAAAAAGAAAAAAAACCTTTCTTATGAAACAAACCAAATGCTTGAATAAATGCATGTGAATATATAACCAAAAAATTGAAGGCAAGATTGCAAAATCACCTTCTGAATGCAAAGAGTGATGAAGACATTAGTGTCTTTGTGAATATCAAGTGACAGATCATGCAGCTGCAGCTCTTGCATAGAAAACATATAATCACAGTTCCATTTCCCATGCCACCTCCCATCAGATGGCGATATAGTGATCAAACGTGGCTTCGACTTTTTCTTTTGTACCTTTTTCATGAAATTAAAACAAATTCTATTTTTTAAACTGATGATTATTTTGAAACAGATGGAACATGATAGTGTAACTATAGGATCCTAGCAACACTACTTTTCATATTTAAGTATATGATCACAAAGGTAACTATTATAAAATAAACCATTAACTAACTTTGGGTTCAGCAAATCATAAACAGTATATGGACAAGGCACAGTGAAGAATATACAAAAATGAAGAAAAGTAAAATTACCATTGGAGATTCATTTCTCTTAGCAGCCGAAGGTGTGGGAATGGAAACTGGGACTTTGGGAAGATGACGTGGCGTTGGGAGTCTATTAAAGATGTATCCTGATGATGGGTTCCAATGCCCAGCTCCAGCCATCTTTCTTCTTCTCTTACACACACAACAATGATGCAGAATTGCACAAGTTATATAACCTTATCTTGTGGTGGTCTATGTGGCACCTAAAGTGAACAACCAAAATATGATATTTTGTACACACTGAGATACGTGATTAGGAAACTGTAAGTATATTTATTCCATTTTGAGTGGTCTTTTTAATCTCAAAATTTGTGTATTAGTCAAAAGTAAGTTGTATGGATTATTTTTTGCTGTTTGAACTATTTAAAAAAATAATTGAATTTTTTCTAATGAGGTGTATCTATCTAGTCGACTTCATTTTCAAACATTTGTCTTTTTTAAATCAAATTAGCTATCAAAAGTACATCTCAAGACTAGGTAAAAGAAAGAAAAGAAAATTTATGAATGTCATCCAATCAAATAAATATATTATTTATATAAAATTAGAATATTAACATTTTTTAGAATATAAGACATGTTAGATGGTTTCAAAACTCTTATCAATAGAGATATCAAAATAGTTCAGACTCGTTGGGTTGTCTCATCCTCCCGCCTCATTGGGTTGGGTTGATCAATCAGAAGCCCACAAAAAAGCGGGCTTATATGGATTTAGGATTGAGATTGGGTGGGTTGGTCTCTCTATTTTTTTAATTTTTTTGTAAATATAGATGAAAAATTAATAATAATGATAATAAATTTTATTTAATGTAAATAATGATTTATAAAATATCAACATAAGTGATTTATTTATGTGGAAGCAGTTTTAATAAAGTGACTATTTTTTACCACTTATTTTAGTATATTATAGGTAATTGAATATATATGTTTTAATAAAAAAATGAAAAAAATTCAAGTGGATCTACCCAACTAACTTTCCCACTAATGAATTGGATTGAGTTGTGATTTTAGAATCCACCGTACATATAGCAAAATCCGTCCATTCAAATGACGGATTATGGTGGATAATGGATTGACCAGTTTAGCCGGTCCGTATTGACAACTCTATACTAGTCTCTAATAAAGATTAGTAACGTTTATTCAAGAAAAAAGAAATATGATTTTCTTAAAAAAAAAAGGAAATATGCAGTTGATTGCAAAAGTGGTTAATAGAAAAAAGAGAAGAAAATTGTAGTTTTTGTTTTAAATTTTTATTTTTGTGGTCGTCATTTCTCCAGTAATTCGCTCTCTCAATTCTGCTGACTGGCTCTCTTCTTCTTCCTCTTCCATAATTGTCTCGAACAGCTGAGATGACGAGTATCCTAGCTAGCCACCCTCGTACTAGGTTTCCCGCGGTTGGAGACACTTGTACACTTCTTCATAAGGTTGTTGATTGCAGAGTCCTCTCTTTTCCCTATTCAAATTCGGACCCTAACATTCGTACCCGTTCGAGCAGTGCTCCTACACGCCGTCGGATTAAGGGTTCTTGGGCCATTTTATCTGGTAAGTTGGATGATGGGATTGAAGGAGATGGTGACTCTGAGGACGATGCCAATCGGGAAGATCCTCAAGGAAGCGGAATTGACCCCGTGAGTTGAGTTTCTACTTTCTGCATATGTCCAAATTGCCCCCCACCCCCTCTGTGTGTGCGTGCGTGAATTTTTGTTTTTTGTTGGTTGTTTGAGTTTAAATATGATTAACTTCTGATGTGGTGTGTTTGATGGCGTTATATTAAAATTGCATTTGATTATGCAATAAGTAGATTATCATACTTCTGGTGCGGTGCATTTGCATTTGCCATTATGGAGATTTGAAGATATATGCATATTGAACCTTTATTATGGTTTGTACTTTGCCATGTTTGTTGATCAGCTTGTGAGGAAACATCTTACTTTCTGTTTTTTTTTTTGTTTTTTTTGTTTTTTTTTTTTCAGATTAACAACGATATACTAAGGGAAAGACTAGAAAAGATTGTTGGGGTGGATGACTCCAGTTTCAGTGGTATAGATCTTGCAACTCTTATACGGAATAAATATGGGAGGTCATATGACGTTCAATTAATCAAGAAGGTGAACATTTATCTTTTCCCTTTCAGTGTTATCTCTCCTTATCTTTAGGTGTTTCATTTATTTCTCCATTTATGAGAAAATGCTGTGGATCTACTATGAGTTTAGCCCACAACTGTTAGTTAAGACTTCCAGACTTGGCCACTTTTAAAAGAAAAAAATATTTATAAGCCACAACTTTAGTTTCACTTTTTCGACTTTTGAGTTTTGGGTTATGCATTTTTTATATGTTTTCATTTATAATATTTAGAGTTGAGAGTTTAAATTCTGATTTAAGCTCCGTGGAGTAATTGAAAATTCACTATCTGATCGGTAATGCAGGAATTCATGGGCAGAAACCTCCTTGCTTTGAATGTTATGTGGAAGTATGTGGAGCAGGTGAGTTGTGTTCTCAACAGGTCAATAACTGCAGTTAATTGAGATTTGGAGTTTGGTGGAAATATTAAATTATACATGAAGCTTTAATGTATCCAATCATAATCAATAGTATCATTTCTGTGAAGTCTTACATTAAATATTGGCATGCCTTGCTTTCCAGCAACATGTGTCTCAAGCTTCTAGTGTTAGGTGGGCAATGTGCTTGCTAATTTCATAGGTAGTGGTTGAATCACTTTGCCAAGTAATTTCACAGTTGAAGAATGATGCACTTATCTAGAAGTCTTTAAATAGTATAGGAGAAGTTATGAATATTTTAGGGAAATCAAGATTAGGGATATTCTATCTAAAATCTAGAGAAGTCTAATTAAGAAATAGAGTAGAGGATTCTGGATTCATGAGGATGTAGAGAGATCCTCGTATACGTATAAATAGAGTACTTAGGAATCATTTGTAGTCAGGCTAAAACAGTTGAACTAATATAATCTACGCATTTTGGAGAGAACTACTCCACTCTAAAATTGCTCTCCATATAGAAACACACTATACACACCAAAAACACTTAGTCATCTTCTACATCACTTTCACTAACACCACTCACTATACTCAAAACACCTATAATCACTCATACTTTTCTAAAACCACTCATTATACTCAATACACCTATAATCACTTATCCTTTTCCAACAACATTTTTTGCCTCGTCCTATGTAATTGCAATTGTGTAAATCAGTGAAAAGGATAAAAGAAACCAAAATCTTGAAAAAAATCTTTGTTTGTGGTGTTTCTCATTAACCCCTTCTAATTCATTAAACCTAAAACCAAGGAAAAAAGAAACCAAAACCTTGGCTTTTGCCTCATCCTATTTAACTGTGTAAATCAGTGAAAAGAAAAAAAAGAAACCAAAACCTTATAAATTTGATATTATCCTTCTAATTCACTAATCCCAGTGAATAGGAAAAAAGAAACCAAAACCTTGAAAACTTTCACTAAAACCACTCACTATCAAAATCTTATAAACTTTCATTAAAACCACTCACTATCAAAATCTTATAAACTTTCATTAAAACCACTCACTATACTGAAAACACCTATAATCACTTAAATCGGTGAAAAGGAAAAAAAAAAAAAAAAGCAAAACCTACCTCATAAACTTTCACTAAAACCACTCACTATACTCAAAACACCTATAACCACTTCTATTTTTCTAACAATAGTGTGAATTAGTGAAAAGGAAAAAAGAAACCAAAACCTTGAAATATTTTTTTTGTTCACTAAAACCACTCACTATTCTCAAAACACCTAAAACCACTTCTACTTTTCTAACAATAGTGTGAATCAGTGGAAAGGAAAAACGAAACCAAAACCTTGAAATATTTTTTTGTTTTGTGGTGTTTGTCATTAATCCTTTCTAATTCATTAAACCTAACACCAAAGAAAAAATGAAACGACACCAATGAAAAAAAAAACCAAAACCTTGAATTTTTTTTTTTTTTTTTTGTGGTGTTTGCCATTAATCCCTTCTACATTAAACCTAAATCAAGGATTAAAGAAACCATAATCTTGGCTTTGCTTTTGTTATGTAACGGCGTAAATCAGTGAAAAGGAAAAAAGAAAGCAAAACCTTGAAAAAAAAGCCTCATCCTATATAACTGTGTAAATCAGTGAAAAGGAAAAAAGAAACCAAAACCTTGAAAAAAAACCTCATCCTATATAACTGTGTAAATCAGTGAAAAGGAAAAAAGAAAGCAAAACCTTGAAAAAAAAGCGTCATCCTATATAACTGTGTAAATAAGTGAAAAGGAAAAAAGAAACCAAAACCTTGAAAAAAAACCTCATCCTATATAACTGTGTAAATCAGTGAAAAGGAAAAAAAGAAACCAAAACCTTAAAAAATCTCTGTTGTGTGGTGTTTGCTATTAACCCCATCTAATTTACTAAACCTAAAACAAGGAAAAAAGAAACCTAAAATCTTGAAAAAAATCAAAAAAACCGAAACCTTGAAAAGCCTCATCCTATGTTATTGTGTAAATCAGTGAAAAGGAAAAAATGAAACCAAAACCGTAAAAAATCTCTGTTAGGTGTTTGCCATTAACCCCTTCTAATTTACTAAACCTAAAACAAGGAAAAAAGAAACCTAAAATCTTGAAAAAAATAAAAAAAACCGAAACCTTGAAAAAATTCTCTGCACTGTTGTGTTTGCCATTAACCCCTTCTAATTCATCAAACCTAAAACCAAAAGAAATTAAACCTAAAACTAAAAGAAATTTAGAAAGAACTCACTAAACCTAAAACCAAGGAAAAAAGAAACCAAAATCTTGAAAAAAAAGCTCTGTTATGTGGTGTTTGCCATTAACCCCTTTAAACCTAAACCAAAAGAAATTTAGAGAGAACTTAGCGTTCTTAACATCACTGAAAGAGAGTGTAGGAATATTAAACTTGTTCTTCCTAGGATGCTGTAAGGTAGCCACATCTTTTGTTCTTGATAGGCCTTGTCACAAATATGGACTTGCATCAACAAACTAACCAGCTACCCATGTTCCTCTATTCGAACAGCTATGAACATTTTTACATGTCTTGTGTGTTCAGCTGTGAACATTTTTACATGTCTTGTGTGTTCAGCTGTGAACATTTTTACATGTCTTGTGTATTTTAGAGTGAACCGAAGAGGCTGTTACCTGTAATATATTTAGTCCCTACTCATTGACTCCAAGTGTGAACGTATTTCTGCACAAGGTTTGTGTCCCAGGCTATAGGTTCAACACTTCCCATGTATAGTACTTTCTTGTACTTCTTACTAAAATGTGCAAATAGTGACTAACTATAAGTAGAGTTCTCATCTGAGAACAGATGAAACTGGTAGCGAAAATTACCCCTTTGTTCAATTTATCTATTAATTTTACAGTACTTTCAATTATTTATCCAAGACTTCAAGTTACTACATACTTAGTTGACCCATCTATGCACAAGTTCATTCTTTGTATTTGCAGTCCATAGTACGAGTCACCATTCAGACAATGTGATTCATCACTTCTTTCACCAAATATAATCTTTCTGCACCATTCATTTAGTTTTAACATATTATCCTTGTGTTCCATCTGAAAATATACCACATAGGGTGTGCCTGGGTGAATTAAGTAAATTCTAGTTTGCTTTCTTTGTCATCTCAACCTCAGACATGTGTTGCTTGCGCTGTCTTAGAGATCCTTCCCACTGACTGAAGAAGAATACATTTTGAGGCTTGATGATGTGGCAAATACTTTAAAATGTTGGGGAGCTGTCTCACACATCCGAAGCAGTCTTGAGAAATCGAAAGAAAGACCACGGATTGGAAAGGTAAACCTTGGCTTTTGATTTCTTCTTTTGTGTAATGTCGATAATTAACACCTTGCATGTGCATCTTCTCCTCAAAGTAAGTGATAGATTCATTAAAGGGTAGTTTTAAGATCAAGTATTTTTTAATTTCATGTTTGTGGATGATGTGCCATTGTTGTCTGACAAGCTTTACCTTATTAGGTACCAAAAAAGTTTTACATATTCTATGGAAATGACTCGGGTAGTATGCCATGTATTTAAAAAGGGGACTTTTGGGACTTTGGTTTAGGGTTCTTCATTGAACTATTTCTTTGATGCTCAGTTTTTGACCTCTTTTATGATTTCAAACAGAAAACTAAGAATTGCTATGAGTTCAATCTATAAAACAAACGTAAAATTACATTGTAGTACAAGACAATGGAAATAGCCAAAGTGTTTATTCATCTTCGTTGTGTTACAAAATCAAAGATGAGAGTTATCTTTTGAATTATTTTTGTAGAATAGTGTAAGGTTGTCTAGCTAAGGCGTTTAATACTGAGGGATATCCTGAAGAGCTCTAGGAAAGTCCCTTTTCTATGCAAAATGTCTCTAGTTATCTTCCCCATTAAGCAGAAGATGAAACTATTGCTAACAGTGACAAAGTCTACGTTTATATTTAACCTTCTCTAGAGACTATCGGGTAAATTTATTTCCAGGATAACTATAGTTATCTTTTTTCGACTTTTCTATTTGAAAAAGGTCACTCTTTTTGTTCAACGATCTTGTGAATGCTGATTGCTACATATGTGCATGTTTTCTGTAGGCTGTAAGCATCTTCATAGATATGGATGAGTCAGGGGGTCGAGCAAACGAATGGATATACAAGTAGGCTTTCTATCGTTCTTTAGGAACACTTATAAGGAGCAGTGGTATGTGCGTCCATTCTTAATTTGGCAGACTAGCAAAGCTGGGAACACACGTTGGCCACCACGTTTGGATCATGCCATTAAGAGAAACACGGAGGACCTGCTTTATACCATCTCAGTTGCTATATGGCAATGTCATTGCAAATGAGCAGATGCATGCACAAAATGAAGTCCAATATTTGTTAAGTTCAAATTGAATTGTGTTATTGTTTCCCCTTCTATGTAAATCCAAAGATACAAGTCATGTTATCATATGAAAGATTATTGTTAGAATCTGACCCTAATCTTCTGATTATTGGTTAAATACAGATGCACAATTTCAATAATTATCAGTGAAATTTAAAGCACCATACTCATAGGCTTATGTTAACAATAGATACATCTTAGCAAGGTTTCAAGCTCGAGTCTTCCCAGCTCTACATGTAAATTAAACAAAACAAAAAAACCGTCTCCCCGCCTTCATTTTTAAATCCTAATAATAATAATTATTATTATTATTATTATTAATTATTATTATTATTAGGTTTAATTGCCAGAACAATTCCGAACTTTACTTAATTTAGCAATTTTAACCAAATTTTTTAATATCACCAAATATAATATGAACTATCATATCTTTTGCAATTTTAACTCATGCACAGATTTCTGGTATGTTTATTTTGAAAATAATTACCACAATTTCAAAATAATTATCATTTTGTATGTTAAGTCATTGTTTTATTTTGAAACGGTGAGAGTTATTTCAAAAATAAACAAACCCGAAATATGTCGGTTAAAATTGTTACATTACATTTCTGTTAAAATTGTTATATTATATTTGATGATATTCAAAAAATTAATTAAAATTGCAAATTATGTAAAATTCATAATTTTTTCGATAATTAACCCTTATAATAATAATAACAATAACCGACAGTTGAGTATATTAATTACCAAAAAAATTAGAATACCCACTTATTTTACATTTATCTTGAACCACAAATTTATGTATAACACGAAACATTGGATATCCGATCCGAAAATCCAAACACGATGAAACACAATCCACCGCCCAATTTATGTATCATCATCATATTATTATTATTATTATTATTATTATTATAAAATGAAGGTGGGGAGACGATTTTAAAAATGAAAACAAAATCTTTTACACAGAAAAGTCAAACTCTAAATTTTAAGATACCTAAAAATTCAAGTAAGGTCTTATATGAGACGTAATTTTTTATAGTTTTATGTGAAATTAATTTTAACATACGTAAAAACTCAAGTAAAGTTTTATATGAGACGAAGCTTTTTATAATTTTCATATTTAATGGGTTGACCCGTTCTATTAATTCATATTTTATCATATGAACTCCGTTTTACATAAGGTCTCATGTGAGATCATCTCGCATAAAGACCTACTCATAAAAAAATCTAGACCATAAACGTATCCAAACTCTAGATTTTAACAAATAAAAAAAATCTAGACCATTTTGGGAAAGTTTCTGTGAACATTCTCTTTGAAATAGTAGAAATTGTGGACAAAAAGATGCGAGAAAATTTAGTCATATCAAAAAAATTAGCTGTGAACATATTTTTTGAAATTGTAGCAACCACCATTGAAATTGCAACAATTCTGGACCAAAAAGATGCTGAGACCATAAAATCAACGTCTTTGTCAGCATTTTTTTTTTTTTTTTTTTTGAAATTGCAGCAACTCTGAACCAAAAAGATGCGAGAAAATTTAGACGTATCAAAAAAGTTCATTCGTTGTGAACATTTTCTTTGAAATTGCAGCAATTCTGGACCAAAAAGATGCGAGGTCATAACACCAACATTTTTGTCAGCAAAAGCACATAAAAGATTTAATTTGATCACAATCTACTGTTATTCAATTGGAAGTTAAAAAACGTACTACTCAATCTACTATTAACTGAAAGTTAAAAACCATACTACCTACGATTTTGTATGAAACGTGTTTAACATTATCTAGTATAGGACTCGTGTAATATATGAGATTTTACAAAAAAAGTAAAATAAATATAGTAAAATTAGAAAATTTTAAATATTATTTATATAGTAAAATTAAATTTATATTTTGTGCAATAAATGTCGAACATTAAATATAACGTAATATGATTAAATAATCATCTAATTGTCAAAATATGTTGCATTTGTAGAAGATCATAAATATTTTTTTATTTATTAGTTTGAAAATAATATATATTGATATGCCTATTATATTTTTAATCCACCAATCATTATTTTTAGTTTCTTTTTTATTGTTATTATCTATAGCAACCCCCAGTTTTTATTTTCCATTAAATTTAAAAAAATGAAAGTCAAAATTTCATAAATTAATTTTATAGTTTATTTTAACACACAAGTTAAAAAAAGAATAATTCAATTTGTCATTGATTAATAAGTTTAAATAGAAAGTTCGAACAATCATTTTCAATAAGCTTATCTTTACTTTAGTATTTTTCTTATTTATTTATTTATTTATACTTTTTCTTCAGAATTTTAAATTTAATTAATTTCAAATATGCAAATAATTCCTATATTGAAGCCTGGCATATTTATTTAGATAAATATTGTCAACATTTCTAAATTGTTTAATATTTTTTCTTTGTAACATAAAATTTAAAGTCATTAATTAGTCATATTTAATATCAAAGTAATGTGAGTTTGACATGTGGTATAAGTGGTCTTACTTTTATATATATATAAAGATATGAAGTTGATTTAAACGAAGTTGAAATATTGATATGAAAATATTATTGATATGATTGGGTTGTATTTGAGGTTGAACCGAAATATTATCAAAATATTGATATGAAGTTAATTTGAACGATGTTGAAATATTGATATGATTGAGTTGTATTAGATGTTAAAGCAAGAAATTATCAAACTATTGATATGACTTAGTAGTATTAGTGGTTGAATCGAGTATGAAATATTTGAACAAAGTTGAAATATTGATATAAAATTATAAGTTGAACGAAATATTGATATGAAATATTATCAAAATATTGATATGACTGAGTAGTATTGGTAGTTGGATCGAATATGAAATATTTGAACGAAGTTGAAATATTGATATAAAGTTATAAGTTGAACGAAATATTGATATGATGTTAATTTTCAAAATATTGATATGTTTGAGTAGTATTGGTAGTTGAATCGAGTATGAAAATTTGAATGAAGTTGAAATATTGATATGAAGTTAGAAGTTGAACGAAACATTGATATCAAGTTAATTTGAATGAAATTGAAATATTGATATAAAGTTAGAAGTTGAACGAAAAATTGATATGAAGTTAATTTGAAGAAAATTGAAATACTGATATGAAGTTAATTTGAACGAAATTGAAATATTGATATGAAGTTATTATTGATATGATCGAGTTGTATTAGAGGTTGAACCCAAATATTATTAAAATATTGATATGTCTGAGTAGTATTGGTAGTTAAATAGAGTATACAATATTTGAACGAAATTGAAATATGGCAAAAACTTTTGTGCACGAGTTGCACGGATCTAGGATCCGTGCACCACAATTTGGTATCCAACCCAGCTGGCCCATCATATATATAAATTAAGGCCAAAACTTATATGATGCATCCTACCACAATTTATTTTCTCTCTCTCTCACACACATGCAGACAGTTTCACGCATCTTTAGCGTTTTCTTCTCTATCCTTCTTCAGCGTCTTCTTCTCTCTAATTCTTCAGCGTCTTCTTCTCTCTACGTTTTCTTCTCTATCCTTCTTCAGCGTCTTCTTCTCTCTAATTCTTCAGCGTCTTCTTCTCTCTAATTCTTCAGCGTTTTTTTCTCTCTCACATTGCAAATTTCAGTAATTGTCTTCTTCTCTCCGCAAACCTAGTTCGAATTTGTAATCGTGTTCTTCTATCTGACATTCAAAATTTCAGTTTACTTTTTTCAACGGTAAATTTTTTTATTTTTTATTTTTTTTCGTGATTTATTTTTCAATTTCGTGTTCTCTGTTTTTTTTTTCTGATTTTTTTACAAATTTCATGCCTCTGTTGTTGAGTGCATAAATTAATATAACAGTTCTATATAATTTATACATAACAGTACTACTAACAGTACCATTCAATAAACATAACTGTTTCACTAAAATAACACAACAGTATTACATAAATTAATATAACAGTTTTATATAATTTATACATAACAGTACTACTAACTTATACATAACAGTACCACTCAATAAACACAATTGTATCACTAAAATAACACAACAATATTATATAAATTAATATAACAGTTCTATATAATTTATATATAAGAGTACCACTTAATAAACACAACCGTATCACTAAAATAACACAATAATATTACATAAATTAATATAACAGTTATATATAATTTATATATAATAGTACTACTAACTTATAAATAACAGTACCACTTAATAAACACAACCGTATGACTAAAATTACATAAATTAATATAACAGTTTTATATAATTTATACATAACAGTACTACTAACTTATACATAACAGTATCACTCAATAAATACAACCGTATCACTAAAATAACACAACAGTATTACATAAATTAATATAACAGTTCTATATAATTTATACACAACAGTACTACTAACTTATACATAACAGTACCACTTAATAAACACAACCGTATGACTAAAATAACACAATAGTACTACATAAATTAATATAACAATTCTATATAATTTATACACAACAGTACTACTAACTTATACATAACAATACCACTTAATAAACACAACCGTATGACTAAAATAACACAACAGTACTACATAAATTTATATAATAATACTATATAATTTATACATAACACTGTATCAATGACGGAAATTTTTCCTTCGCCATTTTGTTAATCGATGTCGCAGTTCTCCCAAATTTTTTTGAGATTCGTCCTTCAATCTTCAATTCAAACACTAAAACCTTCAATCAATGGGTATTTGAACACTGTATCAACTTTAAACCTTCATCAATCACTGTCTCATCTTCAAACCTTCATCAATGACGAAATTTTATTTTTTCAGAAACAATATTTATGTGTTTATGGTCGAAATTTGATCAATATTGGACGTTATGTCAATGGATCGAAATTAAATTAGAGTATTAGTTTGTTTTCATGGTAAAAGAAGAGCTTATCATGAACAATGATTGTCGCAGTTTTTCCTCCAAATCCGCGCGAGAAGACGATGAACAGTAAAATGATTTTTTTAATTAATGACGCGTGTTAACACCCGCCAACTGTTTGGAGCGCGTCCTGTGATGCGTGTGGGGCCAGAACTGATGCAGATTGTTGTGCGCGGATCCACTGATCCGTGCACAAGTTGCACAACAGCACCTCTCTTGAAATATTGATATGAAGTTAGAAGTTGAACAAAATATTGATATGAAGTTAATTTGAAAAATATTGATATAAAGTTAATTTGATATGGAATTATTATTGATATAATTGAATTATATTTGAGGTTGAACCCAAATATTATCAAAATATTAATGTGGCTAGGTAGTATTAATAGTTGACTCGAGTATCAAATATTTGATCGAAGTTAAAATATTGATTTTTAGTTAGAAAAACAAAGTTTGATATAAAGTTAATTTGAACGAAGTTGAAATATTGATATGAAATTATTATTAATATGATTAAATTATATTAGAAGTTGAATCGAAATATTATCAAAATATTGATATGACTGAGTATTATTAATAGTTAAATCAAGTATGAAATATCGATATGAAGTTAATATTATATGCACCCATGGATGATTACTAATAACTTTTAAAATGAAATTTTTAAAAAAAAGTAAAAAAAAAAAAACCATATATAATTAGGGTTCATTCCAAAAACTCCCTCCCAAATTCACTCCCCGACGAGATGGAGAAAACTCCGGCAGCTTGCGCCATGGACTGGAGCATTCAGTTTGAGAAGAACCTCCGTTCCCAAAAACCAGGTACACAAATCACACTGTACCATATTTTATTTCTTGTTGTTTTTCTTGTATTTGTATTTATAATATGGACCTGTTGTCGTTTAGGTATCTCCGTTGAGGCCATAGAAGAAATGGGTAGGCGGCTCGCATGGTGGAACAGCGAGCCAAATCTGTCGGTTGCAGAGTACAGAATGTTCGGCTTAATCCCGGGAGAAGACAAGCTGTTCCTCAATGCGATTTTTCTGCGTCTGGTGGATGCATTTAGGCAAGGTAACAAAGAGATTAAATATAGTGTTGTCAAGATTTTCCTGAGAATGAAAAGGAGGAAAAAAAGAGATGGGGAAGGTGTTTTGAGCAAGGGAAAATTGGAGAATTGCGTGGAGTTGTTGAGCAGAGTGAAGGAAGTATTTGATAAAGGGGAGCTAGAAGAAAGAGCGATGGCTTTGTTCTTATTTGGCTGCTGGGCTTATATCGTAAAAGATTGTGCAGATGTTTGGTATATTGTGTTGTCAAGTCTGGTCGCTGATGATGTTCTTCAGGTAAGATTATGAAATAACCACATATTTTCTCAAGGGTCATTACTTTCTAATCTGTAAACTCTGAATGCATCCATCACTGGTTCGGTTGGTGGATTGGAGTGTGTTTTTAGAAAGGTAAAGGATGCTGTGTGACAACCTGTTTTTCAACCTTACAAAAGATTTATGGAAAATTGGAAAAGCTCAAACTTTCTAGGCTTCTAGCATGAAAATAAGCAGAAATCTTACATGATTTTAGGGGTGGGGGTTAATTCAAAGATTAATAAGTTTGTAAAATATTAAAACTGTTATTCATAATCTCTTGAAAATTGCTGAGAGACTGAGATGAAGGATTCTAGACCTTTCTCGGCTTTAAAGACACTTTAGGTATCACTATTGACATCATGATTTTGTTTGTAAGAACTTCCCCATCAAGTGTGTTACTGTCTACTTTCTACAGGTGAAGGCCGCTTTGTTTGCTGCAGGATGCTTGTCTGAATTGTCAGATGACTTTGCGAATGTTTTCTTGGAGATACTTGGGACAACAATCTTGTCGCAGGAGAAATCAAAGGGCATAAATTTAGCAGGAGGACGGGCATTCGCTAAAATGTGGTGCTCATTTTCACTTGCAGAGAAGGCATACAAGGTTCAACATCTTTCCACCTCTTAATAACTACGAAATTCTAGTGTAGTATTTCATAGGCCTGTGTGATATGCTTTGACATAAATCTTTCAGACAAGGAACCAAAACATATTAAGGCCATGAAGTTAGTTTTTTAGCAGACGGAAACATCATTATTATTAGAGGAGTGTTGGATTTGATGTGGAGTTATTAACTTTCAGTCTATAAGAACTTAATATGTTTTATGTATGTACTTTAGATATTGATAAGTGTGTGACAAGGATATGTTGCAGCTCCTAAAGATACTTCTTATAGACAGGTTTGAAGCTTCTGATGGATTCTTCAGAAGATGAGTTCTCAGCGGTTATGTTAATTTCACTTTCCAGAATTGCTTCTCATTGGATGCTTCTAATTCCTTCTCAGGTGCCTACTTATCTAATTAATTTTAGAACCACTGCTTTCTTATGGATTTTTTAGTATCTTGACAGAAAATTAGGCAAGTCTTTGCCTCTTCCAGCCACTAGAGATGAAACTAAAAAGTTATCTAGATTAGACGGGGCAAGGGAAGGAGAACACAATGCGATTCTAAATCAAGGAAAAGAAAAAAATAAAATTATGTATAGGAAAAAATGGTGGTTAGTTATTTCTCGATACTGATAATAGAGGAATCCAATGATTTATTAAATGTGCAATTATCCTTGTGAGAATTATTTAATTATATGATAGTCAATACGTAATCATAATTAGTTTAGGAGTTAATGGTTGGAAACACGAAACTAAAGTAAGTCAGTTCTAGAAAAGTACAAAGCCTACTCTTTTGTTACAGAAGGTTGCCAGAGACTAGTAATTTGTACTGCAAGTAGATCTTGTCTTCAACATAATTTTTGCTTATATACCGTTGCCTCAATATTTAATTTTGTATTATTTTTGTAGATAGAATTGCTTACATTGTTTCAAAGTGATGAGAGATCTTTATACCTGCAAGCTACATCATTAAGATGTTTCTGCTTCATATTAGGAAGAGGAGTTTGTAACCTTCCTTCAACTACGGGCACAGTCCACAAGTTATTTAACATGCTACAGATACCTGAACTTCAGCCAACACTGCAGCTTGAAGCTTTCAGAGTCCTGTATAAGGTGTTTAAGTGCTTGCTTTACTAAATTATGGGTTTGTTCTTTTGTTAGAGTTTCTCACATTATCACATTTTGCAGATCCTTCTGTTTAGTATATCCAACATTCCTTGCATGGAGATTCTTGGTCTTTTTCAACAGCTGTTCATAGTTGTTAAAAATGTGCAACAATCATCTATTGAGTCAACTAGAGTTCTAGCTATTAGATATCTAGCAGATCTTTCAGGAAAGGTTTTGGGAAGACCAGATATGGTATCAGGTGGAGCTGGTTGCACCCTGGCATTCCAGGTGATCTCTTTTATTTTAGACCAGATCCTTTTACTGGTGACAGCAAAAGTCGATATTCATCAGGCTGACTTTTCTGCAGAGCTTGAAGTTAAAAGCTTGTTCAATACTTTATTTGACCTGGTTGAAAAACATCCACACCTTAACTGCCTACTGCTGAATAATATATGCTTATTCATAGATAAGGTGATGAAGATGCTCAACAAAGCTATGGATATAGAGAGAATAGGCTCGTCAAATCATGAAGTGGCAGAGTTTGATAGCCGTGGTAAAACACTGCTTGAGTCGAAAATCATCCTCTCTGTGCCAAAAATTATAATTGCTTGCTTGCAAAACCTTGAAGAAACTGATGCTGAAACCAGCCAAGCTTTGGATGTGCTGAAACTTCAAGCAGAAAATGTATGCCGTTGCATCTATATTGGAAGCTACACTTGTGTGATCTACTTTCTTATATTGCACTTACATACCACTTATATCTGCATGCGGCATATGACAGAGGACTTGGTTTCTCTTAGCAGCAAGGCAAGTCTTTCTTGTGGTGATTTGATTCTTCAGCTTGATAAATCTACTTTGGATTGTGCAAAGAAGATGTTCGGAAGAGATAGTTACTGGTATTCTTATAAGGCTGGAAAAACTGCTGCCTGCCAGGGGGCATGGTCAACAGCTGCTTTTGTATTTGAGCAACTTGTGAGTGTAGTTCAGTCTGGTTCTTGCTCCTTTTGGTTACAATCTTTGGCTCGGTTCTCAAACTCTGAGAAGCAGATTCAATTGCTTCTTTTACCTGACCAAGGCACTCTTATAGTTCATGCTAAAAGTGACATACATGAAATGGAAGTCAATGCCTTGAAGACCAACCATTGCAACTATGCAGACAATCTTCTCAGAGCTCGTGATACACTTCTCTCAGCCGAAGAGATTCTCGCAGCCTCTGGAATGGGTCACATATTCAGTTTCCAAAGATGGTTTTTGACCCTCAGATCAAAGGTTCTGAAAACCGTTGTAGATATGATGAAGTTACTGAACAAAATTTCATCTATTCAATATAGCACTGGATTTGGTGCACTTGGTCCCTTCATTGACTCTTGTATGGAGGTCTCGTGCCGCATGAAGAAATTAGCTCAAGAATTTGATCTTCTCTTGACATCTTTCATGGGCATGGACAGACAAAGTGTGATGGGTGTTTCAGCACTTGCATTGAGTTGCTCACTTGTGGCCTTTACTGCTGGTTTTGCCTTTCTAGTTCCAAACTTGCATGCTTCTGAAAGTTATAGAGTTTCTAAATCCAGAAATTCAGAGGAGGCTTTCCATGCCTTGCTTATAGAAGATTTAGTTGGTCGATTGAGGCATATCGATGGAAAAACTAGGGAAAATCTCTTGTTTATTCTGAAATCTTTCCGCAACTGTAACAGCTGCTATTTACCAAGGTTCAAAACTCAAGTTTCCTATTCTTACGAGGCAATAGTCTTGCACAAGCTTTCTGAGTATTCTGTTGGGGAAATTTTTAGATTGCAAAATGAGGCAACCAGGGTGGAAAAGGATAGTGATGCATTTTATCAAATTCTTAATAGTGGTTCTCAACTGCTGATGAATATCATCTCAAAAGTGATGTTGATTCCTTTTCGCACTCCTCATTACTTCTTCCGAGTAAGGTAATTGTACAAGACTGGATATATCATGTGTCTTCTTGAAGATATTCTTTTTTCCTAATATGTGGAGGATAAATACAGATCATATTTATATCATGGAATTAGTAGTGCTCTGATGAAAAGTCTCTCATCACATTTACAAATACCAACTTAGCATGCTGAATTTGATGAAGAACAGTAGGATTATGTGGCAACAAATAATGATTGACGATCAACAAATATAGGTGAATTGTAACAACTGACTATGAGTTTAGTGAAAAGATGGTCTTATCTGAATTTATTCTAGAGCTTTTATCTCTCTCTTAAAACTGGAGTTCTAGATGCATCCTGTAGGTTTCTTTATCTCAATTCCTACTTTCTACTCTGGTTTCCCGTATTTTGACGTTTTTTCTTCTGGTCTTAACTGATCACCATAAACTGCAAAACCCATGCCTTTCTGCATTCTGTTAATGGCTGAAACTTGCGTTCAAAACCTATGTACTGTTGATGCATGTTCTTCACAGCCCCTGAATAGCATTTACACTATACTTTTGGAGTTTATCCTACATAAGTAAATTCTCTCATATGTGGCCTCTGGCTGCAAAATTGAATTTAGACTGTGTGTTGGTGTTTATGCTTTAGACTTTTTCTGTATATTTGGATTGTACTGAAAGTTAATGATATGCCTTTCAGATCCCCTGTTTCATCTGAGCTCTTTGTCATGAATGAAGATGGTCAAAATGTAGATGGATCATCCATCTTGTCAGGGCTCCCTCTCTCTCTGAATCTGAGCTTTCAATTGAAAAACGTGCCAGCTGGGTTGCCAGGTTCACTGAACAAAGTGTACTGTATTCTTAAATGTGAATCCCATTCTCATAAGGATGATGAGATCGATGATATGGTGGACTTGAATGAAATGCTGCTGAAATATGTCGTTGGCTCTGTGGAGACCGATGGACTGCATTGCCGAAAGCAAGACAATGATTGTTCGATGGTAATTGAATATATACGTTTTGAACTTAACGAACGTGGTCAAGGTTTCTCCACTTGCTTTCTCGATGTTTCTTCTTTACCAGTAGGCTCTTACAGAATCAGATGGCACAGTGGCTGTATAGATAGTAAAGGTTCCTATTGGAGTCTGCTTCCTGCAAAAACTGGCCCATTATTCACTGTCTGTGATGACAACTGTCTAAATGGGTATAGTAAAGGATGATTAGCTGATATACTTCCAAGTATGAGAAAGTGTAGACATTGTAATTTTTTTGAACATGCTAGTAAATATTTTGTTGATACTTTCTATGTGCATGTAATATTTGGAAATATCTCACTTCAAGCTCACCACTTTGGTTACATTTTTACTTGTTTTTTTTAAGTGATAAAATAATTGGTATACATGGGTTTTGATTCCAATATGACAAATAGCATGCCAAGACCGATGGCATTCTAGATTGCCCTGTCGATAATATTACATCCAACATCCAAAACATAGATGCTACAAATGGACATTCTTTGGTGCAAAGTATGGCTTTCAAATATTTGTCTTGTGGGTCCTTTTGAGCCTAAAGAAATCAAAAGTGAAATCTGTGATACTTGAGCACCATTCTGAATTTCTGATAGCAGATTTTCTGCATGAAGTCTGCTGCTGTTACAGATCTGTTTATCGACGGAGAGGGAAGAAGGATGGCGTGGACGGATTTGCAAAGTTGGCAATGTGTGAAGATTGCAAAGTTGGCAGACTGGTTGGCAAAGCGTGAGATCTTGGAATTAGTTAGGATATTATTTTTCCTTGTTTAAGATATTGAGTATCTTGGATTTAGTTTGCATATCGTATCTTTCCATTTTATTTTTCCCTTAAATAATGTAATAGCGAGTAGAGTTGGTCATTCGGAATTTTGGGATTGGAACTTGGAATTGGGAATTGTTTGCAATTGCAATTCAATTTGTTATCGATCTATTTTCACTTCTTGTTCAAATTATTATTCTCGTCTCTCTGACTCTTAACAGCTGCCTTCTGAAAGTTGCACCGTAGAGGCTCTATTCTAACACTTTAGTTGGTCTTTTGGTATCAAAATTTTGGGCAAAAATAAAATCTATGTACGACTTGATTTCCTGTCAATGCATCTCAAAACGTTCACAAACTCTTTTGTTCACTCTCTACATAACCAGGCCTGTTGGAGATGACTGTAAATGGCTAAATGCTGTTGCTTATAAGCACTTGTTCCATGGAACATTTGGAAGGATCAAACTAACTTACACTCACAACACCATAATCATTCAAACAGGATCTGTATCATACACCAAATACGAGAATCTTAATCTTCACAACAAGAGTCGCGTGTAAATTTAAATTCACAGGAAATGGTTATTGAAAATGTTACAAATGATCTACAATCATAAGTTGCTTAAACTTAAAGCTACTCTCGATAGACCAAAACTCTAGAAAATAATTTAGGTTATACAAAAAAGCACAATCATACTACAAACAGGATTGGAGAAGAAAAGATAAAAGGATTAAAGTGTCTGGAAAACCTTCTTAGCTGCAGCTATTGTCTTTTGAATATCCTCAGGAGTATGTGTCAAGCCAGTAAAACCGGCCTCAAATTGAGAGGGTGCGAAATAGACTCCTTCTTCCAGCATTGCTCGGTAAAACTTGCCAAATTTTGCAGTATCACTCTTCTTCGCATCCTCAAAATTATAAACAGGGCCATCAGTGAAAAAGAAACCGAACATCCCATTAATATACCCACCAGAAATTGCATGCCCGGCTTTCTTTCCCTCATCCAAAATGCCCTGTATGAGTTCACCAGTGATCTTGTTCAAGTACTCGTAAGTGCCTGGTTCCTTTAGCTTCTTAAGTGTGTGAATCCCAGCAGTCATTGCCAATGGGTTTCCACTGAGAGTCCCAGCTTGATACATTGGTCCAGCTGGAGCAACCATCTCCATTATATCCCTCCTTCCTCCATATGCCCCAACTGGCAGACCACCACCGATAATCTTTCCTAGAGTAGTCAAATCGGGAGTTATTCCAAAGTACTCCTGAGCACCACCAAATGATATACGGAATCCAGTCATAACTTCATCAAAAATGAGCAGAGCACCATTGTCTTTGGTAATCCTTCGGAGGGCATTGAGAAAATCAGGTTTTGGTGGAATAAAACCTGCGTTTCCTACAACTGCCTCAAGGATAACAGCTGCAATTTCTCCCTTGTTTGACTCGAAAAGGCTTTCAACTGTAGAAATGTCATTGTAAGGGGATGTTAATGTCATACAGGTAGCTGCTTTGGGAACTCCAGGAGAATCTGGGAGTCCAAGAGTAGCAACCCCACTTCCAGCCTTAACAAGGAATGGATCAGCATGACCGTGGTAACAACCTTCAAACTTGATGATCTTTTCACGGCCAGTGAAAGCACGAGCCAATCGCAGGACACCCATGCATGCTTCCGTGCCGGAGTTGACAAACCGAACCATTTCGATACTTGGAACAGCAGAGATAACCATTTCTGCCAAGACATTTTCCAGAAGACAAGGAGCACCAAAGCTGGTTCCTTTTTTCATTGTTTCAGCCAAGGCAGCTAATACCTGCAAGTTGTCAACATGCATGCACTTCATAAAATGTATAAGACACAACACTTAAGGACTCCCATCCTCAACTTTGAACTATTTATTTACTACCATTGAAAATGTGCACTGCAGTAGATCATTCTAAGATCTCTTCAGTAAAACAAAATTCTTAAAAACCAACGTGAGAAATCTTTTCCGACAACAAAAAAGTTTCCAAGCCACTATACATCGTTGCAAGAAAAACACATTCCTCTCAGCCACAATCCTATATACGCATCTTTAGAAACCTTTTAAGACATGATTGTTTTTTCTGTGAACTAAGAGAAGCAGAAGGCTAGTGCTTTCTTCAAAAAGTTATTGATTGATTGATTATTACTATTATTTCATAGAGATTTTCAACAGGTTCCTGAAACATATTATGCATTCCTGGCCATTTAATGTCGACATAGCCAATAACTAAGGCAGATTACAGACCTGATCATCTGCATGACCAATGATGGCTGGCCCCCATGATCCAACATAGTCAATGTATTCATTACCATCAATATCCCACATGTGAGAACCCTTCACAGAATCAATCACAATTGGCTGACCACCAACTGATTTGAAAGCACGGACGGGGGAATTTACACCTCCGGGCATCAATTCCTGTCAACAATCAGAACATATTGGTTTCACAAAAAAAATAAAAAAAAAATATCACAGAGAACTTAATGAATTAATGAAGTAAAAAAACATCTACCAGAAGAGATAACTGAACTAACTGGCATTTGCAGTACATAAAAGCATTTCAAACATGAACTAACTAGTTCATATGTACATTTCATTCAATTCCACACATTTATTCACTGCATCTATGAATAAAAATTTCCAAATTTTCGTGAAATGACAGGAAGCAACAAGATAGGATACATCGGTGACATAGTTTGAAATGTTAACTTTACATTAATTGCATGGATGGTATAAACATAAGTTTCCACTGATTTGAGCCACAGAGGAAGTCCAAATAGTTGTTTTTCATCTTGACAGAAATTCTCCTTTAAAACTGTTAGAAAACTTTGGAGGGGCAACACTAATTCCTTTAAATTACTACTTAGTCTATATTTACCACAAAAAAATATCCGCTGCTCCTGCATTTCTACAATAATCTCATTGCGTAGCACACTGAAAATATAAAGTAGAAAAATAGCAACCACAAGCGCTCTAATTAAAAATGCACATTTTGATCACAAATTTTCCAAAATGCACAATTTGAGCTCTAATTCAATCATCTATGATCATCCACCTCCACCCTCACAGTACTAAAATTGAAACATCCACAAATTTCAACATTAGAAATTCAACACAAAAATGATCCAGAGAACTGCAAGCTGTTTAGAGATCGGTGAAATTAACTTTCAACTTGTGCATGACAATAAAATACGGAAAAAGATAAACTATCGATCTCTAAATCATATTACCTTGGCGGCCTTGAAAGCTTCTTCGGACTTCTTGAGAGTGTAAGCTTTCTTCTTCTCCTCAACCACAGTCATTCGGATTACTGAAGAACACCGCCTTTGGCGGTGACCGACGGCAGCCTGAGTCAATCTTGACGGACACGACACCCCTACACCGCTAATTGCAGCCGCCATTTTGGAAGAGGGCGGCGATGGCGTTGGGCGATTGATTTTTTAATACAGTAGTAATACTTTCTTCCTCTTTCTTATCTTTTAGAGCTGTCTTGACCTGAAATGAAGATAAGAATTTCAGATAACACTGAATTTTTTTCTCAAATTTCTTCAATTCCCCGTTTGGAGCTGATGGGCCTGGCCCAGTAATTTCATGTTTTTTCTGATGGTAAAAGTACCTTTTTGCCCTTCAAACTTGAGGCCTTCTGTGAAGTGTTTTAAGTTTAGAGATTGTTGAAAAAGTGTTTTAGTAGTAGGGTTTAAGATATAATTGATTGTATAATGAAAGTAGAGGTTGGAATATTTGATAAAATATCACTTTGTGTCTCATTTATTTATTAAAGAGATGAACTTCCATGTATTATTTTAAACTATTTTTATCGGTGACATTACCTCCAACGTCAAAGTATAAGATAAATAATTTTATAAAAAAAGAAAAAGAAATGAAAAAAATAAAGAGTTCTGTTATGACACCGGTTGGCTAACATGGTTAGCCAACTGGATGACAAATAGATTTCTTGTAGATATTATTTAAATCGTTAATATTAAAGATAAGTTTTTCAAAATTCGTATTTTCTTATCCTCCATAATATAGTCCAATGTTGACATATTTTGAAGTATAATGTGAAGTTGTCTTTTTTCATAATCCGAAGTTCTCTATTTTCTCACCTAATTTTTATTTTTCCTATTATGGATCCAAATTGTTTTGGTTTACAAGCAAACATATGGATGGAAAATTAGCTGAATGAACCAAAAAGATGTTTAGAAAGAAGCTCATGAAATTTATGAGGCAAGTGACAATAAGTTCCAGGACTACTCGTTTTTATTTAATAAAGTATGAGTAAACATCTCAAGTGAGAATTAAAAGTACGAGTCAACACGTTTTCGCCCTGAAAAAAATGTAATGAAGAAAGTGGTGGCCGCTCAAAAATATCGAGGACTAGGTGGATGTTAAACTATTCCTATATCTATATGTAGACATAATGCAAAACATAAAATAAAATATAGGACATCACAATTCCTCTACTAATGAAGTTGCTATAGAAATTTGTGTATTGAGACTCACTAGAAACAATAAAGTTGACGTAATGGGCAAATTGTGAAGTGTTGGAATCAAATTAGAGCTAAAAAAACAAGAACAAAGAAACTAAGATTACGAAGATGAATCAAGTTATGTTGAATGTAGTATACTTTGATTATAAATAATATTTAATTAATAAATAATGAGAAAAAAATTATTGTAGGTTGGGTTGGAGTCATTAATAAAATATTAAAAAGTTAGAATTACGTTGAATTATAGGTTACGTACGTAGACGAAAGAAAAATAATTTTTTAATTAGAAGGTTGGAAGTGTTAGGTTGTTAATAATGTAGTTTTATAAATCACATTCTATTTCATCTCATTATTAAATAAACTTAAATTATAAATATCTGAAATTTTTTAATGAAACTCCGCTCACAGATCTTGATTTACGATATAAGCTCTTAAAAAAAGTGCATGTTTTCAAAAATTTGTCATGAAAATAAAATAAGATCTCAAGACTTAAGTGAGGGGGCATTTATGGATTTCAATAAAAAGAAAATGGAGGTAAAAATTGTTAAAGTGTGTATTTACCAAATACCAAAAATCAAATAAAAGGCAAAATTATAGTGTCTTGTATAATTGTATTGATAGTTATTGAGCCAACTCGCGTGTCCGATTTTAGGAAACTTTGATTAAACTAACCAATTGAATTACACAAACATAAAACTTAAGGTTATACTTATGTTGAATTAATTTTATATATAAAAACATAATAAATAAAAGTGTTGAAAAACCAATCTCATAGTTATAAATCGAATTAATCCAGAGCTATACATAAGAAAATCGCAGTTTTGAGTCTTTGACTCAAAAACATTCCAATTCTATTTTAGTTCCAAGATTCTCAATCTCAACCCTTAAGAAGATAATGGTTTGAGTTAGTTAAATGAGGTTAGATAAGATTGTATATCAAGGTGGTTCGGTTTTGTTTGGATTGAAGGTTGGAGTTGTTGGTTTACTTATAATTTTATGCTTGAATTGAGTGTTGATAACATTTTGAAGTTATTTATATTTCAAATTTTTGTTTGGTTATATTCTTGATTGGTAAATTACCATAACACCCTTCCACTTAAATTTTATATTTTAATTTAAGATAAGTTTTGAGGATATATTAAACAAGTCATTTGTGTTATTGTAGATGATAGAGTGTTTAATTAAACATAACCCTAGTGGTTGCTTCAACGGTTCAATCCTCATTCAAACCTTCTAAACCCACATATTGTCCTAACTTATTATACGATCCAGTCCAAATCTTCTATCTCACCCATCAATTTGAACACCCTAAAAACTTGTTTAAACCTAAGTTTATATTCCCAATCCACGACCCAAACATGTAAGTTATACAAAGGGTGCGAAAGAGCAAACAAAATGAACCATGGCCCAGGTTGGTAATTTGTGATATAGGGAATCCACTCCCCTGCCTAATTACATTCTCAATATTTTCTTCTATTTAATTAATTATAACAATAATTTTCAAGCAACATATTATATAAGGAAAAAAATACTAGTCTTTCTCAGTTGGGGAAACAGTTGATAATGTTACGTGGATTTAGTGAGTAATCAAAGCATGAATGTGATGTTTTTTGTATTTATCTGACATTAAGTGACAATCTAGCATAACTGCAATCATTAAATAATCCTCAATGTTCAGTAAAATGTGCCTTACCAGATAGAACGTTTGTCTTGAAATTCTTTTGATGAATTAGAGAAAATATGAAGTTACATTCCTCTTTGCAGTTGTTGAAGGATTCTCACTTCACATTGCATTTTGTGCCATAAAAGATAGAACCTTATCCAAGATAAGATGAATATTCTACAAATGGAAGAGATGTGATGTTTTGTCTTTTGCACTATTTTTTATAATCGTCCCACATCGAACGCTACAACCTACTGCTATGAGCCTTGCCTGAGTACTATAAAAGGAGAAGTGCAAGACTGGAAGAAGCATACCTTTCTCGGCCTTTTGGCTAAGATCAAGTGTAGTATCTGTTCTTATCAGTTTAATATCTGATATGTGGGCCATTGGCCCACACGATATTAAATTTATTTCTTGAGGGGAAGGGTCCACCAAGGTAGCTTGCTATCTGGGCCTTTGCGCGTCGTCCATGCGTTGCACTACTGCATGGGCCTGGCGCACCCCACCCAAATCCTAGATGAAGATTCGAGTATCCAAGCCCATGTTCTGGGAGAATTGCATGGGCTTTTGATGCACCCCACCCGAGTACCCATATTTGGTCACCCCACCTAAATTCTAGTTCAAGATTCGAGTATCCAAATAGTTCAAGATACAATGATATTGTTAGGGATGTTAAACGGGCAATGGCCCAGCGGGCTATAACCCATTTAAATTGAAAAAAAATAGAATTAGGGTTGAATATTTCTATACTGTTTAAATTTAATCTTTTAATCCGAAATTCGTTTAGTCCAAAATCCGTTATGGCCAGCCCGACTATTAACGGGCTGGCCCGCTAGTCTGTATTTTTTTAATTTTTTTACTTTTAAGTATATAAAATACAATACAAATGTCCAATTATATGTATTTTATCCTAAATTTAATATCTTCAAATATGATTGATAAGAATTAATTATGTAAAATAAATTAAATAATAACAATATAATACCCATATATTATATAATATCAAACACTTAGCCAATAAATGCGTACAAATAACAAGTTTGTTCATCTTTTATTGCAATTCATAATCATTTTTTAATGATTTCATCTATAAATTGCAGCAAATATAATGATAATCTAATTTAATGATGTTTTTTCAATTTAACTGCATTTAATTTTATATGTGGATTTTGAATGTTATATATATATTTTAACTCAAAAAATTATATTTAGAATATAAATATATTTTTTATTAAAAAGTCCGATAATAACCCGTTTAGCCCGAAGGCCGTTAGAATTAAAGTTAGGTCCAATATTCAAGGCTCATTTAAATTGGTTTGTTTAACCCGAAACCCGTTTAACCTGAAATCGCTAGGCTAGACCGTTCAACATCCCTAGTTATTGTTGCATCTTCTTTGGGTTATAGTAAATGTTATGATTGTGGAATAGTAGCATCTGTTATTTTCAATCTCTGTGTCTTGTTACAAAAGAAACCAGGCAATGTGAAAGAGTTCAAGTTTCACCCCAACTTGGTTAGACAATGGGAATGCTGAATACATAATGAAATCAACAACGCCAAGGGGGAAACAATCATAACAAGATTGTGTCCACCATCACTAAAAAAAGACGAAATCTCTTGTGATAATAAGAGTCCACGTAAGTAGAACACCTTAATTTCCATGCCAAGTTGAAAAACATGAATATCGTACGAGTAAAATCTTGATTTTTTTTTTTTACTTTTCAGGTCTAAAAAGAAGGGGAGTCTTCTGTGGGAATAATTCAGTTACATATTGATGATACTGTGAGTTGCATAGATCAAGGTGATGAAAAATTCTCTCATAGTATGTAGCATGATACATGTATATTGTATTGTCTTGGCTGGCTGGGTATGTATAACTCAAAATCTTGTATACATGAACACCAGGAAATGCACTATGACCAAACAGTTAATATAAAGTTTCTTCCCACATCAGAAATGAGAAGAATGAAATAAAGGAGAAAGTCATATAAAATAGGATTGAGGGGACCTGGTTAATTACTTACCTGGACAGGGTCAATGGGTGAACAAGAAGGCCCATGGCCTAGGTTGGTGACCTCCATTGCACACAGGAGGGGTGCCCGCCTAAGGTCGGCCCAAGTGGTCGAGCCTATGTCATAATTTGTGATAGAGGGGGCCTGCGTTCGCGCGGCCCCTACCCAATTCTAGTTAAATCCTTTATGGACCAATTTCAGTTTAATCCTTAGTCGATTCTGTTTTCGGGATAAATTGGCCAACTAAGTTGGCTGTTTTTCCCTGCAAATTACTAGGCTTTGTTTCAGCTTCATTCTGAGGATTCGGTTTAGGACGAAAATCGCATTATAATTCCTACTTATGAAAATCAGTTTTAGAAAAAAGAGTGATGCTGATGATGGTAAAGATGTTCCTTCAATTCCAAATGTTAAGAGTAGCACCTGCATATCTTTCTACAATCTTCTTTCATTTGGAACACTGAATTTGGATTGGTCCTATGAAGGACACTTGTCTCTATCTCCTTGCTTTAAGGAAAGCCCTGCACTTCACAACTCAACTCCTCGAACAAACCATGGTTGGTTAGTTCTATTGTTTCTCTAATGAATTTGTGGTATAGAATCAATGATTGATGGGAAATGTAATCAAACTTATGCAGACAAAGTAGATATGAAATGGCTGTGTTAGTCGCCGTTTATGCAGAGAGGCCTGAAAGGAGCCACCACAATTGATTATAATCGGTTCCCACTCTGCTTTACTACCTTTACATCCATTTTCTTGCATTAAACAGCTTAACATAGTAGATGAGATTCATTTTCTTTTCTCAAATGACCATTTCCAAGGATAAGATCGCGACTATAATCTAATTAAAACCACTCCATCAGTTTCTTTAGAGGATTGATTATAGATATATGTGATACATATATCTCTCTATCTCTATCTATTCTTTTGAAAGAGAAACCAATGCTGGTGGGATATGTAGTGTGTTTTGAACTTGTTTGTTGGCTGATCCGATTCCAGTATCATCTGTTTTCCCAGCTGTGACATCACCACTGTGATTCTCTTATTTTCCATCTCTATATCTTCTTTATTTTCTGGTGAAACAAATGAAGACAATATTAACTAGCTGATAGAAAGCGAAGTTTTCCAACTTGTTTGAACAAATGGGAATGCCTACTAGGCTATTACCAACCATTCTCAGAGCCATCACCACAGCTTTCAACACCACAATGATATAAGTAATGAGAAGAAGAGATGTGAAAAGCCTCCAGCTAAGTTGAGCTTAACTTCCTTTCCATGTTTAAAAATAAATATCCAACTTCGAAGTGATGTGAGTTTATCAAATGATTGAAGCTCTTTCACTAGTAAAGATGCCAAAAAAGGAAATAATTCAGTAAATAGTAGTTGGGTTAGAGCCCACTACTATCCCACATTGAAAACATAGAAAATAAAAGTTGAGCATATAATGAGGAAGAGAAGGAAGGTAGAGCACGACCTTACTTGAACAGGATCTGTTCTATAGGATCGTACCTTTGTATCCTTGATTTCTAAGGAGATGAGAAACCAAGTCTGGTGGATGAACCATGGCTGCTTGACCAGAGCGTGATTAACAGCGCCCCAGGCTCGGTTTATCGAGCCTTTGTTGCCAGTGGATGATCGTTCTTGGTTGGCCTTGGCTGGCTGGGATGGTCAAGCAGCTGTCTGACAGACTACTAACCTTAACTTTTTTTGCTGCCTGCTCTAACGAACCACATTAACGACTATAGAGAGTCCCCAGAAAATTACCCCTTTGTATTAGTAATGAACATATATGTACTCGGAATAATGAACATATATATACTCAGAATGAATATGGTGAATAACAAAGAAAAATTGTTGATAACTGTCCCACATCGAACGCTACAACCTACTGCTAAGAGCCTTGTCTGAGAATTATAAAAAGAGAAGTTCAAGAGTGGGGAAAAGCATACCTTTCTCGGCCTTTTGGCTAAGATCAAGTGTAGTATCTGTTCTTATCAGTTTAATATCTGATATGTGGGCCATCGGTCCACACGATATTAAATTTATTTCTTGAGGGGAAGGGCCCAACAAGGTAGCTTGCTATCCGGGCCTTTAAGCGTCGCCCATGCGTTGCACTATTGCACGGGCCTGGCGCACCCCACCCAATTCTTAAATTAAACTTTGGCTTTGCAACACCTACACTCTGCTTTTTGGGCATCTAGTGTCAATAAATATTATGGAGTTATTTTATTTCACATGTTTTGAACTTGTAAAATGCTGAATTACATTGTTACAATTACTGCGACGAAGCGGAAAATTTAAAGTTGAAATTGTATCATATATGTCGAATTAGTATAAACATCGAATGAAATTATTTAATTTTTAGTTTATTGCATATACTTTTAAACTTTATAGTTATAATCATTTACGTTGTTTCAATTTAGATACAAAGAGAAATTTCAATATTACTATTTACTATTTCAATTTAAGTAAAATTCTAAATTTTTTTAAAAATCATATGATATGTGATACAAAAATTGAGTCTCTACTTGTACTCAAAATATAAATTATAGTATCATATTGTATCCAAATAATTCAACATTTATAAACAATGCTAACTTTTATACACTTTCAAAATTAATTTTTAAGAATGACAAAGTCGAGAACAGATGGATCTTTACAAGAAAAAGAATACAATAAGGGTATTAAGGCAGGAGAGTATGAGAAATGATGAGAATAATTAAGTTTAAATATGTTTTCTAAATAAATTAGCAGAGTTATTTCATCAAGTGTTTGGCAAAAAATAGATGAGATGATTATGTTGATATCTAATTTAAGTTGTCTGATAAAAATAACCCTTAGTCAATCGGAAAACCTCATAAGGCTTTTATGTGCACTTAAATAATTACATATGCACGTTTTTGCAAATTGATATAGTAATAGCTCATCACTTGAGTTAACAGAAAAGGATCAATCTAAATTTACGTCTTTCTTTGTAACGTGACTTTCTAATTTCGTAAAAGATCATTTATGAACGCAAGTGTTATTTTAGTACAAAAATTTACATTTGAAAAATAATAAAGACAAATAAAAATCAAGAACAAGAGTAAAATATTATTCATTGAATTGCAGCGAAAGTTTTTTCTTGAAATGCTTAATTTCTCTAGAGTGAGATAACTGTTTGGTAATTTCCTTAATTTCCTGGTTCCCTAAATTGGGGATCCAAAAAGGGTTTTAAAATGTGGCTCAAAACAAAGGTATCCCCTAAAATAAACTCCCTCCTACCCTAGAACTTCAATTATTTTATTGTGCCCAACCCCAAACAAAAATTAGGTCCCAAACTAAAGGTTTAAGGTTACGTTATTATCTAGCACTTGCATTAATCATGAAAAATTCTCAACCATGGTTGGACAGATGCTATGCTACTCCACAATCAGACTAATATCATGTTTGTATAGATCCAAGCAACAAGTTTCCATTTTTCTTTTGGCAGGCACTATCAGAACACCGAACAACTCAAAATGGGATCATGTACTTGGATGCTCAAACATTGAACTAGGAATTGGGTGGGATGAGCCAGGCCCATGCAGTAGTGTAACACATGGGCGACGCGTAAAAGCCCAGATAGCAAGCTACCTTAATGGGCCCTTCCCCTCAAGAAATAAATTTAATATCGTGTGGGCCGATGGCCCACATATCAGATATTAAACTGATAAGAACAGATACTACACTTGATCTTAGCCAAAAGGCCGAGAAAGGTATGCTTTTCTCAGTCTTGCACTTCTGCTTTTATTTTCATCTGTTGACTGGCTGTTGATTAGAGGCTTCGATGTGGGAGAGTTATGGACAACTATTGCACTTGTTAATAAAGAACAATGAGATTTTGTGTTGAGATATATTATATTAATACTGGCTCATTTTTTTCCTTTATGCACCAGCACTGGTGATATTGCATAAACACTTGTGCTTATATTTACTTTTCACAACACAAACTTGTAGAGGGTAGTTTAAAACTTCATAACTACGTGTGAATTGAAAAATGAAGGCAAAAAAGGTTTGTTGCTTAGTCTGTCAGACAACTGCTTGACCATCCCAGCTAGCCAAGGCCAACCAAGAACGATCATCTACTGCACCCAAGGCTCGATAAACCAAACCAGGGGAGCTGTTAATCACGCTCTGGTCTAGCAGTCATTGTTCATCCACCAGACATGGTTTCCCGTCTCCTTAGAAATCAAGGATACAGAGGTACGATCCTATAGAACAGATCCTGTTCAAGTAAGGTCGTGCTCTACCTTCCTTCTCTTCCCAAATATATACTCCACTTTTCTTTTCTGCTTTTTCAATGTGGGATAACTGTGGGCTCTAACCCAACCACCATATACTCTCTTCTTTTCTTTTTTGGTATTGGTGGTGCATCTTTGTTAGTGAAAGAAGCTTCGAACCAGAAATAATTAATTGATCTTCCTCTATTAACTATATTTTCCAGAATCTCCCAAGCACCAAATCTTAAAGATTTTGTCTTTTTCAGAGACTTTACAGATTAATCATCAATAAAACTATGCAAACTCAGTCTTTCCTAACCATGTTTCTGTAGTTTTTCTGAATAATTTCTGACAGGAAAGTCCTCTTCAAGTATGATAAACTCACACTTCACTTTTGAAGTTGGATATTTATGTTTAATCATGGAAAGGAAATGAAGGTGTTCAACTTAGCTAGAGGCTTTCAATAAGAGCTTTCATCTTGGTGGATGTGGACACCCTCTAGTTGTGATTATTTTTCTTGTTGCCTTTGGTGGTGTTAGAAGCTATCATGGATTTGAGAAAGCTTGGTGTTAGGCATTCCCATGCATCAAGACAATTACGATGTTTTCGCTTTCTATCAGCACTTAGAAGGGCTTTCCTTAAAGCAAGGAGAAAGAGACCAGTATCCTTCATTGGACCAATTCAAATGAAGATTATAAGAAGATATGCAGGTGTTACATTTCATTATCCTCTGCTATCATCTTTGTCATTATCAACGCCGCTCTATTCCTAATACTGATTTTCAAGTAGGAAAACTATTTGTCTTAAACTTCTTTGCAACTGCAGATTTTATGAACGCTTTCTAGTATTGAGTTTCGTCCTAAACTGAATCGTGGGAATAAAGCTTTATGAAGCCACAACAAAAAAAGTGTAATTTGCAGGGGTGAAGTGAATGTAAGGTGTACGAGTTTTTGTGCTTCACAGCAAAACTTAGTTGGCCAATTTATTCATAACTGAGTTGCCACTAAAACAACATTAATGCTTCAAGTTTCCTCAGCACAAGTGGTCTTAGCATCTCACACTACAGATAACCTGTTACTGTTTAGCAACTAAGAAACTCCTGACTGTTTAATTACATCCTAAAAACATTAAGTTTCCATTCTTAATTTATTTTTTATACAAAGTTCCAAGATGCCTCCCAAAATTGATAATAGGTAAGTTGCTCAAATCATTATTGTATAAGCATATAATAATAACTAATAAGATTGAAACTAGAATTAGGTAGGGGCTGCGCGAACGCAGGCCCCCTCTAACACAAATTATGACATAGGATCGACCACTTGAGCTGACCTTAGGTGGGCACCCCTCCTATGTGCAATGGAAGTCACCAACCTAGGCCATGGGCCTTCTTGTTCACCCATTGACCCTGTCCAGGTAAGTAGGTTAGTAGGTGCCATTCCACCCTATTTTATATGACTATCCCCATATTTCATTCTCTTGTTTTCCGATGTGGGAACAAATTTTATATTATCAACTTATTGTCAAAGGCAAAATGTGTGTTTAACAAAGCTTCTTGCGCATCAATTAAATAAAATAATTCCTAGAATAGAACTTGGACGAAATTTAGGTGGTAAGATAGCGTATTTCCTGGTGTTGATGACATGTATATAAGATTGAGTTATAACCCCAGCCAAGACAATACACCACATATATCATGCTAGATACTATGAGAGAATTTCTCCCGTTATTGAATTGTTCCGATTGAAAATTCTCCTTCTTTTGCACCGTAAAAGTACGAAAAAAACCCCAAGATTTCACTGGCATGTTCGATATTTATCATTCATGTTTGGTCGGCGTGGAAATTAAGGTCTTCAACTTAGGTAGACTCATAATTACAAGAGATTTCATCTTTATGATAGTGGAAATAATCATGCCTTTGGTGGTATTGATTTCATCTTTTGTATTAGGCAATCCACAATCAGATTAATATCATGTTTGTCTAGATCCAAGCAACAAGTTTCTATTTTGCTATCATGTTTGTCTAGAATATTATATAACAAACGGGTACTATCAGAACACTGAACAACTCAGAATGGGAACATGTACTCAAACATTAAACTAGGAATTGGATCATGTACTTAGATACTCAAACATTAAACTTGGAATTGGGTGGGGTGCGCCAGGCCCATGCAGTAGTGTAACGCATGGGCGACGCACAAAGGCCCAGATAGCAAGCTACCTTAATGGGCCTTACCCCTCAAGAAATAAATTTAATATCGTGTGGACCAATGGTCCACATATCAGATATTAAACTGATAAGAACAGATACTACACTTGATCTTAGCCAAAAGGCCGAGAAAGGTATGCTTTTTCCAGTCTTACACTTCTCTTTTTATTGTGAGATGAGGCTTTGAGCAGTAGCTTAGAGCCTTCGATGTGGGATAGTTATAAAAACCAGTGGTTGGTAGTGCCACATCATCTCATATGTTGATTCAGCAATGCCGTTAGAATCCTTCATACTTATGCAAATACTATGACAAGTGGGTCAACGACAAGCAAACTGTTCAATCGATAACAAACATTTATCACAATGTCTTGCTGCTTGCAATAAACTGCCAGATTTGTAGCTGTTGCCCAAAGGCTAAAATCATACTAAAGACAACGCGAACTGAACCACTTGCAGAAACTTGACTAAAAGAATCCTAACTATGTATCTCTCTAGATATTTTCCTAAGATGTCAATATAGTTCCTACATTTCCAGGAAACTGGTCTCAACAGCTAAAGGAAGCTGCTCCATTTGAGCTGTAAGATCATCAAGAATACCAAACACACGTTGTGAAGCAGCATGTGATTTCTCGAAGGCAACAAACTCATGTAGTACACCGTTTGTCTCAATCCAGCTACATCCCGGAGTCTTTTCCACTCCCACTTCATTCATTCGTTTCCTCACATTAGCTGCCCCTTCACGATCACCACATTTGGAGTACAAATTTGCCAAAAGTGCATATCGGCCACTGTGATGTGGCTGTAACTGAATCAGATGATTTCCTACGCTTTTTCCCAGCTCAAAGTCCTTGTGAATCAAGCAAGCGCCAAACAGAGCACCCCATATGCCACCACTAGGCTCCATTGGCATGCTTTCGATCAGCTCTACAGCTTCTCTCAACAACCCTGCCCGACCTAGGAGATCAACCATACAACCATAGTGATCAATGGTAGGCTGTATACCATGATCACAATCCATTGATGCAAACAATCGTTGTCCCTCGGTTACAAGACCTCCATGAGAACAAGCGCTTAGAACAGCGATAAAAGTGACTTCATTAGGTTGCACCCCACTGCTTATCATCTGAGAGAAGAGATTCAAGGAGCCCCTGGCATCACCATTCATTGCCAGTCCGAAGATTAGGGCGGTCCATGGATATACATCCTTCACGTGTATCCTCTCGAAAACACAATAAGCCTCCTTAATGCATCCACACTTAGCATACATATCAATCAAAGCAGTTCCTAGCACTGAATTTATTTCTAATCTATGTGCACTTATGTACTTATCAAGCCACCTCCCTTGATCCAATGAGCCAAGGTGAGCACAAGCTGTGAGAACACTCGCTAGTGTAGCTTCACTAGGTTTGATTTTTTCGACTAGCATTTCTTGGAAAAGTATCAGTGCATCCTTGAACTTGTTACACTGCACATAACCAGCTAACAAAGCACTCCAAGAAACAAGATTCCTGTGAGGCATATCTTGAAAAACTCCAAGTGCATCTTCACAGCAACCGAATTTTGAATACATGTCAACAAGAGCACTGCCAACATAAACATCACGCACTACTCTACCTGACTCGATATAGAACCCATGTATCCACCTTCCGAGCCAAACACAACCCAACATTCCGACAGCACAAAGAGCGCTGACAACGGCAACCTCATCCACCGAAACTCCAATGGCTCTCATCTCTAGAAAGAGATTCAGGGCTTCCGGAGCTCGAGAACTCCTAACGTATCCATCCATTAAAGCTGTGTAGGCAACCACATCCCTGTGCGGCATTTCATCAAACACTTTGCGAGCATACCCAGTGAGTCCACTGTTAGCACAGACACTCAGCAAAGTGTTGCACAGGAAACGATCACCACTGAACCCAAACTTGATTGAGTGCGCGAAGATCTGAAACGGTATCTGGGTTTTGGCTTTGAGGAGCAAAGGGAAGGTGTGCATGTTTGGAAACACACCCTCTTGGCGCATCTTAGCATAGAAGAAAACTGCACTATGTGGGTCGAAGCTGAAAGCTCTAATGAGAGCATTGTAGGTGAAGACATTGCGGTGGGTTATCTGGTTGAAGATGGAAAAGGCGTAGGCGCGAGGAAATGAAAGAAGGGAGAGGCAGTGAAGGAGTAATCTTGTGAGATATGAAGAGTGGTGGGAAAAGCCAGAAACGATGAGAAGAGAGTGAATTTGCTGCAGTTTCAACAGTTGCAATGGCGAATGCTCACCTCGCAGATTGTTATGGAGATGGAATTCCTGCGACAGATAACGCACTGCGAGGTTCAAACGTCTGAAATGCATCAACCATGAAAGATGGAGATTAGACTAATGGATATATTTCCCCTTGGATTTATTTACCTATTTGGTGAAAATTCTATTATACTAAAGAGTCTAAGCCTAAACTTTGTTTGTGTTTTCTTTTTCTTTTTTTATCTTACCATATGATTATATGAAAATAAGATTCATTACACTCTACCAAAAGTCAAATATCTCAAAATTTGATATTGATAGATATACACTTTTATAGTTAAAAACTTTTATTCATTGAGAGCTTCATAACTGCATTTTATTAGTTTACTTATAATGCTTTATTTGATAGCAGTATTATTTTCATCACTGAAATCTGGGTGTTAGAAGCTATTGTCATCAAGGGTAAGTTTGAGTCTCCCAAAGAATCGTAAATCATCTCGAATCGATATATATCTATTGAATACCATTGATTGTGTAACTTTATTTTATTAGATATAAATCAAACAATTAATATAGAACGTACTAGTATAAACCCGTGCGGTAGCCGGGGTTTATCAAACTAATTTTTTTTAATAAATTAATATGAAAATATAATACATTTTGAGTAAAACATTTAATAATTTGAAGATTATGGTAATCAAAAATGTCTTTTAGCAAATAATATTTTAACATTTTATTAAAAAAAAATTGATTTTTTTAGTCAAGTCTATAAAACATTTTAATAAAGTTTTTTTTTTTAACATTTTTGTATCTGGTATATACTTTAAGTCTTTAACTATACGTTATGTTTGAATTAAATTAGAATTAAAATCTATATAAAAATAAGATATAATACAATATATTTAGTGTTTTTTTATAAATATGTATTGACGCACACTAATTAACATCACATTTTTCATTCGTATTTTATTTTATATATTAATATTAGCAAACAACAAATTTTTTCTTGAATTACTAAGGTTAATTTTTCTTAAAAAATATTTTCATAATCACATGGCCTAAAAAGTATTTGTATTGTCAATTTATATACTTAATTTTCTTATTCATGATATGTATGAAATATTATTTTTTTTCATCAATCTTTAATGATTATATACATAGAATTTTATTGTATGCATCTAAAATAATTGATTGTACTTAAGATAAAATCTTGAATGCACATTAAATTTGATATTCTTTAAATTGATTTGTTTCAAAAATATCTTAATTTTATTCTTTATAGTATGTAATAAATGAATCAATATTAATGAATAAATAAAATCTTAATTTTATTCTTTATATGTAATAAATGAAACAATATTAATGAATAAATAAATAAATGATATTTATTTTTCTATTTCAACATTAAGAAAATAAGTTAATATTGATTATATATTGATTGAAAATTAATAATTTAATAGTAATAAATTTATTTAATTTGGCATTAATGATATAAAATAAATTTAAGTATAATTTAATTGTAGTTTGGGAGGGAAACCAAATTAATGAGAGAGTGACATGTGCCCTTTAATGGTTATTACTTTAGTATAAATAAATAAATAAATATATATATATATATATATATATATATAATAGTCGTATCAATACAACTATTCATTAAATATAATTAGATATAAACTAATGCATAATATAATTAAATACAAGTTTATATCCATCGTATCAATATTACTCTAAAGTCTCATTTATAAAAAAAAAAAGAGTTACTCGACTCTCAAAACATTTAATTTTATTTTTATAATAGTCGTTCAAGTGGGATTTAGAAGAAGACTTACAAAAATATTGAGCATTTTGAATGGTAGTGTTATTGATTTTAGAACACCCAACTACTTGGTAACTTGTTCTGAGTTGATTTTATTAGTTTAGAACTTCTTTTGATACATCAGTGGTGGAACATCCTAACGTGCCCACAAATATATATATATTGCTTTTTATTTGAATGAATACTTGTTTTAGATTTAAAATTTCTGAATTTTTAAAACTCCGAACTTCAAACTATTTCGTTATGCTCAAATCTTTCAACAAACAGAACCGGTTCTCGATAATTTTGTTTGAAAATCTTTAAACTTTAGTTATGTTTCATAAATTTCCTAACCCAGACAACCACTCCAAATCGTGTTCACCCTATGCAATTATAAAATTTATAAATTTTTTAAACAATATCTATATTTCTATTACTTCTTTCTATTATATTTCACTATAAAGGATGGGGTGGGGATAGTAAAATTTTAATGTCATATTTATTAAATTAATTTAATACATTTAGATTTTTAAAAAAACTGTTAAATTAATTAATTTCAAATGTATTAAATGAAATTTAAATTAAATTTTCAATTATTTGCATATTTCTCATGCTATTTAGATTTTATTACTTAATTTTGAAAATTATAAATAATTTTTAGAATTAAAAATTAAGTTTAACCTAGATTTATCACATTATACTTCATATTTTAAATATGATTTTCTTGTTTTTTTGTAAAATAGCTTTCAAATCTTATTTCACTATCTTTGAATCATTAAATAATTTTCATATTTTAATTTGGATTCTTAATATTCTTGCTTATTAAATTATTGTCAGAACAAACTCAAATTGAAAACACAGTATTATAACTGACAATGAAGTGTGTCTGGAAGAGGTTTAATGGGTTTAAGAAAATGCTGCCAATTGAACTCCTGGATTCTGTAATAAAAATGAGAAAAAACATCTTAGAACATACAATATAGTAAACTCACACTGTCAAATTAAACAACACAAATGAAAGAGCTTAATAACACAACTCATGAAAGCTGAATTTATACATGTTGCAGAGAAAAAGACAAAAAGAAAAGAGTAAAACCACCTTAGTAGCACACCACCATGAACACAACCGAAAACGTACTGGTATCTACGGTGTTTCAACTAAGAGAACTATTGAGTGATTTTCATCACTTTCATCTTCATCACTTTCATCCCCAAGCTTATACTTGCTGAAATGGTTGACTCTGAACTTCCATTCTCCTTTCACCGGATCATACGACACGAACTCAGCACCTTGATCCTCGGCTTTTCGTTTAAGCATCTCCTTGTACTTCTCAATTCTCGGTCCCTCCATGTATTGCAGGCCAGTTTTCTTGTCAAAACATTTTATATTGAGAAGTGTCACCTCTGCAGGTTTGTTGAGACCTTGTCCAACGGGAGGTTTCTTGCTCTCGTCCATATAGACTATCACCTCCCGGTTGTTGAATTGGATCAGAGATTCAAGATCGAGCCTTCGCACATCTGTCTCCCCGAAAAACTTGATGCTACCATAACCATTTCTTCCAACCACAAAGTCCTTCACATGGCGGCAAAAGCCCGGCTCAGCCCGTTCCTTGGCAGCTAGCTCCTGAATTCTTGGCTCAGTAAAATAATCAGAGTGGCGAAGCTTTGGCATGAGTGCCTCAATGCCAGCTCCATGCTCATAAACAATAGCGGCTTCACCGGCTCGGTGCCCAGTAAGAGTGATGTAAGAGTCTCCTTTCTCTGTGGAAAGACCATCATGTACACCGTTGGCTTTTTGGTTCCCTTTTGCTGGACTAACTTGTTCCTTAGTCAGCCCATTTTCCAGTGTATCTTCTGCAGCTTCATTACAAATAGATAACTCTATCAATAATATGGAAGAATAAGTACACATTTAGCAAGAAACAGAAACATAAGATCCTTGAAGTCAGGTTTAAAACAAAACAGCACATCCAAATTACATTAGTCAAAACTAACAGAACGTTCCACTGGGTTGACATGATTATCAGCACAAATAGGTATTCCTAATTCTCTATAGCCCCGGCCCTCGTAGAATGCGAAGAACGAAAAATTATATATTGGTGAGGTTTATTCCAAAAATGACCACATTCCTGGTATCAAACATGACACAAAATTATAAAATTTAGGGTGGAACTACCAAGTAAATTCACCATTAGGATTTCTGCATAATTCCAAATAATTTTCTGCAATTCTTATTTTTTTAATAATAAGATCAGGGTCAACTATAAATGGAGAAGAAAAATACAGCAGAAACTCCCAACAAATCAACTGTCACGATTATTTGGTTGACTACACAACTATTGCATGTTATGTAGCACAAATGAAACTTCAATTTTCCATTCTGAATTGGATACAGAAAATGATTCTAAGCATTATCCAACAACATTTCAACTTTGTTTCATTTTCATAAAATGAATATCATGATTTTAATCTAATCTTATTCCAGCAAAAACTCATATCAAAATCTCAAAAAAGATTGCATAGCCTAAAATTACAGGGCAATGTACAACATGAGTAATTTATTAAAGCCTTTTAACATCGTAAGAGAAGAACTCAAACAACTGAGAAGAAAACAGAACCTTCATGAAACATGAAACCTACCATGAGATCCAGTAATAATGTTACATGAGAAAATGACAATAAAGGAACTCCAAGAGTTTTATATTAATGAAGAATGAACTCACCATCTTTGTCATTGGTCTTGTGCCCATTTATGGAGTTGTAAACATCTTGACGAGATTTACCTGCTTATTACCAATCAAAAATGGGACATACAGATATTATATCAGAAATTGTCGTAAAAACAGCCTGTACTAGTACCTCAAAACTAAACATAATCACAGTACAGCACTACCAAAAATGAAATCCGTAAATACGGTGGAGTAAAATATTAGTTGTTTACCATTGTCGTGCATCGGAGTACCAGTGGCACTTGTTTTCTCTGCACTGGATCTAGAATGCAACTGCTCCAATGGACGAATTACTAGAGCTCTTGGATTCTCCCTGGGAACAAAAAGAGCATCTGCTTTTGGTGTGCTGTGTGTTTCTTCATCATCATTAAAAAATGGCACCTGATTGGAGAAAATGAAGCCAATAAGTAGAGTACACAACTGTTAGATGACTGACAGGAGTCTAATAAGGTACTCCAAAGAATACATGTGATATGGACACAATCGACGAAGGAGTAACCATTACCCTTGGAACATCAGTTTTAGGATGATATTTCCTAACAGGCAGCTTGATACGCCTTTGGGAAATGTGTCTAGATGTCAAAAGGGATGATATCCTCACAGGCATTGGTTTTTCAACTACCTGCTTGAAAATGACAATTATAATGTGATCTTTCAGTATTAATATCTCATTCATGATCAGTTATTGAGGACTGTGAATAAATGATGGCTCAAAAGCATTCATGCAAGATTTTTGTTTTGTTTAGTGAATTTAATGATACTTACTGGCAAGCTGGAAATGCCATACTGAATAGAAGGAGCAGTTCCTGTGCGACCAATCGACATCTGGGGCATTGATGGCAAAGTTCCAAAGGGATTTGTAACGGGGGCTGCTTGCGCAACTATAGAACTCTGAGTACCTGACCTGTAAGATAAATGCGGCAAGTATAAGAAAGAATCACACCCACACAAGAAGATGACATGAGAGGACCTAAAGGTCAACAGACTACATTATGCAGACTGCATACAACTTATGACCATTAGTGGATTTGGGAAGTCTGCTTTATCTTCCTACAGTAAACATTCTTGAAAGACCAGAAGGCACAGGTCCTAAATAGAACTGTAAATTCTGTGGGTGCCAAAACCCACCATTTGGTAGGGAGGGGGAAGCTGTGAAAATTCCGACCCAAGCCAACCCACCATCGGTCCACAGGCAAGGCAGGCCAGCCATCCATTCCTTTTTTTTTTTTTTAATTAAGGAAAAAAGTAAAATATATAATGTTTTATGCTTCATGCATCATTGCATTTCCAATTTCATGTAAATACAAAAACAATCAAGAAAAAAGACCTTTCTTTATTCTTAGGAATAAATAATTACCACCTCAAATACTCCCTCTAAGTACAAGTAAATATGTGGTCAAGAATCACCTGTATTAATAGGTGTTCACATCATTACTTGCATTATGTAAGGGTCAGTAATAATTGTGTTCAAGGTGAAAAAAAGAAAAAGAAAAAGGAGGGCAGGCGCCACAGCCAGCCCACCAAAAGTCACATAGCCGGACTGCAAAATGCGCAAACTCACTGTTATGGTGGGGCGGGCGGACCTAGCACGTACGGCGAACAGCTCTCATCATATATACAACATAAGCATTTTGAGATTGCCTAATTTTTAAAAATGCTGTTAGCAACATATTATTTCCTTAGTTTATTTATTAATTGGGGAACTAGGATTTACAAACTTCACATTAAGAAAACAAAAATTGAAATATTAATGGCTTGTGTGCTTGAGATATTCACAGTTATAATATTATATGAGCTAGTTAATAGTCAAAAAATAACATTTATTATCCTTCTTTTTTTTCCCTAATGTTAGCGCCTCAAGCAAAGGACTCTGCTTCAGGTTCTAGAAGCCCTTTGCACCTTGATGTGCCTTGTGCCTTCAACAACTAAGCCTATTAGCAAGTCCACCTCCATAGAAAAAAGTGTGCAAAGGGTGAATAAAGGAGCAAACTAAACTGAGGAGACGAACAAGATTAACCATTAAAAATTGGGAATCAGAGAGTTCTACTTCTCATCAAACTATAGATAGTAGATTATATACTTATGGTAAAGATTAGAATGATGAAGAAACAAGAAAGTGACGTACGCTTGACCAAATGCACTATTGCCAAAAATGCCAGGGGTACCACCAAAGCCACTTGCACCAGCTGCTGATACAAGACATATTAATCAAAAAGATAACTAATTAGAATTCCACAGATAAAACACTAACAATTTGAGAATAGAACATTCTAAAAAGCTGATTAGCCTGATTTACCTGGTTGTGACTGACCAAAGTTGCTAAAGTTAAAGCCACCAGGAGTCAGGCTCGGCTGTGCAGATTGAAACGGTGTGGAGAGAGAAGGCTTCAAAGAAAAGCAAGAAGGTGCATATTACAATTGAGGCACAAGATACACAAACAAAGAAAAGACAAATTTCTGATGTCAGGAAACAAAAGAATGAAACGCGAAAAATCTAACATTCAGTTTATATTCATTTGCTTAATTAGCAAGATTTGGATCAATTGCTCATCATGCTTCCACACATGAATATCTGAATGTATCCAAGTCTGAGGCATAATATAATGGATGACTACACCTTGTTAACGATTCCCAGATCTCCATAGTATGTTTAACTATAGATGTGGCACCAACTTCCACAAACTTCTAGGTTCCTCATCAGACATCAATTTCAGAATTATATAACCCAACTTGATATTTAGCCATGGTTTTTGCCAACCCAAACAGTTCATTCTTATCCTTTTAAAAACATTCACATGAACAAGAGATATCTAATATGGTACATAGGCACATATGCATATATAAGTATACCTGCTTCAATTGCTTTCCAAGCAAAACATACCTCATGAGCTCAAATTCAACACAATTATCTTATGTAGTACCCTCAGCTAGAGTATGTAAGGAAAGTTAAGAAGCATTCACAGCCTTGCTGGGTATTCTCAAATAAATGGAAATGACAAGTAGGAATAAGTACATTAAATACTCACTGTTGTTTGACCAAACGCCAAAGGGTTGCTGTTGCTTAGAAGTGATGAAGTGCTGGAGAACATACCGCCACCAAAAGTAGAGGGTGTAGAAAACAAATTTGCTTGACCAAATGCTGGTGCAGTTTGTCCAAAGGCAGAGGAGGTTTGTCCAAAAGGAGAACTAGTCTGTGCTAGTGTCGGTGTAGTTGACTGGAATAATGGGGAGGATTGAGTGTTTCCAAAACCAATGCCAGTACCAAATGCAGATGTGGTCCCCTGTGCAGATGTGGCACCAAAAATAGATTGTGACCCAAAACCAGCTGAGCTGGAAGAGTTAAATGGAGAAGGAGAGGTATTGACTCCAAATGCTTGTGTTGTGGAGCCAAATAAGGAAGATGTCGCTGATGAAGTTGAACCAAAAGGATTTGCTGTATTCGATGTTCCAAAAGGTGAAGAACCAAATGCAGAAGTAGATGAAGTTCCAAAGCCTGTGTTACTAAACACTGGGGCTTTTGGAGCAAAAGGATTGGAAGATGTGGAAGATGAGAAAGGATTTGCAGATGATTGACCAAATGCAGGACTAGATGTAGTTCCGAAGCCTGAACTACCAAAGCCAGCGGGAGCAGTAACCTGACCAGCTGGAGCTGGCCCCCCTGTTTTTTTAACAGAAAAGGAAAAGGTCAGTAACAAGTTCTGTAATAGTTATTTTTTAGTTCAAGATGTCCACAATTTCCAACCAGAAAAGCGCACCTTTATCTCCAGACTGGTAGTCCTCCCATCTAAGTTCTTCATGGCTTTTATCTTTATAGACCGGCATGGCTGAAATAGATTCAAGTTTACCTGGCTGTGCACCTGCGGCACCATCTGTCTCAGGTGTTGCTGAGTAAGGAGATACTCTACTTCCCCCTCGTTGTGCTCCAAAAGCAGTCTGGCCAAAACTCGTGCCACCAAACGTGGGGGTTGTAGTTTGTCCTCCTGCAAGGAGTAATGTCAAAGCCATGGGACAGAAGCAGCTGTATAGCACACATGATTACTAGATGTGCTATACATATGCAAGAAATCTGACCTCTTCACGATGTATCGGTATAGGGGAAAACATAGAAAACCAAGTTCTAAAGTTTCTCATATTAAAAAATAGGTATAAATTATTTACTAGTTTAAATGTAGTAGACCATCATAACAAGTCAATATAAAATTTGAAAATTAGTTCTCCAAATTATATTCATTAAGACATTTTTCGTTCAAAACTAAAATCAAGGAAAATATCCGCAAGCAATTATCTCAGGAAAAAACAAGGCTTGGGCATAGCTTAAAAAGGACTTAATTCTGGAATCATAAAGCATCCAGGACATGAAAACAGCTTACCGAATGAAGCACTTTGAGCTCCAACTCCAAAGGATGATGTTGTGCCAAATGGACTGCTTCCAAAAGCAGAAGTCGATTGGCCAAATGCTGGAGTGGATCCAAAGTTAAATGAAGGAGTACTTGAAGCACCAAATGCAGAAGTTGAGGCACCAAATGCAGGACTAGCTGTGGCACCGAATGCAGGAGTGGTTGTCGCACCGAATGCAGCAGTGGTTGTTGCACCAAAAGCAGGAGCAGCTGTGGCACCAAAAGCTGGCGTGCTAGAAGCCCCAAATGCTGAAGTGCTTGATCCAAAAGGAGAACCAGACACACCAAAGCCACCACTTGTGCTACCAAATGCTGGGCTTGCTGTAGAACCAAAGGCAGGGGTACTAGTTCCACCAAAAGCTGGTGTACTGGGTGCACCAAATGCAGGACTACTCGATGAACCAAAAGTAGGTTGACTTGGTGCACCAAAAGGAGTTGCTGATGAACCAAATAGATTGCTCCCAAAAGCAGGTTGTGATTGCTGAAACGAGCTTCCAAAAGGGCTTGACTGGGTTGTACTAGATCCAAAACCACCAAATGTTGGCTTCTGCCCAAATGCCGAGGAACCTATTTTTCAACAGAAGTTACTCAAAATTCAAAATAAGAATCATAAGACAGGTGCATGATCAAGATATTCACTTTTAACAAAACATATATGAAGCCAACCTGAAGGAACAAAAAAACATAGTTCAAGAAATAATGAACCATTTGACATCAGCTTAAGGGAAAAAAAAACAGATGTTAAAAATATAAACCATTTGACAACACTTAACAATAACTGAAAGGATATCCAGCCCATGAGTCTCTAAGTTCAGAAAAGCTACTTAACAAGGGGAAACATGATCAGTTGGAGAAGTTAAGATGTTGTAAAAGAGGACCCTCTATCAACAATGAAGTCCATCAAGTATTGCAGAATTTATTTCTCACAAATTAGAAGCAGCAAATTTAAAAAAAAAAAAAAAACAAACAAACAAACATCTAAGCTGCAAATTATTGTTAAACAAACATTTGGCAGTCATGTAAGTTCAGCACATGTAATGCAATCCCAAACTTTCTTCAAAACTTCCTTTCAAAAACTCGAAGATGATGTTCATGATAAAGAAAATTTAACACTGTTTCGTACTATCTTATATCTTCATTTTCATTCTGTATCAATCTCCCAAAATAAGACCGTTCACATTCATTTTCTAATGCATTTCCCTCATGACACTCAGTCTCTGAGAACATCATATATGATAATATGAAAATCAAAATCTTACATATCCCCTATTTCAAAATCTATACCCATAGTTCAAATATTTAATATGGTTGGTCAAAAATTTGATTAGAATGGAGATAGTTCAAATTTCAGAAACTAGTCTTTCAAGGCCACCATTCATATCCATGTCTATGCATGTTCCCTTGTTCCACTCCAAGAACCAAATGCATAAAGAGATACATACTTGCTCTGTCTATCCTTTGTCTATTGGTTATAGAACTCCAATTTAGCAAACAGCTTCTCATGAAGAACAGTATTCTCAAGCAACAACACTAGGTCAAGAACATAGTACCATTTATAGGAGACAATGTAGAAGGTAGAGATTAAATGTGCAAAAGCATCAGTACTTTTATTGTAAATAAAAAAGATGATGATGGGAAGAATCAAATAGGATATGTTAGGATTAGCAGGCAAAATTCTCGAATAAAAATTTAATTAATCCTTTTGTACAACATTCTCCTACACACATCTATATTGAGGGAGAAACATAGGTCATGAAGGTCCGGTATCACTCATTATTCAACTCACACTACAAAGTTTATTCCACTTACCACCAAATGCGGAAGATGAGTTTCCAAAAGCAGAACCTGTTGAAGCTCCAAATGTTGGGGTTGAACTTCCAAAAGCAGGTGATGATGAATTGCCAAACACAGAAGTCGAACCTAAAGGAGAAGAAGACTGAGCACCAAATACACCAGTAGACATACCGCCAAACATGGAACCTCCAGTCTGTGTGCCAAAAGGGCTGGTACTACCAAAAGGTTTAGGAGCAAAAGGGTTGCTAGTAGCATTATTAGTCTGCCCAAAAACAGGTTGAGACCCAAACGGGCTACTAGATGATTGCCCAAAAGCTGCAAGATGAGAAGAGGAGAATCAAAATTGATGGGCATAATTCAAAGCAGAAAAACTTATATCATGTACTCAACTCATTCTTCTAATAAACTAGGGAAAGCTGATTGCATAATCAATACGTCACATTAAAGAATAGGATTTGTGGAGGGGCTCAGCAATATAAATACATTACAGTGTTAGTTGTTAGTACATACACATGTTTTAGTTCAATGCTCAAAATCAAGCTGCTGGTGCTTGCTTGAAGTTCAGGACAACTTAGAGATTTCAAATGATAAGGCCCTCCGAACCATGAACTTTTTAGGAAAGTAAAAGATAAAAACAAAATTAAGACGAGGTAAGTAGATTATTATTTGCACTTTTTGTTTCTTTTCACTTGTTGTGTATCTTTGTATCTAAACTATTTCTTTGCACTTTTATGGGAAAATTGGCACACTTCAAATAAATTAGTTTCGATTAAACATGCAAGTCCCATATTCATCCCTCCATCTCAACTATGTGATTTATCAGAATTAGACATCTTCACTTCAATCACTATGGCTTTGGTTAGTGATGTAGTAATGTTTAAGTTGTAGAACTTCTTTTTCAATTTAAACTTGTATCCACTCCACTCAAAGTGGCTGTCAATTTTTCTGTAGTGCAAAGATAATTACTTTATATAGCTCTAACATGAGGGAAAATTTTGGGAAATACAAATAAAAAGGTAAGTGAAAATGAATTGGCTCGTGATGTTTTATTTTCTTTGAACAGCCTAAGAATAAGAAAACAATGAAACAGACTAACCTTCACTTGTTAGATTCAAAAGGTATCAAGTTCATGCAAAGTTCAAATTTTTATTATGCAAACAAAATAAAATATAAATAGCAATACTCAAAATATAATCACCATTACAATAGAAAATAAATATCCATGAAAGCACAATTCATCAATTTAAGAAATTTTGGGGTAGTCTCCAAAAACCAGTCACCAACGGTTAATGGAGTTTGTACAAAATTTAATAATTCAAATGAAAAATTGGTGAATGGGATAACAATTCAAATGAAAAATTGGTGAATGGGTTGTTTCGTTGTTCTTTTGGATGTATATGCTTATTGTAAGTGTTTCTTCAGTATTTTTCCTGAAATATATGACTAAATCCTACATAAAGACCTGTGCAACCATTGTGGTGTGAAGGTAGTCATTAGTATGCTTATTATCTTTTTCTACTAGTCTCTATAATTGACCTTTGGGGATGAACAACTTCCTTCCTATTCTTTAATAAAATTCAGATAGCATTCAGTTTTGTAGAGGCCAAAAACAAACCATATATAACACAAAACTCAAATGAACTGTTACTAGAACATAACAAAATAAATTCAGGATCATCACAATTATCTAGCTAAGCAATGTTTACACAAAATTCAATTTAAAAGTTGGTAGGTATGAATGAATCGAGTTAAAGCAAGAGAGAGGGTACACATAATATAGAGTTTTAGCAAAGACATTGACCCATTCTCAGGAAAATAATGGCAAGAGCAACCAATGTGACACACAAAATAATCAAATAACGTCATAAATAAAGTTGGGTAAGTAAAACTTACGGTTGCTTCCAAACATTATTCCTCAGCAAATCAAAGCCAGCAGCGATTTGTTTATAATCTAAATCTGAACAGCAAGGGATAACAAGACGAATTTCATTAACACATCAAAAAAGGAGAAAAAGAAATCCAACGCAAAAAATTCACAATACCAGCGAAAAACATAACAAAATTAAAATGCGGATAGTTGATTTCAACGCGCATCACAGCCTTACGAATCAGTTCTAATGAACCAATAAACATCAAAATATCAACATTGTGGTGACTTTACATTGATATAAACAATAGAGAGATAAAAAAAAAAAAAAAAAACACTTGTCAGAAGACACTGTGCAGGAAAATCGAATTCAAAAAACTGAAAGACGAAAGAGGAAATTAAAGAAAAATCGGAATAGAGAGCTAGGGTTAAAAATATATGCGTAATACCAGGCGATAGAGGTCGGAGACGGCGGCGGATCCACCAGAGCAGCGGCGGAGCGACGATGGCAACCGATGAATAGGGTCGCGTAATAAAAAAGCAGATACACTCTTCGTGGGAGGAAAGGGGTAAGAGCAAGATGAATTTAATATCAAGTGTTTTTTAGAGAAATAGACTAATTAATGCCGATCAAATATAGTCTATAGAGCAGGCCCATGGGCTTTTTGCCTTGTTGGGTTGGGCCTTTATATTTGGACATAATTTTAAGGGACCTTTATTTAAATAGCTCAGTCAACATAAAATATTATTTAAAAATAAATATTAAATTTGACTTAATTTCAAAATAAATATTAAATTAAAAATCTAAAAGAAAAAGAAAAAAGTTAAATTAATTTTTAAAACTAACCCAAATTAAATCGAAATTTCATACAAGCCCCAAATTAGTTTTTCTCTTTGATTCTAGAACCTCAAACCCTCCATCTCAGCCCTATCGCTTCCACCGTTATTTATGAAAAACTAGAAGTTCAGAGTATCTCCATGAGAATCGATTCTTGTCAATTCTGAGCAAGGAGATGGAATCATCCGAAGGAAACAGAATTTCCAAGTAAATCAGTTTATCTTGATTCTTGTTATCTTGATTCTTGTTGCTATCTTGATAATCGAGAGATGATGATATCTTGATGCTATTCTTGCCGAACCAAAAATTGGTTTAGAGTAACTCCATGAGAATCGGTTCTTTCTGCTATCTTGATTTATTTTGGTAATCAATCTCATGATTCGTTACTTTCATAGATTTTCTTTATTTCTATAGATTTTTGTAGTTCTTAAGTTTCTTGATGGTCATCCATTCATGAACTTTCTTGAGATTTTCTTTTAATTATTTTCTCAAATTTCTTAAATTGTCTATTCTGAGTTTGTGATATTTCTTAACTTTTATATATAAGAATATCTTTTTAGGGGAATATAGAAGGTTGTATGATGCTTTGGAATTATGAGTGAATCAGGTGTATAATCCAAGTGCATTTTCTTTTTCTTGATTGAAAAAGTGCATTGTGAGTGAATCAGATGTATAATAAAGTGCATTTTGAGTTTGTGATATTTCTTAAGGATGCCACAAACTACCAATGTAACCAATCCCAGTTCCACCCTACTTTTCATCATCCAAGAACTAGCAGATACTTCACCCTACTGCTTTTATTTTCTGTTTAATATGTGGATTAATGTGATTCAATCTGGTCACATGGATCTTTTGAAGGAAAATGGTATAAACTACAGGAAATGCGTCACTACCCGCTAGAGCCACAATCAGGTTGATGGAATACAATATGTATTGATAAGTATATTGATTAAGAAAAGAATCAGGATAAATGTAAAATATTCTTTTCCAGTTTAGTTGTTTTGTATTGACTAATTTTAGCTTCCTAGAATTGAAGCATGCTAACAGTGGTAGCATCAGATTGTAGCCACAAGAAATCAAGGAAAATATGATCAAAAGTTCTGAATAGTCATCTCAAATATCAGGAGAAAAGGCAGCAGCTTCTTACTGATATAAGAACATTGTGTGAGACAACATGTTATGAAGGCCTCATCCAATTTTATGGTGCCTTCTGTACTCCAGACTCGGGACAGATAAGTATAGCTTTGGAGTACATGGATGGTGGTTCTTTGGCTGATATCATCCGTATACGCAAGACTATACCAGAACCGGTTCTTTCTTCAATGGTGCAGAAACTCTTGCTTGTAGTGGTTTCTTTTGTTCCAGCTCCACCTTATCTGCGGTTTCTTATTATATTAATGTTTTATGGCTCCGGGTTTTGTGTTTGACAGTTTTTCTTTATTTGTCCAGGGACTGAGTTACTTGCATGGACCCTTAGTTCACAGAGATATTAAACCTGAAAATGTCTAATTCACTACTAAGATTGTCCACACGAACTTGTAAGGTTGCTTCCAAAATGGCTGCAGCCCTTGCCAGTGGTGATAATCGAACTCAGGTTTATCTCGCTACTGCTTCAGTGTTTTATCTTATGTTGGAAATTTTGTTTTTCCGATTTCGATTTGGAGTTTCCTTAATTAGAAAATTTTGTTCCTAAATATTATTTGACAGGCAATGCTTGCTCTTCTAGAAGTTCTGGAAAATGATAATGCTACATTGGAGCCTACACAAGCTGATGATGATGATGAAGCCTCTCTTGATGATGATGATCAAGGTGTTCTGTAGTTATTTTAGTCATTCAACACGAAGTACACCAATATATGCAATTGATACATTCATATAAGAAACACCAAGCTGAAAACCCTTCTTCACCAAGTACTTGAGAATTCTTTCACTGTTTCATAGAAGTTATTGATTATTCTACAGCTATGGGATAATAATTGGAGGATGATCTAGAAAATAATTCAAAAGCTCTTAGTTCTTGGTGTTAGGCATTTTGCTCCACAATTTGCCACTACGTATCTCACTTGTTTGGGCAACAGCTCCACTGAATTATTCATCGAGTTTTTGTTATGGTTGTTGAAGCGATGCTGGAAAACTCCTTCGAATTTGTGGCTTATGCAGATAGCTTCGTCATTTATGTAATCATTTGGTTTGATTATTTTCTTATTATTTCGAAAACTCTAAGGACAGATTTCAGCTAAAAAAATCAAGTGGGAAACTGAATAACGATAAGAGTTACATTAGAACAAAACATATGATGTATGTCGAAAAATAAATCGAAGTCGACAACCGACTTGTGAAACAACCTCAAAGCATCTTAAATTTGATATAAATTGAGATTATGGCTTATTGTTGTTTCAAAATAGTTTCAAATGGAAGTAATCTTGTATTTATTTTCTAAATTTTATAATGTATACCTTTTACATGATATTATTACATAAATTGTTGAGGTCCGTCAAGAATATCAATTTTAAATTTCTAATTCAGATATAGTTAGCATAAATCAACATAAATATGTATTAGACGGATCAATGATGAATTTGAGCTCAAAAATCACCTGAGAATTGAATAACAATAAGATTAGCATGAGAATTGAATAACAATAAGATTAGCATTATAACGAAACATACGAGCTCAAAAAACACCTGAGAATTAAATAACGATAAGATTAGCATTATAACGAAACATATGACGTTATATCAAAAAAACTTGAACAATAAGATTAGCGTTATAACGAAACATACGAGCTCAAAAAACACCTGAGAATTGAATAACGATAAGATTAGCATTATAATGAAACATATGTCATTATATCAAAAGAAACTTGAAATCGACAATCCGACAGTGGAATAGCCTCAAAAGCATCTTAAAGTTGATATAAATTGAGATTATGAAATATTATTACAAAATAGTTTCAAAAAGAAGTGATCTTGTATTTAATTTCTAACTTTTAATGCATAACTTCTACATGTTGATATTAAGATATAAATTGCTGAGTTCTGTCAAGAATACCAATTTTAAATTTATATTTCATCTATACTTAGTATAAATGAACTTAAATATGTATTAGAGGAATCAACGATGAATTAGAGATCAAAAATCACCCGAAAACTAAATAATGATAAGATTAGCGTTATAAATAAATATATGACGTTATACAAAAAAACACTCAAAATCCACAATCGGATAATGGAATAGCCTGAAAATAAAATTAAAGTCGATATAAATTTAGATTATGAAGTATTATTACAAAATAGTTTCAAAATGAAATAATCTTGTATTCGATATTAGGATATAAACTGTTGAGGTCTGCGAAGCATACCAATTTTAGATTTCTAATTCATCTATTCTTAACATAAATCAACTTAAGTATAAAATATATGAATCACCCAAGAATTGAATAACAATAAAATTATCGTTATAACGAAACATATATCGTTATATAAAAAAACTCGAAATCGACAATCCGACAATGGAATAACCTCAAAAAGCATCTTAAATTGATATAAATTATGATTATGAAGTATTATTACAAAATAGTTTCAAAAGGAAGTAATCTTGTATTTAATTTCTAACATTAGTGCATAACTTCTATATGTTGATATTAGTATATAAATTGTTGAGGTCTGTCAAAAATACCAATTTTAGATTTTTAATTCATATATACTTGGAGGAATCAACGATGAATTTGAGCTCAAAAATCACCCGAGAATTGAATAACGACAAGAGTAGCGTTATAACGAAACATATGATATTATGTCAAAAGAAAAAAAAAAACTCAAATCTACAGTCAGACCATGGAATAGCCTCAAAAGCATCTTAAAGTTGATATAAATTTAGATTTTGAAGTATTAATACAAATTAGTTTCAAAAGGAATCAATCTTGTCATTATTTTCTCTTATAGTGCACAACCTCCACATGTTAAGGATATAAATTTTGAGGTCTACCAAGAACACCAATGTTAGATTTTTTATTCATCTATACTTAGCATAAATCAACTAGGAATCAACGACGAGTTTCAGCTCAAAAATCACCAGAAAATTGAATAACGATAAGATTAGTGTTTATAACGAAACATACAGTGTTATATAAAAAAACTCGAAATCGACAATCCGACAATGGAATAGCCTCAAAAGCATCTTAAAGTTTATATAAATCGATATTATTAAGTATTATTACAAAATAGTTTCAAAAAGAAGTAATCTTGTATTTAATTTCTAATTTTTAATGCATAAATGTTGATATTAGGATATAAATTGTTGAGGTCTGTCAAGAATATCAATTTTTAATTTTTAATTCATATATACTTAGCATAAATCAACTTAAATATGTATTATAGGAATCAACGATGAATTTGAGCTCAAAAATCACCCGAAAATTGAATAATGATAAAAGTAGCATTATAACGAGACATATGATGTTATGTCAAAAATAAAAAAAAAAACTCAAAATCGACAATCAGACTATGGAATAGCCTCAAAAGCATCTTAAAGTTGATATAAATTGAGATTTTGAAGTATTAGTACAAATTAGTTTCAAAGGGAATCAATCTTGTAATTATTTTCCAACTCTTATAGTGCATAACTTCCACATGCTAATATTAGGATATAAATTTTTGAGGTTTACCAAGAACACCAATGTTAGATTTTTTATTCATCTATACTTGGCATAAATCAACTTAAATATAAAATATAGGAATCAACGACGAGTTTCAGTTCAAAAATCACCCGAGAATTGAATAACGATAAGATTAGCGTTATAACGAAACATAAGGTGTTATATAAAAAAACTCGAAATCGACACTCTGACAATGGAATAGCCTCAAAAGCATCTTAAAGTTGATATAAATTGAGATTATGAAGTATTATTACAAAATAGTTTCAAAAATAAGTAATCTTGTATTTAATTTCTAATTTTTAGTCTATAACTTCTACATGTTGATATTAGGATATAAATTATTGAGGTCTGTCAAGAATATCAATTTTAGATTTCTAATTCATATATACTTAGCATAAATCAACTTAAATATGTATTGGAGGAATCAACAATGAATTTGAGCTCAAAAATCACCCGAGAATTGAATAACGACGAGAGTAGCATTATAACGAAACATATGATGTTATGACAAAAAAAAACTCAAAATCAACAATCAGATTGTGGAATAGCCTCAAAAGCATCTTAAAGTTAATTTAAATTGAGATTTTGAAGTATTAGTATAAATTAGTTTCAAAAGGAAGCAATCTTGTATTTATTTTCCAACTCTTACAGTGCATAACTTCCACATGTTAATATTAGGATATAAATTTTTGAGGTCTACCTAGAACACCAATGTTAGATTTCTGATTCATCTATACTTAGAATTAATCAACTTAAATATGTATTAGAGGGTCAATGATGAATTTCAGTTCAAAAATCACCCGAGAATTAAAAAACAATAAAAGTAGTGTTATAATGAAACATATGACGTTATGTAAAAAAATAATTCAAAATCGAAAACGGACTTGTGGATTAGCCTCAAAAACATCTTCAAGTTGATATAACTTGAGATTATGAGGTCTTGTCACAAAATAGTTTCAAAAACAAGTAATATTGTATTTATTTTCTAACTCTTATAGTGCATACTTCTACATGTTTATATTATGATATAAATTGAGACCATCTATCAAGAATACCACTTTTAAATTTCTAATTCTTCTACAATTATTAAAATTAACCTAAATATGTATTGAAGTGATCAACACCGAATTTCAACTCAAAAATCACCGAGAATTGAATAACGATAAGAGTAGCATTATAACGAAACATGTGCCGTTATGTCAAAAAATAACTCGAAATCGACAACCGGCCTGCGAAATAGCCTTAAAATCATCTTAATGCTTCCTCAAATTCATATAATATCTATGTCCAATGTTTCTTTAATTTTCTTATATAAATTTGCGTATGAAACGAACTTTGAAACCAAGAGCGGTGTCAAATGTGTTTCACCGTTCCCTTTGTACTTCCAACTCCATCCATCATCAGTCTTCTCCTAAAAAGCATCATGAAATACTATATTCACAATGGGGTTAATTGCGCGAAATCCCCTTGTGGTTTGGAAAATTTCCATGAAACCCTCTTGTGCTTTGAAAAATGCGCGAAACCCCTCTCTGGTTTTCTAAATATAGCCCGAAATCCCCAATTCCGTTAATATTAACGGAAGTGTTATGCACGCGCTCTTCATGCATTTTTTTTGTGTTTTTTTTCACTTTTTTGCTAAAAAATGACATATTACCCTTTTTTACTATATTAAAAGACTAAATCTTTTGTGGGGATTTCTTACAATTGCAAACACTTCCTTCAAACTTATTTTCTACATTAACACATATTTCTTTATTTGCTTTTCTTTATTTATTTTCAATAAAAAAAAATTACAATGTTAATTTTTTATTTACTTATGTTTTTTATTATTAGTAGTATTAACGGTTGGTACATAGGTTTCCTTTTTACTTTTGTTTATTTCAATTTATTTTTAATATTAATTTTGATTTAATTATTTATATTATTGTTATTAATGATATTTATTTCTGTACTTTTATTTTTTTAAGTTCATTTTTATGTCAATTTTGATTTAGTTATTTATTTTATTGTTATTAATGTAAATAGTTGATAAATACATTTCTTTCTTTATCTTTTTTTTTCAATTCTTTTTTTCACAATGTTAATTTTTTTTATTTAGTTATTTTTTATTGTTTTTAATCAATCTATTGATGAAGATTAGATTAAAAGGATAAGACTCAATATTAATGTCGACTATTGATGAGGAGGATGTGGAAATACTCGATGGTATATTATTTTCACCTCAAATCAACCCCAAAGTGTAATTAACGAGACCCTAAATATAATTAGTTTACTATTTTCTTCAAAAAAAATATTCGATGTCCATACGAAAAAACTAAAAATTCATTGAATTTCTTGGAGAAATTTAGATGCTTAAAGGCGTGACCAATGATAAATTTTGATGTTGAGGTACATTTTGTTTTAGAATGAGAACCTGAAGTGAGTACAATGTATGTTCCAAGTTTTTCGATATAATCTTTTTATTATTTATTTGTCTCTTATAAATTGGTATGTTCCAAGTTTTCTTGTATAATTTTTATTATTTTTTGTTTGTTCTGACAAGTTGGTATGTTAATTGTTTATTGGTATGGTTAATTTTGTTTATTATACCTAACAATTTTTAAGTATTGAGTCTTTTTTTTTATATTTATTTTCCTTAATATCGAGTTTTATCTTTTTAATCTAATCTTCATCAATAGGTTAATAACAATGAAAAAATAACTATATAAAAAATTAATATTATAAAATAATGAACTGAAAAAAAGAAGTAAAGAAATAAATATATGTATCAACTATTAACATTAATAAAAATAAAATAAATAACTAAATAAAAAATTAATATTGTAAAAAATAAACTTACAAAAATAAAAGTAAAGAAATAAATATCACTAATAACAATAATATAAATAACTAATAAAATTAATATTGATAAAGAAAATGCATTGAAATAAATAAAATTAAAAAAGAAATCTACGTACAAACTGTTAGTATTAATAACAATAAAATAAATAACTAAATAATTTTTTTATTGAAAATAAATAAAGAAAAGCAAATAAAGAAATATTTGTTAATGTAGAAAATAAGCTTGAATGAAGTGTTTGTAATTGTAAGAAACCCCCCACAAAAGATTTAGTCTTTTAATATAGTAAAAAGGGGTAAATATGTCGTTTTTAGCAAAAAAGTGAAAAAAACACAAAAAAACGCATGAAGAGCGCGTGCATAGCACTTCCGTTAACATTAACGGAATTGGGGATTTCGGGCTATATTTAGAAAACCACAGAGGGGTTTCACGCATTTTTTAAAGCACAAGGGGATTTCACGCAAATTTTCCAAACCACGAGGGGATTCCGTGCAATTAACCCATTCACAATGTATTAGTAGTATTCATGGCTGCATATTACGTTAAAAAGAACCAAAGTAGTCTGTATTAGTCTATATAACAGAATCAGATTCATTAAAAAAAAATTACACGTCATTATGAAAAAGTTAGACAATTAAGAGTCTTATAACCAAACAAAACAAATACAATGTGTAAATCCTTAAATAAGATACAAATGTAATATGATTATTTTCCATGAAATTGAGAAGAACAATAACGACACAGTGTCGTTACAAATTATATATAACATCAGCAGCAGTTCCGTTATGACAATATACAACCAAAAAAATAATGATTTCATCTCAAACATGTGTTGTATAAATGCATAATAGGTTTTTATAGTCACAAATGCATATCCAAGTTTTTTATAGCTACATAAGCATATCTTTTTTTCCAAAGAGAAGTTATTCAATGAAACCCCTACAATGTGCCTCCTCTATTTAAGATTGAGAACATCAATTTACCCATAAGTTTTTAGAAATCAATAAAAATGAGAGTGACAAACTCAAAAATCTATGTCAATGGGAATGCTGAATTTTCAAAACTGAATCAGAATGAGAGAGTGATCAAATGATTGGAAACTGCTGACACAAAGCAGAATTAAGGCTCGAAGATTGCTGAGATTAGAGTTTTAGTTCCGCCGTCAATTAGTTCGTCAGAATGATTTACGACGTGAATTCTCCGTTTTTCCGATCGTTTCTCAGCCAGAAGGATGACGCTTCCGATAAGAGGAAAACTGAAGAGCAGAAGCCCAAGGAACAGAGGCCACAGACAAATGAAAACAAACCTGTTATGACGGAGTAATGGGATCATGATGTAAGCATTAGCTTGGATGGAGTTTCCAGTGATCAAATGATTTGGTTGTGGGAATGAGAGAATGATCGTGTTTTCTGGTGAGGTTTTATTTTTTTCAAAATGAAACTTGTTCATATTTATTAAAAAAAACCCCAAACTTCTTCTTATTTAAATAATTAATCTTCTTCTTATTTAAATAATTAATCTAATTTGAATTAAGAGGCTATTTAACTAAGAATTTATAAAGATGGTCTTTTTAAATAATATTTTATGTTGACTGGGCTATTTAAATAAAGGCCCCGTAAATCTATACAACTTTAATATTTCACGTGTATTCTACTAGTACTTATTAAGCATCATATATCAAATTAAGAGAGCTGACCAACGTTGGATATTCCATCGATTTATACTATTTTCCAACACACTTGTTCACTCCATATCAAGAGCATAAATTATTACAAGAACTAGACAATCCATTTATGTTCAACTCACTTTATTTCGCATATGAACATTAGCCATTTCCCAGGCATAAGTTAGTTATACATGACAAAATTTTCCAAGCAAGCAAGAACAAGCGCACAACTTAGTAACTAGAGAAGCAAGACAGTAAACTAATTATTAAGACAGGTACACATAACTTAAAACCTTAACCATACTGAGGCTGCAACCTAGGGCATATCCACACCCCAAAAAACACCACTGACAAGATCATAGCCAGATATATGCTCGCAGGATTAACTTTCAACGGACCCGAGCCTTTGCCACCTGGCACCCCTGCTGATAGCACACACGGGGCCGTTTTTGTACCGCCATTTTGCCTGTTTTTCACACTCGTTGAATCCTTTTTTTCAGCAGATTCCAAGTCCTCAGAACCAGTTCCATCAGCATCATGACTCTCCTGCATCTAAAACAGTTACATCCATATTTCTGGAATGTTATATTTTTTGAAAAAGACGTGCATATGACACTTTACAAGTAAATTAAATCAAGAAAAACAACAAACTAAGCATTTTATACCACCATCTATTTAGATCACATCTTTATAATGGTGTCCATAACTTGTATCTCTACAAGTAAATTAAAAAGGTTATATAGTATTTGAAATGAATAAATGGCACGCACCTTTGGAACAAGCGGTGGTGATGATGCATGCTTTTCACCTTCAGATATATCCCGATTTATGGACTTTGGTTTAGAGCCCATGGATAGACGAATCCTCGTTGGAGCAGTTCCCAGGACAGTAGAGTTTGATTGATCTCGTGGCTCATGAGAGCAAATCTTGATTCCGGTGTCAGTAACAGGACAAGTGTCATCTTTGATCGAATTAGGATGATAGGGCGTCTCAGTTGGTTCGTTCACGAAATAATCTTCTTCAATAGCATAGTCACTTGTGGATATTGGAGCCTGCAGAGGGTGAATAATACATTCAGCATCTGACTCTATGAAACGTTAGATGTAACATCAAATGTAACAGATGATCCAATAACTACTGTTGAATTATTTACCTCACACATAGTAGTAATTGGAGCTTGCTCTGAAGCATCAACGGAGCTAGGAATAAAGGTCTCACAAGCATTGTAGTCGCCAGTTGGGTCTTGATTTTGAAGGCTTTGCAATAAGTCAGACAAGGACGGATCAAGTTCAAACGTGCCATCTTGAAAATGTAGTTCATTGCTCTCATTGCCAAAGTCGGCAGCAAAGGGTGAACCTAGAAATGGTTCAAAATCATAATAGCTAAGGTTGTAAAAGGCCTTGTCATCAAATTCATTGTACGCTCCAAATTCTTCGGATATTGAAATTTCTTTCAATGGCAAAGACTCCTGATAAGTATCACTATAAGTAAGAGTTCCTTCATTATCCAAAGGCGTAACCTCCGTTGCTGTTTCTTCGCCAGAGTGGTCGATTCCATCAAATGCAATGTCATCAGCCTGATCAGTCCACCCCTCGTTTCTTACATCCTCTGCTTCCTTCACCACTTCTATGTCTCCAGCTTCTTCAACCACATCTGCGGATATGTCATCCGAAGGAAGGGATTCATTACATTCAACTTCATTGGGTTTAGAGTTGTCGAGCCTCTCATCTGCCTTGTGGAACAGCCGACATAGGACATATTCTACCTGTACCGTGGGAAAACGAATCCATGAAAGTATAACAGGCGAATAAACTTAGTAGATTAGAATCATCAATTGGAGATATAGTTCCAAATAGTATGCTATAAAAACTAGTATTTTGGGCATCTCAACTTTGGAGCATAAGAGTTAAAAATAGTAAAAGTTTTGCACCATTCAAAACGAACCGATGCTTATTCGAAAAGCAATTCAGATAAAGGGAGAAATAGATGTTGACCTGTGCAAGAGCAGAGGCCTCAAGATCTGGTTCGGTGCGACGATACTCATGCATTACCCAGTTTGTACGTTCACCCCTGGGAGCACGGCCCATATAAAAGACTAGAGTCTTCTTCAACCCGATTATTTGGGAACTGGAGGAGCATGCATTGTGAGATTTTATCGGACGATCCTTGCCTGTGGCTTTCCAGTAACCAGCTCCTGTGGCCCGATTTGAACGATACCCACTAGTTGGGTACTTTTTATCACGTGCCCAAAAGTACAACCATTCTGGATCATCCGACTTTACAACAGAGAGTGCTACACACAATCAAAGAATGTAGATTTAACATCATCTAATTCACCTTCATTCATATATATATTAGGCTCTACAAATGCAAAAGGTATTCACATAAATAACCACACATAACATTACATATTCACACACATACAAGAGAGTCTTCTTCTTCCCAGAAATCAGCAATCTCTAACTCCCACCCTAACTTCAACCTAATGACTTTGATAGAGAAAACTGAGAGCTATGAAACTGATCTCCGTAAACCACCTATTCTAGTGTGTAGTGTGCATGCGAAGATAACTGAGTACATATACGCCACCCATAATTCAAGAAATAACCAAGATAATCAAGTTACAAAAGTGCAACACACCAACTAGAAGTCAATAAATAGCCAAGATAATCAAGTTACAAAAGTGCAACTCGACTAATTGTGAAACTCATAAGCATAGAAAGAAACCGACTGACAGAAATAACGGCTAGTTTCTACACCTCAACATTCTAAGCTATTTCTCACATGGACTAAACTATTCTCTAAGCTATTTCTCATACAGACGTATTAGTTTCACCCTTCTTTGTATGGAGCGGAGGAGAACAAAGAACAGATCAATTCAAAGAAAACAAAGAACAGAAAGTTGCATTTCTTATTGTACATAGTTTAAAATTCTACATCACAGCTATTTAAATTATCTGAGACTTTTGATATTATACTAGTTCACAGTTAAACAAAATGTTTTAAATTATCTGAGACTCTTGATATTATACTAGTTCAAAGTTAAACATCATAGCTACTTAAATAATAGAGACTTTTGAATTCTATATCAAAAGTAAATTTGATCTCCAGATTATTGATTCAAAAATCATATCTACAAATAGCTCTATTATTAAATCATTAGATATTTCCTAAATATTTCAATATTAGTGATTTTCGAGTAACAGATTTAGAGTCAGATAATATTTTTGTGATGGTTGAGTTGTAAATTGGAGTCGACATTTCCTAAATTAGGTAAGTTCTATTATTAAATCATTAGATATTTCATAAATATTTAAATATTAGCGATTTTCGAGTGATCGATTTAGAGTTGATATTTTGTCAATATTTTTCACGGTCGAGTTGTAATTTTGGGGTCGATATTTCCTAAATTAAATATTAGATATATTTCCTCAATATTTCAATAGTTGATATTTCAATATTCGTGATTGTGAGATTTCAGTAGTAGCGACTTTTAATTTTCCACGTGATAGATTTGGAGTCAATATTTCCTCAATATTTTTTTCCTAAATTAGATAAGCTCTATTATTAAATCATTAGATATTTAATAGACATTTCAATAATAGTGATTTTCAAGTGATCGATGTAAAGTTGATATTTCGTCAATATTTTTGCAATGGTCAAGTTGTAAATTTGGGGTTATTTCCTAAATGAAATATTAGATACTAGCATTCCACCTGCGAGATGCGCGATTTATTATTTATTGTGTTAATATTTGCAATTTGTAATAATATAATGAAGTGCATAAACTAACAGGTTATTCATAACATCTTTTATTATTTTAATTTAAAGCATGTATTATATACAAATGATTTTTCATATTACTCATGTGCGTTGCACGAATTAACATAAAACTTTAATAATTTTAATTTTATTTGTTGATTGATATTTTCATCAAATTAAAATTATTATATACAATAATATGTCCTTCAATCATAATAATTAATATTTCCTTTTATATTTTATATAATTTGTATATTCCACTCTCACACTTGAATCATCATATATAGTTTTCTTACGTCATTTCTTCATTTCTCTCTCACAAAATTATTTTTTCAATTTATGTTTAGTGTACAAAGACAATTTGGTGGGATTTTCTTAGATGAAGATACGAAACAATAAGATTTGAAAGAACTTTTTTTACCTTTGAATGTTTAGCAAATCTTGTATTTTTTTATTTTTTTAGTTTTATATAACTTTGAGAAATCATTATATTTACGATTTTTTATTGTTCTTTTTTTTTTTCTTTAGACAATAAGATCTAGAAGAATTTTTTTTACCTTTGAATGTTTAGCAAATCTTGTATTCTCTTTTTTTTTTTTTTAAGTTTTATATAGATTTTAGAAATAATTATATTTATGGTTTTTTCTTGTTTTTTTTTCTTCATTTTTTGTATATTTGTTTTCCATTCTCTATTAATCTATATTTTGTTGAGAAATCACTATATTTTTCTCCAATTTTTAGTTTTACATAGATTTTTGAGAAATCAATGTATTTCTCTCTTCAACTTTATATAGATTATAGAATAGCCTTTAGAATAAGATTGATCTTATTTTATTCTTATTACAGAATAGTTAATCAAGTAAGATTTACAATTTTTTTTTATTCTTATTGACATGACACTTTTAGGTGGGGAAGTGATAATATTGTAATTTTTGCCAATTTTCTTACTTTAATATATAGTATAGATTTCCTTAGTATTTCAATAATAGAGATATTTCAATACGCGTGATTGTGGAGGGTTATTCATAACTTAGAAATTTCCTCTATATTTCAATATTTGTAATACACAAAAACTTCTGTGCACCAGTTGCACAGAAGTGAAAATTCGTGCAATCCATACATTTATGTTATAAATGTAGTAACTTTATGTACAAATATCCGTACCTTTTAAAATGAACATGCATAAAGGTATTACATTTATAACATAAAGATACTACATTTATAATATAAAAATATTGATTGCACGGTGCAACTGGTGCACAGAAGTGTTATTCTTTGTAATATACGTGATTGTGGAGATTTCAATATTAGCAATTATTAACTCTCCACATAATAATTCTGTGATGTTGTTATAAAATATAAGCTTATTTTTGTAGGTCATGTATTCTGAATTAGCATGTCTTGTGGAAAATCTCACAAAAAATCTGTTTTACTTTTATATTTTCCCTTACAAAACCTAATAACTTGTAACTATAAAAACCATATATTGGTAATCCACAAATTGTAACTTACACAGCATATAAATAGTTAAAGGAAGAAAAGGCATACCAGGGAGATCCCATGGCTCCCATTTTAAGATGTCAATTTCAGGGATGACACTAACGGCAGAATGACGGCCGTCAATCTTGAGCCTCAAGTAATAGTCAACAAGCTCTTCATCCGTTGGCCTGAAACGGAACCCCTTATGCAACTTCTCCATTCTCACCGTCCTCTGATCACGTGAACCCATATCTTTCGATACTGTGAAGAAAGAAAAAAAAAAAGCGGAATTTAGTTTCTTTTTCTCAAGTGGTGTCCATGTTGAAAAGCTTAGTTATCTTCCATAATTGATCGTGATAGAAATTTTGTTGAAATGAATTTTGGTTACAGTGCCGTCTTGATAGGGCAGAAAACTGTGGCTCCCTTCTCAATTTTCTATACGTCAATATAAATAGTGATAGAGCACACAATAATGGCAGAGAAAAACGACATTTTTTGTTTCTCATGACTTCTGAGATTGTGGTTTTTTTATTAGGACACCACCTCTAACTGACTTGATGTTCTGACATTGGAGTTTGGAATCCTCTAAACTATAAAATTATGAAAAGCCGAGGCTATCCACGTCCCAAAAGTTACTAAACATACTTCATTCCTAATGTTACTGTACATTTCATTTGTATACAGTAACATTAGGAATGTGGTGTGTTTAGTAATTTTTGGGGTGCGGATAGCCGCACCCATTATGAAAATGTGAGGGTGGTCTCTGGCCCCACCACTCTCTCTCTGGTTTTTAAGTAGCTACTCGACAATTTATCTCTGGTTTCTAGGTTGCTAGGTCGATGATTTTATATTAGGTAATTTTATATTCACTTTCATAACATAGATTGTGATTTTCAATGAACTAATAATTGGAGTTCAACTAGGTAAAACCGCAAAAGTTTGTTTGAAATGATTTATTTTAATTTGATAAAATAAAGATCAAATTCAAATTTGACATTATTTTGTTCGTGAACAAGAATGCAAGTTAACTCATAAAATATACCACACTCTTGTCATTTGTCTTTCTGGTTATTTGTCATTTGTCTCTCTGGTTTTTTTAAGCTAAGTATACGATTTTATTTTTAGGTAATATTTATATCACCATTGAAACATAAATCATGATTTTCAACAAGCTAAAATTTGGTGTTCAGCTCGGTAAAAAGTCTGTTTGAAATGGTTTATTGTAATTTAATAAAATAAACAAACAAATTCAAATTTGATGTTATTTGACTTATGAATATATAGGAACACAAATTAACTTATAAAATATATCACACCACTGTCACTTGTCTCTCTGATTTTTTATCACTTGTCTCTCTGATTTTTTACTAGGTAACTTTTATACTCACCTTCAAAACGTAGATTGTGAGTTTCAACGAACTAAAAATTGGAGTTCAACTAGGTAAAAGTTTGTTTGAAATGATCTATTGTAATTTGATAAAATAAACAAACAAACTGATAATTTGACGTTATTTGGCTCATGAACAAGAACGCAAGTTAATTCATAAAATATACCACCCCTGTCATTTGTCTATATGGTTATTTGTCACTTGTCTCTCTGGTTTTTTAGTAGCAAAGTATGCGATTTTATTTTTAGGTAATTTTTATATTTACCATTGAAACATAGATTGTAATTTTTAGCAAACTAAAATATGGAGTTCAGCTCGGTAAAAAGTTTATTTGAAATGATTTATTGTAATTTGATAAAATAAATAAATAAACAAACTCAATTTTGATGTTTATTGACTTATGAATATATAGGGACACAAACTAACTCATAAAATATATCACACCCCTGTCACTTGTCTTTCTGATTTTTTAGTAGCTAAGTATATAATTTTATTATTAGGTAATTTTTATATTCACCATCGAAGCATGGATTGTGATTTTCAGCAAACTAAAAGTTTGTTTGAATGGTTTATTGTAATTTTATTATATATATATATATATATATTATTTGGTAATTATCATTTTAGTAATTCCGTTTGGCGCAGTAGAATGTGCGTTAACCCCAGTCCCCCAGCATCTGAAGGGCCAAGTTCTGTGTCCCATTGAACGCGTCCTTCATTCCTTTTTAAGTCATTTTATATATCTTTCTATTTTAAATTAGTTCATAATTTATTCAATTTTAATTCATGTTATATATCTTTCCATCATACAATAATTTATATTTCCAATATTATTGTATAATGCAATTTTTGTATTGATCTATCTATGTTTTTTTTTTAATAATTCATAATTTGTTAATTTAAGTTTTTTATTTTAATTTATATTTCTAAATGAAGTTGGAATCAAGTAATTATTTTTTTTTGGATAATATTAATGCTTCAAATTTTTATGTTTTACATTTATTTGTACAATACATATTAAAGTACTTATTTTGAAAATTAAATTCAAACTAAAATATTGGGAGGTCTGCAAGCTCTCATCCTTCACTAATATTAATCAAAATAGATATCGCATTATCAATGTATAAAAGTATGTAGCCAGTTATCAATAAATCACAAAAGTATGATATTTTTGTTCTGGCTACATGCTAGAAAAGAAATATTCCTTGAACCATAATTATCAATGTGTGTAAGGTAAAAAAAATCATTTATATCATAAAATCAAATCAAATTATTTTTTTCACAACAATATATAATTTTATTATTTTTCTATTATAATTTGGATGAAAAATCTAAAATAATCCTTATAATCACATGTGTATAGTGTAAGGTTAATGACTGATGTGATGAACGATATTTATTTATATTTTATCAACAAGAATAAAATTATCATTTTTTTAATGATAAAATCATTTAAAAAAACCTTTGTTTCAAGTGTGGTGTAATATACCCACAATGTTTCCTCTGAAGGTTTCTACAACTTCTCAGAAAAGTTTTACCCCCAATAATCCCTTATCCTCTGAAGATTTCTACAACTTCTTACAAAAGTTTTACCCCCAATAATCCCTTCTTATCCCATAACATTTGTAATTAATGGCTCTCTTTGTAAAAATTGAAAAAAAAAAAATAATAATAGTTTTGTAATTATTGAGTTATGATAATTTAATTTCATACGAAATCAATTTTCATACTTAAATTTTTACTGAATATTTAATATGTTGTAATTCTAATCTTAAATTGACGGTTCTATCAGAATTTTGCACGTGCCCCTCAGGAGCCTCCAAAACAAAAGGCACAGTCTTTGCCACATCCCCCACCCCTTCTCAAAAAAAATAAAAAATAAACTCTTTTTTTTTTTTTTTGGCTCACCCTTTCTCTTTGTTAGTTTTTTAACAAATCTATCAATTTTGAATAGTTCTTTTTGTTTGGGTTTCAATTTATAGATCCCTGGTCTTTTCAAGATGAGATCAAGTGAAAATTTTGGATAGATATTGTTACATTTATTTGTAACACAACACACTCCAAGTGCCTTTCAAGAATTTGTGTTTCTTTTACCTTTCTAGCTTTTGTACATGTTTTTTCTTCTCCCCCTTTGGTTTTTAGGGAAGTGGGGTTAATTCCAACTTTATGCAATCTCTCTACTATTTTATCTACTTATTGATAATAGTTATGAGTGTTGTTATTGAGAAGAAAAAACATTTAACATAAGATAATAGCAAATAGCATAAATCATTTCATGTTGAATGAAATACACATAAATCATGTGGGCTTCTATCAAATAGTTGTATGATCTCTTAACAACTCTTCTTTAAATTATATAATATAGTAAATATTCTCTGTGCAGTGAGACATATATATCAATATGTCCATGACTTGAACCTAACATCGCACATAGAGTCTTGCATTGTCAATTTTAATGGCTTTGACAACTCTATCGAACAAAAAATTATGGGAATTCTTTGCTACTTAATTATTATAAAAGTTCATTAATGTTTTTCTCTTTTCATATTTTTTTATGTCATTTACACGCAATCAGCATTCTCACCAAAAGTTATTGATAGTGAGAGACTTATGACATCCCAAAACTTTTCCTATATAGAATCTATCACTTGGAAACAACATTGAATAAGTGGCGACAGAATTTGGGAAGTTGTCAATGCCAAAAAGGTCAAGCAATGAGAGTGGAATATGAGGCTATATATATACATATCTATATATTATAGACTGTCTCATTATACGTCCAATAAAACCTTTTGATATGACACTACTAGAACTTTAAAAAAATTCCAGTTGAAAAATAAACACGTTGGAATTTTACAAATTTCTGTTTGATCCAATGGTACTATTTCAAACAGAAACCCACCATTGAAAAAACATTATTGGAGTTGAAAGTACCAATAAAAAAGGATTTCTATGGTTAGAATGATCAACTGTTAGAAAAAACTCCAACGACCATTTTATTTTTAGGATAAAAATCATTGGAAAATAAATGTTGTGTTTTAATATATAATTAGGCCTTATAATTTGTTTCAAATATTTTTTTATTCAATTAAATATTTCAATCCATATGCATGATTAGTTGGGGTAGAATTTGAACTCATACTATTTTATGCAATATTATTATAAATTAAAGGGAAATATATATATTTTTAAGATGTCGATGCATTAATTTTAGTCACATAACTAGTTGTAAACATTTGTGATAAGTCTAGCTTAAAATGATAATAGAATATTACATAGTTTTCTCCACTCTTAATGAGCACTGTATAGAGAGGTAATTTCATCTTATGGACAAAAGGTATCTCAACCTTTATTCTTATCTCAATTTCTCTCGACTTTATCCTTGTCTCATTACTCTGTTATTTCCCAAGACATTCCATATCATCTACCAATTTCCCAAGACTACCAATTTCCTAATCAATGAAGTCTCAGCCCACTAAATTGTATTGGAAAAGAAACATGGTTGAAGAGAAATTATAATGTAATAAGGGATTTAGATCTTCTATAGTGGTGAATGGTGATATGCGTTTTTAACACATAAAGTAGAATAATTACGCAATAAACATTCTGCATGTAAAGGGCAAAATCAAGAAAGCGTTTTCTAACTTGAGTGTGGTGTGACACCACTTTGACCAATATTTTGGTTGCTACAAAATGAATAAATGCAAACCGGTTAGTGAAAAATTAATTATTAAAATCAACCACTTTAAAAGAGATTAAAAAATAATTAAGTACTGTGGAATATGAAGAGTCACTAATCCCATATTAAAAGTTTAACTCAATTTCATTAATAGATTAATTGGAGTATTTGAAATTAAAGTAAATTGTAAGAGAGATTCCAACAATCATTTCAAACAAGAATTGGATTCTTAAACAGTGCATGAGAACCATTTATCTCGTAGAACATTTACTGCGTTAAAGACTATAGTTTGACCCCATGTGATCATAAAATCTTAACAATTAAAAAGCAATACATTAGATGCCCATGATCACAAATTTAGCGGTGGATACTAATCATACTATCATACATCAATCATAGACACTTCAGTTAATAGTCTACATTGATTTATTCTAATCTTCTAGGAAAGTTGCAGCTTAAAGGAACAAAGTAGGAGAACATGCATTAATCTAATGCAAATTGATAGATCAAACTGCATGCTTTGTGATTCCCACTGAACCAAGCCTTATATAATACTAACTAACTAATGTGTTGAGAGTGGAAAAGGTGTGAGTGAGCTCGTTTCACGAATCAAGATGAAGAGCTTCGCCAACTGGTACCCCGTTTTCGCAATGACAGCTATTGATCTAGCTTTTGCTATTAGCAATATTCTTCTTAAGAAGATTGTTAATGATGGGATTGACCATTTGGTCTTCATAACTTATCGCCAAACAGTCTCTGCAGTCTTTTTATTCCCATTAGCCTTCTTTGTGGAAAGGTTTGAGTTTATGAGCCTTTTTTTAGCTGCTAAGTATTGTGTTAATTACTTTTCTTGAATTCTTTTACGTTTGATTGAAGTTTGTTCACTTGCAGGGGAATTAGGCCTAAACTCACATTCATCGTACTATGTCATCTCTTCGTGAGTGCACTTATCGGGTCAGTTTGAATGAATGATGAATGAATTTCCAATGTATAGTCATTGTAATAATGTACTAATTAAGAACTCACAGCTCATGATTCTGCAGTGCATCTGTGACACAATATCTCTTCCTTCTCGGAATAGAATACACCTCTGCAACGTTCTCGTGTGCCTTCCTAAACATGGTTCCTATACTGACATTCCTAATGGCCTTACCATTTGGGTATGTAAATTTTTTTATATATTGTATTTTATTGTATTCTTGATATGTGCAGTTGATTGTGTTCTTGATATGATACAGTTTTGAGAGAGTAAGCATAAAGAACAGTAGTGGAAGGGCTAAGATAGTAGGGGCATTAGTTTGTATTGGAGGTGCTATCTTATTGACTAGCTATAAAGGAATGCCTTTGTTTCACTTCTCCGATTCACACCGTGTTGTTAAATCCGTTGAACAGCGTACGAAGCTGATGAGTTCATCGAACGGGAAAGAAAGATGGGTTATTGGTTCTGTTGCATTGTTTGCTGGAACACTCTGCTGGTCTTCTTGGTTTCTTCTTCAGACAAGTATTGGAAAGAGATATCCTTGTCAGTACTCTAGCACTGCTATCATGGCTTTCTTCAGTGCCATACAATCTGCCATCTTAAGCTCATCTATTGATAGGAAACTCTCCATCTGGATTTTGGAGGAAAAAACTGACTTCTTCATTGTCCTTTTTGCAGTAAGTAATACCAATGTTAGTCTGAAATTGTTGTGGTGTGAAATGACTAAGAAAGGAACATTGTTATCTAAAGTTGTTAAAATGGTCTGGGCTTATTGGGTATGTCGTTGGTGGGACAGATTTTAGTGGGTTGGTCCGCCTCTTTTTTTTCTTGAAAATATAAATGAGATATAAAAAATAGTGGTGATGATATTCAATGATGTGTAAAATATTAACATGAGTTGTTTAAAATAAATAAGTATTTTAGAAAAAAATGTTATCGTGTTTTATATATAATTAAATACTTATATATTTCGATAAAATATAGAGGATATTGCACATATCTTTTCTTTTTTCCTTTTGAAAATAAAATAAAATAAATTAGAAAAATATTGGTGGGCGCAGTAAGTTAGGCTGGGTTGGGTTTAGGCGGCCCACCCCACCAAATGGTGGACCATGGGTCAGTCTGGTCCACTGTTCGCATTGACACCTCTAGACTGTAATGCAGGGAATGATAGGATCGGGATTGTGCTTCGTGGGTATGTCGTGGTGTGTCAAGAAACGAGGCCCCGTATTCACCGCAGCTTTCAGCCCACTTGTGCAGATAATGGCAGCAATGTTTGATGTTCCTGTAATGCATGAACAGCTTCATCTTGGAAGGTGATATCAATAACCTTTTTCCAAAATTTCTTGGAGTTTTGTTATATATAAAACACTTTCTTTATTTTTCAAACAGTTTGATTGGATCAGTTACTGTTATTGCTGGATTGTACATTTTGCTGTGGGGAAAGAACAAAGAAATGCATAATCAGGAAAAATTAGCCCCTACAAATGAAGAGATAAAGGAGCAAGAGACGGAGTTTCAAGTCGTAAAGATATCAGTTGAATCGAATCATCCATGATACCAGTTGAATAGGGCCATCTTAGCTTCATCTCTAATGAGGTTTTTCATTGACAAGAATGCAAGAATTTGCTTAATTGTGAATCAGATTATTAATGTAAGGAACTTATTATTGCAATTACTAGTCTCAAATTCACACCAAATTAACTCACAAATGATCACAAGTATGTAAAGAAAAGCAGCTTAACCAGCATTTTATTCATAAGTTGATATATATCATCCAACTCCTTGATTTCAATTTAGTTCACTGTCACTATCATTGTCCGAGCGTTCAGCCTGATGGTCGCTTTTGTTGCTTCCTCTCTTATTCTTCCTTCCCTTCTTTCCGTTCTTTTGGATCTCATTATGATCGATGTAATCGGTGATATCCAAATGGACACCGGGATCATTGGTTTTGTAGCTCCCACCCAACATGATTGAATTGTTGATAGCTTGGAAGTTGCTATTGACAATGTAGGAGGCAGAGTCTTCTTGTTCTGGCAAGGCACCTTGAGGGCCGGGGGTCTTTTCGTCCATGTCACCGCGCATGGTGGCTCCAAGGTTGCTCCCTGCCAGAGTGATGACCCTGACTCCTTCATCATCATCAGTGCTCGATCCTCCTGCTTTCTGGGGGCGTTGGATGGATCCGAGGCGATTGGTCAGAGCATCAACGAGTTCTCTGACCTCTTGGTCGACACTCTTTTGTTTATCGGTGTCGTTGGAAGAGGCATCATGCTTGGTTGACTCTGGAGCCATGGTTGGTTAGAGAGGGATTGAGAGGTAGCTTTGGTGGAATATTGAGTTTGTGGTGTTGAGTAGAGGCTAGTAATGTAGGACTTGGATTTAAAGGAGGGAAAAGGAGTATACTATTTGGAGGAATTTGAAGATTTTTAGAGGGTAGAATTCTTTTCTTATTTAACAATGCAAGAATTTCTTTAATTGCTTTTTCTTTAATTACCTTTTGTGTTGGTAGGAGAAGAAGCAAGGAATTGCTTGTGAAATGGTTCATATACATATGGTTAAACACTTAAATTCACGTTTCCTTTTGGGGCAAAAGATCCTTCTTCAAGCTTAAGTTTGCCAATTTGGTTGCTCAAATTTAATCATTTTTGTACGTCATATGTACAATAGTGATTGAATGTGTAAATCAATGACTATTGTCTCTCTTCCAATGACTATTAACATCACTTGAAACTTTATTTCAACTGGTATTACACTTAATCGCATATTTTTTAATTTAATTCGCATTTTTTTTTAATTTAATTCATTGTATCGGCAATATAGATCGTCAATTATAAGATGACGTCTCACTTTGTATTTATTTCAACAAATGTCTATCATATATCATTACTATGTACACCTGTACAAATGGAAAAAAAGAAAAACAAAAAACAAAAAACAAAAGGAAATACCATTAACCCAAAGAAATGTTTAGTCAAAATGAGGGCTTTCATGCTTGATTTTGTTCATTTTAAGAAAAAGTGGCATGAGAAGGCATCTCCACTTTTTAATTAAAAGCAAGAATCCCCATTGAATATCTACATACATCCCTTGCTTATATTTCAAGTCAAATAAAACCAGTTCAACATTCCATGTAAAATTTGTTACAAAATTATATTTAATCAATGTAAATCAGCTGAATTAATTAACCACGAATACTATTTGACCTTCAATATCGACTTCAGATTTGAAATTCTGAGCCCGTCTCTACAACTGTACACTGTAACAACAATCCACATTTTTTTTTCTTTTCAAAACAAAAATATTGGAGATTTTCTAACTAATTCTAAGAGAACGCTACGATCTCTCATCCCAGAACGTTTCGGACTCTGATCCTCCGTATTATTCACCGCATGTTTTAGCACGTACCCTTGCTCTGAAACATGAAAGACACAGATGAAACAGTGTTTCTCATTGTATTCACGATACCCAATGCTGAAGGTCTCATGGTGGGACAATCACAAACACATTTAGCTGCAATGGCAGCCATAGCTCGAGCTTCATCCAAATCAATCTCCCCATAAAGCCGCGGATCCACCATCTCCGCCACTCTGTCCACGTCTCGGAGCATCATCTCCGCCCTCGTCGTCAGCCTCTCGCCGCTATCCGGGCTAAAAGCTTCAATCCCGGTTATCATCTCCAAAACAATGACTCCAAAGCTGTACACATCGTTCTTCTTTGAAGCAAGCCCTGTTCTTAGATACAGAGGATCAGTGTACCCCGGAGATCCCATCATCATCATTCTCTGTTTCCTTGAGCTCGAATCAGAGGGTACTACCATCGACGAAAACCCCATCTTAGCCGATCCGAAGTCGCACAGCTTGCAGTTGAGATTCTCATCTAATAACACGTTTGAAGCTTTGATGTCGCCATGGACGATTTGGGGGCTACATTTCTCGTGGAGATACGCTATGGCTTGAGCCAATTGGAAGGCTATGGCTACGCGTTGCTTCCATGGAAGCAAGGTGTTTGATCCGTGAAGCTTCTCTTGTAGATTGCCATTGGGGATATACTCCAGAATTAACACGCCTTCTTCTGCGTATAATCAAAGCCACAATTCATTAGCTTCTATCACCACCATCAACCCTAATTAGGAGAGTTTTAAAATAAAATTAATTAAACGGAAATTACCTCGATCATCGCCATAGCCGATTAGCTTGACAATATAATCATGGTGAAGGCGAAGCAGGATATCCAACTCCTGCTTGTACGCCTGCTGAAGGCGGGGGCTATTGCAGCAAATCTTAACCGCGGCGGTGGAGGAATCGGGGAATTTGGCATAATAGACAGTGCTGAATCCGCCATAGCCAATGATGAGAGAGAAATCCATGGTCAATCTCTGAATCTCGTTCCACGATAAGTAGCGCAGTCGCTTCCTATCGGAACTCTTCCGGCAAACCGAATCGGTAACTCCGACATCGGCGGCGGTGTTTTTTCGCCGGAATTTACGTCTGAGAAACTTCACAATTCCCATCGATCAGTACTGGTTCATGAAACAATTATGGAAAAGTGAATATAAAGGGGAGTGGATATTGGTGTGGAAAAGAGGAGGAAGGTGGAAATGGAAGCATAAACAGAGAAGAGTGAGAGAGAGAGAGAGAGAGAGAGTTTGTTGAGGAAGGTTAGAAAGAGAAAGAGAGGATAAAAAACGTGAAGAAAATAGCACCGGCGGGAAACAATGTGTCCCTACAGACCGACGGCTTCTTCCATCCCCGTGCGCCTTTGCTTTTCTCTGTATTGACTAAATCGGGGAAGGTGAGGATATAATATATATTGCCTCTTTATTATTATTATTATTATTATTATTATTATTATTTGTACTGTTGTACATTCATCATCTAACTTCACATTATTATAATTTGCCACATTTCATAATTATATATATGTATATGGAATGCTAACCTCATTAGGGGTGAGCACGCTTCGGAGCAATTCGGAGATTAGGGATTTTCCGGAACTGCTCCGAAATTTGGAGATTTCCAAATTTGAATCTTCGGAACCGAATTGTAACATTAATTCTTCCGAACCGAACCGAATTGGTTTTTGGTTCGGTCCAATTCGGAAATTCGGGTCTAACAGGACAATTCAGTTCGGTTTCGGGGATTCGGAGTTCTCCGATATAAAATAACTATTTGAATCAAACAAATTGCATAAAATAGAGAAATTTATAGTGCAACACAATTTAACTTAAATATCAATACCAATTCCAACACAAGCAAAATAGTTACAGTAGAAGTTTGTTCATTGAAATAAAATGCAAAAAATAAATAATCATTGAAATAAAATGTAAAAAATAAATAAACAAATATATCGTACACCGTTATTTAATTTATATCTTAAAACAAGTCATAATCTAATAAATTAGATTTGATAAATTACTAAAGTAGGTCTCTTCTCGAAAACAAATATTACATTCATAATTTTCTTTAAATTTTATTCTTCGAAATCTTTTCATTCTACACCTCATAAGTAGTAATCAGAAAGTTCATCTTTCAAAATATCGTATATATTACTTTATATAAGTTATAAACCAATTATTTGATTAATACCTGTTGTAGTTAATAGATTTTAAGTGCTCCCAAAATTATTCATTAAAATTATTTTATTTTATTTTATTATTTAATTGTTATTTTATTCTATGAAGTCTTAAAATTATAATAGTATTAAATAATAATAATAATAATAATAATAATAATAATAATAATAAACTTCAATCAAATTTGTAACTAATCCAATATAATAATACAAAAAAATGAATTCAATGATACATACGAATTTGTATATAGTTACTTCTTTGAAATCGGTTCTAAATCGGTTCTTCGGTTCGGTACAATTCAAGTTTGACACAAAAATTAATCGGAGCGGTTCAATTCGGATAAAGTCAAATAGTCAACGGTTCGGATCGTTTCGGTTAGGGTTTCTCCACAGTTCGGTTATCTCCGAGATCCATGCTCACCCCTACCTCTCATTGTGGGTATGTGTTAATATGTCTATTACTGATATATTAAATATTTATTCAAATGTTTTGATTTTTCTTGAAGGAATATATTCCGTTAAGTGTTGCTATCAAGGAATTAAAAATTGAATAAATATATCTTAACTAATCAAGAAATTTAGGGTTTAAAATTGAAAAGAGAGTCAACTTAACTTTCATATTAGAAAAAGTTGTATCAAATTCCTAATTTTTTAGTTAAGGAATGATAATAGAATAATTTCGAAATAAAGTCATATAAAAGCCTAAAAGACAAATTATTTTGAAATAAAAAAACTTAATTATAATTGAAGAGAGTATTTCATAGTTGATTATGTCAATTCAATATGTAATGAAATGAAATGAAACCAAACAACTTGATGTGATGAAGCACCATCACCATCCACATTTGACTCCATAAAAAAATAATAACAATAGTTATATATAAATTAGTGAGGCCTGAGATGAAAGAACGAAAAAAAAAAAAAAAAGAACTCTTATAATACAGTTTTATGAATGAGTGTTGTGTATAGATAATTTGTTTTAACTTAATAACGAAATGAAATGAATTTGATGGCACAAAACATGATTGTGAAACATTGTTATCCAATTTTTTTAATAAAAGAAAATGAAATGACATTATTAGTGATGTTTTATGTAATATTCTAATATGTAGTCTATTGCACACAAACTTCTATTTTCTATTCTAAAATTCAAATATAGCCGGCCTCAGTATATTTAAAATAGTATTTTATAATATATAAAATTAAATGAAAATAATATACTACCAAACTAAGAATTTGGGATGGTGAGACCTCAGGTTCAATTAATCACGCAAAGATTTGTGATTTTCAACAACCAGACATTAATTTTATTTAATCATTTATAATTTTGAAAATCAACAACCAGCCATATCAATACTGTAGCTTTTTGTTTGTTTGCTTTGATCTATATCAACCGACAAAATATTAGAAGTATGAGTTGAAAATTCAAAGTTATATGGACCTTTATTTTTTATTTTCTTAATTTTAAGAATAGTTATTTGTACTTCTTATTTGTACTGAGCCTTGACGAGAAAATTATGTTTAATTCACTGTACAATTTATATTCTAAGAGTTGAAATTAATCTTATTTAACACGTTTACAAGAAAAGGAAAAGGAAAAGGAAAAAGATTAGTATGAAATGAGATTAATTATATATATATATATATATATATAATTAATGTACAAAATTATACAAAAACAGGTTTTATTGTTTGTGGTAATACTAATAGCTATTCGTTGTATGACTATTAAATGTGATAAATTATGTTTCTAAAAAAAATGTATGCGGTATGTAGTGATGTACATGGGTTATACTTCATTCATTCCAAAAATATATTTCATTTTAGTCAAAATATATATATATATATATATATATATATCTAAAAATAAATACCATTCTAGATTTTCAAAAAATTAATAGTAGTCATATTTCCAAAAATTGTCCTCATTTATTTCTCTCAAATTAATAAAATAGTGTTTATTTGAAATTTAACTATAACTAATCATTACAATTAAATAAGGATATATCTATCTTTTTATCAACTTTCTTGATCTATATTCAAAATTTTAAAACGATTTTTATTTAAGAGACGTGGGAGAGTAGAAGAGTTGTGAAAAAAAGGTGTAATTTTTTTAGAAGTAAAATAAAAGTGCATCCTAAATTTTTATAGTTAATTGTGCTTTCACAGTTCACGCTAATATTAATATCAATCGTTGAAACGTCTTTTTTAGGGAAGGAGTCGTTCATAATTAATTTCGTTGGATAAAGCTTTCCTTTCCAACATTTCATATATATTACTATCACACGAATCAAGATTGCACGATGATGACTTATAGTATATTAATACAAAAGATAAATTTTATCAATTCAAGGTTTCAAAGATTTAAAATTATCAAATTAAAATTTTAAAGTGAAACAACGTTAATTTTTTTAGTTAGGTGTTATCTCATTCTCTTCTCATAACTGTCGTGGCTCAATGAGGTGTTATCTCATTCTCTTCTCATAACTGTCATGGCTGTCAAATCATGCTTATATTTCAATTGAAAAATGAAAACTACATCTCATTCTCTTCTCATAACTGTTCGTGGCTGTCAAATCATATTTATATTTAAATTGAAAAATGAAAATTACATCTCATTCTCTTCTTATAACTGTCGTGGCTATCAATTAATCATGTTTATGTAAAAATGAAAATTAAATAAAATATTTCGTGTATTATCAATATATTACACTTGTAACTATATTAAATATTATCATGCATATATTTGTTCGATAAATATACCAAATATTATCATGCAAATTTTTGTTTGATATATATTATTGGACAAAAATCAATATCGCAAAATATGGATATTATATTGAATACAATATTGTAAAATATCAATATTGATATATATATATATATATTATTGGACAAAATTAATACTACAAAAAGTGTAAAGATATCAATAATATATTACACTTGTAAATTTATTAATATTATCATGCATATATTTGTTCAATGTATATTATTGGACAAAAATCAATATCGCAAAATATTGATATTGATTGATATATATTATTGGACAAAAATTAATATCGCAACAAGTGTAAAAATATCTATATTATCATATAGATATTTGTTCGATATATATTATTAGACAAAAATTAATATCACACAATATTGATATCATATATGAGATATATTAAATAAATATTTGCATTATAATATTGATATCTTTACAAATATTAGAGTGATTTGGTAGTCAAGTGAGATATGAATAGAGAATGAGATTATTGGTAATGGTAGCCCCATGAGATATGGGAAGAGAATGAGATTAATGCTCAAGTTAAGGTCATTTTACTTTTTTTTTTTTTTTTACTTTAGAATCTTAATCTATAGTTTCCAATCTTTGAAACCCTAAATTGATAAGATTTATTTTTCATATCTAGCATTGATAGTTTACTTATTTTTTGGTGGTTGGATCGATAAAATCCATAGATTAAATCTACATAATAATAATATATATGGACTCAGATGAAGGTTAAATGATAATTGATAAACCAGATCTTACTACTTTTTTTTTTTTTTTGAGGAACCCTCAACTACTATACGATCTTATTAATATTATAGATTAATATTTCGTTAACGCCAAAAATATAATTGATGTCTATGTGTTGAGTATAGATTTGTTAATATAATTTAATAATATAATAATTTAATTTAATTATTGAGTATATATTTGTTAATATAATATTTTAACTATAAATTTATTTCTTAATTTAATCAATTATTTTCATTTATATTTTAATTGATAAACAGCGTACATCAACTTCGAGTCAAGTGATTCATATTCAATTTGATTACGCAGGCAAATATAGTAAATTTTTAATTGATTCACTGTATGATTCAATAAAAATTAATTTATCTTTCAAAAAGAAGCATAATTCATGATTTACTAACTGAAATCTCGATAAACTAATAATCTATACATTATCGCAAAGACATTAAGAATTTTTAATGCAATCTACTGTTAGTATATGTTTTTCGTGTATGTCGTATATGTATAATGAACTTTCCTCACATTATAATTCTATTAAACCTTGTCTGTTGTTTTCATGCATGCATATGATAGTTATATGGTTGTATTTTGTACTGTGTTTTTTTTTTTTTGGAGTGATTGTATAATTGTATGCCTCCAACAAAGAAAGAAAAGCCAACTCTAAAAAAAATATGAAAATGCCATCAACAACTTTTAATATGTCGATGTGGGTGCCACACTAAAATATTTTAGTGGGACCCACACTAAAATGGTGTGCTAAAAACATATTGATGTGTCTACCCTAAGAAATCATAATACAAGCTCCACATTTTTGTGCTATTTATTAAAAAAAAATTGAAAATGGATAGGGATAATGATAATGAGAAAAGAGGCACCGCTTGGACGGTATCGGTGTAGGGCCCATCCCAGTTTTGACGTGTCCTATTCCAAGCTACACAGATTCCCTTTGTCCTGCGTACCACCATAACTTCGTCACCGCAAACACAACCAAATACTTTATTATGTTGATGTGTCCCTTTCCTTAAAATAGAAAATTTTATTATCTACTACACCCCTGCCTGCCTACGGTGGACCTCTCCACTTCTCTTCATATCTTGGAATTATGGATTTTTATTTTACGATAAACGAAAAATGGTGATCATGTTGAAACGTAAAGTTTAAACTCGAAACAAACTAAATCAATAAATCTATACTTATATTTGTAGGTTGGGTAGTAAATTTTTTTTTTTGTTAACTCAGTTGGTAAAATTGGTTAAACCATTGAATCAGTAAACAATCTTGGTTCGAGTGTACTATTTTTCGGTTCGGTTATTTTTTTGTAAGTATTAATTGATTGGGATTTCTGAATTCTGATTTTCATTTTGTCTTTTCTTTTATTTTAAAATCTCAAAATTATATTAACATATTTTTAATATTCTAATAATATTTTAACAATCAGACCAAAAAAAAAAACCATATATATTTGGACTTATGAGTTTGAATATATATACTTTACTAGTATATAACTAATTTTAATACAATTAAATTTGTAATTGAATATAACAAATAAAATTTTTATAGAGAAAGAAAAGCGACGAAGGTACTAAACAATAATAATAATAATAAACAATTAAACTTAAATTCCTCCAATTTATTTCACTTAATTTTTTTTTCATTTTTTAATTTTTAAGAAAAATTAACATATTTTTTCAACAAAAATACTCATGTGAAACGGTTACACTGATAGTTATCATGAGATGAAACCCATCATCTACAAACAACATGTAAATTGTAAGATTTGAATTGTAGGTCATCCTATCTCATACAATACAATAAAAATACATTAAATGTTTTCGCAAGAGATTCACTCTTCTTTCAACGTTTACTCGTTTTTAACTCTATAGAAGTCTACTATTTTGGAGAAATGAGTGTTAGGTGAAGAGTATTAATTCACACATATTTCTAAACGAGAATAGAGTGATCATTTTATATATATATATATACATATATATATATATATATTGTTTATTTATTAAATGTTTTTTTATATTTCTGAAACAACTTTAAACGAAAGTTAAACTAAAATAGAGAGATATTAATAGCAATCTTTGTTATTTTTGTAAATTTTCCTCAATACTTGATTTCCTACAATTTCAAAGATAAATTTGTGCTTATGAGAAAATGATAAAATGACCATCACGGACAATTCTTAATATGTCCACCGATGATGTGTAATGATATCATCCCTTCATTATATGAAAAATAAAATTAATAGGTAAACTGAATTTTTGACACATCAACGATGGACACATCTTAATATGTCTATGGTGCGTAGGGTAACAAAGTTGTGTGCTTATGATCTTTACTATCTTAACTCTAATTCTATTTAACTGTTGATTCAATTTTGGAACGAAATCGATTTTCATACAGTTAGATTAAAACAACGTTCTTAAATATTTTTAATTAACAACTCAGATCATCTTATCATTATAGATCAATAGTTGAAATTCAAATAGATTCCAATCCGAACCACAGGTTCCAATTAGAAAATAATAGAAAAGAACAAAAAATATTGGAACTGTTTGTTCCCCTAATCTAAAACCAGGAACCGTAGTTTCGGAACCGAACCGGATCGGGGCCATGTCTAATGAAAATGCAATACTTTAAGAAGGGTAATATAGTCATTTAGCTTAATTTCAAAATTCGTGCACGCAAATCCATAATAATAAGTATTGTGAAAATGATACATCTTTATTCTTTCCATAACAAAATTTTATATCATAGCATACTTGTGATCAATTACAGTATGATTAGGATAATGAATTTGATTGATATCTAAGTGAGATGTGATCATGAAATATAAAATATTATATATATATATATATATTGTTCTAACATATAAAAAAATTTAAAAGAGCCAGCAATCCAATATACCACAATAGGTATAAGAAAATCCTATAATACCACTATAGATAAAATAATGATCAACTGTACATCTATACCACTAAATATAAGAAATGATCCCCAAATACCACAACTATCTGCCACCTTCTGTCTGTATGCAGCATTTAAAGGGCCCAACAACCGTCTTTCACATCAACAGTCAAATTTCAAGTGAGGACTAATCAAAATATTTGTGTAACCCTGTAGGCTTACACAAACATTTTCATCCTATATGCTTACATGAACACTTTTCATCATTAGACTTACACGAACATTTTTACAATATAAAGTTACATGAACTTTATTTAAAATAGGCTTACACGAAAATAAAAAATTTAGGTTACACGAACATTAGAAATAAATAAAAAGAAAAAACATAAAATTAATATTAACTTTACACGAAAATTTTTGCCAATAACATTACATAAACTTTAAACGCTTTACACGAATTTATGTAACATTTGGTATCAAATTATATAATACTACCTCCGTCCCGCTCAAATTTGCACACTTTCCGTTTTCGTCCGTCTCATCCATATTTGCACACTCTAAAAATGACAAATAAAATGTACAAAATTGCCTTTTACTATTCAACATCAACACTCAAAAAACAGTTTTTTCTTAACCTTCGTGTCCAAAATCAGTTTTTTTAACCTCCGTGCCCGTCCTTACGTGCAATCTGAGCGGGACGGAGGGAGTACTTATTTTTATATCTTATTTTTTTGTAATGCTTCTTCCACAATTCCGTGGAATACATTAATGTAGGAAAAAAAGACTAATTTAATTAAACTTTGTGGAAGACATTTAATTAATTTCGTGGAAGAATGTTATACTCCCTCCGTCCCACAAAGATAGGCTTGTATACTATTTTCGTCCGTCCCACAAAGATAGGCCTGTTACTATATTAGTGTAGTTTTTAACTTGTAATTCCATATATGCCCTTATTAATTTTTAGGGAAAAAAAAGTTGCATTGAATGTGTGGTCTTCATTTGTTCATTTTTTACAAATTCCCATAATCATTTTGTATTTCCAAATTTTCATTAATGATTAAATTGCCTCTCTCCCTCAAAAGTAGAAAAATGTATCTTGAGACAAACAATATTATTAATGCAATATTACAAGTGTGAAAATAATTTTTGTTTCAATTAATGAAACTTTAAAATTGGAGTAGAATTTATTCTTTGAATAATTAATGTATGATAAGGGTATAACTGGAACTTCAAAAAATTTCTTAATCTGTGTGAAAATAGAACTAGACCTATCTTTGTGGGACGGAGGGAGTATATATTTTGTGGAAGGCAATATTCATTGAATTGAAGATGTATACATATAAAATTCGTGGCATATACAAATGTAGGAAACATATTTAATTAATAATTATTAAATTCGTGAAAGGCATTAATTAAATATATACATTTAAAAATCGTGGAACATTATATAAAAAATTCATGGAGCATTAAATACATATATTAACATTTTGTGGAAGGCATATACATTGAATTGAAAACATATAATTTCGTGTAAGCTTATAATTAATAAAATTTTCGTGTAAATCTTAAAATAATGAAATTTTCTTGTAAGCCTTTTTTTTCTTTTTTTTTTCGTTTAAGACTTTAATAAAGAAAAATTTCGTGTAAGATTGGTTTGAGTAATATAACAGAAAACAATAAATAAATATTAAATTTCATGGACTATTACATGAAAATAAATAATAATCAATAAAAGAAACTTTCGTGTAAGATTGGTTTGAGTGATATAACAGAAAGTAATATATAAATATTAAATTTCATGGACTATTACACGAAAATAAATAATTATCAATAAAATATGAAAGTCATGTAAGATTATATCAGAGAGGAATAAACCTCTAAAATTTGTGTAAAATTATAACACTATGTTATATGTGAATTAAACATTACAAATACAAAGTGAAAAATAAATAATTTTTAGGGTTAAATGCAAAAAACAACCCCAACTATCGACTTTTTTCAATTTGCAACCTAATCTTTTTTTTTTTTTTCCGATTGCAACCTAATCTATTGTTTTTTTCCGATTGCAACCTAATCTTTTTTTTTTTTCCGATTGCAACCTAATCTTTTTTTTTTTTCCGATTGCAACCTAATCTTCTGTAATTTATCTAGTTGCAACCTCCCTTCACTTTTTTAGCATTTTTTCGGTGAAAATATCATCACGTGACTAGCACACTTATCATTTAAAGGGTAAAATCGTCTTTTTACATTATGTATTTAACAAAATAAACTATAAAAATGATTTTGCCCTAAATAAAAAATTAGGGCATTTATCTCTCTTCACTTTCCTTAAATGATAAAATCACCCTTAAATGAATGTTATACCTTAAGTTGTGAGTGTACAAGTCACGTGATGATATTTTCACCGGAAAAATGCTCAAAAAATGGATGGAAGTTGCAATCGGAAAAAAAAACAATAGATTAGGTTGCAATCGGAAAAAAAAAAAGATTAGGTTGCAAATTGAAAAAAGTCGATAGTTGGGGTTGTTTTTTGCATTTAACCCTAATTTTTTTGTAGGCTTTGCAAAGCCTAATCCCATCAATCTGCAAAAGTGAATGACACAAATTTAGTCTTGTCAATTTATCCACTATTCACATTTGACTTAGTAGAAAAAAAATAGTAAAAAAGAATTAAAATTATATTTTGTGGTATAAAAAAATCAAAAATTATACTTGATGGTATAAAAGGTAATAGGTTATATATTTGGTGGTATATTTGGCTATTTCCTCAAATTTAAAACCTGCAAATATATGATCCTTTTAATTAAGAGTAACACTTTTATGCACCAGTTGCACAGAAGTGAATTCGTGTAATTCATACTTTATAAATGTAGTATATTTTTGTTATAAATGTAATACCTTTATGCATGTTCATTTTAAAAGGTATGAATATTTGTATATAAAGACACTACATTTATAACATAAATATATGGATTGCACGAATTTTACTTCTGTGCACTAGTTGCACAGAAGTTTTTGTGTGTAATTAATGAACGGTGGAAGTATTTAAATTTAAAAAAATGGTCTCTAAATAAATCCAAATGAAGCACGTCTACAATCAGTGTCAAATTAGCTAAGTAATTGTCAATAGTCATCCAAGACTCGACGCAATAGGGACCCAAGTTATGAGCTGTCACACAAAGCAAGTAAGCAGTCTTGTCCCCAATTATTTATTTGTTTGATAGTTGTACTACCCATCCAAGGGTCTTTTTCGACATTTAACCACATGTTCCTTTATGCCATAAACAATTCAGTATGATTTTTAATTTTTATAAGTCGATTTACATATATAAATTTAGTAACATTGATGAATTCGCAATTCATATATTTAATCGGTATCCTTTTCAAGAATACTTCACAGAACAAATTGCAGGCGGACATACGATTATGATTTCATAAATATTGTAGGCTAATTTCTGTCACAAGATATTTCACGGAACAAATTCTATTCAAAATGGATGGTGTGAGTTAATTTGTCAAATGATCAACAACCAATCTTTCACTGTGCCGAGATCGGTCACTTCAAAATTGCATGCTAGTAAGATTTAGGCCGAGTGTGCTTCCACCGTGTCTCCAGGACCTCTTTAATGGACCTAGTTGAAGGAACTAGTAAAGACATCTTTTATTTATATATATATATATATATATATATATATATATATATATATATATATATAAAAGATCAAAGTGTCACATGACAAGCCTACAATGTTTTCATATTAAATATGCTAATTAATCGTTCTAAATTTAATGTTGATAAGAAATATTATTATTACTAAATAATAAATAATATAGAAATATTGATTAGATTTATCTAAATAACATATATTAGAGTTCAATGATAGATATTATTATATATTTGAAATTTTTTAAATTAAAAAATGTAGAGAAAAAATATAAATAGGTACAAAAGAAAAAAAAACTAAAATAAAAGTGGGCAGCTTGAAAATTATTATTCAAACTTATTAATTATTGAAATCAAATAATTTTTTGAATATATGCTTTAAAATAAACTGTGAAATTTATTTGTCAAATTTTGTATCATTTAATTGAAAATAAAAGTTGAGGATTATTACAAATGTAAACAATAAAAGCAAACTAAAAAAAAATGGTGGGTGGGTTGAATAATATAATAGGTATAGCAATATATATTCTTTTCAAAATAGTAATAATTTTTTTAAATGATCAACTACAAATGCAACATATATTTTGAGAACTAAATAATTATTTGATCATATTTTATTATATTTAATGTCAAATTAGACGATATATATTGCACAAATTATAAATTTAATTTTGTTGTGTAAATGATATTTAAATTCTTTTAATTTCACTAAGTTTAATTTTTTTTTTTTTATTAAATCACCTATATTACACGACCCTATAATAGTGTGTTCATAAATGAACATCCAGCCCATCCGATTGAGCTTTATAATGCCAGGTCCAAAAGAAAAAAACCTATAGGTTTTCTGGGATCTAGCCCTCTTCGACTATCAATGTGAGACGAAAGTTCGTGAAAATGTGTTTTAATCCATTTGACTAGTAAATAGTAGAGCTCGTTTAAGAATTTATCTCAATGGAACCGTTTACGTTGAATTTTTAAACGATTTCTCCGTTTGATTAGTCTATAGTTATTTAATATTATGTTCACGTCAGAAAGTTAGTATTAGCATTTACAAATTGTAAATTATTATATCATAATTAGAGATTATTTTTATTATTTGGACACCAATACAGATTTTGTTTACAACTAGGCCACAAAGATGTTGGATTCTTGAGATCTTAAAATTTTATTTCCCAACAAAAGATACAATTTGCCACGTCTTTTTGCAGACTAGGCGGCTCCAGCAGTGATGAGTAGTGGTGTCCCACGTCCAATTACTTCTTTTAAACATAGTGCCATTTATTGCAGTATTTTATAATTTAATTAATACAGTGCAAAGTATTTCTAGTGTTGCATTGTTTAGTTTCTATTTCTTTTATTTAATCTACATCTATACTAATATTATAGCAGGAAAATTGGTCAAAATTACGGGAGTGCCACTTTCCCACTCAAAAATCAATAAACTGAATAATTTTTTTTAATAAAAATAATAAAAATATTTGGTAATTTATTCAAAATTATTTTAAATAAATAGATATAATTAATCTAATTTTTTTAAAAAAAATATAATATGTTCTAAAAAATTCTGAAAAATGGTTTCAAAAATCTAAGAAAATATTGTTTTAAAATGTAAAATTAATTTGAAACCTAAATTTGAACTAATCCATCTAAAAAAATGCAGAAAATTATTTACAAATTTTAAAAATAATTCTAAAATATAAAGGAACAAAAATTTGAACAAAACATATAAGTAAGTATAATTAATCATGTCTTAGTTATTCTGAAATTTAAACTCACAAACAAAAAACTATTATTATTATTATTATTATTATTATTATTATTATTTTCAAATTTAATCGTTGAATATTGATGTTTTCAAAAAAGAAAAAAATATGGAGTTTCACAAATTTCGAAATAGATGCCATGAATAACTTTTTAATATAACAATTTCATTATATTATTACAGATCGTACATATTGTCATAATAAATAATAAACTGTGCATCGCGCGGGAGTACTACTAGTTAGTATTATAATTACTTTCGTATCTCTATTACTCTAATATAAATTAATTAAACTATGTCTGATAAAAAATAAATTAATATGATGTGATAAATTCGGGGTAACATAGATGATAGTTTCCCGATACAGGTGGTGAGGATGATAACTCATCAACATGAGTTGTAATATAAAAAAAAATTATACTAACACATCCCGAACAATCTTTCCAATTAAATAAACTACCATTTAATGATGCTACATCTAAAATTTGTAGATGTCCCAAAGAAAGTTGAGTTAATATGTTACGAGGCACTTTATTTGTGGAATGAGAGAAAAATTGAATTACAAGTTGACATTTGTCAATTTTCGATTGTCGATTTATATAGTACAAATTAAAGATTTCGGCAAATTTGGTTGCAATTAAGATGAATTTCTCAAAGTTGAGTTGTTTTTAGAATGCTAAATACTCAAAAAAACAATGAAGTGAATAATCAATAATCACTCGGGTAAATTTGTTGCAATCAAGATGAATTGCTCAGAGTGGAGTTGTTTTTAAAATGCTAATAAATACATGAAAAGCAATGAAGTGAAAGAATCAATAATCAATCACACTATGTTTTAAACAAGATTCACATGACATGATTTTAAATTTCGAATTTCTAATATATGATTATTCTTGTATTTAAATTTAGACCATAAAATTCATATATAATTATTCCACGAATAACTAGGAAAGAAAAAATAATAATAATAAAAGAGGCTCAGATGCGCATATTCTCAGTCCAAGAATCAGCCACGGTGGTTAACACTAACCACCTTTTAGACTAAGTTCATCAACGACCAAGAACAAGGGTCGTGGGCAAGAAGACAAAAGAATTAAAAAAAAAAAATAATTAAAACACCCAAACCATAAATTAAGGGATTTGTTAACCAAGCTAAAATACAACCCAAGTCATTTAATCTCCTTATGCCAAGTGTCAACAAATCATTGGTTGAATTAAATTTTTATGCATATAATTTAAATTGTTGATAAATGATATAATTTTTATTTAATTTTTTTGATGTTGTCTATAAGTAGAGTCTAATATTGACATATTTTGAATCACAGTTTAAAGTTCTCTATTTTGTCTCAATCTCAAATTCTATCTTTTTTTTACATTTTGATATTCTCTCTTTTCTCACATAATTTCTATCATTTCTTATTATGGATCCAAATATTTTCTCTATTTTTATGGATTCTTATTATAAAAAAATTATATCAAAAAAGATTTTAATCTATGCAATTATTATATTTTTACATATAATAAAAAAACTTCCAAAATAATATATTTTTAAATATTTTTGGTTTTCCGATTTTTTAATCTATGAGAAGAAATGATTTTAGGTTGTGTTTGTAAATGAGAGAGAAATGAATATTTTATTAAAAAATTGGATTTGGTTAAATTGTAGATAAAAAATTAAAAAAATTGAAATTGAGTTGTATATATGAATGAAAGAGAATTTAATATTTTATTGTGAAAGTTGGGTATAAGAGATTGCTGATGAAAATAGTCTTAGCAGAATTCATCATCACAGCTCCCTTTCTAAATGCGTCGCCAAGGATTAGATTCAACCACTTGACCACCAATGCTCTTGATGACATAGTTTGAAAGACGGGTGTGGTTATCCGCATCCCATGAATTACTAAACACACCCCAATCCTAGTGTTACTGTATATAAGTGAAATGTACAATAACACTTGAATTTGGTTGTGTTTAGTAATTCCTGGGTTGCGGATAGCCGCACCCTTGAAAGACTGCTGTTGTTATCAAAACTAATTGAGCTGAGTTGCAACATATTTTTTATGGGTTGAATTTGCCTCGATTATGGTTCACAACTTTACTCGAATTCAAATTGGAAAGAGAATTAAATTAATTTTATAAAAATTATCATATTAAATTTTTAAATTTTAGCTAAGAAATATTAATAGAGATATTTTGAAAATAAAACTACATAAAAGTTTAAAATGATATTTAATTTGAAATAAAATTTAAATTTCAAAATCATACTTATTTTGAATTGTATGTAGTACATTATAAGAATTTTTCATTAGGAAAGTAAATTATATATTCAATAAATCAATATTAAGTGTAATAAATCAATAGAAGATAGATGCTTTTAGTCCAAATTGTGTCTGTGACATTACGTTCAGGGGAAATGTGTAAATACGTTAAAAATATATATGCTGTGGTGTAAATACTTTTTTTTTTTTTAAATAAGATTTGCTTCCAACAGTTAAATTATGGTTTAAATACACCACTTTATGTTTAAGTTGACGCAAAATGTCATAATTAATCTTCATTTTATGGATTCTTTTACATTCTTCCAATATAAATTATTTTTTATTAAATAATTACTGTAGTTTTTTTTTTTCTTCTAAAAATATAATTGTGCATCAGATAGGAAAATCTTGTCATTTTCTTAACAATGTTTTCCTTCAAGGCAAAAACTTATATGCACCCGGGGCATGGATCTTATATCCGTGCCCCCAACCCAACCTGGTGCGTGAGCCGCTCCCAAGCGCGTCCACGCGCCCCTACATGCGCACACCATGGTGTGCGCCGCGTATAAACCTGATTATATATAGTGAATGTATTACACATTTATTTTTCAGGTATCACACATTTATCTTGAGGTATTATGCAAAAACAATGTTGTTTTCTTTTTTTTCCTCCTCCCTTTTTTTTTCTTTCTCCTTCTTCTTCTTAATCTCTTTTCTTATAAATTTGTTATTCTTCTTGTTTGTTTAGTACATTCTTCTTCTTCTTATTTTTATTCTTCTTTAAATTGCCATGAAATCATTTATGAGGTTTTCCCCTTCTAATTTATGAGTAATTTTAAAACATTAAAAATAAATTATTTCAAACAATATGAAATCATAATTTGTAGAAAATTTGATGAAAAATATGATGAAATCGTGATGTGCAAAAATTTTGAGGAAGAAGATGAAACATTTTAAATTTTAAGATTTTCAATGAATGTATTAGTTGTATACTTTTAAGGTATCAATTGTTTACTCTTGAGGTATCCGTTGTATATTCCTTTAAGGTATTAATACTTATAATATAAGATATTACATATGCACTTTTAAGCATGTAATTATGTAATACATGTAGTTCATGTATGTAATACTTATATAACAAATCTGTAATACCTCAAAACTATTTTTCATAACTTACATATCATTTAAACATGTAATTACAAATCTGTAAATTATTTCATATTTTGAAATAATTGGTTTTTCAATGTCTAAAATCATTGAAACAAAAAAATTATACAAAGGTCAACCACCCTCTTATAAAACTCTAATATTGTAACTCTCATCCCCCTTTCTCTAAAACTCTAATCTCTGTAACTCTCATCCTCCTTTCTCTGCTGCTCATATCTTCTTACCTTTCTCACTCTTGACCTTATATCTATGAAACTTGCTTTTTTTTTTTTTTTTTTTACCTCTTCATTCATCACTCTTTTACGACATTGCTAATAATTATTCAAAAACATCAAAACTTAATTTTACGAGAGAGGCTCAGATCTGTGTAAAGAGAGAAGAGACAAGAGGATGAAGCGAAGCCACCATGGTTGCAAACGTCAATTGTAGAGTGAGTTGGAGACTCATTCGCCATCCAGATTGTCCAACCAAGAAGAGAAGAAGCAGCTGGAGAAGAGCAACAACAATGGAGGAAAAAAAAGAGATGGAAAAGAAGAACACGATGAAATAGGGTAAAAAATAATAAAAAAGAAAAAAAATATTTATATACATATATGGGCCGAATCGAGAGACCTTCTCTTCCTTTAAATATATTTTGGAACAAAATTGAGCATTGAACGAAAGGCTTGAACTACTTATCACCTATCCCCCTAATGCTAGGACGAAAAATCAAACCAAAAGTCACCTAATAATAAAACACCAAAACAAAAGCCCAATTTCATTGATAGTTACACATTAGTTGAAATTTTATTATACACGTGCAAAACTCATTTTCAAGTATGATATTATAATTTGTGAAATATTGATATTATTTGACCCGACTTAATCATAGGATATTTGGCTAAACTTATTTGAAAGAGCTTACAAACTCTGACATCTTATAAGATGTATTTCAAATATAAAATGTTTAATTTTGTTTGAATATAAAATTGTTGAAGTGTTTGAACAAATAAGATGACGGAACTTATAAGATATTAATAATGTCAATTGTATAATATAAATGATCAAATTTGAGTATTTATACTAAATAAAATCTTATTTTAAAAATAAATTGGGATCTCCTAACCTAAAATAAAAGAGTTTATAACCTCCAAACATCTTATTTTAAGTTAAAATAAGATTTTATTTTTAAATATTAAAAAAACACTTTTAATGAATTTAAAAATAAGATTTTATTTTGTGAAAGAATCTTGTTCTGCTTATAATAAAATAATGAAATTAAGAGATTTTATATCTATACTATATATAAAATGAAAGAAGTTGGCAAATTTTACAAATTTGCCATTTTCTCTCCCAAACTATCAACCAATAGAAAAAAAGAAAAAAAAACTAAATAACTTTTAAGTATCTTATAGAATAAGTTTTACATACTGTATATTAATCTTACACAATAAACTATCTTATAATTTATATATAGGAGTAGATATGAAACAAAAAAAACTATCTTAAATGATATGATTATATTTTAATGATATAATTAAAATTTGAAAATAATGAAATTTAAACATTGCCAAAAATTAAAATTTTGAAAATTAGTTTATAGTTTTAATATATAAATGTGGAAAATAGTTAAAAATCTAAATTTCATTTATGAAGGATTGTAAAATGTTTAAAAGTTTGAAACTATTATAAAAATATTAAAATGATAATAAAATCTGAAATTAATAATAATAATAATAATAATAATAATAATAATAATAATAATAAGATTGTGAGATTAAGTCCAACAATCTTAAATCAACCAATAAAATTTAAAAATTGATTCAAATATATATATATATATAATATTAATTGTGTAAGATATAAAAATAAATAAATTTAATAAATTTTTTTAAATAAAAATAATAAAAATATTTGATAAAATTTATTCAAAATTATTTCAAATAAATAGATACAATTAATCTAAAAATTGTTTTAAAAAACTATAATATGTTCCAAAAAATCTGAAAATGGTTTAAAAAATCTAAGAAATATTGTTTTAAAATTTAAAATTAATTTGAAACCTAAATTTATAAATATAAATTAAATTTTTTTTTTGAATAAATATAATGCTTTTTGAACAAATCCATCTAAAACAATGCAGAAAATTATTTATAAATTCTAAAAATAATTATAAGATATAAAGGAACAAAAATATGAACAAAACATATTAGTAAGTATAATTAACCACTTCTTAATTATTCAGAAATTAAAACTCACAAATACAAAATTATTATTATTATATTATGTTCAATTTTATTTTCATATTTAATTATTGAATATTGATGTTATAATAAAAGATATTGATTTTTACAAATTTCGAAATAATAAGATGTCATAAATAACCTTTTAATATAACAACTTCATTATATTATTATAAATTATATAATATATTGTTATAATACATAATAAACCGCCGATCGCGCATGTACGATAAAATAAAATCAGACTCAAAGCATGTCTTCCGGCCCTCACATTCCGTGTGCTTGGGTGATGTAAATTCTACAACAAACTCCCATCTACTCTCAGTCTCTTGGTCTTTATTCACCTTTCTTCTAAATCTCAACTTCTATCAAGTTCAATTCTGCAATCCTGAGTTCAGTCAATCTACCTTCAACCCGTTTCAACGCTGATTATTGCTCTATTCAAAGCTGAAGTAAATGCGGAATGACGGTGCTGCTACTGTGGGCGGGGAATTTTCCGACACCGATATCGAAAAGCAGCAGAGCGGCGAAGCAGACGGCGGTGGCGATGGCTTACCGGAGAATCCCGCCGTCGGTCAATCTCAGGACTTGGCTGAGAAAATCATTGAAGTGGTGGTTGTAGATTGCCCCAACAAGGGCGAGCCCCAACCCGGGAGGGATTCGACTTCTCGTGAAGAGTGTAGGTATATCTCCTCTTCCCACTTTCGTTATTGGGGGTAAAGTTCATTCGCTTTAGTTGATGTGTTTTGATTTTTATGCATGTTTTAATTGTTGGGGATATTAACTTGGTATTTCTAGATGGAACTGGAAGCATATGATTTGAGAAGATTGTTCATGGATTTTTTAATATGAAGAGCTACAACGTTTAATTTTATGATTACATATATGTTATACTATTCACTTGTGGGTGTAATTGAAACACACTAAATTAGATGTTTGTGTTTTTTGAGTTTTTTTCTCAATGACGTACTAGTGTGTGTGTGTGTGTCTCTCTCTCTCTCTCACTCTATATATATATATATATATATATATATATATATATATATATATATATATATTGCATCCATTTGAGGATCAGTTGATTTATACCTGTTAGTTATTATGTTATACAAACACAGATCATGGGAAACAAAACTACTGAGGCTCTACTTATATTGATGGATATCGGAATTGTAATGATTGATTCATTGGATTTGTTTGGATATGAGATGATTTTGAAATTCTTGGGTTCCCATATTGAACTATTTTTGGGCAGTATAGTTGATTTTGAATATGTCCAACAGTGAATCATTTGAAATTCTTTTCCAATTTCTCCCATCGAAATGCAACCTAAGAAATTGTAGTCTACATTGTGATATAAACATAAGGTATAATAGTTTTATCCAAAATTCATTATTTAGCTACCATATCTTGCCATGACAATGTTTTTACTGATTTGGATGATCAATTCCATGGGTTGGTTGGGAAAACTGAGAAGTCCTTTTGAAGACCATGAATTGATACAAGTAGTCAAATAGATACAGTATGCTGGTATGATTGATTAATCCTATTTGTAAAAGGAAGTTCCAAAAAAATGTGATACTTACGCTAAATGTGAATGTTATTTTTTGTATTTCTTTTATTTGTTTTCTTAACCTTCCAGTGAGAGTAGGTGTAAACCTAAATTAAAGGGCAATCTTTGAAAGACAAACTCTTGATTGTACCATATGTGAATCAGTACCTAGGCGAATTTCAAACTTTAAAAATTAACCTCTATTGGAACGAACATGTCTAACAACCTTCGAGAGAGAGCAGTGGAATACAATGTTGACTATTGTAATTAACCAGTATTTTTATCTGACTGGTGCACCATCAACCTGTTGGAGTCAGGGGATGGTAGATGCCTTGGACTTTGTGTATATTTAGGCTCATGTTTTAAGATAATAATAAATTTTTAATAATTTATGAATTCACAACGAGCCCCATGAAATCCTTTAGCATCAAGGAAGGGCCATAGTACTGTAGAGCTGTAAGAACAGGGTGAGAATAAGAAAACGATGAGTCTCATTTAGGTCCCAAATGTAAAATATGATGCTTCTCAAATCACTATCTGAGCACATCGATTAATTATGGCTCAAGGGATATATCTTCCCAGTAATGGTGGAATATTATAATACCCTAAGAAGATATTTGTGAGACCTTATTTTGTAGTCATAACATTCTATTTGATATTTTAAAAACATGTATCCAGAACGAATATATCATAATAGAAGTTAATAAGCTTAAAATTAAATTGTAGCAAGAACTGCTGTGATGTTCTAGCATAGATTGGCTGGCTTTCATATCTGGCTGGATGAGAATATGCTTTCTTTATCATAGGACGTGTAAATTTTGATTGTTTAAACAAATCGCAAAAGTTTTGAGCATATTGCTAGCTTATTGATGAGTTTAAGATGTCAAAATCTTGCTCGAATAAGTTCACTTCTTTCCACGAAAACTAATCCTACTGTATTAATATATTTGTTGGTTTAATTTCTTCTTTTTCTTGAAAATTAGATCTGATTCTTCTGCATTTCTTAGGATTCTCATTTCTTTTGTAACCTTAAAGATAATGGTATGCAAATGCAAGATCTGTGTTCTTTGCTTGGGCAATCGGGGTGTGTTCATATAGTTGATAGTGAAATTGATGATAGGAAGTGGGTTCTGAAATCATCTGGCTGCAAGATCTGTTCTTTGCTTGGGCAATTGGGTAGTGTTCATGTAGTTGAGAGGGAGTGGAAGTGGGTGATAGGAGGTGTGTTTTGGAATCTTCTGGCTCTTTTTCGTGTGAATCCTTCTTTATGCCTTTCTTTCCTAATATAGTAATTCTTCATTCCCATTCTCTGAATCAAATTGGAAAGCTCCGATTCCTAGGAAGGTTCAACTATTTTCATGGTTGTTGGTGTTGGGTAAGTTGCTGACATGGGATGATAGATGATTTTCACATTGCTTCTTTCCCCAAATTGGTGTCTTTTGCAGGAGCCACTTTTTCTTGTAATGTTCATTTTGTCTCAGCTTATGACCGAAGATGCTTAGGGAAATGGGATGACATTAGATTATGCCATGCACTGCCACTGAGCTTTTTTTTATCCAATTTGAAAAGTGTTATGGGGAGTTGTCATGCCAGCATTATGCCGGTCACTTTGGCTAGAAATGAATGGGAGGATTTTTGAGTATTGAGAGGAACCTTTAGAGGAGATATGGGGTAGGGTTAGATTAGAGTAGCTTGGTCGGTCTTCAATCATTTAGAATTCAAGTCCTTTATATATATATATATATATATATATATATATATATATATATATATATTGTCTCAAATTTTGTGAAGGATTTGAGCTTTGCTCTTTAGGATATATTTCACCTTATTAGTAGGGATGGCTCGTCCCTTTCTAGTAATTTCTTTCTTTTAATAAAATAATCTTGTAAGAAAAAAGTTTACATGAACCTAAATGGAATAATAATTAATTGATTGGGTTTTCAGTTGGTTTATAAGGTTATTGATTCAAACAATTGATTAGATTAAAAAAATTGCAACTCAAAAAATAATATCAGGTCTTGATGGTGTTGGCTCATTGACATCAATCAGCTCATGACAGTGCTAATCTTTGGACTTACATAGATGAGGATTGATTTTGTTGTGATAACATTATTTATTTCTAGCAATATATTGATTAATTCTTACCTTAAGATATTTCATGTGTAACTTTTTAAAAAAAATAATATATGTAGATGATGGAGGTCTTTTTAAAAAATTCCAGTAAGAAAGTAGAAAACCTTGTCATTGGATTATAATGACACTTTTGTTTTGCAGGGTATGCCAGGAGGAAAATGAAGAAGTCTTGATCAATCTTGGATGTCAATGTCGAGGTGGTCTAGCAAAAGCACACCAGTCATGCATAATCAAGTGGTTCAATACTCGAGGTTCAAATAAATGTGAGATTTGCCAGTTAAGTGACGAAATTTTACTCAATAATTTTAGCTTAATCCATGAGGGATGATAATGAACCTCCACATTTCTCGTGTAGGCAAGTAGCTGCAAATGTAGTATCTCCTGATTCCCAGGCAAGTCTTGGTACAATTTAGGTTCAGATGCTTTAGCTTTTGATATGGGATGCTCAAGGATCTTTTTTTTTTTTTTTTTGGTTTTTTTTTTTGCTCACTTTTATACTCTTATTATGATACCCTATTTTCGTGAGGTTTTTCATCACACTTAATAAAAAAAGTGGAGCTCTCAGTCTGAACTGGATATCAGTTAGAATCTCAGGCTTAGCTCATTTGGTACTGTTTTATCTCTCTAGTCCATGGAAAACGAAGTCTTGCTGTTTGTGAATTTATGACCAAGTTTTGCACTGACTTATGCTTAATGATGCAATTGAAATTATACAATTCTTTTGGAGCTGATTCAGGAATTGCTATTTATCTTTGCAAATAGTCCATTAGTGAAGGATTAAGCTCACTTGCTAGTGATGCAAACCCGAGTTTGTGAGACAATCTCTGACACGATTCCTTTGTTTAACAGACTAATTACTGGGTTTGGAGGGTTGATCCAGCCTTGAGAGCTCAAGATCGTGAAAGGGTAAAAAACCCTTACTTTTAGCTGTTTCAAGCAGTTCTTTCTAACAACTCTTCCTTAAAAAGCCACTACTCAATTATTGACTGGCGCTTTGTAATAACAGGGCTGTTTTAGTCCTCTGTGGGTGGCATTTTCAATTCTTGTCGGCGGTCTTTTGCTGGATGTGCTGATTTCCATAACCCTTGGTGTTTCTGCTCTCCCTGTGAATATCATTATTGGTACCTATCTTTCTCACTTGATTGTGGTTTAAATCGACTCAAACTCACTTTGCCTGTTATAAACTGAAAACGATGTCATGCAGGAGTGATCGTTGTGCTAGGACTTGGAACTGCTCTTCGACTTGGCTTAGAGTTTTGCCAAGAATGGAACGTGAGAAGAGTGGTGCAAAGGGTAGAAGCGAGTGGGAGCATGGGGTACCATCCTGCATTGTAGGTGAAACTTGTACACATAATATATTCACAAGGTACATGACTAGATGTGTTGTTTCCTAAATTAAAAAGAAATTCAGCCTATACACGCATGGAAAGATTTTCACTTCATATTGGTTTTGTTGCTGTATATATTGGCATTGCTTTTTCCTATATGCAATGTGAATGAATGTTAGTATATGATGGTCCTCATTCTCCTCCTCCTCTTTATTTTTTCATTTTTTTGACACTTTTGACTAAAATCGAATTTGATGTCCCACGAGAGAATGGCTCTTGAGCGGGGAAGAGCTAATGACTGTTCTAGCCCTTCACATAAACTTGTGCTTTTGTTTTATGTTGTACGTACGAACAAACCCCAAGTTAAATTTAGAAAAGTCTCACATCTGAAACTAATAAAAGTAATTAATCAAAGGGATGGACCAAGAGCACCCCATTTTAAAAAATAAAAAAAAATCCGAATTTACCCTTAGAAGTAGAATAACTAGTTTCGTTCGGTCGTGTTGACCGAATATATAGAAGAGTGTTCGGCCAACACGACCGAACGGGCTTCTATGTGTTCGGTCGTGTTGGTCAAATGGGCTTCTATGTGTTCGGTCGTGTTGGTCAAATGGGCTTCTACGGGTTCGGTCGAACACGGTTGAACGGAACTACTCGGATTCAATCATTTTTTTACCTTTTTTCCTACAATTTTCACACGATTTTTGCACATTTTAAAAATCCGTAGAATGTTCATCATTATGTTGGCATTATGTATGACCTAAACAACTTAAACCAAAAATTTGAAAAATCTGAAAAAAAATGTTTAAAATTTGAAAAACGGTAAATTGACTTTTTTGCCTCTCAAACGACCCCGGATGGCCAAAATCCATCGTTCATCAACACCTGTGTTTGATTTCTCGCACTGTTTCGCAAGTCGTGTGCGAATTTCAACACATTTTGAGATATTGGACTTTTCTCGACAAAACATATGAAAATCCGCCGTGTTGGCCGAGCAGAGTCGTTCGGCCGTTCGGCCGTTTCGACTGAACGGAACTAGGGTTTTTAACCCTAAGGGTAAAATCGGAAATTTTTAATTTTTAAATTTTTTTTAAAAAAAATGGGATGCCCTTAGAAATCATATGGTGCTTTTAGACTCTCCCTTAATCAAATTCTTTAAAATTTTCTAGAGTAAGTAGGGATACTCAAGTATGTTCTAATTATTAGCTAATACTGTTAAGTCGTGTAGAATTGCTCAATTTTTTTAAAATTTTAAAAATATCAAAAAATTTAATTGTACATAGAACTCAATTTTTTAGACTAATAATTGAAAATGGAACCCTAATCAAAACATAATTATAAATTAAATTCTTATTAATTTCAAAGATAAGATTTGTTTAGTTCACTTTTAGGTTTAGTATTATAGAATTCAAGTATCATAATTTTAAATGAGTGATCAAAGTAGACGCCAATTATCGCATATAGGAGCCAAAGTTAAAAAATAAATAAATCCATGTTTGAATAAAAAAATCTTATTCAAGGATGGGACTAATAATATAAACGTTAGGATTATAAAACCATAGAAAAGAAAAATGAAAAAAAAAAAAGAGACGGGGGGGGGGGGGGGGGGGGGACATTTGCATAATTTTGTTACTATATTATTTAGAGAAGTGGAAAGTCAGAATTATTGAGTCAGCGAGTATGGAGTATTAAATAAAAAAGCACAATCTCATGAGATATAAAAACGTCGTTTTACGTAAGGGGTGTGCCCTTTTCTAAAGGCACTAATTTTAAAATGATCTGACGTATAGACATTAGAGAAGCCACTCACGATTTCTGCAATATCCAAACGGCACTTTAATCAAAATTCCGCTCGAGAAATTTCTCCGAAAATCAATTATGGAGGATTACTTAGCTTTTTCATCGAGTTGACCAGCACGTGAAGTAAAAGTGAATTCGATTTGAGGTCGCCAAAAAAGAGAGGAAAAAAGGTGTGAGAGTGGAGCTCGAGGGTTTTTTTTCTTCTTCTCAGGTAGCATTAAGTGTGGGTGGATTGATTATCAGCATCGATAGTGTTTGATGTGGTGCAATTTGGGGAAATTGATTGTTGGTTAATGTGGATGATGAAGCTATGGGTTCATGTGAGAAGACGGTGAAATTGGAGGCGTTACCTAAGGGGTTCCGTTTCCGGCCGACCGATGAAGAGCTTGTTAACCATTACTTGAGGCTCAAGATTAACGGCCGTCATTCCGCCGTTAATGTCATCCCCGAAATTGACGTCTGTAAATGGGAGCCATGGGATCTCCCTGGTATGCCTTTCTTCCTATCTACGCTCTGATAAGCTTATTTTGACCTTACACTATGTAGAATACCAATATGGTAGCCTTTGTTATAAGTTATTAGGTACTTGTAGATAAAAAAACACACAAAAAAAAAAAACTAGAATTTTTGTAAGATTTTCGGTGAGATGAGTCAACAAGATGTGACCCTCAACTATTACTTCATAAATTGATTTATGAAAATGAGTTTGGGTTGTAAGTAGTTGTTTGCCTTTCTCAGATCAATGAGATGGTCAAATATAAATTTTTGTGTAAAAAAATATATAGTTTCAAAAAATGTGGTCATCATCATTATTATATTCTACACGGTTTGAAGACTGGTGGAAGAGAATCTATGATGAGTAATCTAGTGATAAAGAAATTCGAAGGATGCATGCATAATATATTCACAAATTGTAATATACGTGACCAATAAAATTTTGAGTAAATTCTAGAATATAAGTAAATAAGCATAAACAAATCTATCTTAAATAAGATAAACTGTGATTAAATTATTGTTTAAGATTGATAAGTTATACAATTAATTCAAGTGAGACAGTAACATGTGTAATTTTGAACCAAAACAATTATTTTGTTTTTAATTTGCTACATATCTTTATCTTTTCCTTCTAAAGTTGCAAATTGAGTTGATACAAAATAATAGACCAAATACAATTTGTGACAACTTATAAGACTAAAAGCAATTTGCAATTAAGATGGAAGTTATAGTATTCTAAAGATGTACCAACATTGGTTGATTGATAATCTATATCCCTTAAAATGTACTAGGCCTGAAATGTGGGAGAAAAATTAGATTTGTGTATAGATATCTTTAAGTGGAGACATATTATGTTTAGATAATTTTCTTTTCTTCTCTAGCCAAATTAAGCTTTGGAGGGTCCAGGTTCAGCTGGGTACATTTGTGTGATCGATTTTGCATGCGAGGGTGGTTATTTATGTGAATACCAAAGGGAGGATTATCTTCCTTTAAGTACATAATACATGTAATATGACTATTATGGTATTTCTGATATATTAATGTGTGTGTGTGTGTGTGTGAAATGGAGTATATGGCATGATTACACAAATAGGATGAGAATGTGATGAATTAATTTATACACACTTAAACATCTACCTTTATTCTAGATTATGACTTTAGGAGGAATATATTCTTAGGAGGTCTGAGAACTGGACAATCACCAAGATAGAGATTGATAGTATGCATACCATAGGCCATACCAACGTATCTTCTATTGCTGCATAGCAACTAGCAAGTTAAGCATGTGTAAGTCCTATAATCCAAAATTGGAGAGGTGCAGGAATGAAACCAGGCTTCTATTTTGTTTTAGCCTCTACAATAAGAAATTTCTTGTGGTACACATGATTTGCATCCTAGTTTTATCTCTTCATGCTCAGTTTCTAAGTAATTTGAAGTGGAACACAAAGCATTTATCGAGCCTAATATATATGAGGGAGGGTCAATTGAATTATGTTGATTCCTTTATGGATTTGTATCTGTAGAAAATTGAACTCTATATTCATGATGTGCATTTTATTTCGTTCTTCTGCACTAACAAGTGAATTTTTTTATACCTTACCGATTCTTTGATTTTGTCCAGCACTCTCTGTTATAAAGTCCGATGATCCAGAATGGTTCTTCTTTTGCCCACGTGATAAAAAATACCTAAATGGGTATCGTTCAAATCGGGCCACAAGAGCTGGTTACTGGAAAGCCACAGGCAAGGATCGTACTATAAAATCTCGCAAATCATCCTCCTCAAGTCGCTCCAATTCCTATATAATTGGGTTGAAGAAGACTCTAGTCTTTTATAGGGGTCGTGCTCCCAAGGGTGAACGTACAAATTGGATAATGCATGAGTATCGTCCCACTGAACCTGATCTTGATGGCACTGGCTGTGGACAGGTCAATACTTGTTCTTTCTCCCTTTATCATCTTACCCTCACACTCCTAGAAACATCACAAACATGCGCACGATAGTATACACATGAACACTCATTATTTTCCTGTTCATAGACATATTACTTCTTGTTCCCTGATAATGTTAATCTAGTGTTGGTCATCCGAAAGCTGTCTTCTGTCACTATTATATCTGAATGATTTAATGTTAAGTATCTCATATTGGTTCTCTGTCAGATAAATTGTTGACTTCACATATAGGCTTTGGAATCCAGATTGATTTTGTTTGTAGATGTGTCCATTTTTTTGGACCAATATGTTAAATATTTATGAAATCGTTTCAAATGGTTCTTTGACATGTAGGTGAATGCAGTGTCTTCCATAAAATCATGAATCTAGATGTGCTTTCTTGATTGTTGGTGTCCCCAGCCTGATCACTTCCACTGTACCAATTATGCTTAGAATTACTAGAAATAGAATAGAGCAAACCATAATTGGTTGTACCTTTAAGCAAAAAATTTCCTTTTGCTGTTTGATATGCATGGTTAGTCAGAAAAATTCATGAGAATCCTTTTTCTGAAAAATTCATGGCATCATTTTCATCTCATAGGTGAATGCTTAATTAATCTTGTTCTGTTCTTATAGCCATCAGCCAATCCTTACTACATCATGGTTAACTGGTACTTATGTCTCATGATACCTTTTGTTTTACAGTGAATCTTGATGTCTTGGCATCACTGTACTTGCCTTATGGCCCTTATCCCTTCAATAAGATTACTTCTTGCATATATACATACCCTTTGTATTAAAATACTGACTCTATGTTTTCTCTGTACTTGTAATCTCGATTATCCTTCTGTGTCTAGTTCTATACGTGTTTATGTTCCATTTGCAATTCCTTTGCATTTCCTCATTGGTTCTATACATGCAGCATTTCCTTCTCCTCAAACCATGAACCCTGGAGCTCATCTTGTAGGCTTTATTAATTTATTTGTAGTTCACGTTGACATGAATTAATCATTAATTAGCTTCACTGCTTTCTATCATCTTCAATAGTTGTATTGTGGTCATAGCCCCCTTGCGTATGCCATTAATGCCAATATGTGCAATACAAATTATTCACCAGCTTCCACAACGGTTATGCAGTCTATAGAAACAATAATTCGACCACAGTGAGTCTTTTACAGTTTACTTTAAGAATATGTGATCTATCTATCTATTTCCCGTGCATCATAAAGAAAAAGTTATATAGAGTTGCCTGATATGAAGTGGGAGTTGGTGGTCTTTAAGCCTGGTCCAAGGGGTTGTTGGAAACTTAGGAAGAGGTAGTTGGAATCAACTATACCTTTAATTTATTGGTTGGATCCTACAGTCATGGCAACCTCTTGTGGCTCTGGTTCACTGTCCCAAAAATTTCCATAAAAATATCCGGCCATCCGGGTAAATAACAACAACGGCAAAAAAAATACTTCTCTCCTAGTAATGGGACTTCTTCTATATTTTTTATTGAGATCTCCCTTTCTAGTTACTGGCCTTATGCTGGTAATGATTCTTTTCCCATGCTGCAGGGAGACTATGTCTTATGCCGCCTGTTCCACAAGGCAGATGAGAAGCTTGACAACTCAAAATGCAATGAAGTTGAGCATAATGGATCCTTTCCTTCTACTAACAAAACAACTTCGGATGACATATCCTTATATCTGATTGGAGAACCTGGAATGCTGGACATACAAATGGTCAAGGAAGCAGAGAATGTACGAAAGTGGTGGACAGATCAGGCTGACCATCTTCAAAGCTGTGCATCTGATGGAATCGATCACTCAGGAGAAGAAACAGCAACAGAGGTTAGAGATGACTATCTCCATCTCTTTTTATCTGAGATCTTTAGATAATAAAGGAACTCATAATCTGAGCTGTTGCTTATTGTGATACTTATCAGGAGTCTTTGCCATTAAGAGAATTTTCAATATCTGAAGAAGCCACATACAATCAATTTGATGACAGAGCCCTTCAATCGCGTAGTTATGATGATTTTGGAGCTTCTCTAGGTTCACCCTTTGCTGCTGATTTTGGCAATGAAAGAAATGAATTGTTTTTTCAAGATGGCACATCTGAACCTGATCCATCCCTGTCAGACTTATTGCAAGGCCTTCAAAACCATGGAAACTACTTTCTTGAAGAGCCAACTGGCTACAAGACTTATAACGTCACGAGTGAGAGCTTTATTTCTAGCTTCATTGATGGCTCAGAGCAAGCACCAGTTACTGCATGTAAGGTAAATGATTGCAACCTTAATGGGGAAAGCAGTTGTAAACATAACATGGTATCTTGCACATGTTGCATTTATAGTTTGTCTTTTAAATGCTTCATTATATTGTATCTAGCTCAACCATCTTACTGGTAAGTGTCTTAATTCCTTGTTTCTAATATAGATTAATTCTAAGAGTGCTTACTTTCAAACTTGTACTTGTGTTTTCAGCTTTTGAAATGGTCCAGTGCTGGTACATCCTATCCTAATGTCTGATGCTCAATTTATTATTACTCACTTCCTGCAGGGTCAAATATCCCCAATTTTTTCCCAAATGCCATATACTGATCAATCCCGTTCCCACTATGCTGTTGAAGAAGTTGATTCTTTGGTGAATAATGCTAGTGGATCATGCCATAAACCAACTGAGACATCTTATCATCCTAATCCGATCAAAGATGACAGTTGTCCTGTTAGTGAAACTGGAATCAAGATTCGTTCTCGTCAACCACCAGATCAATCAAGTTTGACGAACTCTACTGCTCAGGGAACTGCTCCAAGGAGAATTCGTCTATCCATGGGTTCTGAACCAACGTCCATAAGCAGTGATGGATCTGAGGGTGAAGAACATGCATCGGTTCCACTTCCAAAGGTGAGTGCCATTTATTCATTTGAAATAGTATAACCTTTTAATTTACTTGTAGAGAGAGATGTTATGGACTCCTTTCGATCCTCGAGTACAGCAAGTAGAAAGTAGAGAATCACTAATTTCAATTAAAACAGTAAGAAAAAGACAGACTTGGAAAACTCTTTAAAAAGATATGTTACACTTAAGAATAAATAAGAAATGTGCCTTGACTGTACTCTTTTCTAGATAAGATCTATATAGCCACCTCATGTAGTGGAATAAAAGGCTTAGTTTGTTGTTTTTCTTTATTTAATGTACCTGTCTCATGTCCATATATATATTTTGTGAAAAAACTTTAATATATATGTAATCTTGAATGAGAAAATATAGATGTACCTTTTCCTCACTCTTGGCCTGTATCTGTGTTAGACGCAGGAGACTCATGATGCTGATACAACTTCTCAGGACTCGGAATCTGTGAATGAGAATAAGGAGACTGCTCAAAACAACGAACCAACAACTGTTGAAAATGGACAAAATGGTGGTATGGAAACAGCCCTGCATATGTTATCATCAGTGTTGCCTATTGGCGGAGCTTCGGGTCAATTGAAAGTTAATCCTATGAGTATATATCTGGCTATGATCCTATCAGTTGTTTTTTTTGGGATGTGGATATGCCCCAGGTTGCAGCCTCAGTATGGTTAACTTTGTAAATTATGTGTCCCAATCTTAGTTATTAGCTTTACTGTCTTCCTTCTCTAGTTACTATCACGGTTGTTCACTTGTTCTTGCTTGCTTGTAAAATTTTGTACACTGTATAACTAACCTATGCCTATGAAATAGCTAATGTTAATATTGGAAATAATATTAGTTGACCTCAAATTCTCTTTAGTATTAATAATAAATTCTTGTAAGAATTTCTGCATGTTAATTTGGAGTGTATGTGCTAGAAAGTGTACAAATCATTGGGATATCCAACTTTTGATCTCCCTAATAATATGTGGTGATGCCAAACAATATATATTTTGATGTGCAAACTGCCCTTTCTACCCCTTTTGGTGAGTTTGCTATCCATCACCGAATGAGATTAAATGGTTGGGATTGAAGGTGAATCACCGACTTGCAACAACTTAATTCCCACCTTTTCTCCCTTCTCTCTCTTTTTTCTTAACCGTGGAAGGCCAAACTGGAATCGAGAAATGGCGCATACTTCTTTGGCACTTCTGCCATGGGATTCCGGTTTTTGGTTCTAGCGTTCGGTTTGGGTGGTTTTCAATTTAATATTTTTTAATCAAATTAATTTGTTCTATATTTTTTAATTTTTTCTTAATTAAATTTGCATATAAATATATCATATATTACAAAATAATAATTTTGTTTCAATAATATTTTTTAAAGTAAATTAATTTGTTTTATATTTTTAATCTTTTTTTAATTAAATTTGCATATAAATACTACAAGTATCATATATTACAAAATAATAAATTTGTTTGAGTTAATTATTTGATATAAATTAAAACTTAGAAATAACATTTACAATTTACAATTAAAAAAATTACAGTTTAAATACAACAAAATACAAACTCTGAACCTAAAAAAATGCACTTACAATGCAAATTAAAAATTAAAATCAATATAACTTAGTAGAATAACATAATATTATTTTTATATAATATATAAAATTTATAATATAGATAAACCAGTAATTCCCAAATTGTAAATAATACACACTTATGTTTCGATTTTCCGAATGGTTTGGGCATGTCTAATTGTAGACACTTTATCAACTCAGTCAACAGTTAATGGTCAGCAAATGGTGTTAGGAGACGGACCAATCTCAAGATCAGCTACTTAGATAATCCAGATTATCATAGTTTGCGTTTCTAAGCAGAGTTATCATATATTGAATCAATTTTGTTGTACAAATTTGACTTGATTTATTTGTATCCAGATCGTGTCTATCTACGATTTCGATTACTAGGCTATGTTTGGAAGAGATTTGGCATGATAGGATTTCGAACTTCAAAATCTTAATGTATGTCCGTATTTAAATTTGGATCACAAAATCTGGACATCATCGTTACTACCTATATTACAATCATCAATCATTATCAAATACATTTTTTATAAAAATATATTACATCAACCCTTTTCACAATAAAATATTATATCAAACCATATTTTCCAATATTGATTTGACACATAAAATATAATCCTACCTCACTATGAAATCAAACAAAAATACATTTTCACTATTCAACTTTACTATAAAATCCAAGATTTCAATAGCAAGATTTCCCCAATCCCACATAATTTCCTTCCAAACATACCCTTACATTATTACCTAAGCTAAAATCATAATAATGTGCTTATCATTTTCTACATTATAAATCATTTTCACCCTACCTCACACACTCAACAAATATTGCATATCAACAATATATAAACAACACTTATGTCATAGAGCCACTGTACTTTCATATATATATATATATATATATTGTTAGATCCGAGATCAAGAAACACAAGATTGCAAGCAATCAATCAAGAACAAAACCCAATCAAGAAGAACACAAAAAAAAACCCGAAGAAGAACAACACCAGATTTAACGTGGTTCGGCTTAACAAAATGCCTACATCCACGGATCAAACTTTCCTTATGAACTTTACTGAAATCAGCGTTTTTACAACAAGATAATACAACTTGAAAACTCTCACTGACTCTCTGAAATGAAACTTTCTCTCACTAGAAAACTTAAGCTTTTCAGAACTGTGTATGTGTGTGCGTGAGAATGCGATCTATATATATAGACAGCTGTAGCCTGGAATTTTCCCGCCTAAGATTAGTTCGACTGCTTAACCGTCCATCTACCGAACTTCAGCGAGCTGTTCCTGCAAAACAAACTTAACAGAAAACCGTTAGACCGTTAGTCGAACTAAAATGTGCCTATACAAATAAACCGCGACTTCTCTTCTTTGTCTGAACTCAAACTTCCAGCGAACTGACTTCGCTAGCGAGTTCCGCGAACTACTTTGTGCACAGCGAACTGACTCCTGTTTTTAGTTCGCTCGTTTATGATCCATGCTTATATTTTATCAATCTCCACCTTAAGCATGATCATAACTTCTTCCAGCTCATTACTTCTTCAAGTAACATTAGTAGCCGAACTTCCTCTAAGTCCGATCAGATTCCAACATAGTTCGAACTTGGTAGCTGGTAGCGCCTTTGTTAATCCATCAGTTGGATTTTCTTCACTTGCAATCTTGCCAACTTTAACTTATTCTTTTTCCACAACATCTCTTATGTAGTACAACCTGACATCAATATGTTTAGTTCGCTCATGGAAACCTTGATGTTTTGACAAGTGAATAGCACTGTTATTGTCACAGAAGACATCCACATTCTTTTGAACAATCCCGAACTCTGAAAGAATTCCCTTTAACCATAACGCCTCCTTGATTGCTTCTGTTAACGCAATAAATTCAGCTTCAGTTGTAGACAACGCCACTACAGATTGCTGTGTTGACTTCCAGCTCACTGCCGTGCCGAACAAAGTGAAAACATAGCCTGTAAGTGACTTTCTAGTATCCATGTTCCTAGCATAGTTCGCATCTACATATCCTACTATAGGAGTTCCTGAGTTCGGAGTTCTCTTAAACTTCAATCCCAGATTCACTGAACCATTTACGTATCTAAGCACATACTTCACGGCTTCCCAATGAGACGAACTAGGATTAGACATATACCTACTCACTAAACTCATGGAATATGCTAAATCTGGTCGACAACACACCATAGCATACATCAAACTTCCAACAACATTGGAGTATGATATCTTTCTCATCCTGTTCTCCTCTTCCTTTGTCTTTGGACACTGTTCCTTTGACAATTTTAAATGATGTCCAATTGGTATAGAAACACTCTTGCATTGATTCATTTGATATCGAATCAACACCTTCTTCAAGTAGTTGCTGAGTTCGAGCACTACTTCATTCTCAGACCTTTTCCTTGAAATGTCCATCCCTAAGATCCTTTTAGCTTCTCCTAGATCCTTCATCTCAAACTCAGTGTTAAGTAAACATTTAATATCATTCAAACTTTTCATGGAATTACTTGCAATAATCATGTCATCAACATACAATAACAAGTATATGAACGAAGCTTTTGAGTCAAATTTGAAATACACACAACTATCATACAGGCTTTTAGTAAATTGAATACTTTTCATAAATTGATCAAACCTGAGATACCACTGTCTTGGAGATTGTTTTAGCCCGTAAAGTGATTTTCTGAGTAAGCAAGCTTTCTCTTCACAGTTCGGAATCTTCAAGCCTTCCTCTTTCTGAGTAAACCCTCTAGCCACAAGCCTTGCTTTAAACCTCACTTTGTTGTTTTGAGTAGCTTCAATTTTCTTCTTAAAGATCCACTTGCAACCAATGAGCTTCTGATTCTTCGCCTTATCAACAATGGTCCAAGTTTCATTTTTGGCTAGAGAACTTAGTTCGTCATATATAGCTATTTTCCACTTCTCTTTCTCCTTGCAAGTAGTAGCTTCAGTATAATTACTTGGCTCACCATGCTCTATGTTTTCAGCTGCAAGGAAAGCAAAAGAAGTAGAGTTAGATTGATCAAATCTAATAGGTGGTTTTACTAACCTCCTTGGCCTATCTCTGACGAGCTGATAGTTCGTAAGAGTTCGATCCTCGGGATCTTGTTCCTCTTGATCTTCAGTGTTCGCTTCTTCTTGTCTAGCTTCATCATCTGGATCAGAATGCTTCGGCTCTACCTCAAGCTCGGCTCTCTCACTATCATGAGTACTTGGTTGATCTTTTATGCATTCTTTATTCAAAGGCATGCACGATTCATCAAATGAGACATCCTTGGACACAATACACTTCTGGTTTCCTTTCTCCAGACACCATAGCTTGTATCCCTTAACTCCTTCTGGATATCCCAAGAAAACACACTTGAGAGCTCTTGAGTCTAACTTGTCTTGCTTGACATGAACATAAGCTAAACATCCGAAAACCCTCAGTTCAGAATAATTCGCCAATCTTCCACTCCATTTCTCTTCTGGAGTCTTGAAGCCAATAGCACTTGATGAAGTTCGATTGATTAGATATGCCGCAGTAGTAACTGCCTCTTCCCAGAAACTCTTATCTAAACCCGAACTTAGAAGCATACACCTCACTCTTTCTAAAAGTGTACGATTCATCCTCTCTGCAAGACCATTTTGCTGAGGAGTGTATGGAGTGGTCTTGTGTCTAGTTATCCCTCTCTTCTTGCAAAATGAGTTGAACTCATTTGAGACGAACTCTAGGCCATTGTCAGTTCGGAGATACTTGAGCTTTCTATCAGTTCGATTCTCCACCTGAATCAGCTAATCCTTGAATCTCTGGAATGCTTCATCCTTACTTTTGAGTACGAACACCCAAACCTTTCTTGAGAAATCATCTATAATTGATAGAAAATACTTGCCACCATTCTTAGTGGTTGCTCTTGTAGGACCCCATAAATCTGAGTGTACATAGTCCAGCCTTCCTTGAGTTATGTGTTTGCCAGTGCCGAACTTAAGTCTCTTGGCTTTTCCCATCACACAATAGTCACAGAATTCGAGCTCATTGATTTTGTCTTTCCCAAATGCATCTTGCTTCTGGAGTTCGAGCAAACCTTGGAGACTTATATAAGCTAATCTCTTATGCCATATAAGCGTTCTATCCACTTCCTTTGCCGAATACGAACCACCAATAGCAGTAGTTCCCTTCAAGTAATACAGATCGTGCCTCTTCAAGCCTTCTAACACAATTCTGGAGTCTTTCATAACTTGCATAACTCCACCTCCAGCTAATAACTTGTATCCTTGGGAGTCTAGCATACCTAGAGAAATTAAGTTTCTCCTCAGTTCGGGAACAAATCTTACATTAGATAAGATTTTTACTGATCCATCTTTCATCTTCAATGGAACCGCACCAACACCCTTGATTTTACAAGTCTTGTTGTTCCCAAGCATGACAGCTCCCTCCTCCTTCAAGATCAGATCTTCGAACCACTCTTTATGAGGGCTCATGTTGAAGGAACACCCTGAATCAATAATCCATTCCTCGTTAGTATCATTGAAAGTAATAGCTAATACCTCGGAGGATTCGTATCCAGTGCTGGAGTTCTCGCATCAGTAGTTGGATTTGCTTGTTTCCCAGATTGGTCGGGCTTCCCTTTCTTGTTCCCTTTTAATTTGAAGCAGTCCTTCTTGTAGTGCCCAGGCTTATGGCAATGGAAGCATCTGTTCCCCTCAATATCTTCCTTTGATTCTTGATTAGACATTGGGGCTTTCTTGTTCATCTTCTTGAACTGTTTCTTCTTTCCTCCGGCTTGTTTAGCCATCAAACTTTCACCCCCACCCTGAGCCTTGTGCTATGATTCCTTTGTCAACTCCTTGGTTTTCAAGGCAGTTAGCACTTCCTCAAATGTAATGGATTTTTGCCTTCCATATAGGATGGAATCACAGAAGTTTTCAAACTTCTTTGGGAGTGAACTGAGAAGCATTAGAGCTTTATCTTCTTCTTCAAGCTTGACATCAACGTTCTCCAGATCATCTAAGATCTTAGCGAACTCCTCCAGTTGATTAGACAACGATTGATCTTCCAAAACCTTGAAAGCATACAATCTTTTCTTCAGAAATAACCTGTTGGCCAGCGATCTAACCATATACAGGCTTTCAAGCTTTTCCCAAACACCTTTAGCTGTTTCGATATGGGAAACCTCACGAAGAACCTTATTCTCCAGACTGAGAATAATCAAACTGTGTGCCTTTTCCATAAGAGTAGCCTTCTGGTCGGCCCTCATATCCTCTGGAAATGCATCAATACCCTGCAAGGCAGCGGCAGCACTATGTTGAACCAACACGACCTTCATCTTGATTCTCCATAAGCCAAAATCGCCAGAACCATTGAACTTCTCCATATCAAACTTGATTGAGCCCATATCTCGATCTTAGCCTTCCCACAGACGGCGCCACTTGTTAGATCCGAGATCAAAAAACACAAGATTGCAAGCAATCAATCAAGAACAAAACCCAACCAAGAAGAACAAAAAAAAACCAAAGAAGAACAACACCAGATTTAACGTAGTTCGGCTTAACAAAATGCCTACATCCACGGATCAAACTTTCCATATGAACTTTACTGAAATCAGCGTTTTTACAACAAGATATTACAACTTGAAAACTCTCACTGACTCTCTGAAATGAAACTTTCTCTCACTAGAAAACTTAAGCTTTTCAGAACTGTGTATGTGTGTGCGTGAGAATGCGATCTATATATATAGACAGCTGTAGCCTGGAATTTTCCCGCCTAAGATTAGTTCGACTGCTTAACCGTCCACCTACCGAACTTCAGCGAGCTGTTCCTGCAAAACAAACTTAATAGAAAATCGTTAGACCGTTAGTCGAACTAAAATGTGTCTATACAAATAAACCGCGACTTCTCTTCTTTGTCCGAACTCAAACTTCCAGCGAACTGACTTCGCTAGCGAGTTCCGCGAACTATTTTGTGCACAGCGAACTGACTCCTGTTTTTAGTTCGCTCGTTTATGATCCATGCTTATATTTTATCATATATCATAACTTTTCCTATGCACCTGGTGCATGAATCTAAGATCCATGCAATCCGGGTCGATCTGACCCGAATCCACGAATTTCTATACTCAATTTTTTCAAATTTTTATCTTGATCTCTATGTTATAAACGTGTGACCTTTATATATAAATATGTGACCTTTATGTACAAGTATCCCTACCTTTAAGTACTATAATTTAGAAAAAAATGAAGATTTTCAACATATCTATACTATATATTAAAGTAAGAAAGTTGGCAAAAATTACAAGATTGCCACTTTCCCGCTTAAAAATGTCATGTCAATAAAATAAAATAAATAAGTAAATCTTACTTGATAAACTATTATTTAATAAGAATAAAAAAAATCAATCTTACTCTAGAAACTTTCTATAATTTATATAAAGCTAAAAGATGAAGAGTGATATATATTGATTTCTCAAATCTATTTAATAAGAATTAAAAAAAATCAATCTTACTCTAGAAACTTTCTATAATTTATATAAAGTTAAAAGATGAAGAGAGATATATATTGATTTCTCAAATCTATGTAAAATTAAACAATGGAGAAAAATATAATGATTTCTCAACAAAAGAGATATGCATAGAGAATGAAAAAAAAACCGTAGATATAATTATTTCTCCAATTTATATAAAACTAAAACAATTGAAAAAATACAAGATTTGTTAAACATTTAAACGTAGAAAAATTCTTCCAGATCTTATTGTTTAAAGAAAAAAAGAACAATAGAAAATTGTAAATATAATGATTTCTCAAATCTATATAAAACTAAAAAAAATTAAAGAATACAAGATTTGCTAAACATTCAAATGTAAAAAAAGTTTTTTCAAATCTTATTGTCTCATATCTTCATCTAAGGAGATCCCACCAAATTGACTTTGTACATTAAACACAAATTGAACAAATAATTTTGTGAGAGAGAAATGAAGAAATGACGTACGTAAGAAAACTATAAATGATGATTCAAGTATGAGAGTGGAATATACAAATTATAAAAAATATAAAAGGAAAGATCAATTATTATGATTGAAGGAAATATTATTGTATATAATAATTTTAATTTGACGAAAATATAAATCAATAAATAAAAAAAAATTTCAAAATAAAATAAACAATTAACATTATTAAACTTACATGACAATTTGTGCAACACACATGAGTAATATGAAAAATCATTTGTATATGGTACATATTTTAAATTAAAATAATAAAAAATGTTATGAATAGCATGTTAGTTTATGCAACTTCATTGTATTATTACAAATTGAAAATATTAATGTAATGCCTAGGATAAAACGAAGAATAATTGGTTAACTAAATAATTTAACCCCTAATTGTTTGATTTAATTATTTGCGTTTCAAACAAACGAAATAATGCATGATTAATTTGTCGAGCAAAAATGTAATCGAAAAGTATATACTATAATTTAATAAAGATATCGTAAAATGAAGCCCAAAAGTTAAAGCGTTAATGGGCGGCCTAATAAGGGCATGTGACCCAAAATCACAGTGTATAAAATAAAAAATTGGAACACATAGGATCAAAATTTTGACATATTTGTAAAGGGTATATATATATATATATATATATATATATATATCTCTCTAGGTTTCCGGCCGGCCAACCTGGTCGTTTAAATCAGACCTCTATTTCGGCACAACGAGAAGACGAGTGGAGCGAAAACAAAGCAGGGGGAATTTTTCGTTGGGTGTCGCCGGCGCCACCCTTCACCTCCTTTGTTCCGGCTGATTCTTACGTTGGAATGTAGCCCTCGCTGAGCCCGTCCCGAATCCGGGCTCGGAACGCCGAACCGCCGTTGCCTCCGTCGGGAATCGGTCGGCGAAGGCGCGACTCCTCTCATTTCTCTCACCTCTTCTCTCATTTCTCTCTCTTCCTCTCTTCTTCTCTCTAGTCGGTTCTCTCCCCTATGTCGCTGCCATTGTCGTCGGGTGTGTGTGTTGGTGTCGGGGGCGGTGTTGGTGGCACCGCCATATCGGGTTCAGTGTGTGCTGTACGCACGTGTGGTGCCGTCATGTGGGGCGGCGTCATGTCGGGTTATGCCTAGGAGGGGGTGCGCTGGTGTTGGGGGTGTCGCCGGCGACAAGTGGTCACCGGCCAGGGCTGTGTGTGCGGCGGAAAGAGAGGGCAGACGACGGGGGAGGGTTGGGGGGAGGGAGAGGCCGATCTGCAATTTTGAAAAGCCCGGGGACCGAATCGTAAACCCTAAATTCTTAGGATTTTGCAAGCCCTCAAACTTTTGAAAATTATATTTTAACCCCAAAAAGTTTATAAACTTTAGGTTTTGACCCTCAAATCTTCTGAAAATTATATTTTGACCCAAAAGATTTTAAAAATAAAAATGTCTCAAATCTTTTCTGATTTTATAAAATTACCCCGGGTTAAAGTCAACCTTTTTCCAAAATTTATGAAAATGCCCTCATGCTTTTAAAAGCTCCATTTAAGCTCGTTTTTCTTCCGTTCAAGCCCATTTTTCCTCCGTTAAAGCTCTAATCGATCCCTTTAAATCCTATGATCAAGATTCAAGTCTTCGTTTTGTATTCTTCCCTTTAACATTACTTGTTCGAGAGAGATTCTGTATTAATTTAAGCATAATTAACGTAATATGAAATCTAAAGAACCTTCATTTATATGTGCAGACTTTCAAGCTAAAGAAAGATCTCAGGCTTAGGATTCTGAATTCATGAGAGTTACCACCGAATGAGGTGGAGGTAAATTCTAAACCCTAAACGTTATGTTTCCGTTAATAAATGCATGAATGACGATAAACGAATGCATGTTATGTGAACCTATGTTTATGAAATGTACCCTAATTGTTATGCCATGTGAATCTAAGATTTATGAAACAATCCTTAAACGCTATGAAATGTTGATTCCTATGTGTTGTGTTTACGTGCTTTGATATATATATGAACATACATGCATATCATATCCATTCTACGAAGGGACTAAGGTCTAGGATCATGCTACGGAGGGACCAATGGTCCGTAATGAAAGATGTTAATGGGATAAAAACCGTTTATAGGATAAGACAGGCTGCTCCCGCACCTATCTATAGCTACGTGTCACGAGTTTATGTGCTATGCATTTTAGGTGTTGTGTTTAGTTGCTGTTCTTATGCATGTTTGATCAATTTAACTGTTTAACGAACTTTAAAATACAGAAATTATCTCCACGAGTGTATTCAAATGCACTCACCCTACGTGTATTCACGCTACAGGAAACGATGAAGGCAGAGACGCGTAACGAGAGGGGTGCCATGTCAAGTTGTCTTTTTCCTTTTTCGGATTTGTCTTTCTAGATAATGTTGTAAACCAATTGCAAGTTAAACCGTTTTATTTCTGTTTATGGATCCTGTAAGATTTCCGCTACTTTTTTTTTAATGTTTTCTTCCGGCTATACGTAGAGAGTTTTAAACATGTAGAATGTAAGTTTAAAAGTTTTCTGAAGTTTTTACTATTAATGATGTTTAAACCTTTATTCGCCTATTGTATCTATAAGATTCAAAATGTATGATTTTCTTTTCCCTCTTGTTGCACGTCCACAAAGAAAACTCTGATATTTTTAAGAATGAAAACGGGGCATGACAATTAACATAATAAATAATGTCACATTTATGTGATATCAATGTGACATTTATGTTATATTATGTCACCTTTATATACAAACACTCTGACTTTTATGCATTTTTATATATTACATAATGGTCAGAATATTTGTACATAAATGTGATATAATATAACATAAAAGTTACATTGATATCACATAAAGATATACAATACAAATTGTGTTGAAAATCTTTTTTTTATCTTTCTAAATTACAGTATATAAAGGTATGCTATTTGTACATAAATGTCATAAATTTATACATAAAAGTCACACTAATACAATATAAAGTTAACAATCTAAAGCAAAAAAAAATATATGTACATCAAAATTGAAAACATGCGGATCCAGGTCAAAATTGGATCGACCTGGATTACATGTGCACCAAGACCAACTCTCTCTCTCTATATATATTCTGCAAGTGCAAGATTATTATCCCTACCAAAAGAACCGATGCCTTAGCGTGTAAGGATTCAGATAAAAATAATTACCTGGGAATATCGAACCTAAATCTTTGATAAGTTTAGTCAATATCATCTCAACCAAGGAAAATAAATTTAAATAATTTTTCTTTCTTTCTTTCAAGAATTTAATACATATATCTAGACTTGGTGTCGGAAACACGTGAACTTTGTTTATGACATGAAGGGTCCTTGACCTTATCAAGTCCTTTTGCAGAAATAATATCCATTGTTAAAGACACAAAAAATGATTAAATTAATTGAAGGAGATGTTGGGGAATATATTTTTGCGCGTAAAAGTGGAGATGGATGGTAGATTAATTTGATCAAAGAAAAAGAGATATTATTTATTAGAATATATTTGGTTACTTTCCATTTAATTAACACACACGATATGCACACATATATATTGAAAGTTAATTTTAGTATTTGCCCTATAAATTGAACCATATCTATTTTTTATCCACTATATTTACGGGTTTTCGTAATGGTCATAGAAGTTTTAAGTTTTTCAAAATTTAATCCGATTTTAGTAACGAATTTTGTTGACATGCATGAATTCTTACATTGTTTCTGTGGACTCTAAATTGAAGATTTTGATTGTTTTAGACATAAAGTTCCAATTTCAATACTCATTAATTCATAGATTAATTTTCCATCAAATTTGTGTCACATATATCAATTTTTCTTCCATACAATCAAAATCCACAATTTGAAGCAGCATATTTGAATCGTCAATGTTTATATCAGGAATTATCACCCGAAATCAAATTTCCTACTAAAATTAGTTGAAATTAATGAATATTAAAACTTAAATTACTATTGTAAAAACACATAAAATATTTCAAAAAGGACACTACCTAACTTAAATTAATGAGAAACCATCAAAATTTTCATAATACAACGGATCATGTCGACTAATAGCTTTAGCCCACGTATTTGCAATATTCTGTTATCAGTGTCAGCAGCCATTAGGGCATTGAATCCCCACTATAAGCATAGATGCCATTCTCTTCCAAAAGGGTCATTTTAATTTGTTGTTAAGAAATCAAATGATGGAAAAGAATATTTGCAGAGTTATACCACATGCCAAGAAACACAACCCCACAAACACCCCCTAAGAAAAATCAATTCAAAAGATTTTCCTTTTATAATAATTAAAAAAGGATGGAAGAGAATAGTTGCATTAAACAGTTTCCATTGTGTGGAATATATGACGAGGATTGATAGAAAGAATTGAGAGATGCCTTTTTGAGGAATGCTAGTTTCTTGAACTCGGATACTTAGTCTTAATTCATCCTCAACTTCCTCTCTCTTCATTTCTCTCCTCTTTATATCTCATCACAATGGTTAAACTACTTGACAGGCTATTTGGCTCTTTCGTTACTCTCTTCGCTTATTCTTTCGTACACTATCAACACAACGGCACCAAAACTCGCAAAAAAATGCCTAAGCCTCGACCTCTTTCTCTGCAGGTTAACTGTTTTCATCCTCTTCAAAACAATTAGTGTTACATATAGTTATTAATTGATTCACATGTTCATGTTGTTTATCAATAAAAGTCACATGCATGCATAATTTAATAAAACTTTGTTAGGCCATGTTGTGATCATGTGTTGGATTCTTTCATATCTCTTGCCTGTTTTGGTTTCTTGATTTCTTGCAAGGCATGATAAGCTTCACATGCTTAACTTGTTTAATTAATTAGAAAAAATTCAAGTATATATACTTTAACTTGTTAAGCTTGCTTCGTATGATGAATTAAGATATGGATCATAGATGAGAAAGGCGGTACGAATATGATTCCATCTATGTTGGGAGTAAATAACATACAAATATAGGCATGCGTTAGTTTCATGACCCCTAAAAGTAGCTTAAATGAGCATGCCTATATTATAAGGTTATAAATGGTAGTTCAATTTAGTATTGATCTGCAAATAACAAAAGGAACTAATCGAAATGGAATAAGAAGAAAGGTGGATGGATGCATATGCTTGTTCACTTCAGTGGAAACAGCATCTTTTGAGCATCATTTAACTAATCACTCTTTTTACAGACTGTGGAGCTCAAAGTAAGAATGTGTTGCATTGGTTGTGAGAGAGTTGTTAAGGAAGCCATTCACAAACTTAGAGGTAACTTCCAAACTAAGCATACATAGTTCGTGTCATCTATTCCAAATAGCATTTCATCTTTTATTTCAAAATTATCAATATATGTCAAGTCTGTATTTATACATAGCGTGATATATATGAATAATATGATAATAGAAAATACTACTTTTGTCCCAAAAAAAGATATGGTATATATTTATTTTTAAAAAAAAAATTATTAGTCAAGTAAATGAAGGTACAACTTTTAATAAAACATGATATCTCACTTATGTCCCTCTACATCTTCATCAAAACCATTTTCCTAAAATTTTTGTAAGTAATTAGCTAGTCATCATAAGAGTATTATAAAAATTTCAATTAGACACTAAATAACTATGAGTTTTCAACAAGATTTTTTGTTCTATTGGAATAGAGGGAGTCAAATATAATTTGAAATAGAGGGTCTATATGGTAGACACTATAAAGTTGAAAATTTTAAATGATTTGTAGATTGAATTATTTCTTAAGAATATTGAAAAAGAGAAGCAACACTTTAGAAGAAGTTAATTATAGATATCAAATACTAATATACTAATAAACTTAATTTGAGGCTATTATTGCTTAAAATGAGTTTAATTTGTGAACAGGCGTAGACTCAATTGAGGTGGATTTAGAGATGGAAAAAGTGACAGTAATAGGATACATAGATCGAAACAAGGTGTTGAAGGCGGTGAGGAGGGCGGGGAAGAGGGCAGAGTTCTGGCCGTACCCAAACCCACCACTCTACTTCACATCGGCAAACCACTATTTCAAAGACACCACCACTGATTTCAAAGAGAGCTACAACTATTGGCGACATGGATACAATGCCGCCGACCGCCACGGCTCCCTTCCGGCCACCCACCGTGGCGACGACAAAGTCAGCAACATGTTTAATGATGACAACGTTAATGCTTGTTCTCTCATGTGATACTACTAGGATTAACTATATACGCTTAAAAAAAAAAAATATTATGTGTTTATGAATATATATAAATGTAAATATTATGGTTGCGATTGTTGGAAGTTGTACTCGTCTAGTCAGGACAATTTCTAACAATTTCTTAGTCTGAATCGAAATAAAAAGTAGGTGTTTGTATGATTGCACGTGGAGTGTATATATATACTTTGTATATGAATGCAAAAAACGACATGAAAAAGTAAGGATATCGACCCTATTCATTTTTTTAAAATTAAAATAAGACAAATATGATTGAAATAATTAATCAAATTATAATTTTTTTCTTCTCTAACTTAATTAGATTTTGCCTACTTTTTACCATTAATTTTGTGTATTTTAATTTTAGTTCTCTAATTATCACTTTTTTTCAATTTTGATCTGATGTTGCTTGGATTATCAATTCCTGTCAACGTGAGAAGGATGAACTTTGTAATAATTTTAATTAGGGAAAAAAAAAGGTTTTTTTAATTCTATAAATTTGTTTCACCAGATTTTTCATCATTTATCTTTTACATTTTTGCTTTTAGTTCTACATATGTAAGAAAAGTCATTTTTTTAGTCATTTAACTTGCTATAGCCAGTAAATATCACATATTTATGTTTTGTTTGATTTGGTGGATTTTTTAGACACAAATTTTTATTTTCAAAATAAACAAAAAAACAACGTTTTCATAATATTTCTTGTTATTTTAATTTATATACAAAAATAAAGGGAGTTTTCATTTTTCTTCATCTAACGTAACTAAATTGACATTAATAATTAAATTAGAGATTAGATCTAATTTTAAAGCTTGGGTTTTGGGGAATACCGATTGACTTATCTTCCTTGATTTCAAGTTTGGGCTTTAAAGATAAAATTGTAATAAAAAAATTACCTGCTATAGAAGGTTAAAAGAATAAAAATTGCATTTTTTAAATGACAAAAACTTATATACAACTGGTGAACGGATCCTACATCCGTGCACACGGGTAGACCCGACCCGTCACGCGCTCGTACGTGTCCGCATGCACCCGCACGCGCCTCTAGGTCGCGGACAAAATCCGCCCAAACATGCTCCCAGGTGTCTGACATTTATGTTATATTAAGCATACCTTTTAGTAGTGTTAGACATACATTTTACTTATGTTAGACATACATTTTATGTTATGTTAACTAAATTTTTTAGTTGTGTTAGAAAGACTTTTTAGTTATGTTAGTCATACATTTAGTGTTATGTTAAGTATACCTTTAGTAGTGTTAGACATATCTTTTAGTTATGTTAGATATAGCTTTTGTAAGGCTAGCTGTACCTTAGCATTTTTTTTAGATTTAGTTAAATATACCTTTATGTGTTCATAAGATAACTATTATATATTTTTAAGTATACTTTTATAAGTCAACCATTTAAGACACATTATGTATAAATTTCAAGACTTTTATGTTAAGTTACTTATACATTCCGTCTCAATAAAGTGACCTTTATGTATTATTAAGAATACTTTTTTTATAAACAATAAGGTAACCTTTATATATTATTAAGAATACCTTTTTTATAAACAATAAGGTGACCTTTATGTATTTTTAAGAATACCTTTTATAAACAGAACTAAAATAAGTCAGTTATATATACAAGCCATTCACATCAATAAATTCATCTTCATCAGTAGATAACTCAATTATTTCATGTGTATTTGAATGATCATCTATCATAAAACATTAAATGATCATCTATCATAAAATATTAAGAATACGAAATCAGATACAATTTTATATTTTTTGAACTGATAAAGATGGATTTTTAACTTTTAAAATAATAGTCTCGCATCGCAATATGGAGAATATGAGGTTTGAGAGAAATAGAGAATGTCATGCTTCGAGAAAGAAAGACAAAAAACGAAAAAGAAGGGAAGAAGAGATTAAAAGAAGAAGAGATCGAGAAAGAAAAGTAAAAAACAAAGAAGAAGGAGAGAAGATAAGAAGAAGAGAGGCGCAACAGAAGAGAGATCAATCCTGATTCGGGTTGTGGCAGCTTAGTTGCACCAGCCCAACTCTTTTTAAATATGGAGAACTAACAAAAAAATGGTTAAAAAAAAAAAATCCAATAAAACAAACTCCATTTTTTTATTTATTTTTCTTACAGCTATTCCCTTCCCATCGTGTTGCCTATTCCACAATACCTTTCTTTCTAATTGATAATTATGATTTTAAGGAATTAAAGATCAACACTATGGATGCATACTTATGACCGCTAATGGTTTAAGCTGAGCTTTAAGCATTGGGCCTCTTAACTTTACAGGCCATATACAATCACGGGGCTGTTGGCCCACTAGGTAAAAATAGAATGGACTTCTAGTCCATGATGTTAATCTTTGGGCCTGCCTCACAGTACCCTCAATATATGACTGGGCTTTTAAATTTTAGCCCGAGGATAACTAGATAAGCCGTGGTCTCTTATTAGTCTTTTTCATGTTTCTTTTTATTTTTTATTTTTATTTTATTTTAAGTCTTCTTCCTCTTGTTTTATTTTTCCCCATTTGGAACTGAACCCATTCAAGTATTTAAATTGAATTAATATGAAAAACGTGGAGAGTATTGGTAAAACTCTATTGAATGAAGCAATCAAGTACTTAAAAAAAAAAAACACGTAAAAACAATTAAAGAGAAAATTGTGTATTTTTTTTTAATCTCTCACTGATTAATGAAACATAAAATCCTTGATGTTGCTTTTGCAGAGAAGATTTAGAAGATGGATTAGAAAATTCAAATACTACTTAGTTGATTAATTTATTTCCTGGAATTCATTTCTGAAATAAAATACAACCCTGAATTGGGAATTAAAAATCCTCCAAAAATACCAAGACCTAAATAAAATAGATAGTACTAGTAGTCTAGTAGTGGTACCACAAATAATAATAATAAATAATGGGGTGGGCATCCAAATGAAATATGATGTTGGAAGTACAAGGACAACTTCTCTCTCTCTCTCTCTCTCTCTCTCTCTCTACATGCAACCATTCATCAACTAAGACAAAAAAGCTCGACAGCTCCTGCACCCCCCACCCCCCTGCCTGGGGGACCTCTCCCATCCATCACTACTATTCTTATTTCTTTTATTTATTTATTTATATTATACATATCATTTTCAATATTTTCTTATTAATGTAATATGAAGATGGATTGATTATTTTCTTTTTAATTATTTTGTTTGTCTCATAATGATTTTAGCGTGTTTTGCATTTTCCTTATAAGATGGAGTTGTTATTCTATTAATATCCTTTTATAAAATGAGTGGCCGAATTAGTTTGATTAAAATCTTAAAGATTTAAAAACTATGAACAAATTGGGTAAATTAGTATACCTAACTTTTACGAAAAATGAAAGGAAGAGGGATGGGGGAGAAGAGCATTTGAGCTTATACATTACATTGCCACAATCACCCTTCATCATTAATACACTCTACTCTCCCTTCACCACTATATTTATTTGTTTTCACAAATCAAATTAGATTCATATAAGGTGTCTTGTCATCTAATTATAACACTTATTTTAGGACAAAAATAACTTTATATATTATTCATATTAATAAAGAGTAATGGAAGGGAGGAGAGAGAGAGAGAGAGAGAGAAGGGAAAAAGGGGTGATGGGAATGATGGATAGCTTTCAACCAGAAAGGATCGGATCGGATCCGACCCGCCTCTCTATACAATTAGTTATTGTTACTGTTCTTCTCTGCTCCGTTTTTGGGATCTGCCGCTACTTACCTCTTTTCTCTCTTCTTCCATTCTTCTTTTTAATGCTCTCTCTCTCTCTCTCTCATACACACCTTCATTCCTTTTTTTCATAATCATTCAAAATATCAATTTCTTATCACACACTCATCTTTAATAAAGATTTCCTCTTTCTTCTAAATGAAAATAAATGTTGTATTAGTCAGAAAAAAGTTGTCTCAAAATAAATATCGTTTCGAGATTTTAAATAAATATTGTTCATATTCTATTAAAATTATCATCATTCAATTCTTTTAAATTAAATGACATATAGAGTGATTATTAGAGATTTATCTATAATAATTATATTTAAATAAGGAGTAGATTAATCTTTTTATCAATTTTCTTCATATGTAAAATCTTAAAATGACATTTATTTTTGGGACATGAAGAATTATAAGTACTATACAATCTAACATAATATTAATACTTAAGAATTTTATATTTTCAGGACTAAAAAATAAAAGAAATATGTGTATTATAGTAAATTAGTTTACATAAAAACTCAACTGTATTTGAGACATTAAAAAATGGGAAATAAGTGTATGTATGTGTGAAAAATAGAGTATAATTTAATACTTTATCAAATCGGCTTTGCACTTCATTACATTTAATCATATATAACTACCTCAAAAAGTGATATATTGGGTGATAGTAGAAATTGAGAGGGGCAATAAATAGTTAATAAATGATGAGTTGAATTTATTGAGTTGATTAGTAATTAAATAAGCATATATATATATATATTCATAGAAAAGGAGTTGAAGCAGACAAGGAGTACCAATGTGAATTAAAAGATGTGTTTGGCTTAAAAAATTCAAGAAATTTAGCACCATCTTAGCCATGCATGCTACATTGCTGGACTCGAGAAAAAGGTTAATTAGTAGGGAGTAGGCTTATAGAGCCAGCCTTTTCTCTTCTCTTCTACACTCTCACAACCCAACCTTGTTATTATCATTCTTTATTTAGCTTTTTCCAAACGCTCCTTTAATTCTCTACTTCCCTTTTCCCTAAAACTTCCATCTCTAAGCAATCACCCCATTTGATGCCTTTTGTCAGTGTAAATTCCTATATATGTAGTTATTACACAGGATCCACTTGACACGTAGGCACGCTGCCTCAAAAGTCAAATATTATTATAGTTTCATTTCGTATTTTATTTGCCTTTGCAATGTACTGGGAAAATACAAATGAAAAGAATTGACAATTCAGAAATGGAAGAATGTATAAGATGAAAGTGTGGTGGATAAGGCCAAAGAAGAAATGGGGAGAGAAAGGGATCGGATGATTCAGGGGTCCAGGGTTTGGTGCATTTTAAATCAACTGAGAAAGCAAAGCAAACCAAATTACAATACTATCAAAACGTGGTCCTTCACTATATTTAATTATTTTTCTAAATTAAATTTCTTAGTAAATCTATAGCACGCGTTTCATGACTACCAGTAGCTTACAATCAAATGAGGAAATAAATTAAACATATCAAACTTGTCCTAGTCGACTGTGTATCGCCACTTATTTTTATTTGATTTCTTTTTCATAATTTTGGTGGATTTTGTTTTTATTTGTTGAGTTAGGCAGATGTAATGTGATGAGATTATATTTTGTCATCCTGCATCGAATTGCAATCCTAATTTTTTTTTTTTTTTACGTATATCATTGTTAAACTATTTTGTTTTAATTTGACAGATAACTTAAACTAATTATTACAGTTGGCATCAAAATTACATAGTTTGATAATTATAATAATGATATGGACGGGACACTTGATTGTTGAACAGATGATCTCATTTATTGAGGTTTCGAAGTCGTACTTTCGAAGTCAATTTCAAGATTCTCCTTCGATTCGATCTCGAATCGCATAAAAATGTTCAAAATCCTAAAAGATTTTTGTTTAATTTGAGCTCGAATCAATCAAGAACCATGAATTACTTATGGTTATAATAAAATGGACTATTTTGACGCATCACATATGATTCATGCATTTTGGTTGGTATTTGAAGGTAGATTATATTTTCTCATTTTTTGATGATTATTGTCTGACTGAAAAATTTGTCAAAAATTGATTTCGGGTAACAATCTGACAAATTCATAAAGTATAGATGACAATTGGGGGTTTTATTTACTTATTGGTTCAGACACATAGTAGAAAAAAAAAAGTGTTAGAATATAAGTTGTATTTTAATATTAACTTATAGACTAATATCTACATATTCAGTATGAATTAGTAGGAAATTGATTTGTTTAACTGTCTTTTCCTATAATTTTCTTAATCAATGTAAAAATCTGATCAGCTTATATATATGGGATGGAAATAGTAATGTGTGAATTATTTTGCAATTGGTGAATTAATTAAATGCGAAAAAGGAACAAAATTATTTTCCTCATAAATGAAAAATTGAGAATTGAAACCCCACCATAAACTGAATTTATTATGCAAGCAGCTTTGTTATGTTAATTTATTACTACAATAAAGTTTTAATGTTGTTTCATATATATATTTGAAAAGAAGGTATATAGATTAGTTAAGTAAAATATGAAAGGTAATAAAGTAGGCAGAATAGAGGTGAGGGAATTAGAAAAGGGGTTTTGATGTATACATATATGCTACGTGTTAGTTTGTTATGGGTAGACTGTTAGAGTGGGGACAATGCGAATTAAGGTTTTTCAATCACACAACACAAGAAAGAATGCCACCCTAATACTTGTCTTCTTTTACCCTAAACAACGACATCTAATGCACAACTCACTACACTTACCTCTTATATATATCGTAATAATGGACCCTTCTCTCTCTCTCCCTCTCAGCTATTTTCAAATAAAACCTGTGTCCCTACTACATTGAATCATGTCTACATCAACTATTTATACATATAATATCTTTGCGTATAATGTATATATACAGACAAAAATACATGCTTACTACGTATGTATATATTATCATTGAAATCCATTACAAAGTCACATGTTTGATCCATTTGCGTAGGGGACCCTAGATATTATATTTTTTTGTTATTTTTATTATTCGTATTATACATGTATAAAATAACATTATTAATATATATTTAACTACCCAACTTACCGGCTTGTGTGGAGAAATACTTTTACACTCTATTTAGAACCATGTTAACTAATTGTCAATTTGAACTGATCAAGTCTACTCCTCTATCCACCGTGGAATATTGATGTGTTCAATGCAGATGTGTCACTAATCCAATCCAATCATTAATTTCAAATCATAATATTTAAAAGGATGAGATCTTTTCACATGAGTGTGTACATATTAAGACATGACCACAATGGATAATGGAGCATTGTTTTTGCACTAATATTGTATTTCGAATTTATGCTACTAGTGCCTTAAAAGGTCATTTAATAATAGATATGCGATTTGTAACTGTTATTTTAACTGTTAAAATCATTTTAATAGTTAACATAGATCTAATTAAAACAATAAAATCTTATTATTTTTCGATTATTGTAATGCGTGTCCCAAAAAGAAAAAGAAAAAAAGTAATTGAGACAGAAAATGGTACACTCAAATGGCAAGATGTGGCATCACATGTACGTTATGAATGGTGTGGTGAGGGTTTGGACACCTAATCACATAATTAGAACCTAATAAGTCTATTATTGAGTAGCATATGATTATATATACCTAAGTGAAGAGAAAAAAACAGCCCATCATTCAGTTGTAGGGTTTATTTTGGGCATGATGTTTGTGTTAATATACTCTGTCCTAGATTCCATTACTCTAGAGAGGTATCATAATCTAAGCAATGCTTTTACTTCATTTCTGTTTTCTACCATGCTCTTTAAATTCCACCAAATATAATACCTTTATTTTTATAGTCATCAAAACTAATAATCTCTCAATTTTATAGTAAGTCATCTCGTTTTAAAGTCTAAATTTTATTTTAAATTAAGTGTCGTTTTAGATTTCCCTATTAATATTCCTTAATTAAAATTTAATATGATATATTTAATGGAATTAATTTGATCCTCCTACCAATTTTGAATCCTAAATTCATGATTAGTTAAGGTCACATCTGTCCAATTTTGTGTTCTTTAATTTATTACAAAATTTTTTGAATGACACCTATTTTAAAATGAATGAAGTATAATATATCATATTATGTTTTTTTCCTACTTAAGAGAATATTATTTTCCGTCACCGTCGAGTATATACCCGATATGGGCCATATGACATATCCCTCTTGGATGAGTGTTCATTGATCTCTGCAACATAAATTTTCATATGTGGCTCTCCCATTAGGTCATTAAGATTTTTGTAGTGCCCTCAAGATGGGACCCGCTCAAGGATAACAATATTGATATTTTTTAAATTTTATTACATTTCATTTGTTGTGTCAATGTTTTGAGTCAAAGTATAAGATTATTAAAAAACATTCATAATTTTAACGAGCATTCTTATTACCATATCAATTATTTAGTGGACCATAACCGATCGACTCACTTGTTGATAAATGACGGCTTTACTGAAAAAAGATAATTTTTTAATTATTTCTCTTACAGATGGAAAAGTAGAAAATAAAGAATTTAATTTATTTTATGTAATTAATGGGAAAATTTTATTAGTTAGAACAATCTCATGTCTCGGTTGAGCTGAGATATACACTAGGCCTTAGAGCAATACAATTTTGTAACTAGCTAGCTAGTTTTTGGGAAAACATTTTTTTTTTCCCTTTTCCTTTTAAATGGTAATATTGTCACTAATAATTCTTGAACAAACATTTATTTTCTTTTCCTTTTGAATAGCAATATTGTAATAATATAACAATGTACATGTTAATGAAATGAAACATAAGATAAATACTATTTTATAATGATCGTATAACTTATCAGTTTGCCTGATTAAAATCATATCAGCCCATATAGAACGTTTATGTAAGAGGTCCCACAATTTTCTGTTTTTTCAGCTAGATTAATTTCTTAATTCTGTTTCATTTTTGGCAGGAAATTGAAAGACCATTGGAAACATGTCATTAGTGGTGGTTGGAAACCTCCGAGTCCAATGTCATGTGCCACCCACATTACATGATTTCGACAGATTTTTCAATTTCCGGTTGAAATTGAACCAAAATTAAGTAATTAATTATATAGTAACGACTAAATTAAAAAAAAAAAAAACAAATGATTGTGGTTTTCTAAAAAAACACCATAATTTATGAGATTGAAAATGATTTTAACCCATCTTACTTCATCCATAGGATCATTAGCCCAATTATGAAGGAATATTTCCAGATCCCAAATAAATTAGTAGTGTCTATCACTAGTAATTCTTTACAAATTGAGGGCCTAGGGACTTTTAGTCGTGCTATTAATCTCTTTTTAGATGTGCATTTCCCAATAAAACCTGTGTAATAACCAATTTTTTTCCCAAAAAGTAATCAATATGTATATTTTTCCTTTCAATACGCCTTTCCAGATCATTATGAGGGGGCATCCCTAGCTTAGCCTTTTGCAGAAATATTATCAAAATCAAGCATATTATGTTTATTAGATTGTTTATCAAATTTCCCTATATTTAGGAGTTTAAGAATCTAATGCCTACATTCTCTCTCAAGAAAAGAAATAGGACTCGTGTACTGAAAAAGGTTCATAATCTCATTATATTCCGAACAATGAAAAAAAAAAGTGCTACAAGGTTAAAAAAAAAAACAAAAAACAACTGGTGAGATGAACCTCGTATATATTTAGAACAGATCCGAATATAGATTGTTCATTTTGACTAAATAATAAAGTAAAATGAATTGAGTGAGGTACATGACAGAGCACATATTTTTCTCACTCATTTTTTTTTTTTTTAAATAAAGCAAAATCTTTGAAACAGTCCCAAGGGAGTCCCTTTTGAAACATAATTGCAGGTCATCAAAATAAAATAATTATGTACAAAAGATGCACAATAATTTTAATTTTTGGCGAATCTTGAAACATATGCTAAAATATAATAATTATTAATATACACGCGACATGTCATGATGATATTAATAAAATCAACGTATTTTAAAATTCACCAGGCTTGGGTCAGGTGTCACCCTTAAGGAGCCTAGATGTCGTCAATCCAGATAGAATCGAATTAAGTAGGAATGATCGATATCTTAGCTGTTTGATCTTTATTTCTTATACAAAATTTCCGATCCCACCAAAACAAATCGACACCTAAATAGGTTGATTACATATAGAGGTGGAATGGTACACCTATTGAAACAAGAAATGAAATATGAATAAAACTATATAAAGAGGAATCTGAGTACAAATATAGAAGAGAAATAGTGTATGCCAAACTAGGCATCCCCCAAACTAAAAGTATGCTTGTGCTCCAGGTACTATATATCCATATTATAAAATGTATGTATGTACAATGGATAAAGTAAATGAGGGATTTATCAGAGGTGGCAGTTGGAGGAATTAGATGAAAAGCTGTCTACTGTCTGGGGATTTGTAAATGCATGGGTTCCGTTAGCTTTGTCTGCTCATCATCATCTCTTTCTTTCTCTCTCTACATCATCTTTCTCTCTCATTCATTATATAAACTAACATGAACGAAACCTATACTATTCTGAATCATTTTTCCACTCTCCTCTTCTTTTACTTATCGCATAAAGAAAGCTATGCCTCTACCTACTTACAAAAAAGGGTTTCTTTCTCCTATGGGGACCTCTCTATTTCTCCTATAATCAAAACCCTTAATTATGTATTATTATATGTATATATATGAATTGCAACTGCAGGCATGGAGCTATGTAGATAGCTCTTCATGGTGGGCTGTCACTGATGACAGCGCAACAACCTTGCACAATCTACTATGAACTTCTTCTTCTTTTTTTTTTTTTTTTTTTAAATTTTGTTTGGTGTATATATATGTTTGTAATAAACGGGACAAATTAAATATTGGGGGTTTGAGATTATTATAGTTGCTTGAGATCCTGTTGTTGTACAATTTGACTTTAAGCCACATTGTCACATCGCTGGATTGCTTTCTCAGTTTTTCTTGGTTCCAACTTTCCCAGTACTGCTGCACTAACTGAAAACAATGTCTATTTTCCTTCTTTTTTTTTTTTTTTGTTTAATTGCATTTCATGTCATGGTTTATGTGTTCTATTGATGTGTTTGATACAAAATAATAATTGAGAATCTAGAATGCATCTGGATATTAACCAATAGTACTATTATTAGGAGATATGATTTGGATGTCAGTCATGTGAGGTTAAGTACTACAAAGAATATATATTGATACAAATATGCTTTTGCACTTTATTTATTTTGCTCACCAATATTCTTCTTTTATTTTGGTAAATCACAAATATGAAAATAAATACAAGAATAACTGACCAATTATATAATGTCTAATGATAGCTTTAAAAACTTATCGAAGTTTTGCAACATTTTGCAGTTTTGGCCCGGTATTTTAAGATTATGGATTTTATTCATGATTTAACTAAAAATTTAATCACTTTTAGCCAATTTATTACGATGGTCAACATATGTATTGAATTGGAAGATACATAAATTTGGTCACAAAATAAATTCAATTTAGACCTAATCTGACAATGTGCAGTCCTTGTGAAATATATTGAGAGAAACAACTATTGTCTATTTGAACATATATTATTGGGACGTGTGTGCTTATGCATAGTGTGTACTATATGAGTAGATGTTATTTACTTGATGTATTATTGTAAAAGTTCCTTATAGTACCATCAATATCATATGAATATATGCCATCTAAACACATATCAGTTAATTATGATCATCCTAACAACATGGCCAAAATTGCACCATAATTAGCAAAACCGTGCTAAAATTGACAGTTAATTTTATAAGTATAGACTAAAATAATAAAATATTGCAATTTTTTCCCTACTATCCCATTATATAATTATCTCTACAAATTACTACTACTAATATAGTAGTAATTTACATGACTTTCTATCCCAAAACCCTACTTTCAAGGATTTGAATTATGTGTGTATATATAAACATTCCACTAAAATAAGAATCTGAATCATATTCAAGAAGAAAAATTAGAAAATCCATGAATAAGTCATACAATAAAAAAAAAAGATAGTTCCTACAAGAATCATTTGCGAATTAATCTCATTGCTTTTAAGGTAGGTGTTTCATGAAATGTATTGGAAAATTCACATTCTTATTCCTTTTTATACATAACCGAATGTTTCTCAAATGAATTGCACCATATTCCATATGATCTCCGATTAGTATATATACATATACATATTATTATTATTATTATTATTATTATTATTATTATTTTGATAAAGCATGAATGAACTAATTAAGATGCATATCTCCATATCGCCATTTTCCACATCATTTTAGAGTAGAAAAGATATGGCAATATTTTTAATCAATTCCAAACAAGTAAAATATGGATCTAAACAATTTTACCTTGTAATAGAATAGATCTTTAAATTATTCAAAAAACCAAAAGAATAAAATAAAATATTTTTAATGGGAATGTTGCGTGAGATCAAGAATACTGCAAACCATTTATTATCATTACAACTACATCCATCAAAGTTGCAACAATTAATTTCATGATGTCCAACATTGAAATTAATATAATCAAATGGAATTAATTAGCTAGCTAACCTTAAATTCTCAAGGGTAATTCACCTTCAATATCATGTGTAATTATTGCTGCGGAAAACAGAACAAGATTAGAAACATGAAATATTAAGGGAGCTAAAGAAAAAAAAGGCATGTAAATTCAAGATTCAAATGGATAGAAATTAACACTCTCTTCAGCATTATACATTGACCCTAGGTAAACAGTAAGATCTATACTAGAAGAGATAGTATTCATGATATTTCATCAATGTATTCATCAAATATGTATCTAATGAATTAAGATACAAGAACAAGTCAATGCATACAAAAAAATCGATTTAAAAAATCCTAATATCGGCTGAGAAATTTTATGGTATTCACTATAAAACATTATGAAGATTCAAATAAGGTTTAATCAGTATATGTTCTAGAAATGCATACAATGTCTGATTAGAACGATTTTCATTCAACTATTGTTTTTTCATGCAGTTTTTGTACTTTAAGCTGTGTAATTTGTTCCTTAGTTAAACTACTGATTTTCCTCATAACAAGACACAAACTCAGATTGTCTCCATAACATAAAAAAGGAAATTGTTAATGACAATAAGATATAAAGTCTATTGCCTAAATTGATATATGTAGTGACAAGAATTAGTGTTTCACCATATTTCTGATTAAGGTAGTAATGACAAGAAATGTGTATTAAGAATTAGTTATATGTGTAGGATAATAACTCAGTAACCATACTAATATTAATAACACAAACACACAATTACTGTCTTTAGCAAGTTTTAAAGACTATTACATTTTATGACCAAATAAAGATTAGTGTCACCTACTACCCACCATTAATGACAACTTTAACATGGTCCCCTAACAATTTATCATGGATATTAAGTTTCTTTATCATTAATATTATTTCAGGCCTCTTTATGTTAGTTAGTTGACATTATAAATGATACAGTAAACTCTATATTCACTTCATATTTAAAAGCATCAATACTTCTTACAACACTTGCTCTCAGCTTTTGTAATTAGACAATTAGGAAAAAAATAAAGATTTATTAGTAGAAAAATAAAAAACTTGGTTTTATCATTGGTGATCAGGAGTCTCTTCATACATATAGTTACTAGGTTTGAATAATGATTTACTTTCCCTATATTTGGAGCAACCCCTTGTAACATATGCTACCAATAAATTAGTTACAAGTTTAATAGTCAATGAAATTTGGCTTAAAGTGATGACTATTGTCATAGAAAGAAAAATTTATATCCTCTTCCGTTGTATTTGACCAAATCAAAAGCTTATAATTGAATAGATGGCCAAACTTTTTAGTTCAAATATGGCTATTATATACATAACTCAATAAAATCTAGTTTAAAATTATAGAATTATCCTTCACCTGAAAGATTTAATTCCAAAAATATCATGTGTTTCTTCAGAGGATCTATGACTGAATCTCCATTTTTTATACAGCTTATGATCATATATAGGACCACATCAATTGGCAAAGCAACATAGGAAACTTATTTGTTAAGTCCTAAAGGAAATAAGGGCTATGTATAATCGGACATCTTTTTCTAAGTAATTGACAATTTTAACATCATGTGTGTAGAAAAACCTTTTTCAGCTGTAGGGACCAAGCTCAAGTTCAAGGGCATTAATTAGATAGAAGTTTTAAGAGACGTGTATTAAGAGGTTGTATCTAATTTCTTATACGATTTCCTCTTAATGAAAACGAAGTATTCTTCTTGTTGAAAATTAATCATGAGAAATGTCATTGCGTACCTGTAATTTCTTCTTTCCTAGGCCATTTGTCTATCATTGCTGGAACAAACGCCGCGATGAACACATATAATATGTGCTTCACCGTTCAAATATGTAGAAATTAAGTAACCCAATGTTGTTTATATATATAAAAAGAAAACATGTATGCATATAAATATTAAGGATATGCTTTGTAATTCAATGAGGGCTTGCAAGAATTGATCTCAAATATATTTAAGGTTAAATTATTTGAAAGAACATACATTAACAACATATGATTGTTTGTAGAGACATGAGTTTACAAGAACATAAATCGCATCACATGCTACAGAGTTTCCATATCAAATGGTTAAACAATCATGCAAAAAACTTTAATTTAGTCCACCTTAGTGGGAAAAACATAGCAAATCAAGATGAAATTCAAAGATAAGAAAGTTGAATCTTCAACATAAATCAACTTATGTGAGGTCGAAAACGTTTCCTTGTAAGGATTTTTCAGCGTAGAAAAGAAAAGGAAGGAAGAAAAAAAAAAAAAAAAGAGAGGCCAGAGAGAAGTGATGAAAAGTAGAAAATAGCAGAAAAAGGTTTAAAAGAATAAGATGATAAATGCAAGCAAAAAAGAGAAATATGGTCGTACCTTTAAAAGCTTGGTAGCAGTTGTGGTTGAGTAATGGTCGGCGTTGCCAGCGACAAGATGACAACAATCTGCCAAATATAATTAAAACACAAGTGATACCAATGCATAATGACTTGATCCTTTGAATAATATATAATGCTCATATATCTCTAAAGTAATTTAATAGCATTCTGGTGAGAAATGAGATAAGAGATGATGACCTGAAAAGACTGATATACACAGACATAGATAGAGAGCAGAAAGAATTAGAGCATAAAATTGCACAAGTATATAAGAATGTTGCGCAATGTCAAAAGTTATGTATGGATACATTAGGAGAAAAGAAAACATAAAATAACGAGGAGGCTGCGAAAGATCTACAAATCTGTCTTTCTATCATCTATTTGTGCAGTATTGATTCTGTCATTTTGATTGTACACAGAGGAGAGGAATGTGTGTACTCAAAACTCAAAAGACATTCACACCGTTTTTCTGGGTTTCGCCGTTCATCGCTGGTCATGTATGGATTACCTCTTCTGCTGATGATTCCTAGATATCCAAGTCCAAGGACATTGAACTGGTGGTACCCTTGCCTTTATCATCGTCTTCCTCCTCGTCTTGGCTGTAATTAGGCCTGAGGTGGAGCAGCGACGGAGACGAGTCGAAAGGGGGGTGGGGAGGAGGCAGGTGGTGGTGGAGAGGTTGAGCTAGTGTGGTGGATGAGAGTATATCACATTCATCTGACTCAGAAATGGGACAGTCCATGTTCACGCCGAAAAGCCTTAGTCGTTTTGCTGCTGCTTTACCTTGGACCACCGGCACCGAATCGAACACCATTTGCTCCATTCCTCCTCCTCCTCCTTCACCGCCGCCGCTTCCCCTCTGTGCTTGTGGACCGCCGAGTTGCTGTTGGTTGAAAACCCCTCCGGCTCCGACGGAGGCTCCGGAGGAGCCTCCAGGCGCCGATCTGAGGTAGACTATTGACCCTGGGGGGCAAGGGTTTCCGTTGACGACGCTGTTGTAAGAATAGGGACCGTAGCCTGTGGGGAGATGGTGATGAGATGGATGGTGGTGGTGGTGGGATTGAAGCAGGTGTGAATACTCTCTGGACGGCGGCTGCATAAAGAGGGGGCTCCAGGGGTGGACCGATCTGTGGAAGGAGAATTGATGGGGGATCGAGAGGGTGGGGATAGGCGGCGGGAGCTCCGGCGCGTCAGGGCGGCGCCGCCAGTCGATGAAGAGGCGATCCTTGGCCAAGTCGCCGACGCCGCGCTGGAAGGAGACGATGTCGCCGGCGTCGAGCTTCTTCTCCTTGACGAAGCGGCTCCAGCCCTTGGTCATGACATAGCTCTGGCTACTGTTCCAATAGGAGTACCTGAACCTCCATGGCTTTCCGTTTCTGTCCTCGAAATTGAGCAGAAGGCCTTTCTCATTGGTGGAGGAATCGAGAGGGAAATACTTCTCGGCGTGCTGTTTGGGGATAACTAACCGATTCAGTTTCCCCACGTCACTCGGCGTAACGACTTTGTCGAACATGTGCTCCCTTTGGATGACGACGCCTGAGCTGCTCCCCTCGCCGCCTCTCCGCAGAAGGTGGAGATGATCGTCGGAGTCCTCGGGGGTCTCGTCTCCGGCGCCGCCATTGTTGGTGGGGGAGGACTCAGGCGGCGCGCCTCCGTAGGTGTAGGTAGGGAGGGCGTGGTGGTGGTGGAAGGAGGAGGAGGAGGAAGGTGATGATGAGGAGGAGGAGATGCCTCTAGAACCTGTTATTTCTTCATAAAACCCTGACCTACCTGACATAAAATTCATGATTCTTTTTCCGGGGATTAAACTTTGTCAAACTCAACTGTAACTCTGACAGATCTACTCAGCGCGCAGAGAGAGAGAGAGAGAGAGCTCTGGGGAAAATGAAGAAGGTGGAATCAAACTTTAAGCGAACAACAGCTGCAACAAATTGAGTTGTACGCAAGGTTTAATCACTTGTACAGACTCTGCTGCTTCCTTTTCCACCTTCACCAACAGCAAGACGAAGAAGAAGAAGAAGTGGAAAACAGTGGAGACATCAATGGAGGTATGGTGAGCTAGGGTTAACAGGAAAATATCTTCCTTTATTAATTGGAAAATGAGGATTTGATATCAAACGCAGACAAGGTTGGGTGCTTTCCTCCTTGACCCCATAGATGATTCCCCCAAAAATTTAAAAAAGAAAAAAACATTCATCCCATGGAGGAAAGGAAAGGAAAGCAGGGTTTAGAAGATTATGTGTGCTCATCTGTAATCTCTTCTACTACTTGTTGACCTTAAGAAAGAGAGAGAGACAATTTTAGAGAGAGAAAGACTGTGTATCTGTGTGTTTTTGCGTATTTGTATCTCTATATTCTGTGTATATATATATATATATATATATATGTGTGTGTGTGTGTGTGTGTGTGTGTGCAGTTTCTTTTGTTGGTGCGGTGCCACCCCGAAGCTTCTCAATTACTTAACCCATTTTCCCTGAATTTATTGTAACCATTCTTCTTTTATTATTTCCCCACACTATATTTAAAGACAAGGAAAGGGAAAAGACACCAAGTGTTGTCAAACTGAATATTTAAAATATTATTAATTAATTAATAGAGAAATAAAAATTAATTAAAACATGAGTTGATAGTTTTTTTTAAAATTTTATTTTATATTTTTTAGATGAATATATGAGAATAAACTGAAATATTGATTTTTTTTTCTCTTTTTCCTTCAAGTAAACTAACTTTGTCTAGACGCTTTGAGTTAATTAATTGAATGGGCATTAACTTGATAAAAAATACTAATAATTTATATAACAAAGAGATTTTTTAAGTCTCACGAAACTATTAATAATTACTATAGTTATATATCGAGAATATAGGTTATCAGAAAAGATAATTGTATTTATTTAATCATAAATTAAGAATATTACAAACTTAATAATTTCTTGAAAAATGTAATTTATGCATGATTTCAATTCATGTAATTATAATTCTGTGTTTTGAATGGATTGATTTGTTAGCTTCCCTGGTAAGGAGATTGTGTGGGATTCCTATTCAAGTTCAAGATTATCTAATTTTATATAATATGCACTCATATGTAATATTTATTTTGATTTATAAGTTTGCGTGTTATTTTAATTAAACATGTTTTTTATGGGTTATTTTGGGATTTATTAATTAATAAGCAATGATTTATCCAAATCTGTCATTTACTTGATGATGACATCTACTGTGGATAGGTCATAGGTGGGCATTTTCCTATAATATTCTCTATATATATATATAAACGCATAGTACTGCATTTAGTTGTTTTACCAAATAATAATAATATTAATTATAATATTTGTAATCTCAATTATATATATCTAATTATATAAAAATGAAAATTCTCAAATCGTACTCATGTGTATGCATTAATTAAGTGTAACAATGTATGTATATATAGTGTAAAAAAATGTAAATATAATTTACAAATGAATATAAGTATATAACTATACATATATACATGCATATTTTATTAATTAATTATGCAGTCTAGCAAGTAGCATCCATCAACTTAAGTGGTAAAATATGTGCATCTTGGAATAGGTACTTTTCTTTTTTCTTGTTGTTGCATGTTCTGTATACTGTTCACTACAAGAAATCACACATTTTGTGACGAATATTTTTGCGACGATAAAAAAATCGTCACAATTTGTTATTCAAAGGCGACAAATGTTATTTTCATCATTAAAATACTAGAAATTGTGACAAAATTTTATTTTGTCACCATTGATAATTTTATTCGTCACTAATTTGTAAATTTCATGACGACATAAATTATGTCGTCACAATAATAATAGGTGACGATTTTAATAATAATTGGTGACGAAATTCGACATCATAAAAATATATATTTTCATGACGATGCTATTTTTCGTCATTAATTATTCTAAATTATTATTGACAAAATTATTTCATCACAATAATAATTGGTTACAATTTTAATTATAATTGGTGACGATATTCGATGTCGTAAAAAATAAATTTTTGTGACGGTGCTATTTTTTGTCATTAATTATTTGAATTAATTAGTGACAAAAAATTTTTGTCACGATAATAATTGATGACGATTTTAATAATAATTGGTGACAATATCCGACATCATAAAAAATATATTTTTATGACGATGCTATTTTTTGTCATTAATTATTTGAACTTATTACTAACAAAATTGTATCGTGAGTGCATTAACATTTTGGGTTTTGAACATTCATATGTTGGCCATTGAAATTGAGTTAATATATCAAAATTGGAAATCAATGACTTATATTAATAAGTAATGGTACTTTATAAAAAATAACAAAAATTATGTGATAATAGAAAATTAAAAAATATTAAAAATTGAAATAAAAGAAATGCATGCAGGATATTATTACATGAAGTACCAGTGGTCTAGTAGTTAGAGTACCACCTTAATTGGGCACCTGAGTTCAATTCTCAGACAACGCACAATATTGGTGTCGGTGATGTCATCGCTGACGTGTGATGTGTCATGACCCATGATGTGTCATGCTGACGTGTCACGACAACGCTCAAAATCTAGGAAAGACAACAGATTCAGTGAAATTCTTGTAGTGTTTCGTCACTAAAATTTAACTTTTTAGTGACGAATTAGTTATTCAAATTTAACTCTTTAGTGACGAATTAGTTAATCAAATTGTGACTAAAATTGTTTCACCAAAACTTTGTCATTTTTAGTGACGAATTAGTTATTCAAATTTAACTCTTTAGTGACGAATTAGTTAATCAAATTGTGACTAAAATTGTTTCACCAAAATTTGACAAAGTTGGTAGTAAATGGATAATCGGTACTAAAAATTAATATTTTAGTGATAATAAATTAAATTCGTCATGTAAAGGTACACTTTCAGTGACGAAACACCATAATTAGTGATGAAATTTGATGTAAAATGCGACGCTTTATTTGTCACTATAGATGAGATGATATAGCAACGATGACCTTTAGCATCATCAAAAGATGACTTTAGATGACGAATTTAAATAGCGTCAAATGCGACGCTTTATTTGTCACTATAAATGAGATGATATAGCGACGATGACCTTTAGCGTCATCAAAAGATGACTTTAGATGACGAATTTAAATAGCATCGCAATTTACCTAATACGACGCACTTACATCAATGTTCTTTGCGACGAAAATATTTCGTCACCAAGCACCTTTTATGACAAAAATGGTGTTTTTATAACGAATTTTGTCGTCGTGAATTCTCAAATTTCTTGTAGTTTTTTTATATTAATTAATAAACAAATAAGTGTTCATTCAACCCTTGGTACATCAAAGAGTTTTTTTTTTTAAAGAACATTTTATATATATATATATATATATATATATATATATATATATATTGAAGTATGTTAAAATTAGCTTTTTTGAAGTTTATTATTGAATCTAAGGGAGTAAGTGTTTTAATCTAATATTCCTTCTCACACGTAAAACAATTTCATAATCAATATGTTAATAACTGGTACAAATATACTGGACAAAATCGAACAAGAACAGAAACAAAGGAAATCTGCAAGTCGAGTCGAGGAAGCCCTCTCTCCTTAAGACGAGATACGTTCAGGGTAGTGCTCATTGGAATCGTGCATATTGTCTCCCAAAGATAAAACGACTTCGTCTCTGGAGTAGTAGCACCACAAACTCAAGAGCTCCGGCGAACTTTAGTGCTTTGAGAATTGAGCTATTCACAAATGGAAAACAATGCAAGATTTTGGTTTCGCGTGTGTAAAAATGATGCATGAAGCCCCTATATATAGGTCTCCATCATGGGAGTTACACCTGAAAATGATGATAATTTACTGCCCAAAACGGTCTTTTTAATGCAAGTTAACGCCCCGTTCAAAAATAAGAAACAGTCAAAAAACGCTCACGACGCAGCAACTTGACACCCGGCACATCAGCAACTTGGCTCCCATCGCATCAGCAACCTGACTCCCGGCGCATCAGCAACTTTTGTCCAAAAAGATAAACATGGGTTGGGTAAAACCCGAGCCCCATCCGCCCAAGGCCCACAACCGAGATCGGGTCCGGGCTGGGCCGAGCCCCGCGCGTGCGCGTGTGTGTTGCACAAGCATACTATTCCAATAGTACACCAATTACTAAGCCTCTTCACATGACTTTTCTTAAACTTGCATTTTCAAGGTCTATTTTTCTATATGGGATAGTTAAACACTCCTTCCACGTTCAAGACCTTTCATTCTCATTTCAAATGACTAACTTTGATACTTAATTTCCCACTTACTAAAAATTGGTTTTGAGCGATTTAAAGTGTCTTGATTATTTACTCCAAACGTAGATTAATCTTTTGACATCCAATTGTTAAAAGAATTAACTTTTAGCCACTTAATTATTGGTCAAAGTGGTGCCACCACCACTTTCAACAATCAATTTTCCAACACAATAAACTGTAATGTAAAATACATTATTTTTAACGAATAAAGAATAAAAGATAAAATTTTATTGTATACATAAATATCCATTTCCATATACTTTTTTTTCAAATGATTGTACGTGTATGATATATTCCAAGTGTCACGCTATTTATGCTATATGTACTATCTGGCATATACAAATTAACTGCAAACATCAAGAAATTAAATTTACATACGTTCACTCTGTATATATAGTTAGCAATTAGTACACATCATAATGTGTGCGTATGTATAAATCATATGCAGATATAATTAGGTGAAGTGATACATAAATATTAGAAGGTCAAAGTTCAAACTGGATTTGAAAAGGTGACCAATTGAGGCTGTTGTAAAATATTATAAAAATAAAAAAACAATTAAAATTGTAAGTACCTAATTACCAACCTCTATATATGTTATAATAATATATTTGATGTTGAATTAAATTAAAACAGAAAATCAGGTAACGTTGAGCTAAAAGCCTAAAAGTCATAAAGCATTAGTTATTGAGAATGGGGGGCCCACCAATTATCTGGCTAGTTAGGTTCATGTGACCTCGTCCTTGTCATATGTGTGGTATAATTACTATATTACACACACATACTCCATATATGCACATGTCTATATAATATACATACATAAATATACACAATATATGTATATTAATTATTGTTCTCCGTTATAGAGAAAAAATATAGTTCTCATTAAATCCAACTGTAATTGTTATACATATATGTGGTTGCTCCTTTGATATAAGTTTCCGTATTTATGAAATACTTAATTAACAATTATTATTATTATTGAAAAAGAAGTTTGTTATCACAAAATTTTCAATCCGTGCATAAAAAATCCATACTTAATTGAATTAGGTCTTATTTTGTATCAAAGATGATACTTAAAAATTGGTACTTTCGAACTCATAACTAAGACAATACCCATTATTTCTTAATTAATTAATGGATATTGAAAAAAAGTGATATCGTCTTATTTTTTGTATTAGGTCTTCGTTTCTTGTAGAACTCCCATCTTTTAACTAGTATCTTAAAATGGGTATTTTTTTCATTGTATACACATATATTGGTGTCCAAAAATATATGCCACGCCATGGTGTATAATTTTCAAATTAGAATTAGTATGCATAAAGGCCAGCTGTTAAATTAGCAAATAATTTTATTGGTAATTATGCAATTGGGAGGCGGCTGCCATGTTATTGCAAGATTAAATAACTAAAGTACAAAATATTTAGATAGTTGTCGGGTGGTGAATTAATATACAATACATACATAAGATGATGTGTTTGTATGTATGTATATTTATATAATATAATATAATGAGAAGTAGTATTAATTTGATGTGGTGTGGTAGCTACATGGAATGTGGGGTTTTAATTAAAAGCATTGTAGCGTCTAATACCATGTCTATGGGTAATAATTTATGAAGAAATAGTGAGTGGGTATTATTATTGACTTGCTGTCCCATAATTAGTCCGTACCACTCTCCTTATTTGTTTTATTTGGTAGAATTTAGGGACCTCATCTTCCAAACCTTCCAACTAGCATCACACCATCACCTTAATTTTTTGTGTTTACTAAATTTTCCTCATGTTACACTACAACTTACCTTTCTCTTTGACTTGTATAAATCTAGCTTGAATTATGACTTTTTTTTTCAATTGGAAAAATTGTAACTTTTATCTTGTAATGTAGGTCTTGTATATTTTTATACAATTAATTTTATGTATTTGAATTTTAGTCTTCTAGTAGTTACTTTTTTTTTTTTTTCCAGTTTTTATCCAATGTTGCTTGAAATTTCGAATTTCTCTTCCACGGACGTTGGAATTGCTCATCTGTAATTTTCAATTTCGGTATTCACACAGATATTGATATTCCTAAAAAAATTGGACCAAAATTAGAAAACGTAAAATGGGTACCCCAAAAATGGACAAGGCCTTAGTTATGGGATAGATGGTCCTATTTTTTCAATTTGCAACCTAGCTATGTGTCCAAGCACCTTCCTAGCCAAAATTGAAATTTGCATTCGATTTTTGTTTAAATTGAGCTTGAATTGAAAGAAAATCACGAATTTTATTTGGGCATTCACTTGGTTTGAAATATTGAATGTTTTGTGCAAATTTCATGTATTTTGATTAAAAAAAATTGAGACAAATTCCATTTGGGACTAAAAAGTGATCATATAATAACCTCTGGTCATAATTTGATAAAAATCATGAATTTTGAGATGCAATTAGAAAAAGAAAACAAAAATTAGATTGCAAATTCAAAAACGTCATACTACTGATTCTTGATATTAACCTTTATATTTCAATGGGCACCATGAATTCCAATGGAACTGTAAATGATTTGAGTCAGAGTCAAATTCTCAATTGCATCGATTTGTTTGATTTTTTATTAAGTTTGAATTTGAATCTAAACAAATAAATTAAATGGGACTAAAGTTTTTTTGATTTTGGATCAATTGTATGATTAAACCCCAATCAATAGATAAGTGTAAAATATCTGATAACTTCTTTTTTTTTTTTTTTGGAACCATATCTTATCAAATTAGAATGTGCTTTTTGCTACAGAACAAACTAAATTACTCTATATTTTTATCAATATATACAATAAATTAGTTCTTCAACATTAACTATAGTAATTTGGATTTATTTTTAGTAAATACATTGCATATGTCTAGCTACATTATTCAAATATATACTAGAAAGCAAGTAGATTATTTAAGGTTTGCATTTAAGAAAGTAAACTCATTAACTATATGCATCAATTGAGCATTTAGTTAGAGACACAAAAAATAGATTAAAAGCAGAGAATGGGTGAGAGATCTTTTCACGTGAGCCTGGAGGGCCTTCCCCTTTAATTTGTATGGATAATAATTGATGATTATAATTAATCCACATGCAAAATCAAAGTTTTAATCAGTTGATTAGTGCTATAGTACTGCTACTATTTTGTTTTCCCATTTTTGCCCTCGCCCCACCTGCCTTATTTCTTATGGTGGACACTAGACCCATGTTTTTTGAGGACCACCATTAGTCTTTACCCAATACATCTCACGTACCTTAATTGTGCCATGTTATAAACATATAAACTTGTATGTAATTTGGATGAAACTCATATTTGGTTTTGTGTTGAGTTAATTTCATGAATATGAAGTGTCGATTTTTTTGTATCGTAATAAAAGCAATATAATGTAAAAATTTAATTTGCATTGACTTTGATTTTATTGAAGTTCAGTCATATTCGACTTTATTTTAAGATTTGTGTATAAATATCACATACTTATATGTAGAGTTTTGGGAAAAAAAAATGAAAACATTTAGTTCTTTATGAGTAAAAATCATAATCTATCATCTACAATAAAATTCATTTCTATGATGTTTCTCTCTAAGCATGCACACCAGCCCTCATTAAGCGCAATTAATGTATTTCTGATGGGTATTTTGAGAATTACACAGATGGAATTGAGGATTCATATATATGTTATCTAAAAATTTGTTGTAGGAGGTAAATTAAAAAAGAAAAACAAGTCATAGATGAAAAAAAACAGTATAATAGTTTTGTTTGTATATAAGTGTATGGGTGTGAGGATGTCGACTAGTAGAGGAGTTATGGACCATTGGTAGCATCATTAGTTAAAGAGAGAAGAAGGAAGCAGCCAATTTCGAGTCTGTTTGCAGTTGGCCAAAAGCATGCCCCCCCTCCCCCCCACCCCACACCTAAATCTCTTGTACATTCATTACACAATTTATGTGCTACATTTATGCACATCCTCCCACACTCCACAGGAGGAGGGCAATCTCTCTCTCTCTCTCTAACAATACAGAATTTAAAAAAAAAAAAGATAAATTAAAAATACGAAACCTCTGCCTCACTTTTTGTCCAACTCATTCCTAGAATTATTTGGTCTTACTAACTGTATTTAAATAGTCGTTATTATGTTATTATTACTTATTAGTACTTCCAACTCCCTTTAATTAGGCCAACTATGCTTCATTGTAATTACGTTTCTTAAATTCAAATATAGAGGGGGGAAAAAGGACTATGAGGGAAGGAGTTCAACATGTGACCTCTCAACTAAATAGAGCTCAATTCAAATAAATTACTTGATATTAGCTTGAGATTGTTATTTAAATGCTCGTTTGAACTCGATTTATGGTTATCATTATCTAAAAAATTAGTTCGGACACTCATAAAGGCATGAGGTGGCACATGCCAATTTTTATTTTTATTTTTTGCTAGGAATTACTGATAATATTCTTGAAATGTTTTAAAATTACTAAAATTCTTTAACTATACATATAAACTGTCTTCCCCTTCACATAATTAAATCTTTAATTTCAACACACTCACTCTTTCTACCAAATTTGATATATATTTCTTTTAATTATATCATTCTTTTTGAAATTTTCTGTGTCCACCACTGCTAGTTCCTAAAGAAGATGAAAATATATTTTAAAAAAAATCGAACTAGACATGAACTTTGGCTGGTTGGGCTGTCGTACCCAAATGTTGCAAAGGAACAATTAAATTCTAAGCGAGTTGCTGGTATCCCATAATACCAATAACATTTATTCTAATAATATTTAGCATTCCATTAACGAAAATGGACCATCATTCTTTAAGGAAAACATGAGTCTTTGAAAAAAAAAAATTTGTATTACTTTTGTGATCTTGTTATGATTTATTTTGTTTGAGACATGTGTAAATTAATTCGTTTTTAAATAATAAATGTCCTTAATTTATGTTCCTATGATTATTATTTGACACTATTCTAATTGTTATTTATTTGCAGTTTAATCAATTGATTTGTGTCCTGCGTTGTGCTAAATTTTAAAATTATAAGTCATCTGTTGTTATTATAACCGACTGTATTTAATTTGTAATTATATTTAAAAAGCCGTTTGTGTGATAACTAGAAAAATATTATACCAAATATTATATATGTATTCTTATTAGACCAAATATTATACATGTATTCTTATTAATATTTTAGCAATGTAATAGCTTGAAAAATATCGAAACAAGAATAAAATATAAATAATAGACAAATAATAAATATTAATAATTTTATAACTGTTCCACCTCACTCCCTGCATTATTAGTTTCTAGTTCAATATCGTCTTTAGATCAGTCCTCACACAAATAGGAATGGTAGTTAGGAAATGGTCTTGTAGATTATGGTTGATTGTTGAGATCTAAAATGTACTAATTTTTCACGAAGAATATGGCTTTTGTGAGAAAATTTCATTGATTTATTTTATAATATATGTTAAACCACATCACACAATCTACATCAGAATTAGTAAAATGGAGTTAAATTTATGAATAATGGTATGATTCCATCTTACAAAATTATATTCGTTTATTATGAGTTTTTATGTTTTACAAATTGTTTGTTTGAATATCAACAAGAAGGCTTTTTTTTCCTAAAACCAAAATATCTACAAAAATATTAGTATATAAATACTATATATATTATTTAATAATGAATTGAGATATTTTGCAATAGTTTTTTCTTTTTTTAATGAGTTAAGGGAGTAAGGGAAAGAAAGACATTAAAAACTAGATTACATGGTGGTCCGAATTCAAACTATTATCTACAAAATTTACACCTTTATAAAGATACTGGTGTTGCCACTTGAACTGCAAGATTCATTGTAGATATTTTGCAATAGTCCTTTGCAGTATGTATTGTTATAATGTTGGTCATTGGCATTAATTATAATTGGCCGCTCTCCCATTAATTAAAAGAAAAGAAAAGATGAGAAATAATAATGCTGGTTCCTGAAATTAAATTTGATTCATCAACTACTTCCATTATCGTATCTTAGCTTGCAAATTATTGTTGTTTTAAGAAATATTTGTCCAATTAGGGGTCATCAATAAATGTCTTAAGTATTGCCTATCATAGGAATATAAACCTTCGTCTTAAGATTGTAGCGCCTCGGAAACATTATTTGCTTAATCTCTTTAAATGCTAATGTATAGGGATAAAAGGGTAAATTCAATAGGGTTGACAATCAATTATTTTTCCTCACCATTAATTCCAAGAAAATTAAGTTGAACCCCCACACTTTCGTGTCCTAATTTGATGAGATTCTATGTACAATTATTGCACATGTAATTCAGAAAATAAACTATACCATTGAAATATCTTAAATTAAAAAAAAAAAAAAAATCTACACTGGTTTTGAACACACACATATATATATACACACACTATACATATGGATGGAATTTTTTTGGTGGATATTGACCAAGTTTTCCCCTCCACATGGCTTGAGCAATAAAAAAACATTTTGTATCATTGGTGTATATTCGCACACTCATATAGAAATTGTAATATCAATTCTCTTCTAATAAATAAATACTAATTTTATTAATTAAATTAAATTCAAATGTTTGATAACGGGTATGATAAATTTATCTAGTTATTATTTAGGTGTAATTATTCTCACAAAATTGGCATGAACTAATGTATATTAGTTCAAATCTACTTTGTTGACCTTGCTTTGTTAGCTTAAGCCATAAAAGCTAATCTTAGTTGTACAATCAATGTAGAAAGTCTAACCACACGCACAAATATATTGAAAATGATTTATCAAAGTCAACTTTAAAATAAGATCAATGGAGATCAAAGAGAAAATGACTGTAACATCTCTCACATATATAAGATAGTATGAGACATAATAATTGTCTAACAATTTAAGCTTATGAACCATGTAAATGTATGTAAAGTGATTGCCAGCAAAACTTAATATGATGGAATTTCAATTGGGACCTAGCTTGGTCAAATTTTTCTAATTAAAATTGTATTATATCTTTTATTTTAAAACATTAAATACGTATGACATGTATATGTATGGTTTTATTCTATATACATGATATGTGATGAAAAAATTAGAATAAAAGACATGAAATAGAGGCATACATAAAATGTCGGTCATATGATTGAATTGAAATAAAATCACCATAATTTATTATATTTTACTTCTGATCATGGTAGATAACAGAATATTCTATGTCAAAATAAATTGACATTTGGATTACATCATGCAAACATATTCCATAATACTTTCAAAATGAACTTTTGAAGCTAAATATTTCCTACTATATTTTTATTAATTACAGTGGATAATTCTTTTTGGTTGAACTTTCATAAAAAAATAATTCCAAAAACGTTACTGAAAAGTGAAAAATAACATTACTAATTAATTTGTGATATGTATTAAAAACAATCAAATATAAAATAAAACACTAAAATGTAATAACAGATCAAGATCAGATGAAGAAATCACTTTTGATTTCAAAGAGTTCATTGAAATGAGTAATATCCATCAAACATCTTCTAATAATGTCAAAGAAACTATCAAGAATCATTTAAGAGTTTTTTTTATAAATTTATCTTTTATAAAGTTATATCGGGTTTAATATTTATCTTTGATCGACACATATATATTTGTATGTAAATATAAATCAACAATTGATCTATTTATACCTGGTATAGTTTCATCAAATATAGTTAAAATGTAACCTTATTAATATATATTAGAGCTTAGATAGAAAAGAAAAGAAAAAAAAAGGGGGCAAATTAGGTGTTGTGATTAGATTAATATAGTAGGTAGTAGTGTATGATATGATTTAAAAAGAGGATGAGTAGATTTGGGCAGCTAAAAGGGTTACCACCAATCATTACATTCCTAATATATAAATGAAATAATTAAATGGACCCCTCCAAATTCATCTCAATCCACCCACATGCTTCTTTATATATAGGTGGTCCATCCTCCATAAACTTTATGCTCAATAGCCTGCCCACGACTTCTCATCTCTCTAAATTACCTACAATCCTATATATCCACTTACCCTATCTCTATACACTCTCATTAACTATCTTGTCACGGATTATATATGTTTATATCTACACACTTATTATCATGCATAGACATCCATATTGGATTATTTTATTCTTTAAAAAAAATCAACCCCCATTACAGATTCCTAGTATTTTCATGTGTTACATCAAAATAAAAGATATAAAATGTTATTATCTTGAGTTGAAATCCAGCTTCATATAACAAAATTTGTTCACACACACATATATTTCCACTCTTTGTAGAAGACTTCTATGTCATGGAGTATATATATTAATGTGGAATGCCATCAAAGAAAACTATCTTGTCTTCAAAACATAATGCAAATACCTAGAGAATTTAAGTCTACACATTCTTTTGGGTCTCATAGACTCGATATTTCGAATCAGGTCTGACTTAATTAACTAGCATGCATCATAACTCGATCTAATAAATAATTGATCATGAAAATATTTTCATCAATATATGAGACATGTTATCTCTAAAATGGAGATCACATGTCCTAAATTAAGTCTTTTGCGTACTCACTCATTCTTTAATCTTTACTACTTACACTCGACTACCAATTATATCAACTTGATTTGACTATAGAAATTTTTTAATTATGAGTCACTCTAATAAATCTCCGACATTTCCCTTGAAGGTCCAATCTCAAATTTGTGCATACATTACAACCATAAATATCACCAGAGAATCGTTTCGAGAATCAACATCATTTAGAATTCATCAATACATATGAATTTTACACTTCTCTATCGAAATAATCTGTCTTTATTTTCAATGTTAGTCATCGTGGATATGGAAATTATTACAATTATGTGTCTTTGTCTATTAGATTTAACGCGGAAATTAATGAGCTAGCTAGTAGAGATTATCTCATAATTAGATCTTTCCAAAAGGTAAATCTTGGTAAGAGAAGTCTAGAAGTGATCCACTAGTGATCATAGCACATTCTTACATATATAAAGACATACAGATCCACAATACTCAAAATCACATAATTATATAACGTGACTTATAGGGAAAATACTTTGATGCAACAAATTCATATAAAACCAATTGATTTTTACTATAATATATAGTGGATATATTTTTCATCACAACTTTGGAGAAATGATTTAAATAATTCTTGGTAGTAATGATTATGGGAGCAGATATCGTCGAAATTGGCTGTGGCGTTTCTTTCATAGGGTTGCACGATATGAACATATTGTGTAACCTCTGTGTTTTTGCATAGGGTTACACGACATGATCCATATAAGGGGTTATACGATATGATTATACTTTCGTGTTTGTTTATAGGCATGATCCATATAGGGGTTACACGATATGAAAAATCATATTGTATAGTCTCTATATATGGATCATATCGTGTAAACTTCCTTGAAATTTTATTCATAAAGTTAGATGAGATGATTCATATGTGATTAGATGATATGATCAATAAAAATCCGATTTTTTTTACTTTTATAAAAATTGTTCTTAAGGGTAAAATTGTCTGATATTTTGAATTGTGATAAAAAAAAAAAAAAAAAAAGTAAGTTGTTATATAAATGGGGTTAGAAAATCCACTGTTTTTATTTAGTTTTTGTCTCTTTGACTTTTAATCACAACTTATTTAAATATAATACAGATATGAATCCAATTATTACATAGCTACTAAAAATGAGTTAATTCCAAACGGGCTGCACACGTCTCTTCATATATAATTGAGGAATAATTATTTGAAAATACTATAAATGCATTGATATCATTTTTGCATCTAAAAGAAATGTTTCGGCGTGTTTAAAGCCGACTCCTTCATTAAAAAAATAAATAAAATAATGACAATAAATAGCAAATGAAAAGGGCATATACATATTAACATAAAGAATAATGTACATGGGCCCTTCAGGGCTGTTGGGTAATAATATACAAATTCAGAAAATATAATTAATATATATGAGTACAAAATTAATATAGGAAATATATGGTGCAATAATTTTGATAGGGCACACACACACACACTGAAATATGTAGTGTGTTAAATTGCTGGTCTGGAGCAGAGCATCTTTGAATTTGTAGGATAGTGGAAATGAAGAGAGATGTCACTGTCGTTTTATATATAGTGGAATCAGATCAGGTGTGTAACTACTGGTCCTTAGAATTACATGGAAAATGTCAGATCCCTTCATCGATCCACCACCGTCAACACATATTAATGTATCAATTGTTAATATATCATGACTCCAATATAATTATTAACTGAATATTATATAAGATAAAGGAATAAAATCTTTACTCAACAGTGATGGACACATTAATATATAATCACGATGGACATGTGAGTATTTTCTTATAAAATTATATGCTTAACCGTGCAATATTTATTCTTGATCTGATACATCCATTACAATCACTAAAAGGTTGCGTCACTTTTTTTATCACTCATCCTCTCTACCTATCCAGCTATTTCATCATCTCGATTTGCCGTCCACTTTGTAGAGCTCATTTGACATCACTTATTGAGATGTGTTGTGTATTAAAGACAATAGAATATTTGATGAAATATTAAAATGAGATACAAGCTTCAGTCTCTCTTACATCAAATTTTCGATGATTTATAAAAATGTTACTAATACATGTACAAATATTTGTTTTATAACTAATATTATGTTTATTCGTCAATGAATTATCTGTTTTTTAAATAAGTACGAGTTGATTGAATATTGAGACGATTTATATTTGCATGTTCATAAAAATATTAGTAATATATGTGTAATTATAAGTTTTATGGCTAAAAATATTACGTTTATCCATTAAAGTATTACATCAATTTTTTGGTGATTTTATAGCTTAAAAAAATTTACATTTATTTGTCAATGAATTATCTATTTTTTTTCATAACTATGAGTTGATATTTATTTGCAAGGTTGTAAAAGTATTAGTAACAAACATATAAATATTAGTTTTATGGCTAAAAATTATCTATTAAAATATTACATCAATGTTTTTGACGATTTATAAAAGTATTAGTAATACATGTATAAGTATTAGTTTTATCAATAAAAGTATATTTTTTTTATTAATTGATTGTGTTGACATGTGAACTAATCATGTTGATCATCATTGATCGACATTGATTTCATTGACCCGCGTTAATTAGATTTTGACTAGCTCATACAGAACTGTCTCACATAAAATTTTATATGAGACTGTCTCTCGTAAGATTTTATATGAGATGATTTTACATCAAACCTACTTTCCATCATCAAAATCTATTCAACATTTCGAATATTTACTTGCAAAATTATTATTAACATTGTATATCTTTTAATTCCTACTCTTCCCCACCTCATTTTTTACGCAAAATTATATGAAAGATTGCATTTCTAATGATCTAAAAAAAAATTTCAATGTTTAATTTTACAAAGATGAATATTAGGTTTAGTCTTTAAAACGCATGCATAATAGATGAGAAATGAATGAAATGTACCATTAAGTCTAAATATAGATATACGAACAAAAAAGCAAAGAAAATAAAATTAAGTAATCAATAAAGCTTTGCACCGACAGAAAAATCAGTTTATATATCTACGTACCATTAAACTATCTTAAACTCCTCTTCAAATATGTCATTAAAGAATAAGTGTACAATTATGATGTATAATACTTGTGGCCGGACTCAGAAAAGTGTTCATTAATTTCAAATAACACATATTTCTGAACTATATATATATATATATATATATATATATATATATATATATATATATATATAAATAATATTTTCTGATTAATTACTTCAAATCTGAGAGAGACTATTACCAATCATTTCATTCAAGTCTTATGAGTTTCAAGAAATTAGATTATTATTTTAGGTCAATTATGTAATCTGACGTATTTGTATGGACATAAATATGATCAACTTCTGCAAATAATGAAATTAACTCAAAATGAAAACAATTAATTTCAATATAATTCATGCTTTGCTTAGCAAATAGAGCGATGAAAATGGTTGTTATTTTGGACATTAATTATGATAACAATTACAGTTAAAGTCGTTTTCAATTAAAGGCGTATTTAAGCTTAATATGTTATAAATTAGTTTAATGAGCCGAATTATAATGAAGGGGTGAAATATATAGAAATGAAAGGTAGTTAATGCAAGTTTGTACGATGGTGCAGATGTTTGGTTGAGTTACATCTCTAACTTAATTCCACCCACTCTTATTTCATGTTAGATAACTCATAAACTACTTATCTATGCATTAAAACGTACATACCTCTTTAAAAATTTAAAAAAAAAAATCTTTCACTATTTAATTTCAGGAGTTTGGCACACTTTTATATCCATTTAGTGTACTATATATATTGCAAATAAATAAATAAATAAAAGAGGACGATAGGGTTTTTTTTTTTTTTTTTTTTTTTTACGAATAATGTTTGAAATCATAGAATTAATGCTAATATCAAAAGGACTTTGTAAATCAAAATTTAAAAGACTTTGCTCGAAGTTTTGCAAAAAAGACAGTTATGGGGATTCTTTTTTTGGGGGGGGGGGGGGTATAAAAAAAATTGTTAAGTATATATAAATGCTAAATATATATCCCAAAATTTTGAGTTCTTAACAACTTTATCACAACATTTCGAATTTTGCTAAATGATCGCAACCTTAAAAAATTTAATAAATATAACTTTTTTCAAATTCTTGGTTAAGTTTTGCTGATATGGATAAAAGGAATTATATATAATAGTGCATTTTTCAACTTTCGTCTTCAACCATTTCAAATGACTAAAAATTATAGTGGACTAATTTTCAAGAATTTTGTTTAACCAAAATATACCAAATGAAAATCCGAGTGGCCAAAATCTTGAATATTGTCTACATTTACATCCAATTATACAAATTTCACCTATTTTCAAACATGCTCTCATTATCATCAAAATTAAGGAAATTTTGTCAATCATCGAGCAAGGCTCTTCGATCAAATTCTCCAATATTGAAACATCGAGTTAATATTTCATGAAGTCTCCATCTCAAATGTTTTCGCTTCACAAGCAACCGATTTGTATAAAGATCAGTAGTACAAGAAACTATCTCAATCTTCAACTTTAATTGATTTTGAAATTATATGATAAGCTTGTTAAAATTACGATTTCAGTACATTATATGAGTTTATTCAAATTTAATTAATTGCCATCATAAATTAAAAAATTTCAGTTCATTATTGACTTCCAAACCGTCGTATATATGCATAAAAAAGGTTTGAGATTTCGATCGACCTGAAAAGACCTGCTAATAAATTTGATGTAATGTTTAATTTCCTACAATAAATTATCATGATTATTATGTTTATCTTATATATTAGAGTCAGGACCATATATATGTATACACACATAATTAGTATAATATTTAATATTATTAATTGACAGGAAATTTTATTGTATGATAACATTTATTAAAAAAAAAAATTAAAAATTATTTACAAAAAAATGGTCCTAGTTCTTCATAGGCCAGCTTGAACTACATAGTTTGGTCCAAATGAATAGATAAAGAATAGATAAGGAAAAATGAAATAATTACCGAAGAAGAAGTGAGAATAGCATGTTCTACTTTCACATGTATAGTTTGTTTCCAACTTTTTCTAACATTGCTTCATGCCTGATTTTCAATACCTCTTTAGGCCCAGACAGCCCTTAGGCCCGACTTATTCAGATAGAATTTTTCATTATTTTATATTTTTCTATTATCCCTATTATCTTTTATATTATTATTGTTGTTTAGTAGTAGTAGTAATAGTAGTATCATATCAATTGTCGTTACTTCAAATATAAATTAAATAAATTAGGCTGATAATCGATGTAGTTTCATTTTTTTTATTTTTTGAAACCAGGGGTGGATTGTTGGGTTCTTTGTATATTAGTCAAATTGTCTATTGTTTTTAATTAATAAAAAGTGTTAATGATATTTTTCCAAATCTTTATCTTATTTTTTTACTAGACTTTTGTTAATTAGCATTATACATTCATTATATCTATTAAATACAGTCTAATATAGTCATTTTATTCACATAATTAAACCAATCAAATGTATTTCCTAATCTCTATAAAACAGACATTTATTATGAATGAAGGGATGAATTAATTTAAGAGTAACCTTTTTAAGATCATCTCACGAATTGTGAAATTGGTCGATACACAAATCATAATCCGTAAAACAGAAATTAATTTGTAGAAATAAGTTTGATGAGTTTAGATTTTGAATTGTAGGTAGTAAATTAGTTTTTTTTTTTTTTCAATTAATATATTCATTAAACAATCCCATATGATTTTTTTATGTTAATATAACATATGTAACACTTCAACAAAATAGTTAATGATTGTAGGATATGGATGACCAGACGGCAATAATCAATAAAATTGCAACAAAGACAATAAATGAGACCATTACTCATTTTTCTTACACTGTGATTCATTCACTCATTATTATAAGCAATAAAAAGTTTCTTGTAATTTTGTTAATAGTGCTTTGATGTCATTCAAGCCTGATATGTAAAATTATTTGAATAATCCTTTCTAAAAAAGTATCATGCGTGTTTCAAAAAGGAAAAATAAATAAATAAATAAATAAATATATATATATATATATATATCTATATATATCTCCCAACTATAAGGTGTTTTTCAATATATTCCTATACTATTTTGAGTTGGTCTAGAGAACTAAATAAGATGAACATATATTCAAATAAAGAGGGTATATCTTGAAATAATAATAATACATGTAGCTAGGTAGCTCTATATATGTGCATGACACTAATAACCCCACATTAATAATTAATTAAAGTTCCAAACACCAAACACTAGACACAAAGCAAGCTGAAACCCTAATTAAGTCTATCGATACATCGTTTTTGGCGGCATTATTATAATTCGGCCTTGATTAATTAATCTAAATTAAGAAACTAATTATTAGTCAAATGGTAATGAAGATCGATGCCTCCTACGTCATCAAATCAGACCACAGTAACGTAAGCATTTCTCGATCGAACTAATTAATCACCCTATATATGTGAGTCATTTTCTTGGTTAATTAGCCTTTTAATATAATATTAATGAGGACTAATTAAACTATATTTTTCTATTAATTAATCTTTGTTAATATGTGGTTAAGAAATTTGAGTCGTGGCCATTCCCACGAGGTGCAAACGTCCAACTTGCCTTGAGCCATCAAGTTCCAGCCCATGTTGTTTTGTCTTATTTGAACTATGTATTTGTTTTTTTTTTTTTTTTGTTTATATTTATTTTGAAAAACTAATTAATTAACATTTTTTTTATATTAATTAACGCATGTTGTATTTGACTGATTAGGGTGATGGGTGTGTAGTCGCCATATGAACGGGATGGGAATGGTTAATTTAATAATTTCCCAGCAAAGTGTGTTTATAATATTATATTATGATTTTGTCATAACTTGCCAAATTTGGGAATTAATGCGTCTTTCTAATAACAGTAAGTGTAGTCATTAATTAATTATTGATAGTTTAAGTATCGTCTATATAGTAATGTAGGCAATGAGCCCAAAAGGGAGCTGAAGTCATTAAAGATGAGTTTTTACATTAACAAGCTCATGATTTAAATGAACTTAATTTGTCCATTGTTATTACATAATTAGCACATTAAACCTAATCCAACTCTAAGAATACCAATCCCAAGTTTTAATGACTTCAGGATTTTCTAATGTAAATTACAACTTTTTACTTTTGAAAACTTAAAAATCTTAAGGGTGATTGGATTGGACTTGGTCCATTCGAAATTTGAATGAATTCAGTTCCATCCTTGTTCGTACAGAAATTCATAAAATATCTACAATCAATCATATCCTACTTTTTCTATAATTTTCAATAAAAATATCTATTTTTAATTGTGTAGTATTTTCACCTCAATTCCACAAATTTAATTGAATGAAATGTAGACTAAGGAAATAGGATGGGGATGCTCATAATTCATCAACTTCAATAATTTATAGGTGACTTATAATTTAATTGGATAATAAGCCTTATAACGAGATATATAGGGTCAAAAGTATCAGACCAAATTGGACCACAATTAGGTCAAGTTAAACTTTGAACAAACAAATATCTAATACACCAATTTCAAGAATAGCCTAATTACTATGCTAATCTTTGTGATAACAAAAATTCAGTTCAAACTAATTATTTCATCAAAAGATCAATATTGGTAATCAATTCAGCTAGCTCACACTCATTCAACCTATCCATGCATTTTTCATATGAACATAACCTAGGATTTATGGATACATATATATTTTGTAAATTAGTTTTAGGGATGGAATTAATTTTTAATTTTTAATTTTTTTTAAGGGCTGAAATGCAAGTTGGTGTAGGGTTGATAGGCAGAGGACCACTCTGAGGCACTACCTCCAAATTTCATCATATTATTGCACAAGTCATTCTCCCCCCCTCTCTCTCTCTCTCTCTCTCTCTCAACCTGCTGGCACTAGTACTACTGCCTCCATAGATTAAAATTTAACCACTGTATAATTTTCTTGATTATCTTTCTTTTTTTTCTTTTTTCTGTGCATGTATAGCCTCCTCACCACGTGGGTGGGTGGAAAAGGATTCTTGGAATATGTTCTTTTCATCGTGATCCTCTCTTCAATTTGTAATATTATCACTCGTTCTTTATAAGTCTTATCTGCATCATTTGATGCTTTATTTGGATTAATGAAGATGTTAATTTCAAACTATGGACAACTTTATTTTGTATTGAATTTTTAGCTACCTTTTATTGTAAGGTTCTTATCTAAGTTTTTTTTTTTTTTTGGAAGAAATGGTGATGAATTTGAAATAGATTTTTGAATCTATGTATAGTGTTATTTTCATGGAAAGATATTGTTAAAGGGAATTTTATTTTTTTTCTTTTCCTCGGATACCCATGTTGAGGTTCAAAGTTTAAACATTTTTGGTTTTAAACTATGGAATCTACACAATTTAGAATTCAGATTAAGGAAGAATTTGTGCGTAGAAGAAATAATTTAGGTTAATACTCTTTATCGAAGAAAATGAGTACCATTTCTTTATGGGACAAATTTGGGAATCCCTTTCAATATCTGGCGATTGATTGGAATTGTTGGGCTTACAAGGGCCCAAACTCACAAGTTAAGGTCCAACACCAAGTACATGTCTTAAATAATTCTAGTGTACACTGGTAGCCCATTATGTTTCAGACCTTCAAAAAATTAGAATAAGGAAACTTTAACCCATCACGTGATGGGAAAAAGTTATAATTTGAACTTTTGATCCAAGATTCAAAAGTAATAATTACGTATTTGAAATTTATTATTTTTAAAACTTGTCTAAACAAGTTCGTTATTCTTTCCTCGAAAAAATATAATAATAATAATAATAATATTTATTGTTCAGTCATTCTACAAACTATAAATTTGAGATTTTTTTTGCAATTTGAATTGTAACTTTACAAAAAATGTTAATTCAATTTGCCAGGAATCCATTACACGATTTACATCTACTTATAAACTACTTCAACTTTCATTTCTCCATATGGGGTATCACAAGGTTTGTGATCCAAACTTCGAGTTTTGTATTAAAATCATACAATCAAATATTTCATCAAACTCATTTCATATCCAATACTCTCTTTTTTATTGTCGAATTCATTACCTTAAATCTTTTGTTGCAAGGAAACATGATATAGTACATTTAAAATGTCTTCATTCTTATAAATAAATGTATATATCATTAAAAATAGCCCTCTATAGAAAAGAAAATCATTCTTTTTTGCCAAATAATTTGAAATTTTTTTTTTGCCAAAAATATTGTTTTTGACCATTGTATCCTTAATTAAGTTAACTTTGTACCAACATATATTTTAGCACATACCAATATATTACATCATGTACCACCATTAATGTAGCTTATACCATTATTAAAGTAGCTTATATAATATTAAACATCATACCATCATTAAAGTAGTTTGTACTATCATATTACATGTTCTATATCATCATTAATATAGTATGTACCACTATATTTAAGCACGTGTCATCATATATACTTCTGTTTGTATCATCATATATTTAAGTCTATATCACCAACTATTATAAAGGTATAATTAAATAAAAAATGATTTTTTTGAATTAATAAAGAACAATATTCAACAATTTAACAAAAAATTCATTATTATCTATGTATCATTATTATCATATTAATGCATTTTATTTTTTTATATCAAAATATGAATGAATGTTAAGAATACACATCAATGTGGATTCCATTGTGAGGGCTAAAAAGGTAAAACCCACTGTGAGCAAAAGGAGTATGGTATCGTGTAAGTTATAACGAGAAGAGGAAAGGGTTTTGGGCCCGCATGGGCGTAGTTTAGTCGGTTCCTGGGTGGCAGATTGCTACAAGGACGCAGGATCGAGTCCTGGCAGCCGCAGTGTGGGAGTTTTATTCCTCAATTTGGGGGATAGCTCCTTGTGGGCACCAGGCACTGGTCCTCCCACTTAATGGGCCGCTGAGTCACCATGATTTACCTCCTCCACCAATTCCTGTCGGGCCGGGGGGTGGGGGCCCTGGGGGCGAGGGCTTCGCCTTTTGCTACAAGGAAAGGGTTTTGGGTGGGATAAAGACACCTTACTAACTTTTAAATTCACCCCAATTTGAATATTTTTCAATTAAAAAAATTAAAATATTAAGGAATATCCATTTTATCCTTTATCTTTTTTTAAACTCTATCATCTCTTTTTGCAATTTTGTTTTCATCTTTTTTTATTCTTTGGTGTTGTTTCTTTAATTTTTTTTTTTTTGAGAAATTGAATGCAAAATTGATGATGTGCATCTCATAAATTAGTCAAATGTATGAAAATCTTATAAAAGTTGAACAAAAAAATGGAAAAAAAAAAATAATAAACCTGACCATCCTCATTCGGCCTTGGTTGGCTGAACATACATGAGAGCGTTCGGCCACCATGGCCGAACATGTTATAGTGTGTTCCATCATGGTGGTCGAACGCTCTCCTGCATGTTCGGCCAACCAGGGCTGAAGGGAGATGGTCGGGTTTGATCGATTTTTTTGTGTTTTTTCTTATTTTTTTATGTTAAATCTTTTAATTTTTTAAAAAATGTAATGCCAACATAATGATGAATATTCCACTGATTTGTTAAATTGTGTGAAGATCGTAAAAAAAAAAACGTAAAAAAACAATTGAACCCGAATAATTTTGTTTGGTTCTGATTGACAGAACATATAAAAAGTAACTAATAGAACAAAACCTAAGGATAAAATTTAGTATTATTTATTTTTTAATTAAAAAGGTATATGAATCGGTGTGGGTTTAGAAAAGGGTGAATGCCTATACTCCCACCAAGGGTTTTAGACATAGATTGCGGCTGTATACGAGTTAGGGTTGAGAGAGAGGAGAACAAACGGCGAAAGGCAAAAGGCAAAATTTGAGATGGATTCATTTTCCTCACCGTCTGGATCATCTCCTAAAATCTCACCTGATGAGTTAATGGATCAGCTTAAGCTTCAGCTTGCCCAGGCTTATGCTGAAGAATTTCTCGAGGTATCAATTACTTTTTTTTTTGAAAGAATTATTTGGATTCCTCCTGCTACTATTTGTCAGTATTATCGTATTTTATTTTGCACTTTTCGGTAATTTTGTATGCACTTTGAGATAATTGAAAGATGTTCATCAAATCTGTTGTAGTAGTTGGATTTTATCTATCTTATTAAGGGATTTGGGAGGTCTATGTTCAGTTCAGCATAATGCGATTGGTATCAGTGAAGTGATTGTGTAATATTTTAATTTGCTTTATCTTTACTGATGAAACCCCTCACTTCTCTGCCTTAGTGCTTTACTCTTCTAAGGATAGTATTAGATGTTGAAAAATGGCTTTATTATTACATCATTGATTTGGTTTCTCGAGCATATGGTGGTTAAAATTATATCAACACTTTCGTCCACAGATGTGCATGCTGAAACCTTTATCCAGGCTCTTTTCTGGTCTTTGTGGTAAAACATTTATTGTTTGAAATTTTAGTGGACCTGGCTGATTTGTCATAATCATTGAGTTTTTATTGGTTATAAAGGTGCTTTAAACATGTACTTCAAATATCTAAGGAGAAACAAGTAATGCAAATTTCTTTTACATATCTTATGTGTGTTAAATTTTATATGCTTGTGTTCCTTTTGGGTTAAGAGTGAATTCCATTTGCTGGAATATCTTTTATCTTTCCTCACACTTAACCTAAAGGTGCCTCTAAATGAGTTTGAAGAGAAATATAGTAGTTTCTATGAGTATATTTAACAAATTATGTATGGCCACTTTAGAATAGATGAGACATTTCAAACTAGCTTGAGGAACTACCAGAAACTTCATTCATATTTCAAAGTTGATTTGGTGTCGTGGATAAGTTGAGAGATGCGATGTAAGGCAATTATCTCTTGGTATTTTTGCCCAAAACTTGCTTGTCCTACTCGGACGTACCATTGCCTTTTTGGTTGTCATTTATTATACAAGCATTTCATTAAACTAGGGGAATAGGAGAATCTACCCAATGAATGGAGTTCCATGAAACTGATGTCAATGGGGCTCTCAAGGTTCTGTGTTAGTTAGTGCTGGTTGAGGTTATCCTGTCATGAAAGAATTGGCATGCAGAAGTTGAAATTCGATCAGCCAGGAAGGAGGAACCCTTCATCCTTGAAGCTAATTTGTTGCCTTTTGGGTTTTGTTGGGTAAATGTGTTGTAAATAATATTAGCTGATATAGCAAAAATGCTTTAAAAATATTGGTTTGACCTGTTGAAAGGATGCAAGAAACGAAGTGAACTAGCTGTGCTATAATTTTTGACTTGGGGCAAGGAGTGGTAACTGCAGTCAGGATTTTCATTCATAATTTAATAGTTCATAGACCAATTTCATCTATAGTCTTGGCCAGTTTTAGGTGCACGGCAATGTTAGTTCAATCTGGTTCCTTTTACTTCTCAAATAGTATGAGTCCCAACTCTTGTTGAGATTTACTTGGTGTGCATAGAAATAACATGATTTTGTTTGATCAAATTTATGCATTATCCTTGATTCATTAGTGCATAAATAACATTATTATGCTATTATGTCTGGTCAGTTTTTTTATTGTGTCTGTCGCTTGGCTCATGTGATCCAATAATTTGTTTGAAAAGGAGGCATTGGGTCCAGTTTCATCATCATTTAACAGCTAGTCTTACGGAGGGTTTGATGTTGCATGTAGTTTTATGCTCCACTCTCATCATCTGAACTCACCATATACCACAAAAACACATTTGGCATGACCCAACTTAGAGCAGATTTGGTTGCAGACAACATAATTGATGTAATAGGACGACCACTTGCCCCCAATATTATTAGGCTTGGAGTGTCTTGGAAGATCATAATTCATATCTAAAGTTAAGTTGTAGCCCTGTGAGGAGATGACCTAGGAAAAAACAGAGAAAAGGGGACCTCTAGGAGAAGTCAAAGCAGAGGCAGAGATGGTCAATCAGTTAAATGAAACTGAGCCATACCAGGATTTCAGTTGACCTATAATTGAAACCGAAAACCGAACTAAACAGTTCAAGTTCTATTAAAACTAGAACTTTCTCTTCGGTGCCTGCATGATTAGCTGTAATTATTTTTAAAAAATATTTTGCTTCAAGTTTCATTTGTCTTTGGATTCTGCTACGTTCAAATTAGTTAGTCTGTTGCTTGTTATTATTATTATTTTTTGGTGATAATTTACCCATAATTGAATGAGAAAACACGCATTTGAAGGAAATTGAGGAGATGCTAAAATAAGTAATAAAATTTAGAATTGCTTGAACACAGTGTTAGAGATCCGAGGGTGAGAAGTTGTCTGCAAGCGCAACCATGTTTTGCTGTTATTAAAAACATATGTTGATCAACTAAACCAAATGTTGAATGTTATGTATTCAGAGGATTGATCATCAAATATTAGTGGCAGTCTTATTCATGTAAAGTCTAAAACTGTTTATGTGCATTTTCATAATCTTGGCATAATGACCTTATTCATTGCCTGGCAGACTGTTAGAGGAAAGTGCTTTGATAAGTGCATCACAAAACCTGGCAGCAGTCTGAGTGGGAGTGAGAGTAGTTGCATCTCCAGGTGCATAGATCGCTACATTGAGGCCACTGGTATCATCGGCAGAGCCTTGTTTAACCAACGCTGAATGCTCCTAACACACTTCTTCATTTTAGTAGATTAAACCCCATTGCAGAGTTGAAGGATGACTAGTCTTGAGACTTTATGCTCCTTCATACTATCTTTTATATGCTTCTCTATATTCTTTTTTTTAAGAGTTGAATCCAAAGATTTTTGCAACTGAGTAACTATAATCTCAATCATTATACTGCTTAATTTTGCAGATGGTTATTTATATCGAATTTCATATAATGGCTGAAAACTTGCTCAGTGATTTTATATTGTGTAGCTTTTTCTTGTCTATTTGATGTCGTTTTTGAATGAGTATATAACATCACTCAAGGCTTTTGCACATTCTCTTAGCGCCACATCACATGATGCTGTAATTAACTAGCAAACAGAGAAATGTTGGGTCACTGCCTGATAATATGGGCTCTTCTTCTTATGCAAGGGCCCAATTGTTACTCACTTGCAGTCAAATTCATGGGCTAGTCTGGGCCAGCCCATTACCATTTCTATACCATTAGTGTAAACCTCCCAACCTTGGTCACCTCCCACTCATTCTTTTTTGAAAATCAAAAGAAAAGAGAGAAAAAAAAACTCCCAAGTTCCCAAGTTCTTTTACCTTAAAAGACAATATCATATGCCAAACGAATGCATTAATCATCAATTGAACGTGTTCGATGTGATCACTGATCATTAGCATCGTCGATTCAATCTCGAACTGTCAACTCAATCTCCCCATTACTACCAATTCAGGGGGAAACTCGGACTATCATGTTAGATCCCAAGTTAGGTCGAAAATTTATCTACACAAACATGATATAGGACCCCAAGCTAGTGCTTGGCACATGTATCCACCAACCGTAATAAAAATATATTTGACGTATGGAAAACTCTTGTCAAAGACTCGTATATCACGCAGATGATAACAAATAGTGACAAACATCCGTTATGTGTCATTCAAACAACAACAAAATGTGACAATCACAATAATGAATAGTGATAGACATCCATTATGTGTCATTCAAACAACAACAAAATAACTCAATCACCAGAAGGAGTATTTATAAATCATGTATAGTAGATGTCAACTGTCATAAATGACGAACTTAGCTCTATTAGACCACTGATTTAATTGTTTTATTTAAAAAAAAAATTATAGTGGAGAATCTAATTCTGATAAATATAGGTACAAACATTGATTATAATAACCCCACAAATAATTTGAAAAAGTAATAAGCTAGCTAGAGCAGAGTGGGCACTCATGAATGGGTTACCACGTGTAGTTGACTCTCTCTATATAAACCAGATTAATTCTGCTCCATCCCTTCGTTTTCATCCTCCAATCTTCATCCAGGTACTCTTCCTTTCCCCTTTCAATTCTTGTTGCGCTTCCCATCTTTCTCTTTCTCGATGCAATACAGATCTTTCAATCACTGTTTCTATCTATGATTACATTTTCTTAATCTTTTCCTAACCCATCTATGTTTTTGATGATTTATGTTCGTTTTTGCAACGTGAATTTACTGCTTTTTTTTCGATCTTGATCTGCCATTAGATCTCTCATAAACCTCAAAGTTGTTTTCTGTTGTTGAAATTTTCCCTCTTTTTTGTATTATGATTATGATATGATATCTATTATGTGAAGAGTAATCAAACGGCCTTCTCAAAAATAAAAAATAATAATAAAAGAAGAAGAAGAAGATTAATAAAACGGCAATCAAGGTTGATACATATCACTTTTAGAAAATAAGCTGTATGATTTATGCAAATTGGTTCAATCAATTATCACCTTTTTTCAGGTTTCTGATTTGTCATTATTAAGAAATTTTGTTGAATGGTGAAGTGAGGGGAATTTTCTATGTAAATAACTTTGGCTCACTGTTTACAATAAAGACAGAGTAGAGAATTAGTGAAAAAAAAAATTGTGTTTCAAATATTGATTTATGTTGAGTGTGTTTTTTGAACGAAAACCTATTGCTAGGACATATGGAGGGAGTTGAACATATAGATTGTAAAAGATCAGTTGTTTGGAATGAGGATTAGTTCTAAGGAGGAATGATTTCTGATTTCTTTCTTGAGTCCAGGAAAAAATGAGCAACGAGAACGAAGTTGAATCGGCACCTCAAAGGCAAACTCCCCGCTTAAACGAGAGGATCCTCTCATCTTTGTCGAGGAGATCAGTTGCTGCGCATCCTTGGCATGACCTCGAAATTGGTAATCAAAGATCCGGGATTAGGTTAATTTCGATTTCTTAAGGATGGTATTCACTTTGATGTCTTATATCTGTTTGCAGGACCTGGAGCACCACAAATTATTAATGTTGTATGTAATCTTTATCCTGTTCTTCAAGCTTTATATGAATCCAAGATGTTGTAATTTTCCTTCTGATTGTTGCAAATTTTGAAGGGCTGTGTTTATAAACTGTAAACTTTTTAGGTAATTCATGAAATTAAGTTCCTTATTCTTTCAGGTGATTGAGATACCGAAAGGAAGTAAAGTAAAATATGAACTTGACAAGAAAACCGGTCTGATCAAGGTATGATTATGGTACCTATGAGAATGATCTTCACATGGGAACTGTGCACCAGCAAACATTTGATAAATTCTCTCATTGCCCTGCAGGTTGATCGTATATTGTACTCATCGGTGGTCTATCCTCACAACTATGGTTTCATTCCTCGAACACTATGTGAAGATAACGACCCAATGGATGTGTTAGTCATTATGCAGGTAAGAAACTCGATCAAGACTATAAAACAACACTAATTATTCTGTATTATATACTTCACAATGATGTGAATTTCCTTTGTAGGAACCCGTAGTTCCAGGTTGTTTTCTTCGAGCCAGGGCGATAGGCCTGATGCCAATGATTGATCAGGTATTGCTAATCTGCTAAAATGGAGTGAAATTAATAGTTTTCAATGATTGGAAATATACGTTCTTAAATTTGTTTGTTAATCAGGGAGAAAAAGACGATAAGATCATAGCTGTTTGTGCTGATGATCCTGAGTATCGACACTTCACTGACATCAGCCAGCTTCCACCTCACCGTCTTACTGAAATCCGGCGCTTCTTTGAAGACTGTATCCATTTAAATATTTCATTAAGATCTGGGAAACTAGTTTTGCATCCAAGATAGTTTACGATAAAATTTTCTGAACAATTATTTAGATAAGAAGAATGAGAACAAGGAGGTGGCAGTTGATGCGTTTTTGCCTTCAGATACTGCCGTTGAAGCTATTCGACACTCCATGTAAGTTTCGGATATTACTATTCTTGCATATCAAAGCTGTACAAGTGTTCTTCTTCAGAATCGTTTTGATTTTTTCGATCTTTTTAGGGACCTTTATGCTGAGTACATCCTGCACTCCCTGAGGAAGTAAATGAATTGAATGAAGATTTTTGCGAAAAAAATAACTTAACTTGGTCTCCTATGTGAGGGGGATGCATGGCTGAAAGGGGAATCCATTTATCACTCTTCAAGTTTCAATGAATTTGGTGTTGTGTATTTTCTTTACTTTTTCAAAACTATGGCTTAATCTGAGAACTTGCATCTGACGTTGATGGAATTTGTGAATTGGCACATTGCCTTTTATCAGTGTCTCGTATGGATTTACACGAGAGTTTGCAATTGCAGTTATTATTATTTTACTTGTTTTACTTTTCAAATTGGAAATTTGCTGCAGTAGCTTTCTTTTGGGAGGTGAAATAGAGATGTTGCCACCATGTTTGTGTATAGCAGCATCATTTTCTTTGTCTTTTTAGCATGCAAGTAGAGGTGTCCATCCGGTTCGGAAAACCAGAACCGAACCAGGGTCTAAGGTTTCAGAACCGTTGACCCCGGTTCCGTTCCAAACCGAAACCGCGAACTGTTTGACAGTTCGGTTTCGGTTCGGACATATTTCAAACCGTAATTTGGCGGTTAACCGCCGGTTTATCTTTTTTTTTTTTAAATTTATATTTTATATAAATAATATTATGTATTTATGTTATTTTACTCTTTACTTATAAGTTGTATTGATTATTACTATTAATTTGTATTAAAAGTTGTAATTTTTTAAGGTTTATGGTTTGTATTTGGTTGAATTTAAATTGTAATTTCTAATTTTTGAAATTGTAACTTATAAGTTGTAATGTAATATTATTGTAACTTGTAAATGTATTTTTAACTTATATCAAATTATTTACTCAAAAAACATTGTTATTATTTAATATATGAATAATTGTAATATTTATATGCAAATTTAATTAAGAAAAAAAATGACAAACTGGCGGTTCGAACCGGAACCGGCGGTTTACAAACCGGAACCGAAACCGGAATTCCCACGGTTCGATTTCGGTTTGATCCTTTAGGGCTTTTCGAACTGACGGTTCCGAACCGTTTCAGCACCTCTACATGCAAGTATCTTGGTATGCAATTCTTAAATGAAGAAAATAGAAAAGGTATTGTAGGAGTCCATTTGCAAAAATATTAAGATTATGTTTTGATTGAGTGACATTTCAAATTTACTCAAATTAGGGATTTAGGATGCTACTCAAATTGCTTAAAAATCAATACAAAATGAAAGTGATGGACTAAATTCATATCATTTAAACATCACCAATGAATTTTACTGTTTGAATTTCAAATGATTCAATCTAAACATAACAAATGTATTTTTAGCCCAAGCAAAGTTTAATAAAAATGAGAATCTGTATACCACACTCGTGACTACTTTTCGACTCACACTTAGAGAGATGAAATTCAATTAATAGGCATGGTAGAAAAACCATCGAGATAATACATACAGATTTTGCCTTTATACAATGCAAAGTTCTTTAAGCGCATACAATAGCAAGAAAACTGCAGATTCAAGAGGGATAGCTTTAGAGCATCATCAATAACCTTTGGTTTAAGTTACTAAATCCCACATAAATAACACTTCCAGTGTCTTCCAACTTTTATTTTTTTTGGAGCCAAAAATGTAAAAAGGACCATACAGAATACTGATCAGATTCTACTAGTACTTTCTGCTACACGGGAGTTTCAGTTTAAACCTTCACCATCAATCACATACGTCTGCTAAGTGCTAAGAAGGAAATTCTACACAAAGTGATTCCCTTATGAATAACAAAGAGCATGTACAAAAGACTTGGTAGTGAAACAAAACAAGGTCTATGCAAACCAAGTAAAAGCCATTCAGATCAAGTAAACAAACGGTAGCTTAAAATAAAAACCAAAAATAGGGGACTAACAAGGATGATAATTTCCACAGAACGGCCATGTTTCAACAAGTTCATCTCATCTAGAAATAATATCAAGAGGAGAAATTACGAGATCTGTTCTCTTTCAATCTGGATTGTGACATGACTGATATTGTATTCTCTCTTGATGTAGTCTACGACTTTGTCCAGCACCATGTCAGCATCCGCGTCAGGCTTAATTTTCACATGGCAAGCTAGTAAGACTTTCCCCACCGTAATTGCCCATATATGCAATTCATGAATCGCCACAACCTCCTCCATCTCACAAAGACCTCTCTCCAGCCTTGTTGCATCAATCTCTCGTGGAGTGCTCTCCATGAGAACTTCAAGAATGTTTCTCAGCATCCTGATTGTGGTGCCCAATACAATTACAGAGAAAATGAGGGTGCAGATAAGATCGATGATTTTCCACTCTGGTTTGTACCAGATAAGAGCTCCACCAATCATGACCCCAACACTCTGTATGGAGTCTCCGAGTACGTGAAGGTAAGCACCTTGAACGTTGATATTTCGTTGCTTCTTTCTTTTATTTTCACCTTCTGCCTTGGCTTCACTTTCGCTGGATTTGACGAGCAAAGACTCACTGGGGTCTCCACCAAGGACCTGATGATGTTCATCATGTTTGGATTGCCCTTGTTCGGTACAATGATACATGGTGACTGTCACTCCATGGTTATGTGAGTGGTCATCCTCAGAGCCATGATCATGACCCTCATGTCCATGGTCGTGCCCTGAATCATGCCCATGATCATGACTATGGCCGTGGCTGTGGCTGTGACCATGTCCATGACCATGTCCATGTCCATGATCATGTCCGTGTCCATGATCATGACCAAGCAAGACGGCCATGATAATATTGACTAACAATCCAAAAGCAGAAACAAGAAACATCAAAAACCCTTGAACTTCACCCGTCTCTTGAACGAGCCGAACAATAGCTTCATAAACAAGGATCCCAGTGAGAAGCCATATTAATTGAATGGATACCAATGCCCCAAGAATCTCTATCCTAAAAAATCCATAAGACTGGCGTGGTGTAGCTTCCCATCCTGCAGCCCACAATGAAAACAAAGAAATAGCAAAGGAGGCAACATCTGATAGCAAATGCGCAGCATCAGTCAATATTGCAAGACTATTAGCTTTGATACCCCCAGCAACTTCCACACTCATAAAGATGATACACAATACAACTGCAATCCAAAGTTTTCGCATAGAAGCGGCGCGCTCCTGCGCGTCCTTAGAACTAGCCTTGACATCAGCAAAACCACACGTTGCACCCTCACAAATCTTGTTTCCACCAGACCCCCTCTCTGATGATGGTACTATATCAGCAGAGACCTCAATGACATAACCGTGCTCTGAAGTTTGTGGCTCCATCTGATCATACACAAGTTTCATCGGTCAAATCATCTCACATATGGTAAAGCGATACAAAATTTAGAGAATTTACCAGCACAACATTAGGCGAAAATCAAGATCTTAAGCATAATGCATATACCTCTAATTAGCTAGTTCAACAACAACTTATCAATTCAAGATTAAAAATCTTTGAAATAACAAAAAAACAGGAAATCGTAATCCCTATAATTCATCTAATAACAGGCAAGAAATTAATCCAGTTGACAAAAATGAAAGCATAAGCAATCTACATGTACTTTATATATCACATATCCAATCACCATAAAAGTTTGATATCCAATCCGAATTCACCACCAACTCATATTCAAAAAATAGTAATCAGAGAAGATCTAATAGAAACTGCAGCATACAAAAGTAAAAATTTTAGGCAATCATACTTCTGATTTCCATAAATAGCACTCTTAATCACATTCATATACAGACACAGAACTCATATATCAATCAAAGGAATCTTGAAACCTCCAACAGAGTACCACAGGCAAAGACAAGATAAATAAACATTTATATAAATAAAAACCAACTTAAAACCCAAAAAAAGTACACAGAGAGAACACCAAAAGGAAAACACAACCATTATCTTACTCGCAGCCGCTACAGTTTATAAAAAGTGTGTTATGACGTATGTATATCAGCTGCAAATCACAAGTAAAGATATACCAAAAAACCAATGCAATTAAAAAAACAAAAGGCCACAAAAACAGGAAAAAAAAACGAACCACCCCCATGAATCGCCGCAACAAAAAACCTCAGAAGTTAGATCTTACACGCCATCAAAACAAAAAAAATCCATAAATTGCATGTACAAAGATACACAAGCACAACAAATTAATTGATATTAAATCCAAAAAAAAAAAAAGTAGGTGCATGATAGGATCAAAAGGAGGATCCAAAAAGAAGGGTACCTTTATGAAGATACGAATGCGAGGAGAAGGGGCAATAAATGAATTGAAAAAGAATAGTGGTGGGCGTGGATTATTGATAGGGTAGAGTTATGAAGAGTAGTAGATATTGAAAGAATGATAGAGAGAGAAACGAAGAAAAATGTGGATTTGTGAATAAGAAAGGGTTATTGAGGAAGAAGAAACAATCTCTCATCGCATATGATGAGGAGGAAGAGAGAGAAAGAGAGAGACTAAAATGGAATGGGTTTTTGATTTGGTAGATGCTCTATAAATTTGGAACAGCTGGATTTATTATTATTATTTTTTTAATTTTAATGATGAGTGATGACGATTGAGTATAATTGGTTTTCAATTTTTGCGTATGCTACTCATTCTGCTATTTATGTTTTGTTCCTATTATTTACTTAATTACCTTTTTTAAGGGATTATTACTAATAAGGTCCTGTCTCAAGAAAAATGTAAATATTTTTTGATTCTCCTGATTCGGATATATATTAGATCTCGTATAATTTGCTAACTACTTTTTTTGTTTTTGAATTATATTGTAAGACTATATTTCATTTTAGTTTAAATATAAACAAGTATTATTATAACCAATGAGATTTTCAATTTTAATGTGTATTTCAAAATAAATGTTGTACATTACGTATATAAAAAGATAACGAAATTATAAGATAAAACATCAAAATATAGTGGAGATTTAAATCGAATTTTGGCCATTTTTCAAATTTTTGTGTTTTTTAACCATGGATATTCTTATTATATTGTGTTCTATGCTATCATTTGTACTATTATAATTTATGTCATGTCGTGTGATCTCATATTTTAAAATTAAAACTTTCAGAATTTAATAAAAAGGAAAAAAAGGATGATTTTGAATGAGGATGGTTATATAAAAAGCTCCATTCGATTTAAAATTACAGATAAGTTATATTCAAAATAAAATGAAATTATACATTTAATTATTTAATTCTGCTTAATATTATCAAATTAACGTTTCACACGAGAGTGGATTAGACCCTGAAGGACGGAAACTGTTTGAAATAAAATTGGTATGAGTTTGAGATTCGGCAGATTCTAATCTAGAATATCTATCAAACAATTTTTTTTTTCATTTAATTTATTAAATGATGGAGTTTAAATTTATTGAGATTAAATATATTTGATGAAAGTTTATTATTATTAATATTTTTATGTTAATTTTATATTTATCTTTTATGATTCTAGATTTACAATAATACAAATAAGTTTTTTTTTGGTACTCAATCATTAATTAATTTATGAAATAAGAAAACAGAATTTTCTCTCAAATTATATTTGTTTTTCGGATATTATCAGTGTTAACAGATAAATGATGGATATTATCTTTGAGTAAGTCTCTTGTGAGACTGTCTCACGAAATTTTAATGCATGAGACGGGTCAACCTACAGTCCAATTACCCACCACTCAAACCCTACAATTCGGGCTCCGTCTCACAAAAGTTATATGTAACATCGTCTCACATGAGTTTTTGCAATTATATTTTATGTCAATGTTACATGGGTTTTCGTTATTTTGACTTTTTTTTTAATTTGTTAATTTAATTTTTTTTAATTGGTATAAATTTGACAAATTTATGAAATTAGTGCAAAACTATGCAACATGTGTAGATTGCAATAACATGAAATACATATAGAAGTGCATAATACATGCCTCTTTGGATCTATTTAGAAATTCAAATCAGGCATAATACATGCCTCTTTGGATCTATTTCCTGAGATGGATATTCAGGATTATTATATTTTAGAGGACTAGCCTAGAATTTGACCAGAAACTATATTTAAGAGCTTGCAATTTCCATCCAAATAAAATTCTATTTGGATTACAATAGAAAATGTTAATTAATTATTTCATTAAAATTAAGATAATCCAAAACAAGAACTTATAAAATAAGATAATGGACCTCTCTCTCTCTCTCTCTCTCTCTCTCTCTCTCTCTGACTAATTCAACGCTACACAGAAGTGTTAAAAGATGTCCCCCCTAAAGAACAAGACTACAAGTATACAATTATAAAAAGAAAGAATATTCTAAAGTAAGAGGCTGTTGAGATAATCTTATAAATTTAGATCCTCTAAGATACCTTTCTGGATGTTTTTAGTGTAATCTATTATTTATCAGTTTAACATAAGTTTTAAAATACTTAAATAGAATATCCTATTGTTGACCGGCCTCTCTTTCGGGTTGGATCTCATCTTTGAGCCCATGAATTGCGTGAGGAAAAGCTCAGTTAGCTCATTTCATCCTTTGATGGAACAATCTGGAAGTGATTGGAACCATCTCTGGGCTCGATCACCTAATGTTAGGGGAAACGCTTTGCAAATGAGCTATTCCCCAACCCCCTGTAACTCCATCCAAGAGGCGTACTTGTCCAAATGCGAGCTAGGGTCAGTTTCTGTTGGAAATTTTGGATTAAGATTCCAGAAATTTTGTCTTGCTTTAGGCATTAATTGCACGTGGGTTATGAATCCGATTGTGGCGAAGTAAAGTTGGAATGTGTTCACTTCCATGAGAGGTTCATGGCGAGATATTGTACGCCCAAAACGGATAAAGAGTGAATGAGAAATTGAATCTCAAAGTTGCATGTTTGAATCCTTGCTTAGACTTGGAAATTGGGAATGTGGGTTGTTGTCCCACGTTGGAAAACCAACACATAATTTTCCACTATATATAGTTTTTCACTATAGTGTGAGATTATTAATGTTGGCAAAAGGCTCTCTCTTGCGCGTGGGGGTGCAAATCAAATTCTAATTGAACTTCGGACCATGGAACTCGTGTGCACACGTGACCTGCGTACACGAATGTCGGTCCGGAAAGTGGCAGCCTCGCCCGGTTTTGCACCACCCATGACCTTTCATGTGACATGTCTTTTGGCCTTCCAAAATGTCATGGTTCTCCAACTCCTTGCATCAATTGTGCTCGACATTGTTGCATGTTCGTCGTTGTATCCTGGGAAACGGACGTCCTTTGAGCACTCGAGCACACTTTGGAGTGGGATGAATCTGTTTTAAGGAAATTGTGGTTACACAGGCCTCGGTTTTCCCTCGCCAAATTCAGTTTCCTTTCGGCTCTGTTTTCTTGCCATTTTTCCATTAAATTTGCAACGGTTTCACCATTGTAGAGACCAATAGGTGGTATTTTGAACTTCGTGGGGTGACCCGTCCCGCGATCTGGTCGGTGAATGGTGAGGCTTTCTTCCACTTTTTTCCTCTTTCTGACCCTAGCCTCAATTTCTGCCAATCTTCTTCTTAGTTCATGCTCTTCTTCTTTCTCATTCTAGAGGAACCTATCTTCTGGCTTTCCCTCGCTTCGGTATTCATTCAGGAAGTCTAACTTTCTCTGTGATCTTCCGGCCTCCTGAGCGGAGGTCGAGCCCATTCTGTTGAATACGCTCCTGGTCTTAATCGGCACCTCTAGTCGGGCCGGCCAAAACCTGGCTTCTGTTTGGGTTCTTTCAGAGGACGGAGTTCGTTCAGCTCGCTGGTCTTCCACCGGAGCTTTTTCCAAATTTCTTCTCTTGAGTCCAGGCTCATCCGAGGATTGGGTGTCCTCAAGTTCATGAGCTGTGTTGCTCTTCTCCCTTGCCTTTGCTTCTTTCAGTCGTTCGTTGAATTGGAACATGAGGGCCTTGATCTCATCTGAGGTCATAACTGTTTCCTTGGGTAGACCCGAAGATAATCCTTCCTTTGGGGTGTTGATCATGACTCCGGAAGTGTGGTGTTGTTGTTTATGGCCAGAGCCGCCAGGTAACAGATTCTGGCTCTGAAGTCCAGGTGGAACCCCCTGTTCTTCGTTATCATTCACTGTGTTCGTCATTTGAGCTATGTGTTATTCTTCCCCCATTCTTCTAGCGCCAAAATGTTGACCAACCTCTCTTTCGGAGTGGATCTCATTTTTGAGCCCATGAATTGTGTGAGGAAAAGCTCAATTAGCTCATCTCATCATTTGATGGAACAATCTGGAAGTGATCGGAACCATCTCTGAGCTCGATCACCTAATGTTAGGAGAAACGTTTTGCACATGAGCTCTTGGCTCTAGGAGGGGTGAACCTTCGACCTTGTGGTCAACAGCCACAAGGTCGATATATATACTATTTAATAGTATAATTGTTAGAACACATGAACACAAACACAATTATCTTCAAAGATTATTTTCATATTTTAATTTTAAAATTACAATTTTACTAACTCATGAAAAGGCTAAAATAAAGGGGGATGAAACAAACATATAATTAGACAGATTTTCAACGCTGTGAGTTGATGAGAAAACAATGATTTTCATAAATGTATGTTTAAAATACATAAGATAATTTATTTGAAAAAAAAAAATTGACTTGCAATTTTAACTTATTAAATTAATTGGTTTAAAAAAACTTATTAAATTAATGAAAAAAATTAATATATAAATAAATATAAAGCTATGTTATAAATGTAAAATATGTTTCAATAAAATGTTTTACTAATCAAACTATATAGGTTATTTGCTAAATTATATTATAGCTAGGGCATAACAAAACTATAAATATCTTTTAAAAAATATTTATAAGTTATTTTATTAAATTAATTTATAATTCTTGTAAAAAATCACTTCTTGCGCTAGTGTTTCAAAATATAAGTAGGAAAATATATTTTTTATTAATTCACTTTTTTTCCTTAATTTGTCCTCCAAAGTTTTATTTGTATCAATTTTTGCTCAACTTCCCTTGACTTTTACCCATATGTTTTTTGTTGTTTTTTTTTTTTTGGTCATACTAATGATAATAATTTCGAATTACATATGATCCGAAACACCTTAATAACTATTAGTTAAGATCTATTAGAAAATTAAGACTTTCTTATTTCTCTTAATTAACAATTTAAATTCTAATATTTTATTTGAAAGTTGATGAACTTTTCATTTATAATGTATATCAAATACTTTGAAACATCACAAACTTTTATAACAAAGAAACAATGCACCAATGTTAAGATCTTATACATAACCGACGAAATTAACTTTTTATTTATTTATTTACACACAGTGCACTTAATATATACTTTTATATTATTTCTTGAGGCTAATCATATGTTATTCTTAAAATGTAATCAGCCACCTAATCCAACATTAATTAATGATAATAAATACGTACATAGGCCATCGTTTCTGACATGGAAAAACAAGATCAGTGTCTAACTAAATACTGTCTTAATCAACTTGTTACAGCTAAATTTAAATCTGAGGAAATAAATATTGAGATTCTGGAATACAATCAATAAAATTCTCATGAACAGACAAATTAAATAGAATTAAAAAAAAATGAACACAGGTGTACCTAACCAGTTCTACTTGTCTCTACCCATTCACCATCACCATAGTAAATATTGAAGCAACTCTGTATTAAATTATTGAGTATTTTGACATTTATGTGTTGTCAATTATTGAATGCTACCATATATATACACAATTGCTACAAGCAGTCTATTCAGTGGATTTTATTTTATATACCCATAACCCTCACTTCAAAATTCATATATAAATTAGTGAAAATGAATTTGGTTTATGGATTAAAAAGATTCGTTTTATGGAAACGATATGTGAGACCGTTTCACGTAAATTTTTGTGTCATTTTTATAGCATTTACAAATTACTACTATGTCATTTCCAATGTAGAGAGAGAGAGAGAGGAAAATGAATACGTTCTACAAATTTACCATAATTTAAAATTAATTTTTTTAAAAGTGTTACATGAGATTATCTCACGGATTATGTTACATAAGACGCTTCAACCCACAACCTACATTTTACAATTCATATATAAATTAATGAAAACTGAGTTTGATTTGTGGGTAAAATGAATTCAACTCACAGAAATTATCTATAAGAGCGTTTAACAAAAATTTTTGTATTTTTTTAAGTGAGCTAACTTACTCTAAAATTTATTGTATTTTGAAATATTAAAAATCATTTAATTTAAAGGATTGCGTAGGATAAAGATTTGTATAGAGATGCCACGTTAATACTAATAAAATGTGTGATTTCATATGGAAAAAAATTATGTTGTATTAGGAAGTGAAAAATAAGGGTAAATGTTAAATATTACATGTAGGTTAAAATACAATTTTAGGGGTGAATATTAAAATTTGACTCGTAGTAATATCACCAATAAAAAAAACAGTGTAGAAGCAATATCCGATATCTCTGTGAGAAACTCAACGAATACAACAATTTATTTGTCGTCATGCCTGTTTTTTTATGTCGTTTGCACATTTGAACTTATTTATTTGGACAAAACTTATTTTAAAGTCATGTTTATTAATTTAATGAGGTTGTCGTATTTAATTTAATTTTTTTTTTTTTTTTTCCAATTCAAACGTAATTGGAGAATTCATTAGTATAATTATTGCAGGCCTCATAATGACCACAAAACATCCAAGGACCATATAGGGAAAGTTGAAGAATGAGAGAGCATTGATTAAGTAGGTCAAATAATAATCCTCACTACAATGAAAATTATATTCTTGGACCCCTACGGACATAATAGACCCAAAAGGGGACAAATTTTAGTACTATTGTAAACATAATATCTTTTATTTAATTAATGTTTGATTTTCTAATTTGACAAATTTAGGACTATTGTAAACATGATATCTTTTATTATATTAGTGTTTTTTGTTTTTTGTTTTTTGTTTTTAATTCGACTCCATGATCCTTATTCAACGTATACGTGATGATGTTACATTAGAGCAGGGTCGAAATTAGTAAATACAACTCATAATTGAAGTTATGATGCTATGTTTACTAAAATTATAAAGATAATCTACCTTATATGTATGTCTTTTTGACTCGAATATTAGAATTTGTTCAAGTTGAGAAATGTATTTGATATCAGGCTAGAGATAATGTGCTCTACAAACTTATCTTTTGAGTAGGTCTGAAAAGGAAAAAAAGAAAAAGAAAAAAAATAAAACTAACATTTAATTTAAATCACAAAATAAACGAGAACCATCTGTATTTTTTTTTTTTTTTTGTAATTTGATAATTGATCATGTTACATTCATAATAAAAATACTTGTTTACAAATATAATTTTAGTAGTCCAAGAAATGGTTAAAAATACTTGTTTATAGCATTAAACTAACATGAATGAATATTATAAAACCCAAATATTATAGGATGTATTAAAAGATATTAAAGCTAAAACAAATGTAATCTTACAATGACTAATTAATAACTAGTAGTTAAATATATAATTCAATAAATAATAAATCAACTAATAATAAACGAATTTCAAACTAACATGTTGGTAAATAGTTCGTGAACAAAAAAGAACATTTGTTTTCACATATATGCTCTCACTAAAATTAAGAAACTAATATGTTATCTTAGGTTGAAGATGGATAGAGTGATTTGAAATTGAGTATTCGAAATGAATGAATTTCAAATCCACACAAGTTAGAGTTAATTTGAAATTCACATATGTTGCTAAAAAATTAGTTAAAATGAAAGTCATAAACTTCAAATCAACATCTATTCAAACATCATCAATGAATCTGCTACCATTAATTTTAAATATATCATCAAAACCTTCCATCCAAACACAATCTCAATATATCTACGAGTTGTTTGTCGAATGCTCTATTCATTTACGAATCTACTTTTAAGGATGAACACTTGAATATGTAAAGGACACCAAGAAGAATGATAGATTTGTGAAAAAGAATTGATTCAGTGAATGAGATGCACAAAAAAGTGGTCCTCAAGTTAAAGAGTGTTGCCCACAAAACAATACATGTTTGAGTCTCTCTGCAGTGGTCATGAGTGGGCACATGAAAATAGACACCCAGTGATATGCTAATCAATAAACCCTTTATCATGAATGGCATACTAACTGAATTTCTTATGTTATTAGTATATATGATGCAAGATTTGAATTAATATGAAAATTGGAGATAGAATCATATATAATTTGGGATAGCTTATCTTTTGTTGTGATTGACAAGTTCACTCAACATTGTTATAAGATGCAGAGAAAAGGATATATGAGTGGTTGATAATATGACAAATGAAACACAAACCATTTGTGCAAAGATGAAAAGTACACACAATGTAAAGTTGTTTCTTTATAAGATTGATCACACACGTTGTGGAGGAATTAATCACCAACAAACATTCTTTCAATGTTCTACAACAACGGGTTTTTAGAACAAAACAAATTTAGACATCGGTTGAACCACTAATTGGCAACTATAGTAGACTAGAAAGGGTAACGCCTAATTTAACCGACTTTTTGCAACGTTTTTTTTCTTTTTCCCAGTTTGCAACCTCCAATCAATTTTCTAACCACTTTTTTCGTTGCAATCTAATTTTAAAGGGTGTTTTTCTTGTACTATTACTTGAATAAGGTAAATAATTCCTATTTTGGAAAAGATTATTTCTTTTTCATCACGAAAAAATTTATAAAAGAATTTCGGTCATCCTATTCCTGTATTCAACATGAAATGAAAAAAAAAAAAAAAAAAAGATTCCGTATATTTTCAAGAACTAATAAACTATATGGAAAGTTTTGATCAAAATCAATAGCAACCCCCCCCCCCCCCCCCCATTTGGTCACCTCAATCTTGAATTTAATATTAAACGAAAAATATTAGTAATTTCCAAGAATTGTATGCCAATTAAAAATTGCATGTCAGAAAATGACATCTATAATTGGCAAAGTTTATACCATTTAATGTGGTTTCATGTTGAATGTTAGACTGTGGTGGTCGAAATTAAGATTTTGCTATTGATCTTGAAAAACTTTTGTGATGAGATAAAGGGAACTTTTTTCAAAATAAAGGATTCTTCTTCCGAATCCATGGGGAAAAAAATAAAAAACTTCTTAAATTAGATCCACACAAAAAAGTAGCAGAAAAATTAAAGGTTGCAAACCTAAAAACATGAATCATATAGGTTGCAGAAATACCCAAAAGGAAAAAAGACTTTAAATCAGATTCCGGCAAAAAAGTGATGAGAAAAATGACCAGAGCATCTAAAATTAAAAAAAAAAAAAAAAAAAAAAAAAAGGACATAAATTGCAATATGCTAAGAGAAAATTGAAATGAACCCTTTAAAAAAGATAGCCAAATAGAGTGATGATGTCTGAAAATCTTAGCGAGTGCATGCAGCTAAGAACAATAGAAGCTAACTTATGAAAACGCAATCTCAACAGTACTTGCAATGAAGAGTATCTAAGCATGTTATAATGCTTGTATTAATTATAGACAAACAACTCACATGGATCTTCTCCACTAACCCCCAAGGGAAAATCTTGAAGCCATGATGAACTATTTCATAAATATGGTACAGCCAATTTGAATTACTTCCAGATACAATTAATCATTTGAGGCAAAAATGAAGCAAAATAAATTCAACTGAAACAAGAAAAGAAATGGAAACCTACACAGGTGCCTTCACTTTTGGTTCAAGTACAGGAGGGTCGATATCAATTCCCATATTTGCTGCAGTGCCTGCTATAATTCTCATTGCTGACTCCAGAGTCGTGCAGTTCAGATCTGGCAATTTTTCCTGTGCAATTACTCGCAGTTGGTCGATTGTCACCTTCCCGACTTTCTCCAGCTGAGGGTTTTTAGAACCTTTATCTACGCCTATATAGGAAGAACAAGGAAACTAATTAGCAGCATGCATAATTGCATTTACAAGCTTATAGTGGTGAATGTCAATAAATTGAATACCTGGGAATAAGGTTGAAAAACTTTCTAAAGAAACTACCTAATGAAAATTACAAGAAGTGGCAAGTAGTTTTCCATTTACACAATGAAGAGTGTGATCTTCGATGTGCAAAAAGCAATGGGATCTCATCTGGATGGCTTATCTTGAGTTCAAAATGCAGAACGATTTAAACTTAAACTAATAAAAAATGTGAGAATTTGATTACAGGATGCCTTAATTTGAGTTCATAAAGGAAAAATAGTGTAATATCAAACCAATGTCCTCAAATCCTCAAAACTTCTTGTATGGGAAGTTTTGTAGGAAGATAAAATCAAAACATCCTTAAAAAAAAGTTCAATCCCTTTTAAAAGGATTCAAGAGAAAGCTAGGTACCATCATTGCAACATAAGTGGAATGATACAGTTCATGGAACTAGATACTGACATGATTGAGACAAAATGCAGCATAAAAAGAAAGAAATTATCAACATTGATGCCTCGACATCATCAGCAAGCCAATATAAAACCACCAGTCCTGATGAAGTTCAAAAATGGATTCTAACTGTTCTAGTCCAAAGAAATTTTAGTTCAAGTATGCCTCCTAATCTACGTTAATGATATGTCCAGAACAAATCATTTGCCCACAACTTTAAATCCTGCATGCCTACTGTTTCTACATACAATAACACAAACTTCAGAAAAAAATTAACAATTCAGATTAAAACTGTGAAATTCAAAAACATTCACATGGTGCTGCATTTCTGTGAAAAATAGCAGGAAAGATATATAATGATAACTATAGCACCTCAAAGTTATGAATAAACTCTCCCATGGTTGATTGAAGAATAACCTTTTTCATATTTACTATGGCACCTATTTTTAAGCTTCAAATACATGAGGAGGATACAATATGCTGCAGCCTTATCTTAGAAGGAAAAATAACTCATCAAATACAAGTATACGAATACAATTGGATAATCCCACTAGCTACATTGATTTTCATTTCCTTCCTTGATGATCCTTCTTTTACAGATACCTCATTTGACTAGTAGGCAAAATTCAGATATACAAGTTCATATGTGTAATCACTCCAATAAAACATCAATGATGATGCACTTATCCTACCCCTGGTAACTTTTGATTCATGATTTTCAACCATTCATCATTTGTTACTTGACAAGAAATAATAAGATAAATAGTGTTGCCAATATCGATACTCTTCTTCTATTTCTTTTTTTGCAAGGAACATGACGCTAAAGTAATATGATTTGGATGCATTGTTACTTCAATTCACACATTTATTTTGTTTTGGACAACATACTTATAGTTTTTTGTATTCTGGATCATTTTAATCATATTAGTAGTTTCTTTAAATTCTTGTTTTCATCACTTGCTTCACTAAACACAAACAATTTACAAAAATATAAGAGCATAAGAAACAGGGGAAGATTACCAGCAGCTTTCAGCAACAAAACCGAAGCAGGTGGAGTCTTCAAGATAAATGTGAAGCTTCTATCCTGTAAATAACCAAACCCCCATTTCATCAAAACCAAATCCCTAGCTTTCTTCAAACCCAAACTCATCAAAGGCAACAGAAATAGCAAACGAAACTCACATCGTAAACCGTAATTTCAACAGGAACGATATAGCCGGCCTTATCAGCAGTTCGAGCATTGTAATCCTTACAAAACGCCGCTATATTCACACCCTTAGCACCCAATGCCGGCCCCACCGGCGGCGCCGGAGTCGCCTTTCCGGCCTCCAGTGCCAATTTCACCACCCCAACCACTGTCAAATTAATGAACAAAATCACACACACAGAAACCCATCAAAACTATCGAATAGGGGGTTTAGGGCTACCTTTTTTGGCTTTTCCACCGGGTTTAGGAGGAGCCATGGAAATTATGGTGAGAGGGCGCGGAGAGGACGAAAGACGCAACACGCGATTCTTGCTGAAGAATTGCAGACTGGTTGTTTGGTTTGAGGATAAATTGAGGGATGAAGAAACCATAGACGAAGATGGAAGCCTTCCTTCATTGTCGCCATAATTCTTCTTCTTCGCATTATGGTAATTTCGAGAAGAAATCGAAATTGGAGCGTTGTAAGCACTGAGAGATGAAGAAGCCATTTTTCGTCGAAGTGGAAGCGAACACTGAGCAAGCTACTTTTATCAAAATGGATAACACAACGTAATCCTGAACATACTCGAAACGACGTAGTATGTGTTTGGGCCGTTTTCCCAACAAAAGCCCAAATTTAACACTGGTCTCAACTGTGGACTTAGAGTGAAATGGGCTGAGTAGCCCAAAGTATTAATTCCCACTGTTTACCGGCCAGCTTTGTTTCTAGAAGCAGTGGGGCCTGTTTCCAGACAATGGAACCTCAGCAAATTTTGTCTGAAATATTAAATAATTACACTGCACTGACAGTGAGTTACGAAGCTTTATTTCGCATCAAATCTAAAAATAAAAAAGCTAGATTATACTATCTCCGTCCCGACTCAACTTGCCTACGTTGACCGGGCACGGAGATTAAGAAAATGCAGTTGACTCAAGTGGATATGCACTTTTTGATGGTATTTTTGTAATAATATGCACATCAAATCAAGTGGATATGCACTTTTTGATGGCATTGTTGTAATAATGTTGAAATATAGGGATATTAAGGTAAAAAAAATTTATTATTTATGGGCTGACAAGTTGAGTTGGGACAAACTAAAATGATAAGTAGACAAGTTGAGGTGGGACGGAGGAAGTAAAGTTTATTTTTCGTATAACGTGATTCCACGTGGACATTTTCAAGAAGAAAATCATCCCGTGCTTGGTGGTCTGTAGTAATGATGATAATGATGGTGGCCAATCGAGAATTGAATACGCAACACTAATTTGAATAAACTAAGCAATCTTTTGCAGCCACAAAATAAAAATAAATAGATGAACTAAAACAATCCTAATTTTAATCCCATAATTTAATGGTAATTCTACGAGATTAAACTCTTTTCTTTTTAGTATGATTTTTATTAAAGTGTTTCACAAATCTAATTTTGTGAAATTATTAACTTATAACTCACATATAAGTTTATAAAACTGAATATTATATTCTTTTGTGGATAACAAACAAAGTTCATTTCATGAATAGTCCATGTTTCGATGAAGCAATTTCAGTAATGGTTGATATTTATGATAATAAATTGATAAACAATGTTTGAATTGATACAAATTTAAGAGTTATAACTTTTATTTTGAACTAATTTTTTGATAATATGAATAAATCTTGAATTTACATTGATTTAAATGAATCTAAATTCATTCATTCTAATCTATTATTTCAAATCTCTCGATCCAACTTAATTTCATTCAAATGTATCGCATATCACATCCTATGATATGAGGATAACATGGTAGAATAGTTCATCGCCTTGAAATTTTCAATTAGTAAAAATTTGGAACCAAAAGAAAAAAAAAAACAATTAGTAAAAATTTGTAACCAAAAGAAAAAAAAAATTATAAGGATGAGATTATGTACACCCCAAATTTTACCAAACATGTTTTTTTTTTTTCCATAAATAATATTCCTCATTTTTTCAAAATAAAAAAAAAAATTCAATATTTAGTTTTTTTTTTAAAGAAAATATTTAGCATTTTTTGTTGGATGTATTTGTATGTAAATGGGACTTTTCAAAGTTAACCATCAAAACATCAAGTAAAGTATAAAATATTAAGTTATAGAATTTATAAAGTAAAATATAAAAGTAGCAGTTGAATTTCTTAGCAGCACTGATAAATTTTGGGAAAGATTCAGTTTCTTCTCACTCCTCTTCCACTCCCCTCCTCTCCTCCGATCTGCAATGGGATTTCTGTTCCACGCCATTAAATTACCCAAAGCCATCTCCGTCTCCTTCTTCTTCGACATATTCTCTAACGCCACTCTCCTTTTCATCGGAGCACTCTCCTATCTAGGTCTCTACAAGCCACCCCCTGAAGAAGATACCACTGATTCCACCCCCAATTCCAACAATTACATCCTAATCCTCGATAGCTCCTCCCCCTCCCTCGTCCCCATCCCCGTCCACGTCGTCACGGCGGCGATCAAGAGCAGAGTCCCGATTCTTCAGTACCAGGATCTCCTCCTCCGAGAAGAGGGGCAAAATGGTCAAAAGGTATGCAGCATCTGCTTGGAGTGTATCGAAGGGGTTCACGAAATCAGAGAGCTCTGCAATTGCAGCCATTTGTTCCATAGGGAGTGTTTGGATACGTGGATTGATGAAGGGCAGGTAACTTGCCCCTTGTGTAGATCAATGATGTTGCCTCCTAAAGTTAATCTTTTCAGATGTAATGAAAATCGAGAAATTAATGCCCATTTAGTGGATTAGGATTTTTGTTTTATAAACGACTTCGTTTTGATGAACAATAGTATTTGCTGGTTTTTTGGAGTTATTCGAAGCCACTTGTTGCATTATTTGGTGCAATGTTTCTTGTTTTACTTTAATCATTGCTGATTGATTATTAATTGTGTCTCTCTTTTTTTTTTCTTCTGTTTGCTCACTTGTTTTTGTTTTTGGAGTCTTTGGTGGTTGTTTATTTGAAGCCGACGTTTCTGCCTTATATCTTTATGTCCGTATTTAGTTTTTTTAATTCTTGTGTTGGGAATCACATTAGGTATACCTAGAAATTGTATGTCGTTAGAACCTAGAAACAATGTGTTTTTACGAGTTTGGATTTATGATATGAGATTTTGGAGGATTTAGATAATTTGAATTTTAAAAATATTATTTTTGTATTGAGATTTTATAGGGTCCTATCGTTTGCATATGGTTAATATATCATTTTGAACTTGAGAATTATTAAAAAAAAAACCTATTGTAAATTATAGAAAAAATACGGAAAAACATAATTATAAGATTTTGTAAATTTCAAATCATGGTTTGAATTGAGTTTTCAATTCATCCAAAATTCGAATGAACCAAATTCAAATATAATTTACAGGATTACATTATCTCAAAAAATTAAACTTGTGACATGGCGGGTGAAAGTCATACTCTTTAAAATAGAATCTTCATTTATTCATTTAGGGCTCGTTTGGTTTGATGGGTAGGTTAGTTAAATTTAATATGGTGGGGTGGGTTAACACTATTCATAAAATGGTGATTTGATGTTATTTTGTTGTTTGGTTTGAATGTTGGGTTGTTGGTTTAAATTAAATTGTATGTTTGGATTGTGTGTTTTCTGAATTTTGGCATGAGTTTATTTATCTAACTTTTGTTTGGTTCATAGGTTGATTTAAATTACATGCAAAATGTCAATTACACCCCACTCATATTTTTTGTATTTATGCTCTATTTTTAAAAATAAATTATTAAATAATTATTAAATTGGATTAGGTTCTTGAATAAAGGAGTAACTTTAATGGCAAACAAACATAGGGTTTGCAGAGCATTAGGTTCTTGAATAAAGGAGTAACTTTAATGGCAAATATGATATTTTGGCAAAATGAAGGGTATTGATGTCATTTTACAAGGGAAATCATGAGCAATATAGTGAATTCAAATTATTTTACTGTACATGATATGAAGAGTTAAATTAACCTACCAATTTTAGTGGGTTTATTCAACACTCAATAGCACACTTTTTAACCCAACAGAAACATGGCTGGAAACTAAACCGGGCTCTCAACTTGTGATACAAACACAATTTTAAGTTGGTTAAGGACCTTTAACACACCTAACCCTCAATCCAAACAACTCCTTAGTGGAGATACTCATTGATTCCGGGCCATCCAAAGCAATCATCTGTTTTATATTAATTAATTTGAGAATTATTCCTCTACCTATCGTGAAGATATATTAACGTTCATTGTTATTAACATTCATTGTTATTGTATTATAATCCAACACAATCATTAGTTTAAAATCATGATATTTGATGGAATGAGATATTATATAACACATCGGTGGTGGGTATATTAAAACTAAACCAAGGTGGGTAGAGAAATTAATTTATAAGTAATTCTTTATTTTAGGGGATTTTAGAATTGGTCCTTTTTTTTCTTATAGATGGCCATTTCTAGTCTTGCCCGGTTAGAGTTCTTACATGCGGTTTTATAGTAAATTCAAGTCTATATCACCTATTCTTTTCTTCCGAGCAAGTAAGTAAATTATTTCGAATATCTATTTTCTCATTCACCTTGATTGAGTTTTCTCCTTTTCAAATCTTTCACCTAGTTTTCCCTTAGGCTCCGTTTACTTTGGCAAATAGAGATATGTTAATTATTTAAACTAGTGAAATACCTTCATAAAATAAGATATAATTTGTTATACTTTTTCAATGTTTACTCTAATATATAATATTTAGATATCTTATTCATTGTTTACTATGTAATAAATGAACGTTAGAATAAGAATGATATTATCTAAATGTCCTTTTTATGTAAATATTTAATGTTTACTAAGGATCGAAATATAATTTCCTAATGTTATCCCAAGTTTTGGGTGAACTAACCTGGATTATCATCCAAGGTGATAAGAATAATGACGTGACAACATAGATATTTAAACTTCGTTCCAGAATATTCTCTAGATTAGATTATATCACTTGTATATGAGATTGTATATCCTTATATTTCTCAACTGCATATAACTATTAATATGGAATATACTCATCACCATTTTCACAGTGATTTCATTATTCATCTTTACATGGTATCAGCTGGATAACACCGAAACCTTCATCTCGTATTCTTCATCTCTCATATCTCGCATTCACGGCAATACATCTATCCTGCTCTTTCTTATTTCTTCATTTGTTAGTTTCTCTAATGGCTGACAACACGAAGGATGTGATACCAGTGGCACAATTGAGCCACATGCTCATTATTCAGTTGTCTTCTTCAAATTTCCTTCTCTGGTGTAATCAAATAGTCTCTATGCTCGTCAGTCATGAACTACTCGGGTATGTTGATGGATCGAATCATACACTTTCTCCTACCATCATTGACGACAAGGCTGCTCCGGTTCCAATGCGACGTGGTATGCTAAGGATCAGCATATCCTAAGTCTTCTTCTCTCATCTCTCACTGAGGAATCAATGACGAAGGTCATTGGTTGCTCGTCTTCTCGATCGGCTTGGCAAGCATTCGAGGCAGTGTTTAGCTATCTATCTGTCTCTCGTGCTCATCAATTAAATGGAGAACTTGTGTCCCTTCGCAAGGGCTCATCTACCATCGATGAATACATCCAGAAGTTTAAATTAATTTGTGACCAACTTTTAGCGATCGAGCATCCCGTGGAGGAGGGCGATAAGAGTCATTACTTTTTACATTGATTGGGCTCGCAATTCATGAATTTTTGTGATGTACGAATGTCTATGGTGCCCATCCTATCCTTTAAGGAGTTGGTTCATCAAGCCAAGGCTTACGATACTCTTCATACTACCATGAATGAGCAAGCACCAGCTATTTTCATTACCCAAGCGCGTCATGGTGGTAACAAAGGTGGAGGACGTGGTTCATTCGGCAATAATCATGGTAATGCTAATTCCCGTGGAGGAGGGAATTTTCAGTCTCGTAGACGTGGTTATCCTCTGCTCATGGGGGGCATGGACAACAGAGTTCCGATCATCCTCCATACATACCGAAGTGCCAAATATGTAGAGAAAATGGTCATTATGTAAGTAATTATCCTGATCGTTATTCTCGTACGACAGACTCCACCGCGCACTTGGCTTAGATATTTGGGGTTGTTTGTAACATCAGCCCTGATCAGGTTCTAGATTAGTTCGTCGACACAAGGGCGTCAGCTCATATGACATCAAATCTTAAAGCATTGGACTCATATGAGACATATTCTGGTAATGACAAGGTTATCGTTGGTAACGGTGCTTCTTTACCTATTTCTCATATTGGCACTTATTCATTATCTAAAAATGTTAAATTGCTTGATGTATTGGTGGTGTCTCATATAACGAAAAATCTTTTATCAATCAGCAAGCTCATTTCCGATTATCCTGTTAATGTGGTTTTTTCTGATAAGATGTTTGCTATTCAGAATCGGGACACAAAAACAACTCTGGGTCGGGGTAGATGTGAAAATGGATTATATGTCTTGGAGGATAATCATCCTGCTTTGGTGGCTACTTTGCGTTCCAAGAAATTGAAGGTTTCATTTAATTTATGGCATTTGCGTTTCGGGCATGTCCTATTTTCAATTATTAAATTGTTGGACAAATTGGGTCATTTATCTGTAACTTCTGTTTTGCGGGATCCTAGTTCTTGCTCTTCTTGTCAGTTGGCAAAGAGCAGGTGTCTATCTTTTACAATAAATGATAAATGTGTCTTTTGTGTGCTTGATTTGATTCATTGTGATCTGTGGGGACCCGCGCCTGTTACAACTGATGATGGCTATAAATATTATGTGCTATTTGTGGATGACTTTTCAAGGTTTTCTTGGATGCATCCATTGCGTGCTAAGTTTGAATTCTATGATGTCTTACTACGATTCCATAAGTTTGTCTGCACTCAGTTTTCTGGGGTGGTGAAAGAATTCCAAAGTGATGGTGGAACTGAGTTTGTGAATGTCAGGGTCCGTCAATTCTTTGTCCAAAATTGAATAAATCATCGAATTTTATGTCCACACACCGCAACAAAATGGTCACGCTGAGCGCAAACATCGACATGTTACTGAAACAGGCTTGTCTATAATGTTTCATGTTAATGTTCCTGCTCATTTTTGGTTTGATGCATTTGCTACTACTACTTATATAATTAATCGTATTCCAACTCCTATTTTGGATAATAAATCTCCATTTGAACTCATATATCATGATAGGGCGGAGGGACATGGGGTCTAAGGGGGCACTGGGCCCCCCCTGAAATTTTGTAAAAAAACAAGGGTATAATAGTCTTTTCACCCTTTAATTAATTTTTTTATATATATATACAGAATGTAAACAACAAATTCAATTGGGAAATACAGATTCTCTTCCTCTCCTCTCCTCCGCTACGTAGCTTCACAGGTAAGTTTATTAGAAGGAAATTATTATTATTATTTGTTATTTTATACTTCTTTTTAGATCAAATTACTTATTATTTTGAACTTTTTTAGATAATGGAGCGATTTTATGAAAAAATACCACCAGTTGCAAAGAGATCATCCACAGTTGATGCTCCTGTTGTTATCCTTCAAGAATCATCAAGCCAAGATAATGTGAATGTTGATTTGGAAAATCTTCCAAGTGATCCGGGGCTACGGCCTAACATAATGAGCTATTCACCTAATTTGATTGAATATGTATGTAAAGCGTACTTATTAAAAGGTCCATGTCAACCACGTAAGCATGATTTTCCTCAAAAGGTAGATGGGAATCAAAAACGCAAATTTGTTGAGTCTTGGTTTGATGAATTCAATGATTGGTTGGAGTATAGCATTACAAAAAATGCAGCATTCTGTTTATATTGTTATCTTTTTTTGGCTGGGCGTACTGAAAGAGGGCATGATGCTTTTGTTTCTGAAGGATTTAATATTTGGCGTAAGAAAGAAAGATTAAAAGAGCATGTTGGGGACCATAGTAGTGACCATAATAAATGTAGACTTGCTTGTCAAGATTTGATGAATCAAGATCAACATATTGAAACATTTTTTCTAAAGTATCTAAACAATCAAAGATTGATTATAGATGTAGATTAAATGCATCAGTTGTTTGCTTGTGTTATCTTATCATGCAATGACTAGCTTTTCGAGGACATGGTGAGTCAGAAGAATCATTGAATCAGGAAAATTTTATTGAACTTCTGAAAGTTATTGTTTCGTGTAATAAGAGAATAAATAATGTTGTTTTGTCTAATGCTCCTGATAATCTCAAACTTACATCCCCTGAGATTCAAAGAGATATCATAAATGCAGCTGTTACTGAGATGACAAATTTGATCCTTAAGGACATTGGAAATGATTTTTTCTCCATTTTAGTTGATGAGTGTCGTGATGTATCAGTCAAAGAGCAAATGGGGGTTTGTTGGGAATTTTTCCAGCATCCTGTCTTGGGTCAGAGTTTAAATTGACGCGAGGCGCGACTCTTCCAGGTTCGAATCCGTGAGCGCAAAGCTACATAAGTATAAGACATTAAAGTTGCGCCCTATGCCCACATGATATCCTTTTGATGTAGTGGTAAACACTTGATGGTCCCAACACTTGGTATCAGAGCAGGTCACGGGTTTGAATCCCCTTGAGAGCACTTTGCAGTGGGAGCTGCCAGAGTCTTGGAACAGAGGATGCTAACGCGCAGGTCAGGTTGCTGGGTGGCCGGGACCTGAGAAAAGTGAACGGACCTGAAACTAGGTTGCTACTGAGTAAGCTGACCCAAGGTTGCTACTGGGTAAGTAAGCTGACTTAAGGTTGCTGAGGAGTAAACTAGGTTACTGGAGTAAGCCAGGTTGCTGGAGTAAGCCAGGTTGCTGAGGAGTAAACTGCTGAGTTCAAGATTACTGAAGTGGAGACTAGCAGGTGCTGGGGGGGATTGTTAGGAATTTTCCTAGCATCTTGCCTTGGGTCAGAGCTTAAATTGGCGCGAGGCGTGGCTCTTCCAGGTTCGAGTCCGTGAGCGCAAAGCTACATAAGTATAAGACATTAAAGTTGCATCATATGCCTACAGGATATCCTTTTGGTGTAGCGGTAAACGCTTGATGGTCCCAACAAGGTTGTCATACGCTATGTGAATAAGAGTGGTTGTGTCATTGAACGTTTTCTTGGTCACGTACATGTTAATGATACAGCTGCAGCATTACTTGAGAAATGTATTAATTTTTTGCTCTCCACTTATGGTTTGAGTATTTCCAATTTGAGAGGTCAAGGTTATGATGGGGCTAGTAATATGAGTGGTGAATTCAAGGGGTTGAAAAGTTTGATACAAAAAAAGAATTCTAGTGCTTATTATGTCCATTGTTTTGCTCATCAGCTCCAACTCACACTTGTTGCTTTTGCCAAAAATCATGCACTCATTGGCTCTTTTTTTAATATTGTGACACGTTTATGTAATGTTGTTGGGGGTTCTTGTAAGCGCAGAGATATACTTCGAGAGAAACAAATGGAAAAGATCATTGAAGGGATTGCAAATGATGATATCAAGACCGGAAGAGGATTGAATCAGGAAATGACATTGAAAAGACCGGGGGATACACGTTGGAGTTCTCATTATGGTACTATCATCAACTTGATGGAATTGTTTTCTTCTGTAGGTGAGGTACTTGACTATATTGGGGAGTATGGTAATGATAATCTACAAAGGGCTGAAGCTTTTGATTTGCTTGACATTATAAAGAGGTTTGAGTTTGTTTTCATATTGCATCTAATGTGGAATATTTTAGGAATCACACATGAATTGTCGCAAGTTCTACAAAGAAAAGATCAAGATATTGTCAATGCAATGAATCTTGTCAAAGTATCAAAAGCTCGTTTGCAAGCAATGAGAGATGATGGTTGGGATAGTTTGCTCAGTGATGTTTCTAAATTTTGTTGCAAACATGAGATAGTCTTACTTAACATGGATGATATATATACAACTCGTGGAAAATCAAGACGTAATGTTGAAGATATGACCAATCTTCATATTATCGAGTTGAGTTATTTGCCTCAGTGATTGACAAACAAGCCATGGAGTTAGATAATCGTTTTAACAAAGTGAATACAGAGTTGTTTTTATCTATGACATGTTTGGATCCTAGAAACTCATTTTCTGCATTTGATAAGAAAAAGTTGTTTCGTCTTGCAAAGTTTTATCCATCTGAATTTTCTAAAGTTGCATTATATGAACTTGAAACTCAACTTGAGAACTTTATTTTTGATGTGCGTTTGGATGGAAAATTCTCTAAAGTGGCAGGAATATGAGGTCTTGCTCAAAAGATGTTTGCGACAAGAAGGATTGATCTTACCAATAACCATTGATCTTACCATTGGTTTATTTGCTAGTTAAGTTGTCATTGATCTTACCAATAGCCACTGCAACAGTAGAAAGATCTTTTTCTACAATGAAAATCATCAAAAGTTCACTACGCAACCGAAAGAGAGACCAGCTGTTGAATGATTGTTTGGTAGCATACATCGAAAAAAAAGTATTTATTAAAGTCAGCAATGAAGCTATCATGCAACGGTACCAGAATATGAAAAATAGAAGAGAGATGTTATGATGGACTTGTATTAGTTTCTCATTTTGAGTGCTATTATAATTAAGTTAATATATTTTACTTTGTCAATGTTTATATTAATTATGTTTACTTGTAATGTAGAATTATATTATTATTTACATTCTACATTATTGTTAGTTGGGCCCCTCTGAGTAAAAATCCTGCCTCCGCATCTGATATCATGCCCCGCCGAATTTTGAGAATTTTAAACCTTTGGTTGCAAAGTATTTCCTTATCTCAGGGATTATGCTCAAGATAAACTGTCTTCTTGCATTTTTATGGGATATAATGGGAGTCACAAAGGTTTTTGGTGTTACGATCCTACCACATCACGGGTTTTTATTACTCGTCATGCTACTTTTGATAAACAGAATTTCCCTTTTTTCTGGAACTTCATCCAATGACTTCATTTCTTATTCTCATGATATTACTTATTTTGATGAGTCTTCAGGCATTCCATCTACTAAGTCCACGTCACCACTATGAAAACTCTACTCTCTTGATGATAATAATTTACAGCCAGTTCTTGCACCTGCTGCTCCTGAGCCGATAGTTCCAGCTACTCCCGAGCTAATTATTCCAGTGGCTCCCAAGCTAGTGCCTGTTACCCAGGCTGACCCGCCGCCTCTTGCTTGGGTTCCACCCACTACCACTTGCCAGGTCTGGCCGCCTGCTGCAACATCCTCATATCGTATGGTAACTCTCTTTAAGTCTGGAATATTTAAGCCTAAATACTCTGTTAATATTGTTACTACTGGTCTTCTATCTGCTCTTGTTGTATCTTCGAATCCTAAAGGTTTCAGGTCTGCTACTAAATTCCCTGAATCACTATCTACTATGCAAGAAGAAATTAATGCATTGCATGAGAACGACACTTGGGACTTGGTTCCCCATCCTCCAGATGCTCACATTGTTGGTTCAAAATGGGTCTTTTGCACCAAGTATCATGTCGATGGTTCCATTGAGCGTTACAAGGCCTGTCTCGTTGCTCAGGGCTTCACTCAGATACCAGGATTGGACTTTTCACATATGTTTAGTCCTGTTGTTAAAGCAACCACTGTACGTGTTATTTTATCCTTAGCTATTCATAATCGTTGGAATTTGCATCAACTGGATGTTAAGAATGCATTTATCAACGGTGTTCTTTCCAAACCTGTTTTATGGCTCAACCACCTGGGTTTGTGGATCCAAGATTTTTAGATCATGTTTGTCGTCTAAAAAGGCATTGTATGGTTTACGCCAGACACTTTTAGCTTGGTTTAATCGTTTTAGCTCATTTCTGCTTAATATGGGCTTTGCTGGGAGTCGAGCTAATTCATCTCTTTTTATCTATCACAAGGGTTCAATGATTATATATCTCCTGTTATATGTTGACGACATAATTGTAACAGAGAATGACAAAGCCTTTCTGCAGCGTTTTGTTGCTCGTGTGCACACATAATTCAAGATTAAGAATCTTGGAAGTTTGAACTATTTTTTGGGCTTGGAAATTACTCATACACCTGATGGTCTCTTTTTGGGGCAGACAAAGTATGCCAAGGACATTCTTAATCAAACAGCTCTGACCGACTCGAAGCCTATTTCAACCCCACTGACAGTAGGTCAGACCCTATTGAGCGATGGTGTCCCATTTCACGATCCGACTTTGTATCGTTCTTTGGTTGGGGCTTTGCAGTACCTTACCATTACACGACCAGATTTATCTTATGCAGTTAATATGGTTATTCAATTCCTCCACGCACCTACTGACGATCATTTTCTTGTAGTAAAACGGATATTACATTATGTTAAGGGCACCATATATTTTGGTTTGAGGTTTGCTTCTCGTATGGACCACTCCATCATAGGTTATTCTAATGCTGATTGGGCTCGATGCATTGAGACTCGTCGTTCTACTTATGGCTATTCAATTTTCTTGGGTAGCAACTTGGTCTCTTAGAGTGCCAAGAAGCAACCGACTGTGGCACGTTCAAGCTGTGAGTATGAATACCGTGTTATGGCAAATGCAGTTGCTGAGGTCGTATGGGTGACAAATCTGTTACGTGAGTTGCATGCGTGTTTCTCTTCACGTCCACTTTTATTTTGTGATAATAAGAGTGTCATATTCCTCAATCAAAATCTGGTGGCTCATAAATGTGCCAAGCATATCGATCTGGATGTTCATTTTGTTCGGGAACTTGTATCGTTGGGCAAGCTTGCTACCAAGTTCGTCCCCTCCGAATTACAGATTGCAGACATATTTACGAAGGGGCTACCTCGTCCAACTTTCGAGTTTTTACGCTCCAAGCTATGTGTTGGGATAAATCTCACGTATCGCATGCGGGAGGATGATAAGAATAATGACGTGACAACATAGATATTTAAACTTCATTCCAGAATATTCTCTAGATTAGATTATATCATTTGTATATCAGATTGCATATCCTTATATTTCTCAACCGCATGTAACTATTAATATGCAATATACTCATCACCATTCTCACGTGATTTCATTATTCATCTTTACACAAGGTATTATCCGAATTTTGGCATTTTATCCCGGGTCAGAAGGATAATTCGGATTTTTATTTCCATCAAAGTAAACATTGGATAAAGTTAGATAAAATGTCACTATTTTAAGTCATCCCCAAAATAAATAATGGAGGTGTTTACTGGAGCCTTAATGGAGGTGTTTACTTGTGTCAAATAATTAGGTAATATCGTTTCACCTGTGAGATGGAGCTTCACTCTTTTCATTCCACTTGCATTATTAAATTAAATTGGATCATTTACATTCGGTCTCATAAATGAAATAATCTTAATAGAGAGCGCCTAAAAATAGCAATCCCAGTTCAGTCCATCATTCGTTCGCTAGTTTAGGATTCTCACACACAAGCTAATTTAACACGCATTTGACTATCAATAAATAGTCTCTCTATCTATCTCTCTCTTTTTGCTAAGTAACTTATTTGGCGTTCATTTAATTTTTTTTATTCAATTCAAAGATTAATATGTCTTAAATAAGTAAATAATCCTTAAACAGATCCACATCGTATAATATGAATACAAGGCCCAAGATCAACGTTTTTCTTGATTGGGAAGTTCCCTATAGACTTGAATTGAAGGGCCCAACAATAACATCTTTTTATGTGGGTTGTGCTTGTAAATAAGAACTAGGATAAACATAAGAAATTGAAAATGTAATCTCTACGCATTTATTATATGGCTTAAAGTCTTAAATTGGAAATCAATTATAGACTATACACTTGAAGCACAAAATTTTGGTACCCTTAGTCCAAACATTATACACTCAATTAGATCCTTTTCAAATAAGACCACTTTAAGATAGCATTTATTCATTTAATTTATAAATCTATATGATCATGAGCCCATGTATTGAGTTTTTCCAAAACATTCGATCAATGTTGGACACTGGAAAAATTCGAACTGGATATGTAATAAGTGTAGTTGAATGTGACGAATATTTTTGGGCTAGTTTGTATAATTTGATGAAGTAACAAACTTCAACAAAACCCACTCAAATCAAAATGAATTTGATTTAAATAATTTTTTTAATCAATATATATATATATATATATATATATATATATATATATATATATATGATTCTTGAAGTTTAATTAATTGGTCTCATTACAAAAAGAACCCAACATGTTTTGATTTTTTTTTACGAAAGTCCAACATATCTTCCTCTTACACTTAATTTACCTATTCCAGTAGTTAAGCTAGTGGAACATGCATGTCAATATGATTAAATTATATTGGGTGGATAACAAATTTTTTATTTTAATATTTATAGTGTGGAAAAAAATTTCATCTAAATTATGAGATCAAGGTTTGCATTCATTTTAATAAGAGGTCTATTCATTATTTTTTATAATTTTAAATTTTTAGTTAAAATTTGAAATACACCTACAAAAAATTTGATAGGTTGTGCTTGGTGTTCACTAATTTCTTTTAGCTACTCCCGCAAGTGTACGGTGTAAGATGTAGAAGTGGTGAACAAGGTCGATCCCACAGAAACTGTCTATCTAGGCATTAACTAACTACTCAAATTCAGTTTTCAATTTTATATAGGAAAATCAAACCTCATCAATTGCAGATTAACTCAATAGAAAAGTAAATAAACAGATAAATTCACGCAAGAATAACAGATATCTAAGATAGGTTCTAGAACATGCTTTCATCTAATTATCCTCAAAGCATCACTTTAATCAATTCAAGTTCAACAATCAATCATCCTATATGAGCAATCACATATGTCAAATTAACAGCTCTCTCGAGTCAGTTAACCGATTGATTATTATGCCACCAGAGGTATCCCTACTCAATCTGATTGAAACATAACAACTCCCAAAAGTACCTAAGATTGATTTCTTGTCACATAAATTCCTTAATCTCCCGATCTAAGTCTTTTTATGTATCATGTGTTTATTCTTCCATAATTAAATCTCATCTCCCGAATTTTGATCTAATTACTAGAACATGTTCAATTACTGGCCACATAATCAAACAAGCAATCAAATCATAAACACACAAATAGGATAAACGATCATGAACTTTGATTTGAAATTAAAGATCCATCTCGATTCGAATCAAATTACTAACAAGCCCTAGAAACTCTAGAAAATTAGCTAGACATGATGATAAACAAACTCATAGACAAGATTGAAACTATCATATCTACTAATATTCAATAAGGGAAGAAAAGATTAAAAAATCTATTGACGATAATCTCGCGATTCCTCGATCTCTTAAATTCTTCTTCAAATCTTCTTGCTGCTTCTCAGATTATCGTGTTTTTCTCTCTGAATCTCCCTTTTCTCTCTCTTCATGTTGAGCATTTATATGACTTTAGGAATCTTCCAAGTGAAGTAAGAGGTCAAAACACTCCAAGAAAACCAAAATTCTGCATATTCCTGTTCACCCGGGCACGGTCGACCGTGCCCTGCCACTGTATACTGGCGCACGGTCGTGCCCCACGGTACTATCGTGGCCTGCCATCCAGCACTCTCTGCAATCTCGTATTTCAACTTCTATTCTTCCTCGTTTTTTTATGATTCCTTCCTTGATCATCAATTACACTTGCAACTTGTACTTCTCTCATCAAAATCATGAAACTAAGCACAAACCCGTTAAATGCAACTTATACAATATAATATAAGAAATCACCATAAAAACGTATCTAAACATATTCAAATGAATACATAAACATACGCAAAAATATGTGAAAAACGACACTTATCACTTGGATTGAAGGATTTGAGGAAGGAATATTATCTATTTAGGCTCTATTTACTTTGGCAAATAGAGATAGGATAATTATCTAGGTTAGTGAGATAAATTCATAGGATAAGATATAAATTGTTATTCATTTCCAATGTTTACTCTAACATATAATATTTGGATAAGGATATTAACTATCCTTATCCACCGTTTACTATGTAATATATGAAGGTTATGATAATAGTGATATTACCTATTATCTCTTTTATGTACATGTTTAATGTTTACTAGGGAAGAGAAATGCAATTTCCTAATATTATTCCAAGTTTTAGGTAAACTATCCTAGGGGGTTGGCCTAAATTATTATCCAAGGTATTATCCGGATTTTGTCATTTTATCCCGGGTCGGAAGGATAACCCGAATTTTTATTTCCATCAAAGTAAACACTAGATAAAGTTAGATACAATGTCACTATCTTAAGTCATCCCCCAAAGTAAATAGAGTCTATAGTGTAATTACATTGAGATGTTTGAATCGATATGCATTTGAAATTCACCAATTTCATTTCAAACTAATATTTTTTAGAAATTTGGGTGGATTTTGATGCTCTCTAATTTGAATAAATTGAGATCCATTCATTTCAAATATTATATTTTAAATCATCAAATAATATGATTTTTAACCCTCATGTAATCAAAATTAAGGGTGAGCATTATTTGGGTAAATTCGAATCTAACGTTCAAACCGAACCGAAAAATACATGTTGGTTTGGTTTTTAAAATTTTGGTTTTGGTTCGCTTTTGAAATTTACAAAAGTCAGATTATTTTGGTTTGGTTTTAAAAGAAAAGTTTTTGAAATAACCGAACCAAACCAAAAATTTGATTGTATCTGTGAATTGGGGTTTAATACTACTAAGTACTATAAATATGAATTTTTGAAGGATTTGACCCAAAATTTATGGTCCAAAAGATCCAATCCTAAAATTTCGATTATGATCAAATCGAATTATTTGGTATGATTGATCTTCGATTTTATATCTTCTTTTCGGCTTTGCTTCTAAAAAAAAAAATCACAGTTCAATTTTTTTGTTTTGGTTCAGTCTGGTTCGAATAGCAAATGAGTGATGCCCCTTTAGTCAAAACTAAGAAGGAAGTTTTTGTACATTTCACAAAAGAGTTAGTCTCTTGTGAGACCGTCTCACGGATCCCCTTCCGTGAGACGAATCTATTTGACCCATAAATCCAAATCCATAATATAAAACCCAACCCAAACCAATACAATTTTCATCCCAACCCAAAACGCCACCATCACACAAAAAGTCCAATCCAAAAAAGTCTATCGCACCTAAAAAGAGCACCGTCGCACAAGGAAGACAATGCACCGTTGTGACCTGGTGGATTCCTCATTTTCAACCCTTAAGAACCTTCTTGAACCCTAAAAAAAAATACCCTTCTTAATCTGACATGCCAAACTGTTGTTGATATGATCAAAGCAAAAACCCCAGAAGAGATTAAAAAGACATTTAACATTAAGAATGAGTTCACGCCTGAAGAGTAAGAGGAGGTCCGAAGAGAGAACTAATAGCCTTTTGAGTAAAGATTGCAAATAAATAATCCAGCTCTCAGAGTGATGGTTTCTAACTTGTTTTAGTCTTGATATTTCATGTTCTGCGAATATTGTTTGCTCTTGTCTGTTACTATGCATATCTTTCTCTTTCCCCCTTCTTTTGAGGTTGAAAGTGAAAGATGAGGAGAATGATGCAACAAACCGTCATTTCTTGAAAGCTTCTTCAATTAATGATTTTTGTTTGATGGTGTTGTGTTTACAATCAACTAAATAATATTTACAACAATTTAATTTGCTATAATAACATAACTATTAAAAAAAATGTATACTTGTAGTTGTAAAACACATACTTATATAAAACACTTATATAACAATATAACTACTAAGAATAAAACGTATACTTATACCCGTAAAACACATACTTAAAGCTGTAAAATGCATACTTAATATAACAACATAACTATTAAGAATTAAACGCATACTTATAGTTATAAAATACATACCTATAGCCGTAAAACACATACTTATATAAAACGTTTATTATATAACAACATAACTATAAGAATAAAACACACACTTATAACTGTAAAACACATATTTATAGTTGTAAAATACATACTTAAAGCTATAAAATGCATACTTATAACAATATAAACTATTAAGAATAAAACACTTACTTATAGTTGTAAAACACATACTTAGATAAAACACTTACTCATATGACAACATAACTATTAAGAATAAAACACATACTTATAGCTGTAAAACACATACTTAAAATGGTAAAGTACATACTTACATATCAACATAACTATTAAGAATAAAACACATATTTATAGCTGTAGAACACATACTTATAGTTGTATAATATATACTTATATAAATCGCTTACTTATATAGCAACATCACTATTAAGAATAAAATGCATACTTATAGCTCTAAAACACATACTTATAATTATAAAACACATTCTTATAGTTGTACAATGCATACTTATATAAATATTACGAATACTTATATAATTGTAATTGCAAAACACATACTTATATGAATAATACACTTATAATTGTAAACATATTCTTTTTATGAATTTATAATAAATATCATCTCAACATTTAACCAGCTCATAGTTATTCCAAATATTTATTATCATCTCAATATGAATAATGTTAAATTACAAAGTTAAAACAACAAATAATAATAATTACTGACTGTTTTTTCAGGGTTTACAGAGAAGTAAAATGTTTTTATTTAATTGCTCAATATTTGTCTTTAATGCTTGTGTATAAATTGCATAAAAAGACGTGAGCATTACTTTGTAACTTTAAAGCATCATGTATAAACAAAACTCATCTCATAATTACATTAATTAGCCATCCATAAATGAGTCATAAATGGTACGGTGCAACGGTGCGGCTATTTGGTTAAAGTGAGATTATCTTTTACTGTGGTCGTTGCCCAGTTGGGCTGCGTTATTTCTTTGGATTGGATGAGAGAAGGTTTGGGCCAGATCATATATAGGATTGTGGGGTGGATTAAAAGATCCGTCTCACGGAAGGAGATCCGTAAGACGGTCTCACGTGAGTTTTGCATTGACGAAAATATGATAGGTTTTTTTTTTTTAAATTAGACCAAGCCTTAAAGGTAGTAGTTTATTATAATAATCCAGAATAAAATATACATTATTTATTAGTCGAAGTTTAGGCAACACCCATCTTCTTAGACACTAAAAAGAGTTCATGCAAAAAGTTGTTGCATCATAAGAGGTTATTTAGTTTGATTAAAACAAAATATTGATCTCTCTTACAAATATAATAATCCATTTTGCACAATGTGTGGAGTGGTCGGTATATTATGAATAATATGATACTAAGAAGGAAGAAAATGACATATGAAAATGATGTTGAAAGAAAATTTAATAATGTGGCCATGGATGTAATAGATTTGGAAGAAAGTCAAAATTATAAATTGACTAACACTTTTGAGAGATTAATTTCACATTGGACGGCACTTCTGCACTTATTTTTGTATTATTATAAATTCTCCATCCAAAATATATACTCATTTGACTTGCTTATGCAATAATGCTATCTACTAAATAAAATAATGTCAAGTATGAAATATGTACATAAAAAATAGCAGTTAGTTATTCCTACCTTTCATCATCTTTCTTTGACTAAAAAGTCGTTAGTTTATCAATTCAATCCAATCAAACTTTATTTCCTTCATCTTTTCTTCAACCGTCCAGTTAATTTTGAAGAACCAATTTAAAAGATCCATTTTACAAAATTCAATAGATAAAATAATAAAACTGCAGTGTTTACTTAAAATCTACCGAGGAGAAAATACTATAAATAAATATTTTATTTGTTCCACATGCATATATAACACATTTACTCATATACCCCTATTCACTTTAATATTTCTAGTCTTCAAATATAAAAAGTTGAACATTAAATGATATATTAAAGAATATAATATTCATTAAACATGAGCATGGTAGGAAAATCGACAAATTTAATTGAAATTTTCGTGATTCTTACTAAAAGTTCAAGAAATCTATATATTTGGAATGAATGGGGTAAATGAGATGGTAAATGATAGATATTAGGCTCTTAAGTGTTTAATTAAATTGATTTAAAAAGCAATAGTTTTTAACTAAACTTCATAGTATTTACTTTAGAAGGTTTGAAAAGGAAAAGGTAAAAAAGAAAAGGCAATGAAGTATAATTAATCCATTTAAAATGCCATGCTCTTCCAAATTAATTTGTGTTTGAACTCTTTTGGTGACATTTTCCTAGAGAGGATGATGCCTTAGGAAACTCAAGCATTTCCAATTTGATAATTGCCCTTAAGGGTTTTACTAAATTACTAAAAGATTTTTAGTATTTTCTGTTATTTAGGATATTTGCAATTTCCTTATCAAATATGAACTTTATGCGAGCATATACAGGAACATGTACGTATATATATCATGTATACCATTCTATATATATATCTAACAAAATTGTTATGATTCTACTATATGACATGTATCATTTACATAATAACATTAAATAATATTGTGAATCTTTTATTACATGAACATTTAGATCTCTGGTTGAATTCCCAACTGATTATTAAGTTTGTTTGATCATTAATTAATTGGAATTATGAAAGTATCAACATAACTTACACGCATTATCAAAATAAATATATGAAACAGAAAATATAATGATGGGTTGAAACTGGTAACCCACTTGTCCCAACACTAAATTGGAATGTGCATACATAATAATTAATGTTTCATTAGTTATACAATTTACACCCACAATTAACCCTAATCTGATCATATTGTAACCCATTCATATATATGTAGCTCTACAGTACTGCTCATTGAAGAACTGGGCCCACAGCCTCTTCTCTTTTCTTTGTTTGGTGAATAGAATCATCGGGTTATTTTGAAGAATTATATTGGTAGTACAAGATCAAGAATGTTCAGTCACGTTAGCAAAAGGTCTCAATTGACCCCTCCACGTTTTAATTGTCAAAACTTTTAATAAATTTGGGTTGATAAAGTTTGTTTTTGCTTCCAATAGGATGTAGTGTAATATATTTTTGGCAAAACAACATATATTTTACCCTAATATTCAAAAAAATTATCCTAGGTTGTATTTTTCAGAAAAACTCATATGAACCGTCTTACATAAATAATTTTATGAAACCGAAATCCACTATCAACAACTTAAGATGATTTAGACAATTCGTTATTTTGTGGATTATGGATTGCTGGTTGATCCATTTTACAAGAGTTATATTCTTCTATTTTTAGTTATCTGTATTTTATAGAAAGTGCATTGTAGAGTATGCATTGTTCCTATAATTTTTCTAAAGACATGGATTTTTAAGAATAGAAATGGGGCTGCCAAACATATATGCGAGTCAAAAGTTGCAAAAGTAACAATATAGTATGCATCGCCTTATCCTATTGATTGGAGGAAAATTTTATTTTAAACATTTTTTTTGTAGAAATTTAAAGTTAGTATAACCAGTTAATGATTTTTCAATTTTCAACCAGAGTATAATTCTAAAAAGAATATTGTAATCTTAAGAGTATATATATCCAACTAAGACATTGAAATAGTTTTGTAATTACTACAATTTAGTCTAACTGTAAATGTATATTTTAACTTGATTAATTAAATGACTTAAATTCGAATCTCCCTTCCAAATTATAAATAATAATGAATAAATAAAACCCTTCGAAAAAGTTTTGGTACCTTTTAGCAATCACACACAAAATTGTGATGATTTATTGTCCGTAAAATGTGATCAAGCACTTATTAAGTCAAATTAAAACGTTCCCATGAAAAAGCCAAATTAAACTAATTGTTTAGGTATACAAAAGTAATGAACATCTATTGTTTAATTAAGAAAAAAAAACAAAAAAATGAGTCCAATATTTTTATTATATATATATATTAATATATCTGGCTTAGATAATATAAAATTTATAGCACGTTGATGTCTAATAAAAATTATTTAAAAAAAAAAAAAAACATAGCATGTATGATTAAGCACATCATCTAGTTCCATTTTTTAAAATTGTTTAGATATTTTTTAAACATATGACGTTTATAATGATAAAAAAATGATTATGGGAAACATGTTGGTTTGCTCCAACCTTCACCTGTTTCAAATCAAGTGTAGAGTGATACATTCATGGACTTCGATGAAAAATTACCATCATCTAATGATTATACACTTATTAGGATAGTTGTCGATTGTTTAATAAAGTATGCCTACTTAGTATTTTGTAGCATTGAAGCCCCAATTGACTGCAACCATTGTTGCTAAGGCATTTGTTGCTAACATGGAGTATGACTCAATGACATTCCAACATTTATAATAGACACTATTCTAATTAAAATTTATCCTTGCGGTCATGGATATTCAAGCCTATAGTTGTCATAATGTTTGTGTTAACATGACTTAGTTAAGTTTGTTAGTTTCCTAGTATAATTTCATGATCATTCCCTAGTTATTTTCCTACTTTTTAGAAGTGTTAGTTATGTTTCGTCGTGTTTGTGTGTTATTTTCTCACTTATTGGAAGTGTTAGTTATGTTTTCTAAGTATTGTAAAATTTGTATAGGATAGAATGAGTTTGTTTCTTCTTATCACAATAACTAAATTTAAACATTGATCTAAAAAATGATTTTACCATGAATCTTATACCTTAAGTGGTATCCCACTTTTTATAAAGATGTAGATTGTGATGATGAAAATTTAAACTTGGATGAGACAAGTTTCTAATCTTTATTTCCTTCATTTTTAAGTCATTATTTGCCCAAATGATTAATGATAATAAAAAGGGTGTGCTCTTATTAGGGCCAAGAAAAATAAGTGATGCAATCTAAAAGGAAAGATGTGGTGGTCAAATGAAAAGTGGAAGGTGATGAAACGTGAAAAATGAGAACGCGGCCACAGCCCACAATGCCACGCTGCTTTGCTATAAAACCCAATCAAAGCACCACCATTCAATTCAATCCAACCTTATTTTATTCATCAAGCAAAGCAACCACCATTTTCTATATTCTAAACTCAACTCAACATACTTATCTTTATCACCCACCAACTAATTGCATTTTTCTTCTTATTATTTTGCTTCTCTCTTTCTGGGGATTTGCATTTGCAGCTGCCATTTAACCATCAAACAAACACAAATCTTGTGAAGTTGAATTAAAGGGGCCCTACTGCAATCTCAGCAACGCCTTTGCCCACCTCTTCTATCTCTGACACTCACATCCTTATCCTCTTCCCACCTCTTAGTCTCCTTCTCTCTCTTCATTTCTTTGTCCTTTATCTCTCCTACTCTGCAGCAAAATCTGCCATTTATTATTAAGTATACTTTAATTTATGTTATTCCTTATATGGTAATATAGGATAGGACCCCTTCTTATCCACCAACTCCTCTCCTGTTTCCCCCCTCTGTTCTTGATTGGGTGGGGGGTTGGCTCAATCTCTTTCCTGAAACCCTCGGCTCATCGCTGTGCTTAAAGGTTGAATCTTTATCCGATTGAATCGAGGGTTTTCGTGGGTTTTGTGGCTATGGCTTTGGTCTCTGCTTTTCTTGAGATTTTGCAGAAACCCACAATTGGAGATGTGATGCTTGAGCTGATGGCGTTCATGGCGCCCATCTGGGTCGCTGTTCTTGTGGGTGTTTTCGTGGGCTGGGCGTGGAAGCCTAAGTGGGCTAATCTAAATGTCGATTTCGTCGATTTTTCTGCAATTAAAGGAGAGAGAAACATATCTATGATTGATCTTCCTCAGTTCGCTGCCTCGTTGAAACGCCAAATCCCTACCTATGTTTCTTCGATTCTTGAATTTGCTGTTGACAAGGAGAATTCATCATCTTCGCCTTCGGTTTCCTATCTTGATTGCAGGTTCGTTGCAAGGTTCTTGTTTAATTGTTTAGATTAAGAATTTGATTGGTTGTTGGATGTCATACAGATGGTCAAGGGTTTCATTAATTGTTTATAGTTTATAGCCTATTCATTCTACTTTAAAGCTAGCTAAAGTTTGACTGTTTGGTAATTAATAATTCAACTTGTTATCTGTGATTAGTTCGTCAAAGTTGGAGACTGAGAAATCAAGGCTTGTGAATGAGGAAGATATCAAGCATTTTCATAATTTAGTTGAGGAAAAAGATGGGGGCCCTACTTGGATCCAAATGATGGATAGATCAACACCTAATATGAGCTATCAAGCTTGGAGAAGAGATCCCAAGGTACATTCTTCTCATAGATTATGCGAGTTTCGAATTATCTGATAAATTTAAATCATGGATTGTAATACTCAACCATTCAACTTATTGCAATTTCTTGATTCTCACAGACTGGGCCTCCACAATATCGTAGTAGAACTATTTACGAAGATGCCACTCCGGAAATGTTGAGGGATTTCTTCTGGGATGATGAATTTAGATTGGAATGGGATGATATGCTCTTAAATGCCGAAACTTTGGAGGAATGCCCCACGACTGGGACTATGGTTGTTCAGTGGGTACGAAAGGTAGGGTGACGGTTCTCTTTTGCGTTTAGGGGTGAATTTGATGCTCGGATTGTGTTGGTGGAATATTGATCATATTCTCTTGTTGTGGTGCAGTTTCCTTTCTTTTGTAGTGACAGAGAATATATCATAGGGCGTCGAATTTGGGAATCTGGACGGACTTATTATTGCATAACGAAGGTAAGAGATGCGATATAGATTTGTTTTCTTGGAATTATATTGTTGTTGGTTAAGCTTCACTTCATGTTACTTCAAGTCTACTATACTTTGGGAATGGTTGGATATGGTTGATTTGTATGCTATCATATGAAAATATTCTGATATAAATCCTGAAAATTGTTTAGTTTCGTTTAGTGCACTGAATCAAGATTTTGCTAGTTTAGTTCTAATCGGGTTTTGGGTTCTAATTTTCATTAGTCTTAAACTCCTTATGGTTCTAAATTCTTGTGGATGCAAGTGATATACTCGTGCTTGTGAAATAACTCATCCAACTAGATCCATTGGGGGTTAACGTGCAAGTTTTGAATCAGTTATCATTTCATTTACACAATATGTTATTTGGGACAATCATGTTAATACTATTTCTCATGCTATAGGGTGTGCCCAATTCCTCTGTGCCACGTCGCAGCAAACCAAGACGAGTTGATTTGTACTATTCCAGTTGGTGTGTTCGTGCAGGTACTCGTTTTTCCATTCTAATGCTTCAAAATTTATAAAATTGTTTAGAGATTTTTGAAATTTGTATATTAGGCTGATCAAGATTAAGTTTCTAGAATCTGATTATCCTCTCTTTTGTGACTTATAGCTGAATCGAAGAGAGACGGGCGATTGACTGCTTGTGAGGTTCTACTCTTCCATCACGAAGACATGGGCATTCCATGGGAAGTTGCAAAGCTAGGTATCCGTCAAGGCATGTGGGGTGCGGTGAAAAAGATCGACCCTGGCCTACGTGCCTACCAGAAACACCGCGCATCAGGTGCCCCCCTTTCACGCAGCGCTTACATGGCGCAAATCAACACCAAGTTCAATCCCGACTCCGTAGAAGCCCCCGAGAGCACAAGCGCCGAATCCGAGGCAAAATCTATCGTTGAAACGGACAAGCCATCACGGAGAAACTTCCAGAAGATCCTTGTCGTTGGTGGGGCCCTTGCCCTCGCTTGTACTCTTGATCGAGGGCTACTAACGAAGGCTGTTATATTTGGTGCCGCGAGGAAGTTTGCAAGAACGGGTAGGCGGTTGTGACTGAGGCGAGGCGAGGAGGATGGAGTGAAAATTATTTGAAGGGCTAATTGTTGCATTCTTGAACTTGAAGGATGCTAGGTTATTACAGAGCCAGAAGGAGGCTAAAGAGTAGGAATAACCAACAAATGGTGCAATGGCATTTATTCGAAGTCTCTAGTTTCATTGAGAAAATCTTTTACTGGAAAATAAGAGGCAGATTCCATTCTTAATTTCCTCTGTTTACATCTTGTGATAATTTATTCTTATACTTCATTTAATTTCAGTTATGTTAATTTTCTTGAATCTATGATTTGGATTTGAGCTTCGATAACTGGAGGAACTGATTTCCTACTTCATGCTTCAATCATGCTAAATGTTGGGCTTCTTATGCTTTTAGATATTTTTTAGGTACTACGATTTTGTCTTATTTATTTCGAATGTAGTTTGGTTTTAATTTATCGAATTTATTTACAGCTCGAGAGCTTACTTATTGAGTCTAAATAACTATTATAAGAAATAGATTAACCATAAATTGCTATTCAAAAATATGTATTTTAAATAATGCAAGTACTATTACTAAAATTAATAAAATTATTCAAACAATATGTTTGTATAGTTACCATAGGTAAAAGTGTATGGATTGTAGCATAAATATCAAGCAAATAAGATCTTCTACTCCATGTTAGTTTTTCATCTGGTGTTTTAAATTAAACATCACACGTCAAATGTCAAGATAATATCATTAATTTATAAATGAGGTGAATTAAAAATAATAAAATATTAAATGAAATACAAATTAAAATAGAGGATCCAGTTCGAATATCAAGCTATTTCTTCCTGGCCATAGAAAAGGTTGTGTTTAATGAAGTACAATCTTTATTATTATATATTGGAGTACAAAGTTATAATTAACTTTTTCTAAGTCATCAAAGTCTAACTTATGTTTATTTATTTATTCAACAAACTTGTTATAACTGATTAGAAGATTGTTATAAAAGTAGCATAAAAATTCCAAGAGTTTCAATTTGGATTGTTAGTGTTCTTTACGTAAATCTATTATCTTTCCAAGAGAACATTTTAGCCGTTGGCGAGCTTAAAGATTCAAGTTTTATTTATATAAACATTGTTTACTAAGGAAAAAAAAACAATAAATATATTAAAATACCTGATCCAATATTATAGTCACGTGTATACTTGACATCATCTAAATCATTATAAAGGAAAATCCTACAAGCTCTATATCAGGATAGCACACGAGACTTCTATTAGACTTGATATTACATCTCCTATTTCAAAATAATTACCACACCCCACGTGTATTTTATGACATCACTATTTAACATATGTCATGTAATGAATACTGTGAAACATGAGATTTAACACCAAATGTAATAGAGGATCCAATCTAATCACAATAAGCATAATTTGATCATAACGTCCATAAATGAAAATATTATAAACCTAATGTAAAAAAAAAAAATCACATAAGAATTAACATTACCCTAGTGATTCAGACAAGACATTAACATACCCACATTCTATTCACAAGACGCACATTAATCTTAACATAGACAAGTGCATATGACATCTTTATATCTTACATAGACGACACAAGGAATCAAAGAATTAGTAAATAGGATTTTACTCAAAATAAACCAAATACTATCTTCCAACACCAACACATGATTTTCAACATGATACCAAAGTCTCAAAGCTGTTCAATCCATCAAACTCTGGACCATGATTCCACTTTCTTTGCTTGATTCCTCACTTGCTTTTCCTCTGAATAATTGTCTGTATTAATTGCATCGTGTTTTGGTGGAGAAGAAGCTGACGTGGATGCCCCGATGGAGCATCCTAGCAACTCGGCCAAAACGACGTCGAATGAACTGAAGATGGAATAATTAATGATCAAGTTAATTGTGTGTGTGTATTTTCTTGAGCCAAAAAGGGTAATATTTTTGTCTTTCTTTTTTCTGTAGGGTTAAATGCAAAAAACAACCCCAACTATCGACTTTTTTCAATTTGCAACCTAATCTTTTTTTTTTTCCGATTGCAACCTAATCTATTGTTTTTTTTCCGATTGCAACCTAATCTTTTTTTTTTTCCGATTGCAACCTAATCTTTTGTAATTTATCCAGTTGCAACCTCCCTTCACTTTTTTAGCATTTTTCCGGTGAAAATATCATCACGTGACTAGCACACTTATCATTTAAAGGGTAAAATCGTCTTTTTACATTATGTATTTAACAAAATAAACTATAAAAATGATTTTGCCCTAAATAAAAAATTAGGGCATTTATCTCTCTTCACTTTCCTTAAATGATAAAATCACCCTTAAATGAATGTTATATCTTAAGTTGTGAGTGTACAAGTCACGTGATGATATTTTCACCGGAAAAATGCTCAAAAAATGGATGGAAGTTGCAATCGGAAAAAAAACAATAGATTAGATTACAATCGGAAAAAAAAAAAAGATTAGGTTGCAAATTAAAAAAAGTCGATAGTTGGGATTGTTTTTTGCATTTAACCCTTTTCTTTATTTTGGATGGATGATTAAATAAGTTACAAAAATTTATGTAGATGGAGGCTTCTTCTCGACACTTCACACTACAATCACATTCACGTCTATAATAAGTCAAATTGAAGTATTTAACTGAACTTAATTTGTAGATACATTTATAATCCAACGTTTAATAGAATTATAAGTAAAGATATAAAAATGTATATTAAAATATTGAATATTAATGTTATATTTTATTATAAGTTAGCTCACACAAGCCTTTTGATAAGTTTGCTCACAAATTAATAAATCGAATAACATATTAAACTTATTTATTTATTTAACAAATCATAGTAAATGATTTCAAATGAATTTTATCAAATAAAGTTTCAAAGAATTAAAAAAAAAAAAAAAAAACGATTTGATTCATTCACATCTCTAACGCCCCACATCTTTCATTTCTCTCATTAAATAAATAAATAAATATATATATATATATATATATATATATATATATTAAAATGAAGTGAAAGCAAATATATTATGTCTTTGGAAATTCAAACAGTGTATTTGTATGGAGGCTCTCCATACCCTGATTAGTGGTGGGAAATTGAACATCTCATGTCTGCATCCACTAGTGCTATCTACTTTTATCATAAATTCTTCTAAACTAGCTATTTTTATCATGAATTCTTCTAAATTAACTCATTGTTATAGGTGTCTGCATACACCAGTGCTATCCACTTTTATCATGGAATACATACACCAGAACTGTCTACTTTTATTATGAATTCTTTTAAACCCATTGTTATAGGTGTCTGCATACACTAGTGCTATCTATTTCTTATTATGGATTCTTCTAGACCTCATCCTGATTAGTGGTGGGAACATCTCATGTCTGCATGCACCAATGCTATCTACTTCTTATCATGGATTCTTCTAAACTCATTGTTATAGGTGTTTGCATACACCAGTGCTATCTACTTTTTATCATGGATTCTTCTAGATCTCATCCTGATTAGTAGTGGGAAATTGAACATCTCATGTCTGCATGCATCGGTGTTATCTACTTCTTATCATGGATTCTTCTACACTCATTGTTATAGGTGTTTGCATACACCCGTGCTCTCTACTTCTTATCATAGATTCTTCTAGACCTCATCCTGATAAGTGTTGGGAAATTGAACATCTCATGTCTGCATGCACCGGTGCTTTCTACTTCTTATCATGGATTCTTCTAGACTTATTGTTATAGGTGTCTGCATACACCAGTGTTATCTACTTCTTATCATGGATTCTTCTAGACCCGATCCTGATTAGTGGTGAGTGATATCTATTTCTTATCATGGATTTTTTTAGACCTAAATGTTTGCATGCACCAGTGCTATCTATTTTTTATCATGGATTCTTCTAGACCCCATTGTTTTATTTGGTTTAACAAGAAATGATATGTTAATTTCTATACAATTCACACAACCAAAATAAATATATATCGACCAACCTTTTGGGTTTAAAACTTACAAATATCTTTACTAAGGTGTAAGATAGACATGCCAAGTATAAAAATAATAGGAAGTTTAACAAGAAGTGATATGTTAATTTCTATACAATTCACACAACCAAAACAAATATATATCATGACCAACCTTTTGGGTTTAAAAATTAAATATCTTTACTAAGGTGCAAGATAGACATGTCAAAGTATAAAAATAATAGGATATGAGTGATTGCTTGATCATATGTGATCAATGACAGTTCCGAAAATTTCTTAATTGAGTGGTTTAAAGAATAAAATAATCAAGTACAATAAAAGTTATAAATAATAAAATATTTCTCAATGTTCATTAAATTTGTATCCGATGAAGTATTCAACTGAACTTAATTTGTGGATACATTTATAATCCAGCATTTAATAGAATTATAAATAAAGATATAAAAATGTATATTAAAACATCTCATGCTTGCATGCACCGGTGCTATGTACTTTTTATCACGGATTTTTCTAAACCCATTATTTTAGATGTCTGCATGCACCAGTGCTATCTACTTCTTGTCATGGATTCTTCTAAACCCCATTGTTTTATTTGGTTTAACAAGAAGTGATATGTTAATTTATATCCAATTCACACAACCAAAACACACACACATATATATATATATACACACACCAACATTTTGGGTTTAAAATTTACAAAATCTTTACTGAGGTGCAAGATAGACATGTCAAGTATAAAAATAATTTGTTTTATTTGGTTTACCAAGAAGTGGTATGTTAATTTCTATCCAATTCACACAACCAAAACAAATATATATCAACCAATATTTTGGGTTTAAAAATTACAAATATCTTTACTGAGGTGCAAGATAGACATATCAAGTATTAAAATAATAGGATATGAGAGGTTGCCTGATCATATAGATAAAATCTCTTTTATGTAAAACATTAGACAATTTTCAACAAAATCATCCACTACATTGTTATTAATGATCATTTCCACATGTTTTATTGATTGATGCAAATGATCGTTCAGTTTTAGTGATGGAAACAATCGACTTCAAAATACAATGAATCAACCTAGCTAATATAACATAAACATCCTACGATCTTTCACTTTTAGTCAATAATTGACACAACTTAATAAATGTTGAAATTTGAATCTTATACCATATCATCAATATAATGATTAACTCATATTCCAAAATAAATTATATCTCCATCAGTGAAATTTCAAGATAGACTTTCTTTGCAAATATCACCATTATTGAAAGATTTAAAAAAAAAAAAAAGGATCGAGAAAGTATTCTGCAGATATCTTATATTAAATTTTGTATTAATTCAATTTTATCAAAGATAAAATTTATTGATTCATTGAAAACATCCAAATGATAATGATGTTATAAACTGTAGTTCAATCTTGTATGAACAATCCGAGTTGGGAACATTTAATGCCATTTCATCAAGCAAAAGATTCGATTTCTTCAAGAAATATTTTCCAATCACAACCTCTCAATACTTGAACATTAGTTTTAGTGGTTGAGATAAATGCAAAAACTATCAAATTAGTATGCATTTTTATTTGAAGGACTTGACAAAGAAAATTGGTAATTCATAATTTTTGCATCAAGTACAATATGTACACTAATTTGAAGCTTGTCATATTTCTATAAACCACTAGGCTTCAACTTTAGATCTTCTTTTTGGAGAATGCTCAATAAGACATTTGAAGACTAGTTGCAATACACATTAATTTTATCAAACTTTTCATGGAATTGTAGTGAAAACTCCAACGAGTAGCTCTACTAGATCATTGCAAATCGTCAATTTGATTGATATCAAGTTCGCTAAAGAAGTGAACCGCAATTAAAATACATGTTTAGGTAAAGAAGTGACAATATATGTTAACATTGTCCGAGTAATAATTCATTTCACAAACACCAATGCTCTCTCTCTCTCTATATATATATATATATATATATATATATATATATATATATATATATATATATAGTTGTAGACAATCGAAAAACAATGAATATAATAAACATATGAATAATCTCTAAGAAGTAATACACGAACTAGTCTATTACATGAACCACAAATGTTATCTTCTTACCATCGACTTCACATTAATATTTTAATCTGAAGATCATGATGAAAAAGAACACCTGATATCTCTTTTCTCAAAATTGTAGATGTGAAATAATTGACTGATATATTTTATTTTCGATTTCTACCATATTTATTGAATTGATTTTTGATTCTTAATCATTAGCATCACCTTTAATTGAAATCCAACTTTTCTATTCATTTTGTCAAACAAGTAAACGAGGTTGTATATGTTATTGCTAAAACTTGTCATCAAATCATGTAAATGTTCTTCTCAATGATTTTATAATGTTATTATCGATCATCAATAATATTTTGTTTTGGTTAAAAAAATAAAATCAAATGTAGCGGAATTCATTTCCACCCCTTATTATTGATAAAGATATAATAATAAAAGAAAAGGAAATATATGTGGAAAACGTGTATGTGAATTTATGCAACAGAATTCACTTATAAAACCCCGGAAAGGGGGTGGTGACATCATGAACAAGGCAAAAGTTCAACAGCGAGGCTTAAGAAAGACTGAAAGAGGGTTCAGATCCGGCGACGGGGTTCCGTCGGATTTCGTCCATTTTACTTAGATCTACGCCTATTCTGATTCACTCTTTTCGATCGGCGGTGGAGAGATGAAGGGCACTTGTACTCTCATGGCGTCGGTGTTCGCCGCTTCTACCGTTGCCCTTTCCTCCTCTTCCACTTCCGGCGACGCTGCTATCGCATGCCCCAATCAGGTAATTATCCTTGTTTACAATTGAAGTTTTTGACGATTATTTTAATTAATTGCTAAAGAATTTTCGCACGAAACAAAAATGGGAAAATTTTGGTAAACGGCGTAGTTTTGTGTATCGATTGGAGATTTTTTTTTTAAATGTGGGTAGCAGAAATTCATGATTCTGTTTAATGCTCTGTGTCTTTTGTCCTCTCTTTTAAAGAAAATTTTCTACTTTCTTTTTTCTTTGAATTGGCATTGTTAATATATTCTCTTCGAATTGTTGTTTGTAGGGCAAATCTATGAAATCACGAGCAGCAGCCTCCTTGGAGAAGGAGAAAATTTCTCCGAAATTCGACGGTTTGAGGTTCATAGAGACCTTGGTTACGGCCCACAGGTGAGCCAATTCCAAGCTACCTATTAATTTTGTTGAAGAAAATGATGGGTTGGGTGAGAATGTGATCTTAGACAGAGTGAGGAACAAGTTTAGACTTTTAGCTTACGGAATATTGGTTTCTTGTTGAATGTTGAGTGTTTTATCAGTAGTTTTGACTTGTATGGATATTGTAGGTTGCAATTTATTTACTCATGGTAGTTTTCCAAGATATCCCATGAAATTTTTCGAGTGTAACTTGACCTTTTAATCGTAGTTTTCACCTTATTGAATCATTCTTCTTAGTAATAATGTTCTCATTCCATGATTGTCTTTGCTTTTGGACATTGCAATTTGAGGATTGCCATCATGAACCATGTTCTTTTTTACATAAATTATTCGCTCACAACATGTTCATTTTGATCATGCCTAATTCGTGTGTTGGAACTTAATTTCGTACTGTGTTAGACGTAAATATGGAGCTTAGCTGTTGGATACTTTGTTTTAATTTTCATGGATGTTCATTTTTGGCTCCTTAAAATCTTCAAAAGTCATCTCTCTGATTCAGATTTAGTTTGTTTGATCATCGAATGAAACTGTCCACCTTCACTTAAATATGCATTGAAGACACAGATGATCACCCTTCTGCCAGTCCTTGATATTCGTCATCTCTCAACCACCAAGTAAATCTCCAGAACCAATTATTTTTATCTGCACCTCTTTTGTTGAGTTCTAATATGTGCTGTCTGTAAGCTCTAGTTTTCGAGTGATCTACTGAATCGTGTCTGTTAAGAAGTAATGTTCTTTGCATTTACCATAGTTTATTATCATCACACCAGTGATGAGTGTTTTTAACGAGTATCTTACTCTGTCATCTTATGGTTGCTACATCTAGCGAACTACATTACATGTAGTATATATAGTATGTGTGATTACCTGCACATTTTCAATATAGACAGTGGATACTGCAAATTACTTAGTGTACTTAACCAGTTGTGATTAGAACCTCTGCTCATGAGGATGAAGCTTCAATATCTAAATGCACATAAGTGAAGAAAGAAGATATCTATATTTTATTTGATTAGGCTTCTTTTGGTTCAATAAGAGGAAAAGTGAAGTAAATGAGGAACTAGGAGGTGGAAACTGTTGATAGAACCAGCTACATCTACAATATTTGCCTTGTTACTTATATTTATGTTATTCACTAATTGTGGTTATTAAATGTTGGGTAATGTGATCATTCTGTACACAAACATAATAATTATAACTATGGACACTGATGGAGGATTTTATTTAGGGTTAATTATATTTTACTCTCAAAACCATTCAAGCTTTTGCACTTTACCCACCAAACTATTTTCTTGCACATTACCCCCATTCAACATATATTTGCCAAAAAAAAAAAGGAACTCTTTAAAAATATATATTTATTTCAAATAATAAATTAAATTTATAAAGATACTTAAAAAATGCATTATGTTCTAATTAAAATATATAGTTTTTAAATATAAGGATAATTTTTGAAATTTGAGAGTTTGTAATGATAAGTTTTATACGTGAAAAAATAGTGCTCCTATCGGTGCAGGGCTTATATGGGCTGGTGGTTTGGGCCTAAGGATTATTCCACCTAAACAAATTCCATACTATGTTAGATTAAATTGGAATGCATATTATGGGCCCATTATATAATGTTTTTTTTCACCATATCCAATATGCTATCATTTCGTCATGCTATTAGTTAACGGTTTGACCGTCATAACCAATCTAGTTTGAATTAATTTTATTGTTCGATTACATTTTTAATATGTTTTATTATATAGAAAATATTAGAAGTTATCTAAAACTTAGTAAAAAATAATTAAATACTTAAAAGAGATACATTTGTAAGATATTTGTGATAATGAAGTTCATTTGGAAGATTCGAATGTAGAAGACTTAATTTAATCATAGGATTTAAGAAATTTGATAGAATTCTGTTCCATAGAATGTGATTCACGTCGTAGTCTGATTCACATCGTAGTCTCATTCAAAATTTTGATTATAAAAGAGATGCTCTTTGTGGCATTAGAACATGAGAAGTCTTTGTTTGCATCAAGACTAATTAGGGATGTTGATTTTTCAGTAACCCGATCTTCTTCTTCTTCAATAAAGTAACCTGCAAAACCGTAAAACACCGAGGGGTTTTTCCCGGTGAAGGGATTCCGACGCTCAAGTCAGTAAATTGAATATTGTAAGTGCTTTCAAATGTAATTGTGCTTAAAAAATAGAAAAAAGGAATATCATGAATATATATACTTTCTGGAATTAATGTCAGTTGGGGACATCCGAGAAAGGTGGGAAGTGGTTTAGTGGTTCACATAATGGGCGGTTACACACATTCAAACCAGTTCGCCTAATTCAACCGAAATGAGTTCGCCATCTTAGTCCAAAATCAAATAAGTTCACACTTCAATGAGATATTAACTGCGAACTCTTATCGAGTAAAAAACAGTTCGTCTCAAATCATGTTACAACATAGTTCGCTTATTATAAAACAATTTATGTTCGCTTCTCTTTAAGCTGCTCGCACTAGCGGTTCATAATCTTGACCTGAGCTGACCAAGAAAATTCGGTTCGCCACAGTTCGACCATATCAGGTACTCCCCCCCTTCGAAGTGCATGTTTACATGTGCTAGTCTACATCACTTATGCCGAACATCAAACGATCCTTCTAAAAGCAATACGTTCTTTCAATCATTTATGTATGTCACGTGTCCAACGGTATATTTCCCTAGGCGCCTTTTCACATCCACTGTTGGATTACGTCGTATCTAATGGTTGAGAATTCAGGACTTTTCAATTTTCCCCCCCAAAATCGAGAGTCGTCTTCCTCCTATATATATCATCTTCTCTTCTCAAAAAACCCTTCTGCAAAATTACTGTATAATCACATACAAACAAGGGTTTTTCTTCTTCAATTTCTAGGACTCCTCAAACAAGTCAGGTACCATTTTCCTTCCTTCTTCTTTTCATTTCAATGACATCTTCTGATTCCTTAACCCATTTGAGAGACGAAGGTGAATCAGAAGAAGGATTCGATCAATTTCCTCTACGCCTTATTTCTGAACCATCAAACCCTAAATCTTCTTCCTCTGGCCGCCAAAATCCTTCCAATCCTTCAAAAAAATCTCGTAAAAAAACTGTAGATAACGATTTTTCTGCAACTAAAGCCACTCAAACCCATGTTATTCAATTGAGTTCGTTCTTGGTGGATGGTTACTCAGTAATTATTCCCAATTCGGAGGACCGACCTCACCAGGCTCCGGATGGTTGTCAAACCTGGTTTTTGAAGCATATATCTCTAGGTCTAGTCCCTTCTATTCATCCATTTTTCTACACCATTGGTTCGGCTTTGGGATCTGCCCGAACCAACTCCATCCCAATTCGATTAGCTATATAGTCTCTTTCTATATGGTTTGTAAATGGATGGGTGTTGAACCAACTGTGAATCAGATTTGACGATTACATTACGAGCTCCAACTTGCTCAGCTATTCTCAATCCCTGTAAAAAAGCTTCATATTCAGCCTCATTGTTAGATGCTCGAAATTGAAACTTTAAAGCGAACTCCAACTCATCCTTCTGGGGGCTAATCAACAATATTCCAGCTCCCGCTCCTTAACGAGATGATAATCCATCAACATACAGTTCCCATTCTTTCATTTCTTGTATTCTAGTCGTTTCTTGAATAAAGTCCGCCAGGGCTTGCCCTTTGATAGCTATACGGGGTTCATATCTGATATCAAACTGCCCTAACTCCACAGCCCACTTGATCAATCTTCTTGATGCTTCGGGTTTTCCAAGAACCACACTCAAAGGATGATCTGTTCGTACTATTACCTCATATCCCAAGAAGTATGGTCTCAATCTCCTTGTCATAATAACCAAAACATAGGCTACTTTTTCCACTTCGGTGTATCGAACTTCTGCTCCATGAAGGATTCTGCTGACAAAGTATACTGGAAATTGATCTCTCCCTTCTTCTCGAACCAATACCGAACTGATCGATTCTTTTCCGACCGCCAAATATGCTATCAATTTACTTCCCTTAACTGGTTGTTTCAACAAAGGAAGTGATGATAGAAATACTTTCAAATCTTCAAAGGCCCTTTGGCATTCTGCATCCCATCCGAACTGCCCATTCTTCCTTAATATCTTGAAGAAAGGTAATCCTTTATCTGCCAACCTGGATATGAACCTGCTCATGGCCACAATGCGACCAGTCAGCATTTGTACTTCCTTTATTGTTCGAGGAGGTGACATCTCCTGTATAGCTCGTATCTTGTTGGGATTAACTTCTATTCCTCGTTCGGTGACCATATACCCTAAAAATGTTCCCGTCTTGACACCGAATGAACACTTCGTTGGATTCAAACGCATCCCATGTTTCCGAATAGTCATCATGGTCTCCTTTAGATCTTCGGCATGTGTGCTTGCTTGTATGCTCTTTACCAGCATATCATCCACATAGGCCTCCATATTTCACCCCAACTGGCTTTTAAATGCTTCATCTACCATTCTTTGATAAGTAGATCCTGCATTTTTCAATCCAAATGACATTACTGTATAGCAATATGTACCTGAAGAGGTGATGAAGGCGACGTTGGGCTTGTCCTCCAGATGCAATAGAATTTGATGATATCTTTGAGCTGCATCCATCATACTGAGCAGTTCGCATCCAGCAGTGGAGTCCACCAACTTATCAATTCGAGGTAAAAGATAATGGTCTTTAGGGCAGGCTTTATTCAAATCCCTGAAGTCGATACACATTCGTCATTTATTCCTTGGTTTCGGTAATAACACAACGTTAGCCAACCAGCGAGGATATTGGATCCTCTCAATATGCCCTATTTCCAACAGCTTCTTTACCTCTCCTTGACTTCACTCTGTTGATCTCCGAAGTGTCTCAATTTTTGCTTAATTGGCCGAACATCAGGTTTGATGTTTAACCTATGAACCGCCAATTCTGGATTTATGCCCTTCATGTCTTCCGGCTTCCATGCAAATAGATCTACATTCTCCCTCAACACCTTCACCATCTCATCTCTAATCTGCCCCTGTAACTGACTTCCTAAACGAACTACATGTCCAGGTTGTTCAGGGATCAGCTCGATACTCATCAGTTCTCCCTATTCAAACTTGGCTATGTTTGGCTCGTCTCTTGTCTTTTGACTTTTATCTCGACCTCGATCCATATCATCTCTTTGTTCGCCACAACGCTTTCAACTTTCAGAATGGCGAACTGCAGCAACATAACAACGTCGAGCAATTTGCTGATCGCCATGAGCCACTCCAACCCCAACTGCACGCCCTTCTTCATCTGCCACGGGAAACTTCATCATCAGATGTGCAGGAGAAATAACAGCAGCATAAGTGCTTAGTGAAGGGCGACCCAAAATTACATTATACTGGGAGGGTGCATCCACCAATAGGAAGGTTATGGTCTTATTCTGCCTCCATTCTTTATCTCCCAGAACCATAGGAAGTTGAACTTTCCCATAAACCGTTACTGCTTCACCTGCAAAACTGTAAAGTGAGGTTTCCACAGATTTTACCTTGACTGTCGACCTCATCTTCTTGAAGCAATCCATGAACATGATATCAACCGAACTTCCAGTATCAACGAACACCCGCTCAACATTAAAGCATCATATCTCAGTGACAATCACCATAGCATCAAATTGAGGACTTTGAATAGCCACCCGATCTCGAGCTCCAAACTCAATCGCCACATCATCAAAAATTGAGTGAACCGTATTCTGCTGCTGGCGAACAGAATTGAGTCTCGCTTTCCGAGCTCTATTGGAATCTCCATCTGTTGGCCCACCCATGATCATGTGAATGGTAGGCCTTTCTTCTCGTTCAGGTCGATTCCGGGGCGGAAGAGGCGGTGGTGGAGGTAACTTTGTCGTTCTAGCCTTCTTTCTCTTCTAGGCTTCTCTCTGTGATTCCTTTGCTCCTGATTTGGTTGAGCTCGACGAACAAATCGAGCTAACCTATTCTCTCTTATCAATCTCTCCAATTCGTCACGTAAATGTAGGTATTCATCAGTTTCATGCCCATATTCATTGTGAAACCTGCAAAGTTTTCCATTACCAAAAGTGGGCGGCTTCTTTGGATTGGTACTCCAAGTAGCAGGCCACTTTAATTGAGGCAAGTCCCATATTTCCATCAATACTTGCCCTGGAGCCATGGTCAATGGAGTATACTGGTCATATCTCCTCCCTATTCTACTTTCTCGCAACGGCGGAGGTGCAAATCTTGTTTGAGGATCTACAACTTCCCTCTTCCTTGCGACCTCATGTTCTTTCGATCTGACCATTCGACTGGAACTCTCATCTTTCTTGATCCGAACTGCTTCTTCCAAGTTGGTGTACTTTGTAGATCGCTGCAATAAATCATCAAAACTCACAGGTGTTTTTTTACCAATGAGGTATGAAGATCTCACTCTCTCAAACCTTGGATAAAGGCGCTAACAATTAGGTCGTCCGAAGCTTCAGGGGCCTCTAACGTAGCGGCCGTGAATCATTTAACATAACTTCTCAGTGTCTCATCTCCTTTCTGCTTTACTCCGAACAAGGTCTGCGTTGACCGTCTTTGTTTTCTCGAACTGGCAAATTGATGCAGGAAAAGTTCAGATAACTGCTCAAAGTTTGAGCCAAGTTTGAGCCGCCTTGGTAAGAGTAGTAGCGAACACCCTGCATTTAATACCCTCTGAATATCGATGTAGGAGAGCAGTATTTTCAAACCTGCACAAGTGATCCCAGGGATCTGTAGTGCCATCATAGTCAAAGTTAATTGGTCGAAATGAGGTTGGCAATTCATCCTCCATAACTTCCTCAGAGAAAGGATTTCCCCTCGAACTTCTTGGAACCCGTCGAACAGTTCTCTGGACTTCTCGCAACTCCTTTCTTAGATCATCCACTTTCTCAGATAATTCTACATGTTCTCGCTTCTGACCGCGAGGATGATTGAACTGACTTTCTTGCTCATCTGTTCGAGACTTGTCATCTTCCAGTTCTTTTCTAGTATGAATATTAGTATTACCTTGTTGTGACTCAACCCTCTGTTTGTTTAAAGCTTTCTGAACAACCGCTTCCATCAAATTCTCCAATTCCTCATGTGTCAAAGTTACAGTACCGGGAAGGTTTTTTGGTACAGTACTCCGTCCATCTTCCCCATCATCTTGCCTCCTGGATGTTCCTCCTACTTCCAATCTCCTCCGTGATCCTCGGGTATCCACCATTTTTTGATTGTTCTTAACGTCTTATACTCAAACTTTCCCACAGACGGCGCCAATTGATTTTTCAGTAACCCGATCTTCTTCTTCTTCTTCAATAAAGTAACCTGCAAAACCGTAAAACACCGGGGGGTTTTTCCCGGTGAAGGGACTCCGATGCTCAAGTCAGTAAATTGAATATTGTAAGTGCTTTCAAATGTAATTGTGCTTAAAAAATAGAAAAAAAGAATATCATGAATATATATACTTCCTGGAATTAATGTCAGTTGGGGACATTCGAGAAAGGTGGGAAGTGGTTTAGTGGTTCACGTAATGGGCGGTTACACACATTCAAACCAATTCGCCTAATTCAACTAAAATGAGTTCGCCATCTTAGTCCAAAATCAAATGAGCTCGCACTTCAATGAGATATTAACTGCAAACTCTTATCGAGTAGAAAACAGTTCGTCTCAAATCATGTTACAACATAGTTCGCTTATTATAAAACAATTTATGTTCGCTTCTCTTTAAGCTATTCGCACTAGCGGTTCATAATCTTGACCTGAGCTGACCAAGAAAATCCGGTTCACCACAGTTCGACCATATCAGATGTAATTGTACCAAATCAAGTAGAATATCAACAACCTCGAGATCATCTTGTTTGTTTTCCACGGGATCAAGTTTGAATTCAACTTTAAAAGTGAAGCTTGAGATCAGTTCAGCTTAAAAATCTTAAGTTTGCTATTTGCTTGAACTCGATTTAGGGGCATCCCACAACACACGAAAACTTACTTTGGATCTAAGTTAAATCACAAAAAAATAATAATAATAATTAAAAAGTGATAAATGTCAAAATTGTGTGTGTATATATAAGGTTGTGTAATCATTGCAAAATCACTTTTTATAGAGAGAGATATATTAGGTCGTGTTATTTTTACAATATTGAAATATTTGATTGAAAAACAATTTAGGAAAAAAAATTGTTATGTTATTAACGATCAACTTATGGGGAAATGCAACGTGGTGTCATGCCATATATAATCATGGAAAGTCTAAATTTAATTTCACATGCAACTCATGTGAGATTTCGGACGATTTTTTATTTTTCTGGTCAAATTGAGTGTGGATCGAACAATATTTCGAGTTATGTGATTAATTGAAAAATGAAATAATCCTGAAATCATTTGCATAAGAGATCAAAGTTATGTAATCAAAAATGATTTTAGGCAAGATAATAATCTGCATTTCCGTTTCCATCTAACAAGATTGTACAAAGTGACATCATTTTATTAATTTTTTACAAATTTATTTAACTGATAGTGTGGTATATAACATTAACAAATGTGATCGAACCGATATATCTGTAAGCGTGTAAGGTAGTAAAAGTGATATTTGTATAAAGTAATGTTAAATTGGGAAAAAAAAAATGAAATCCATAGTTTGAGTGTAGAAATGGAAAAGAATGCAGAAAATAAAGAGGATATTTTAATTTCAAGCAATCCCAAAACAAAACAAAGGACTATTTTCAAATGCAAGAAAAAGTATCGCAATTATGTCAGAGGAATAGCAACTCTCTTTTTATAATCCTAAACAATTTTTTTTATTATCCTATCCTCACCCATCAACTTTTTAGGCACAAAGTAAGACTATCTATATTTATATTAATAAATTCTGCTTATTAGCCACAATTGTGTTTAGCAAAACTAAAATTGTTTTCAAAGATTTACTTTATTATTTTGAAAGTACAATCACATTAAATTTAAACTATTAAAATTTTGAGTTACTCTGTCTCTCTCACAAAATTAAATTAACACCTAAAGTGGAAATGGAAGACCTTTGTTTAAAAAAATTAATGGCTATCATTATAATTATTAATAATAATAATTAACGTTTCTATCAATACCTTATCATAAACAAGGACTAAAATATCGGTATCGATGGATATATCGGTACCTTGATTTTACGGATATATCGACGGATATATCGATATCGGTGGATATATCGGTTTTTACGCAAAAAAATTGAAAAATTTGTAAAAAAAATTGAAAAAAATATCTAGTACTTTATATAATATTATAAGTAACATTAATACATATATTGAACTTAAATTTCAAATAAAAAAATATGTTTACAACAAATTTAGAGATAAACTAAATAAATAATCTAAAAAAATTTTAAAAAAATTAAATGAATTACTTTAAAGAATTACTTTTTAAAAAAAATCTTCAAAAAAATTACAACAAGAACTAGTATTTAATTACTTTAAAAAAATTAAATGAATTCATCTTCAATTTTAAAGATATGGAAAAAAAATTATTTATCATAATAAATTATAAGAATAATTAATCAACTAAATAAAGAATAATGGTTTGGAACTTATAATATGGACCAAAAAATAAAGAATTGGCTATTAAAATTTTATCAAGACAACTAAAATGAAATGTAGGATAATAATGGTTTGGAACTTATAATATGGACCAAAAAATAAAGAATTGACTATTAAAATTTTATCAAGACAACTAAAATGAAATGTAGGATTAAAATTTTATCAAGGATTAAAATTTTATCAAGACAACTAAAATGAAATGTAGGATAAAAATTAAATAAATGCAATGGTTGAGATTCGAACCCAAATTCCCAAAACTTGAATTCCCAAGGAAACAAGCTACTATTTAAACATTTATATAACAACCAAATAATATGTAAAATTTAAAAAAAAATATATAGAAAATGAGAAACTGACCGATATATCGCCGATAAATTGTCGATATATCGCCGATATATCGACGATATATCGAGATAAAATGACAAATTTTTACACAGCCTTCCCGATATTCAAATATCGCCGATATATCACCGATATATCGCCAATATATCACCGATATATCGCCGATATTCCAACGAATTTTGATAACACTAGAATTTCGTATCGGTACCTTGATTTTTCCAATATATCGACGATATATCGGCGAATATCGGCGATATTTTAGTTTTTGATCATAAAGAGTGAGTGGGTGTGTGCGGCGCGCAGAGGGAATGATTGCACCACCCTCTTTCATCAGCACATTCACAATTTTCTTTTCCTGACACTTTTATTGTAACATGTATAATTACTCAAATAATTTCCCTTATAAAATCATTCAATAATTAGGTCGAAAAACTGACAAATATAGACAACAAAGAAGTGGAATAATCAGAAATGTATATAAAAATTGTGTTGGGAAATGCAAGCATGTGGAAAGTGATTGGTAAGGTAGGTTTATTCAATCCCCAAACACAATATATTGAGAGAAAAAAAAAAAGCCTCCAATTATCGAAGATTTTAACCAAATTCGCAGAACAGAAAACCCAAATAGAATTTTTGAATTAATTTAGAGTCCTAAATCATAAAAACAATATGCAAATCAAAGTAAAAGAAGGGTCTACGCGATTAAATTCATGATTTTTTTAATCTAAACAAAATCGGGTATACTATTTGAGGAAATAAATTAAAATAAATTTCATAGAACGGTATCACATGGAGCATTTAACAATTTGATTTGTTTTGAGCTAAGTTAGTTTAGTTTGATATATTATGAAAATAAAATATTTTTATTTGTAATTAAGAAACATATGGAATGTAAATGAAGGGCAGATGCATTAATGCAGTATAAAGATAGATCTAAAGAATGTGCCTCACCAATTAAAAAGAATATCAATCAGGGCCTTCTAACGGTTAGGCGACACTCTCATTTGTCAGTTTCCTTTCATAATTATGCGCATTATAGCTTTATTTAATCTATAAATTAATAGCTCCTTTCTTTAAATTAAAAATCAAATTACTTAATCTCAGTGAATGATGCAGCTGATCATATTTTATTTTTTAACTTTTACTCCAATTTTATTAATGGTAGAGATTAGTGGTGCCCGGTTTAACCGAACCGCCGGTTTGGCCAACCGGGAAAGGGCTAACCGGAACCGAACCGGGGTATGTTCAGTTCTGGTTTGTAACCGTCGGTTAAACCGTAACCGGCGGTTCGAACCGTCTGTTTATCCGTTCGAGCAATCCGGACCTAACACGTGGCATTTTAAAAAAAATAAAAAATTTGCACGAACCGCCGGTTCCGGCCACAACGGTTAGTTTTCGCCGGAGTCCAGCGACACGTGTCATTTTCACAATTTTTTTTTTAAAAAAAAAATCGAAAAACCAGCGGTTATGGTTTTCCAATATACGGAACCGGAACCGAACCGGATGAAACCGATTCATGGTTCCGGTTTGGAATCGAAACTGGTCAACGGTTTCCCGAACCGTTGACCCCCGGTTTCGAACCGGCCGGTTCCGGTTTTTTCAAAACCGTGGGCACCACTAGTAGAGATAATATCATTTTCACACGGTGTTTCTCTTTTCAAGTCACTAATATAAAAAAAAAAAAATAGTTATTTTCATCTAAAGATTAAAACATCTCTTAAAAAGTTGTTAAATAATATTTTTATATTCTGAACTCAAATTAAAATAATATTTTTTGTTGAAAAAATAAAAAATGTTAATTAGGTAAAAACCATATTCATTATCTTAAAATAGATTTTTATAAAAATCAAGCATGAAAAGTGTAGAAAAACAAAAGGTAAGGAAGAGAGAGGGAGAGAGAGAGAATTAAAGAGTGAGTCATGTAGGGTTCAACAGTCAAACTCTCACGACAACAATATAAGTATATAACTCACTCACACTCTCTCTCTTTCTCTTTCTCTTTCTCTTTCTACACCGCCATTTTCAGCTGACACCATCTCCGATGGACTTTTCTCCGCTCCGCCGCTCCTCCTCACTACCGCTGCTCCTCGTTTCAGGTAAAAACCCTTATCATTCCTTCCTTTATTCCACTTTACTATTTTTCCTCAACTCTGCTCATGATTATTAACATCCTTTCTCAATGCAGCTTCACTGTTCTTCACGGCGGCGTTCTCCCTCGGCATCAACTACGGCCAAATCGCCAACAACCTCCCCCACCCGGAATCCGTCGTCCCACTCGTCAAGTCCATCGGCGTCACCCGCGTCAAGCTCTACGACGCCGATCCACGCGTCCTCAAAGCCTTCGCCAACTCCGGCGTCGAGTTCATTGTCGGCCTCGGCAACGAATACTTGGCCCGAATGCGAGATCCAAAACAAGCTCTAGCTTGGGTCAAATCAAACGTTCAGTGCTACTTGCCGGCCACGAAGATCGTTTGCATTGCCGTTGGCAACGAGGTTCTCACATTGAACGACTCCGCTCTCTCCTCCAATCTCCTTCCCGCCATGGAAAGCATACATTCTGCTCTCGTTTCCCTCAACCTCGACAAGCAGGTTATGGTGACCACGGCGCACAATTTGGCTGTTCTGGAAGTTTCTTACCCTCCCTCCGCCGGCACATTCCGCCGAGATCTCACCCAGAAATTGACCTGCATCTTAGATTTCCACTCCAAAGTGGGATCTCCCTTCCTAATCAATGCGTATCCTTACTTCGCCTACAAGTCTAACCCCAAGCAAGTGTCGTTGGATTTCGTACTGTTCCAATCGGGCTCTGGAGTGGTGGACCAAGCTTCAGGCCTTCATTACGATAACATGTTCTATGCTCAAATCGACGCGGCCCATTCGGCTATGGAAAATCTAGGGTACAAAAACGTGTGTCTGCAGATCTCGGAAACGGGGTGGCCGTCGAAAGGGGACGCCGACGAGGCCGGGGCGACGCCGGAGAATGCCAGGAAGTATAACGCGAACTTGATTAAGTTGATTTCCGAGAAGAAGGGGACGCCGATGAGGCCCACTTGGGACTTGAATGTTCATGTTTTTGCTTTGTTTAACGAGAATGAGAAGCCCGGCCCTACTTCTGAGAGGAACTTCGGGCTTTTCAAGCCCGATGGGACACCGGTGTACAATTTGGGGTTCAACACAACGGGCTTGATTAGTACGAACACTTCGAGCTCTGGTGGCACGTCTTCGTCTGGTTCGTCGCCGGCGGTAACCGGGACCTCTTCTAATGGATACTTGTCCATAACCGCCGATGACGCGGTTAGTTGCTCCCTCTCTCTCTGAATTTTCAGTTTGCTGCTATATCTGGTTTTGCTTAGTTTGTGACTAATGTGCGCCGGTGGTGAGTAGGATTAGCATTAGGATTGCGCAGGATAAGAATAGATCCGAGGGTTTGGGTGACCAGTAGAAGTGACTATTGATTATTTATATATCTTATCAATAGATGAAGTAATCGCGACCAAATTTCACTATCAGCTGATTAGTGAAATCAAAATAATGAAAAAAATAGTGCCTAAATCCTTGTATGAAAAACCATATAAGAAAATTTGCGTTAAGGAATAGTCAAGAGTTTTCAAATTGAATAAAGGACATTGGTATCTTAATGTTGAAAACTGGTTTAGAAATTAGATTAGTGAAAGATGATTTAGAGTTGAGTTTCATACATATATTATATGCTTGCTACCATTCTTCAAATAATCTGGGTAGTGTAGATTACAAGAAAATTCACTAATCGGGGTAGTGGTGTAGTATTAAGAGTGTTTGGTAGAACTTCTAAGTTGTTAAACACGTCTTATGAGAGTTTTTAATTGAGTTTAGCCAAACACCTTCTAAGCCGTGTTCCACGAAAATCTGCTTATCAAAAGCAAAAAGGGAAACCTTGCTAAGATATCAGTTTCTTTATCTATCAAAATTGAGTTAAACAAGACTGTAAACTACAAGAAAGAGTGAGGAGTGAAGTCTCTATAGTCTTTTCACTGTTTTGCTATGTGAATCTTCTGGCCACGAAGTTTGCAATATAGGTTGACAGCCAGTGCAAAACTTTGTCATACTTGTAATAATTTTGTTGTTGTTGATGTTTCAAAGTGTTGAATCTGATTAACCCTGCACCATTTCAAATTTCAACTTTACAATATTTATCATAGCAAGTTGATGATGACAAGATTTACAGGGAGAAGGCCAAAGTAACTTTCAGCAACTTTCATGTTGTTGTCACTATTTTCTTTAACATCATAGCATCATTCGTCATAACTAGATGTTGTTTTCTTTTCCATCTTAGCAGCAATAAGTCAATTAACCATGATAGCTAATATTACCTATCAACACGTGGCTTAGTTTCATGGAATAGGAAAATTGTGCATGATGGTGATAGGATTATCGATTTCTAATGGTGACGTGTTATTTGAATTTGCAGGAGAGACTTCCTTCCCATAGTGCATTGTCAGTTTTGTGCCTCATGGTTTCAGCTATGCTAGCATTCCAGCTCTGATTGTAGTCTCAAAAGCAATTGATCCATGGGAAAAAGGAAGAGGAATAGAAAGCTTCAGAATTAGGAAAAGCCGGATTCCATGGAATCACCATCTTCTTCTTAAGAGAAAGGCATCAACAACTTGCTAATCTAAAACGATGAACTTTGAAGTGACGTCTCAACGGATCTCTGTATACTTTGAGTAGTATGAAGAATTTAGGAAATTATTGAGTGGTGGGAAATGAGAAAAGATGCATTGGTCTTTATGACTTTAAGGCTGGCATTGAGTCATGCTTTTTTGCTCAGTGTATGTTTTTTTGTCTAGGGTGGTAAGAATTGAGCTACAAAAAGCAGGAAAGCACATGTTGAGTCTTTGTTGCATTTTGGCAATATATTCTTCTGGAAAAAGGTAGATAGATTAGATGCGTGGATGATGATATTATTGATGGACTACCACTCTTATTTCTTTCTTTTAATTGTTTTTCCTTTCCAGGAATCGGGATCCTAGGATGTATGTCCCAGATATTTATTCTTTCATTTAACCTCCCCCCCTCCTTTATGTTGTGTTCAAACGTGTCATCATTTTGTCTGTAAACTCGATTGAGAATTACTGGGATGTAATCACTAACATTGATTCTACATATCAATCAATAAATATACATGTTAATGAGGAGGCACATAACTAATGAATAGACACATTAACATTTCAGATTTTAGTGAGTAATCGGAATTAGTATTTTTGGTTCAAAATTCAAATGATTTAATCAATAAACAGGGTTCCATACTTCCATGCACATACATACTCCTATACTAGGCACAACCAGCTTTAATTCAAAAGTAAAAATAGAATAAAGTGTTAAACTTCCGTGCCTTTTGCTGCCAACTTTATCATTTCTCTCATATTTGCTAGACGTTTTAGTCCCAAAAAAAAAAAAAAAAAAGAAGGAAAATCATGTTGCACATCTTTTCTAAGTGTATTCTACCTATGTTAATTTCATTTTCCAACATCTACTATGCACATTTTTTAATTTTATATTTGAAATTTTTTTTTTCTCCGATCACAACCCATACCATACGTTTTGTTTACTTTTGCAACCTCCGACCAATATTTTCCGGCGACAATGCCCACGTGATTTTTATGTGCTAATTGAGGATTATTTTTTTATCATTTTTTAGGTCATTAACTAACTCCCCCTTCAAAAACAAAATTTACCCTAATTTTTCCCAAATTTTTTTTTTTCAAATTGTTTGAGCAAATGAAGGTTAACAGTGAGATTCAAACAAAAAATTAGATCTCTTTACCATAGAAAATAATTGATGAATCAAATTTACCGATGTTTTAGAAGTGCAAATGATGAAAATAACTCTCAATTAGCACGTGAAAATCATGTGGACGCTTTCTCACCGAAAAATATTGACCGGAGATTGCAAAAGTAAACAAAACGTATAGTATAAGAAGTGATTGGAAAAAAAAAAAGATAATTTAGAATGCAAAATTAAAAAGCATGCATAGTACTTGTTGAAAAATGTAATTAACCCTTATATATAACTCTGTTTGTAAATCAACTGTAGAAATTATAATCGGTGTAATACACCCAATGTAGAGTGTACAAGAGTCACAAACACAAACCATTGCAATTTTGTTAAACATGAAAAGTGTGGTTGCCAGATGCTAGTATTTCAATGAAGTTCCATACAAATACAATAAGATGCTTCTACAAATTGTAGAATCTAATTATAGATTACAGAAGTAAAACTGCAAAAAGCCAAGCAGAAGAAGCAGCTATTCTACATTCAAGAAACTAATTACAAACTACCCTACTCTAGTGATGATACAATGACCAGGAATAGAAGCTACAGGTAAATTCAGACTATGGAACCCATATGTACAACATTGTTACATCATCATAACGTCAAAATAAACCAACCTTCTAAAGTTGCATAAAAAATCCAAGGACCAAGGAAACACACACAAACAACCATCATTGCAGCAAGCAATCTAAAGCCAAAAACAGGTGCTTACTAGGCTAAATCGTAAATGGCTCCCTCATTATGATGAGATTTATCGAGCCTCGTCTGAGCTGGCAGAGGCCTCACTCCCTACTACAGATGTCCCACCACCACCCTGTATTTCTTCTTCACTGGACATGCTATCTTCACTAGAATTAGAAAATGATTCACTTTCATCATCGCTAACAACATCAGCCCTACGTCTCCTCACAATACCTCTTCCCTGTAAAGCAAGTCGCCTCCGCTTTCTGGCTTTTCGTTTTCCTTTAGGAAAATCTTCGTGTGAATCAAAACTCTTACTCCCGACATCCTTCGCATTTTTTACACTTTCATCTTCGTTATCCTCTGACTCAATACTCACAGAATCAGTATCAAGTTTGCGTCGTTTTCTACTTGCATTTGTCTGAATGGAGATATTCACTCACGTTTAGTTGATAAGGCCACATAAATCAGAATGTAAAAGTAATGCCAAGAGGAAGTATTAGTTTAAGAACCACCAGAACTCTTTTCTAACTTGAAGAAATGTCAATTTGCACAATTATTGGCAAGAGAATAACAATCTAATCAAATTAAAAACAATACCACCACATACACCAGAGTCTTAGAAAGATATATAACAATGATTAAAGAAAGTATTAGGAAATTGATAACCAACAAAATTCATTTTCTAGTTTGATAGAAAAACAATGTATAAATAACAGCTACAGCAACATGAGTTAATCAATCTCAGCCAATAAAACTATCATCCTTTGTATCGCGTATCATATTAGTTGTGATAGGTTAATTGTTGAGCTGGCTTAATAGCAGTCCAGGTTTGGTAAAGTACAACCAAGTAGGGATGAAATTGTGGGTTCCAGTTGGCTAATAATACCTAATCCATACAAGCCATATTCTTCAGACATATAAGAAAATTTTAATGATATCAAACCATTTCAAGTTTATTTTATTGGCCATACTACACATCATTTCTGAGGAAATCACTGCCATAAGTATCTGATAATGCTAAAACGAATATAATCAAATATGATAAAAACTAGCACATTATTAATTTTAATGTACTCATGATGGAGACAGATAGATTAAAAAGAAAAAAAGTGGCAGAAAAGTACCTTAGGACCACGGTCCACTAAACGAGACCATTCAGTTCGGTTCCTCAGGCAATCAAGTACAGCCTGGGAGTGACTTGAATATGCATAACGCTCTCCATTATGCTTCCTTAGGTGAGGCCAGTGCTGGAAATAAGCACAAAAAAACATACAACTTATTCTAGTCAAATAAAAAAGCTAAAGAAATTAAGAAATTGAAATCAATTTGGTTATTCACTGAGGACAAGGAACAAATACAGTGACAATAGCCATGAAACTCGAAGTTGCATACCGGTAGAACTGCATTACAGAGTTTTTCATAAGACGTGCGTTTGCCTTCGCTCATAATCTCAGCAAGCAACCCTACATAACACAGCATATCCAATAACAAGAGGGAACCATGCTCTAGCAATCTGTAAGAAAAAAATTAATAGTAGTTGAGATTTCCCCCTTGAAAGAGCACAAACCAGGTAAAGTGCGATTCATTTGACGGCCAACCGTATGTGGATCATCATCAGAGGCGTTCCTTGATGAAGGGCGACTAGACGACACATTGTAACCATTGGCCTCACTAGAGGATGATAAAGAGCTGCTCATATTTGTTTTCTTCATGGACTGCACACTTTTTACCAGACCCCCATCTGCTTCCTTTCTTGAAAGTGGATCTACGCTGTGACCAGAATCTTGCCTCCTGTTATCTGGCGAATAAGGCTTTCTCTCCATCTTTTTAGGTTCATTGTCAACCTCCAGAGATGCATGCGAACCTTCTCCAGGAAAATCTTTGGTCCTTCTTTTAGAAGCCTTCAATTCATTAAAATTTGACACATCACCTCAATATAGTTGTCACATGAAAACAGCCGAAAAGGCCAACTCAATAGGAAATAAAACAAGCATACCACACCCTGATCTTTGCTTCCACCATTAGATGCTCGCTTCATCAGCATGCTAGTTGCACTTGGACTTGTTAGCTGAGGTAAACTGCCAGCATGACGCATGCGTGGCACCCTAGGAACTCTTGGGGAACTGTTGAGCTCTTGATGCAAAAGTAAAGCAAGCTGTACAGGTGGCATGGCATATATAAGGTTAACAAAACAACTCAAACATGGGCAAAAGAAACAAAATTATTGGTTTATACCTCTTCATCACTCAAGGTAGCAGGAATATTTGAAGATGTTGGAGCAGTGGTTGAAGCCACATGACCTTTAGATGATGGGTGACCACCTGATTGATAAAATTTTTCACTTTTTCCAGGAACAGCTGAAGATGCAGCTCTGTTCTGCACATTTGAAGCACCCTCCATTGTTGGTGGACTAACACACTCACCAGAAACACGAGTAGGTGCCACAGTTGGAACCAATGGTACTTTAGAAGAAGAATAGATACTGGAATCCTTTGAATCAGATGGTGTTCTCTTGGAATCAGATTTATTGACAAATTTAGTTGACTCTGATATTTTTGTCAGAGAGCTCGACTTTGAAGATTCTTTTACTAATTTCTTCGGCTTCCCACATTTTTCTTCATGCTCAAATTTATCAGCTAATGAATTGTCCTTCACAGTACCCAGACTACCATCAGATATCTCCTTCTGTCTACTGTGAATAGAAAGACTTTGAGCAGTTGCAGTCGTGTCATTTTCCGAGGATTTGGACATAACACAGCCTGAAGTTGAAGTAGATTTCAACAAAGAAACAACTGTTTTACGCTGATAAGAAGCTGTTGAGTGACTTCTGGCTGTGCCATTCGATTTAAGCAATTCATCAGCCACTTCCAAACCATGTTTATGTCCTGAAGACCTTTTCCTTGCTCCCATGGAACCTTCAGATACTGAAGGTTCAATCTTGGATTGACTGGCATTACCAGCCAGTTCATCAGATTTATCTATTCTAGAACTGCCAACAGTCAGGTTCCTATTTGCGTCAATCTTAGGCTTAGGTTCACTCGCTTCTGAGCTTATTCCTGATGTCTCAACCACTTTACCTTCTTCAGAGGTAACATTAGCGGACGACTCAGGGTGTTGAGCTGTGGCTTTACAGTTGTCTAACTTTATATCGTTAAGATGTAAAGACTCAACATGATCATCAGCATCTAGCTGACCTTTCAGTTTCTTATTAGGCCGTGAGTTTGCCTCATCGATGTCTAGATCTTGGCTGCGCTCACTTTCTTTAGCATCAGTACCATCAATTTTCACTTCTACAACCACAGTCTCCTTGTCACATGACGACCCAGTTCTCACACTGCCAGTGTCTCCTGCACATCTCTGAAGAGTGTCTCCAGTAACCTGATTAAGCAATTAAGATTTCCAGATGTCATTGAGTATTAATTATCTAAAGATGTAAAAACTTCAGCAAAGAAGGAATGCATAAATGATAGACTGAGTGTGACAAGATTAATGCCCAATAGACATTCTTCCTATAGTTTTTCAGAAATATTATCCACACAATTACAAGTTAATTATGATCCCTCCAAAACGAACAGCATCAACCTATGAACATTAATTTATCAGCTGTGATGATAATCTTGAAAAGTTATGACTATGAACTCCAATAACAAGTTCAGATCCAGATGCAATTAGCTAAATATCATAAAATATTGCCTAGTTTGACTGCTTCTCCCTTTGTATCATTATGACTTAAAATAATACTTAATAACAGTGGTGGGCTAATTGACCAAGCTACTTAGAAACCAGCCTCAGAAATCCATAGGTAGTAGGCTAAATTAATGTTGGATAGGGACCCCACAACTCGCATCTGTGATGCAGACGTGATGAATGAGCTAATAAATGGGCCAAAAGCTTTGTTTTAGACAATTGATTTACTAATGATGAAAAGTTTTAGTTGAAGGAATTACAAGACATGTCAAAGGATGTACACACCTCTTCCTTTACAGGCATGCTCTGAGAACCACTGGCTTCTGCTAACGATTCCAGGCCGTTTGTGGTTTTAGAGACATTCTCAGATTCCACAGGAACTTGATCTCCTTTATTCCCTCCCCTTGATACTTTATCACTTGAAACATCATTTCTAAGGGTGTCCTCTAGATTATGCTCATTTGAAGCTAAGTTGGTAGCACATTCACCAAGACCATCATGTAGCCGATCACCAATAAAATCTTTGCCACATTGAATCTCATTGACAGCCTTGGAGCCTCTGTCTTGAGAAAATTCCAATTGTTTTCCATCACTAGAAAATGTTGGAGCTAGAAGTATATATGGAAAAAATAAATTATATGGATCAGCATAAACACTCTTCATTCTTCATTCAGAAAGTGTGTTTAACTATTAATGTGTAGAAAGTATGCCAGTGCAAGCTCAATATGTATGACCAACGAAAAAAAAAAGTAAATAAATAGATAAATAGATGGATATTTGAAAATGCAATGAAATCAAATCACCTGCTTTAGAAGAATGAACAGCCCTTTTCTTGACATCTCCCTCTTTCTCAATAGTCCTCACTTTTTTCTTGACATGTTGATCCTTTGACATACCGAGTTCCTCTTTCCTGCGCTTTCCAGAGTTCAACACAACACGCATCGAGCTGCCTTCCTTCTTTATGCTTTTTTCAGAGCTCCTATAAAATGGCTTTTCAACATCTGACTTCTTTTTCTCTCTTGGAGTCACTACTACCTCAGGACGAGTACCAGCTTCGCCCCGTCTTTTTACACCAACATAATCCACTACTGGAGCTGGCAAGGTATTATTATTCTTATTCAGCAGAGAGAATAACACCCCAGCACCATTATCAGCTCGATTAGCATTTTCTTCACCACTTGTCTTATCCATCCTCCCCTCCTCCTTTTCATCAACCTTAGCATGATCCAAGCAGGGGAATTCAGTATACCTAAAGTTAAACTTCTTAGGAACATAACCAGCACACTTCCACAACTGAGGTCCAAACACCGAAGACATCCCAACCCCAGAAAACAAAGCAGGTTCCCCACCAGGCATCCCTTGCTCGTGAACCCTGTCCTCCATGGGAATATCAGTCCAAAGCCTAAATGGTCTACCCGACAACACAGTTGGAGGATTGGGATTATCCATAGTCAGTGTTTTGGTGGGTAACTCAACTAAAAATTCCGCCACCTCCGTCTCCTCGCTGTCATTCCTAACGCTGCCGCCGCCTCCTCCTCCTCCGGCACTGTTCTTGCTTTTGCACTTATCACAGGCAAAGGATTTCTCACTCTTAACATAACGCGAACAACGCGTGTGCACCCACACCCCGCACTCGTCGCAATCCACCATCTCCTCACCGTCGTCAAAATTGACGCCGCAAATACAGTCCACCGTCCATGAGCCGTCCACCCAGTCATCGTGGTGGGGCTCCGTAATTGGAAGCCGATGCGAGCGGCTCTTCATAGCTGCCTAAAACCTCTAAACCTAATTTGGATTTCAATCAACCCTAATTCTCACATATAAAATACCTTGTATAATCCGGTGAGTTTCTTCACCAAAAGCACAAATAAAACCCAGAATCATGCGCAGAAATAGAAAAGGTACCTGTGGAAGCGATGATTGAAGCAAAAGGAGTAGTTGAATTTGGTTAGTGAGTGTTTTGGTGGAGAGAAGAAGAGCGGAACCCAGAGCGTTGTGAAATTGGGTTTGGGAAATGAAGTGGCGTCCGTCACGCACTGCTCGGGGTAGCTTTAGCGTGCCACCAAAATATAATGACCCGACCCATATATCCGGGTTTCCCAACTGACCCGACCCAATCCACTCACGTATACAAAAGCTAAAAATTTCTAAAACTTTTCCATCCATTTTACCCAAGTAACCTAACTAATTTTGATAATAAAAATTAAATACTAGGCAAAGTTTTAGGTATGATGGTTTCACGAATCTCATTTCGTGAGACAGGTCAGATTTGATCTGGTCAACAGGTCAAATTCAACAATCAACTTGTAAAAATCAAAATCAACTGTTAAAGTCAATTGTCAACAGTCAAAGTTAACATCCGGTCAACAAAAATCAAATGTAATATTTTTATGTACATTAGGTAATATTTTTTGATTACATTACAAAAATAAAGTACCATGTAATATCTTTATATACATCATGAAATATTTTTTGAAAATATCACATGATATACATGAAAGTATTACATTATGAGAATAAAGTATTATGTAATACTTTTATATATATTATATAATACATTTTTGAAAATATCACCATATAATACTTTTATGTGTATCATGTGATACTTTCAAAAAAGTATCACATGATACACATAAAAATATTATATTATGAGAATAAAGTATCATGAAATATTTTTTGAAAATATCACAAAATACACATAAAAACATCATGTAATATTTTTATGTATATGAGTTAATATTTTTATATAAATCATGTAATACTTTTTAGTTAACAATGTTGACCGACCGTTGATCGACATTGACCGTTGAAAGTTGGCTTTTTTACTTCAACTGTTAACTAAATTGGGTTGATCCATCTCAACAAGCCTAGTCTAACTACTATTGTTATTTTTTCCAAAATTCGTTGACTTTCAAATTTTTACTTTAGTAATATATAATAGATTAATGCACTAATTATAAAATTAATAAACGTTCAATTTAAATTTAATAAAATCCAAAACTAAAATAGTAATACTAATGTATTATGAATTACATATCACGCGCACACATATACTTACAATACGTAACACTCAATTGAATCATGTTTTTATACTATAATTTATGGACAAAAACTTATAAATCCCTGGTGTACGTACCCAAAAAGTAGTATTAATTTAATATTAATTATATAATCATAAAGTATTAGTAGTGTACTCTACGATAACTAGTGGCTTCTGATGCTGAGTTTATCTCTTCTAGGAGATGGGCTGCACCATTAGATGAGAGATAGAAAATCATCAACGTCACAACAATAATGAATATTTGCAGATTAGCCATTTTGATAGATGACCACCCTTGTTTTCTTAACATTAACAAAGAACTAGTATATCACCTACGTGATGCGTGGTTTATTATTATAATTGTGATAGTATATACAATCTATATTAATATAATAGCAGAACATTTGGAGTGCTCTATATAATAGAAAAATAAATAAATAAAAGAATTAAAAAATAATCTATAATTTTGATAGTAGACACAATCTATACTAATAATCTAATATTTTTGTTCTAAATATTACTTTGTTGTATTTTATTTGCAAACTTATTTGTTGACATTTTTTTTTATTTTGTGTATGTTAGTAATTTCTTAATTATAAAATTTACTTATTAGACAATTTAATGACTTACACATTTTAGTTAACTACTATGATCGTAACTAATACAAATTAAATAAAAAATATTCAAATAAACAAAAACCAAAACACTTGATATTTTGCTTATGTATATAAATTAAAAGTTATAATTTGACATATCATGCATAAAAAAATAAATTTTAGATGATGTTATTAAATATGAAATTATGATTAAAAAAGTTGTATATGATTATCATCTTTATACTTAATATGTACTTTTGTTAAAAAATAATGAGTACATATCTTAGTAGTTTCATAACTATAAATAAGCGTATAGGTTTTAATTCAACTTTCTAATTCAACCAACACAAATAACTCAACTATTCTAAATTTTATATATATATATATATATATATATATATATATATATATATATATATATATATAATAGTACTTCACATGTATTGTACGAATTGTAATATAAACTTAATAATTATAATTCTTTTATAAATTATATAATGATATACAGTATCTTAACATGTAATAAAGAATTGTTTTTTTTAATATTTATAAAATAAAATCTAGATATTTTAATGTTAAATTAATGTCATTGTAAATAATTGTATTTCATAATATTAGTAATTTAGAATACAAACATTAGAATCAAATTGATATAGCTAATAATTTATTTTGACATTTACGTTGTTATTTTCATTTCATATAATTTTTTTGTAGATTTTTTAAAACTAATTTTGCATTATTTTAGGATTAAATTGTTTTAAAATTTAAAGTTATTTTGCAAATTAATTAATTTATTTAAATTTTTATTGATTTCAAATTATTTTCAGGCATTTTAAATAAATTTCAACTTTTAGAATAGTTTTTAGATACTTTAAAACAAACTTAAGAATTTTCAAACAATTTTTCTGATTACTATATCTTTCATTTTGTTTGGACTAAATTTGTTCAAAAAAATACCCATTATTGTTTATTATTTTAAATTTATTTATTTTATTCGTTGATTTTAGATTTTTTTAAATTAATATTATATATATATTCAAGTTATTTTAAAATTATATTTGCTGATTTTAAATTATCAAATTTAACTTTCTCATCTTATTGTCATGATTAATTTTTTCAGATTGTATTGTTATTGTTTAGATTTTTATGAGATTTGTAAACAACTTTTCACATGTTTTAGTTTAGTCTATATTTTTAATTTGTGTATTTAAAAAAAAATTCATTTCAAATTTTAAAACTACTCTCTAGATTTATTTTCTTAAAATTTTAGGTTAAGTTTAATTTTTTTTTTAACGTGAAATTTTCACATATATTTTTAATATTTATTATTATTAAATTTATTGTTCAACATTTTTAGACACTATTTGTTAGTGTTTAGATATATATATATATTTTTATGTTTTATAATAATATTTTTTATTTTATTATACTTTTTTATATTTATTCATTTTTTTGGTTATATTCATTAATAATTTATTTATTCAAACCAAATAAGTAATATAAATGTCATATAAATAAAAATTTCGAGTTTTGCTTAAAAAAAACCTTATAATAATATTTCAATTACTAAAGACCCAATTAAAAGGTCCAATTTATTATCAAAGCCCATATTTTTAAAATTTAACCTAATTAAATTTATTGATATATGAGGTTATTTTTGTCTAAATAAATTGGTGGGTGTATTCATGAAAAATGGGGTGTTAATAGTCTCAATATATATATATATATATATATATATATATATATATATATATATATATATATATATATATTGCAATACAATTCTAAATGAGGTTATGTTTGAACGGAAATGAATCCTCTCGATTTAGAGAATGGTGAAGTTTGTAAATTTCTTTTAATCTCAATCCTCTATTTAATTGATGACCAAGATCATGTCACGTCATCATTTTCTAGAATGTAGGGGTTAAACAACCAAACAATTGAATCATTCATCTTCTCTCTTCATCATTGATAAGCAACATCGCTAGGGTTTGTTTTTATTATTTTGTGAACATTAACTGAACCATTACCTGATTAAGCTAGAGAAGGAATTCCCTGTGTCAGGGGAACTGGGCTAGCCTTTCCCATTGATGAGATCAAGCCAAAAACAAGCAACCCAAAGGACAAGAGTCACCCGATATCAGTATGTAGCACGACCGTTAGAGCTTTGACTGTCTATACTGAGTGTAGTTCTGTGGCGCAGAGGAAAACAGATAAATAAAACACAATTTTTGTATATCTCAATTTTTTTTTCTGTTGCTCTCCATCGCATCCTTCATTTTTCAATTTAATGTTCTTTCTGATTGCTGAAAGCTTGTTGAGTATTTACAACATGAGAAAATATTGTTTTAATCACTCCATTTGTTAGAGATGAGTTTTCAATGTGCATAATTGTACAAATATATTTAGCAACAAGAAAATTGTCATCAATTTTTGGTAGTAAAGTAATATTATGGATAGCAGTTTAGTTTAGTTTACCTGTAGATTATAAACTTTTGAAACCATGTGGAAGAGAAGCAGACATCTAATAATTTCCTAGAAATTGAAAGAAAAATAAGGAAATAAACTATATATATATATATATATATATATATATATATATATATATATATATAATTAACCAACAAAGTAGGAGGTGAACTACCCAAGGCGAAGATAACAGAATAATGTTTCTGAAAAACTCCAATGTCTTATCTTCTCTTGAAATTTTTTAAGAAAAGATATAAAGTTCTTCAAATATAATTAACAATTTTAATAATAATTTTTTTCAGTCATTTCGAAGAAAGTAAGACAAATAAAAAATTAAAGAATAACTTCATTAACTTCTAACATGTGAATTTAAATTCCACATTATATCTATCATATATAATAGTCAATTATGGACGGGTTGCTTAAAGAATAACTATTTAAGTTAAGAAAGTGTTAGGTTTGTTCAATAAAGTTCGGGAAAGTAAGTTATCAAAGTGAAAATGAAACCACAAACTTACTTATTTTCTTCACCATCAAGTGATTGAGCTAGATAATCAAGTGGATCTTGTATTATACAAAACAATAATTAGAACATAATTCACCAACTAATAAATAAACAAGACAAGAATATTATTTATTCTTACCAGCAACAATCTAGTGAAACTAAATTGAGTTTGAGTTACATCTAGCCCATCTAATACTGCCGATTTTAATCCATCATGCACTTTGCTTAAAGTACACTTGTTAACCTATAAAAGAGATGACAAACATATTAATTATGGAAAATGAAATGAATGAGGAAGATAAGTTCAACGACAATATAATATAAATTTCAATTACCATTCCTTCTTGTTGTCGAGTTTGTGAATCAACACATGTACATTATCTCTTGTTTTCTCTTTGGCTTCAATTAACTATGGTATCATTTATCTTATTATCCACACCTCTTTGTCTACTACAAATCTCTGTTACTTATTTGCTTAAGTTGGTGGCAGCTTCACGTAGAAACAAAAATGCTTCTTGACTATCAAATGCTTCAGTTGCCATCCTTATAAGTAGATGACATATTTCTCTATATCTTTGTGCGCGGTACCAATCCTTGCTTCTTTCATCCATCTTTTGAGATTATATTGATTAGGTACTAGTTTAACATCTTTAACATCGAGCACCTTCTAAGCATGACAACACAATATACCAAATGTCTCAAACTTTCTACAATTACAAAATGTGGAATTGTTGTAAGGATTGAATGAAACTTTCCATTCTCCGACTTGATCAACAATTGCAATGATGTACTCAAACAATGGGGAATCTTCACACATGCAACCAAGTTTAAGTCAAACTCTTCTTGAAACAAATCGAAGATTGTGTAAGTGTACAATTGTGCAACTTGTCGCAACATAGGCGAATAATGACTTTTCAACCTTAGCACTTTGTGTCGTGACTCAAATTCACACTTCAACTCATTATACCTCTTTTCCTCTACCACTTTTTCAAAGTTAGTGAAGAATTGGATGATATTTAAGTTAGGGCTCATGAAACTCTTAAGTTCGAGTTTATACTTTCACTGATTGTACTTTGCATACCCAATGTAAATGTTTTTTTCATGTAACATGATGCCCATTTTTTCTTGATACTGTAAACTGACTTCAACCACATTCTCTTGCACATCGTATGTACAAAATAGATTGTTGCAGGCCACTTCGAAGTCTGCTTCTTCTACATAATTGTACATGCAAGCCTTGAAATCATGTAAAAAGTAAGAGTCGTTTTTCATTAAGTTACCCAAATGTTTTATCTCATTTTTCATCAAATACCGTGTACAAAGTCCATGACAAGTGTCAAACATCACTTCATGCAAAACCTTAGCCATTGCTTGATCTTGATCTGTAAAAATTGTTTGAGGTTTTTTTTTTTGTTTATGAGCTTCCAAGAAAGTTTCAAACAACCAATTGAATGACTCTACTGTTTCATTATACATTAAGGTTGCCCCAAATATAACCACTCCTAGATAGTGGTTGAACCTAGAGAATATAGCAAGCAGTTGATGTGCTAGGTTAGTACAATATGTTGTGTCCAGAGAAACCACATCACCGAAATATGCATAATCAATCAACATTCTATCGCATTCGTCCAAAACACATTTGTTATTTGTTCTTCTAAATCCATTTGATAAGTATAAAAGAATGATGGATTTTCCAACAATTGTTACTGAAAATATTGCAATAAGCATCCAGTTTCCATATACATCAAACTTATTTGTCGTTTAGTGCGGAGATAATTTTTTTGATCCAAACGGGTGTATCCAATTCCTCCAACTTGTCTACTCATCAACTAAAACGAATCTCGTTGTTGAAGCCCAAAATCATTTTCCAAGTCAATCTCTTGAGCTTGAACTTCGGATACTTTACGATAAGATGCCAACATGTGGGTTGTCTCCATGAGTTGAAGTTCATGATTATGTTTTTCAACAAAGTCATAGACCCTAAATTTTCCACCAATGTTCGTGAGTGATATCCTGGCTTTGCAATTAGTTCTAGTCTCTTGTTGAGGATTGATGGTTAGATAATCTCTTTTGCCATCTTTTCGAAGACCTTCTTTGTAGCAAACAAATTTACACGAAGTAATAGAACCATCCTTCTTATTTTTATTAGTGTACTGTTTTCTAACTCCAAACCCAACTTTTCCACCATAATCAACCTAAAATTTCCAAGCTTCCCCAACACTGTCAAATTCTATCCCTTCATTTGGCTTCAAATCCATTATATATTATATATTTGTGTCAATGGTAAGCTAATTGCACTCAATTACCTATACCAAGAGAAAGAAAAAGATAAAAAATTCAAATGAATATTACACGAAACCAATGAAAATAATGTCTCTATTAAAGTGATATTCACATAATAAATTTATGACATAAGGATTAAAAAATATCGTTTCATTTTTCTCATTTAAAGCTCCATGCACTACGAATTCATTTATCAATCTGATTCATTAGGTTATCAAATTAAAATTTACTCCAAAATGATTGTATATATAATTTCGACATACTCAAGAAAATATATATACCAACTTTCCAGCATCAATAAAAAATGTAAGTATAATAAAAACAAACAACTTACTTAATCTTGAGAAGATTCAGAATAATTGATGGTAGAAAATAGTATAAAAATGGATGAATTAGGGTTTAAATTGAATTAATTAAGGTGGATGAATGAGGGTTTAAATTGAATTAAGATGAATACGCCGCAGAGATATAATAAAAAGAAAAGCAAAAAATAAAAAAAAAACAGAAAGAACTCTACCGCCCGCTATAACCCTCACTCATTGCTGCCCCCACCCGCAATTGAACTCTACTGCAACCACCATCATCTTTAAGATTGACTTCAACAATCCATCTCCTCTTCATTTTGAACCCGCCGCCACCGTCAGGCTATTACCATACCACTACCACTTCTAATCTTCACCATTTTCTGTTCTCCCCCTTTCTTATATTTTTACGTCTTTTTTTTTGGTGAGAAACTACTTTTACTTGATCCATTTCTGAGTTTTATATAGATTATTGAAAAACTTATCTAGCAAGATTCATTTCTATTTTTCTAGATTACAAAATAACTTCTTTTTTTTTTTTTTTGGAGTTGGAACATATTCAATGATGTTGGTTATAGTTGTATTCTCTCTCGTCAACATACCCTCCACCTCGTCATTCCATTAACTATAACTTACTTTTCTTATCTCCTCCAATCATTTACTTGATTATAACCATTTTTTTGGACCTACAATCTAATCAAATATTGTTCCAACCAATGAAAAAATGGAGAAAAACAACAAAATATTTTTCTCTCTCTTTTTTTCTTGGTTAACCTGTGATAACTCTATGACACCCTTGGTTATCTTTTTATAACAACATATCACCATCATGAGCCTACAATAGTGATGTAGTTATTGTTATATGGTTATTATCCAATTTTTACTATCATTGTAAGTGCTCTTACAATGGGGATGAGAAACCTTTTTTATTTTAAATTACAATGGGTATGGGGACACGAACTTGAAACCTTATTTAAGGTGATGTATGTACATGTCGCTAAGCTAAATGACCGCGTTGTCGCGACGCGATAAAATTAATAAATCTCCTTCCTACCCTAACTAACTAATAGATAGGATAAGTCGGAGTCGATCCCACGAAGAGTGATGAATTAACTATGTCACCTATGTTCAATTCAACGTAATAAGAAAAGATGGGGAGTTTTTGATTGATTAACTATCACTAAATTAATTGACTAACCTATAAAGTAAATTAAATAACAAGAAATCAATAGATAAATGTATTCTAGTTATCAGTTCAGTTATCTCATGCTATCAATTATCCCCCAATTAATGTAACACCTCTCTCTCAGATTCTTATGGAATTATCACCCCTAGTCTAATAACAAACTCTGTTAAACTAAATCATCTCTTAAGATTAGTTAAATTAGGATAAAATCATTAATTTATTTAATTGAAGAACCATAGAATAAACTCTCTAAAGTTAATTCATCAAACGCATTAATTACAAATACGATAGGGTGAACCAGACTCCAAATACACTAGCTCGATTTGATAATCTAGGATTATGTTACCCTAGAGATGCACGACCTCTAGTCAACCCAAACCGGATCCGACCCGACCCGTGTGTATGTGTGCATCAGGTGTATAGAAGTGCAACTCACGAAGGAATACACTTCAACAAAAACTAATGACCAACAAATGAAGGAAAAAAAAAAAAAAAAACCACGGTATCAAATTAATAAATTTCAAAAACTAAAAAAATATTATATAACTAAATGAACCAAGTAAAAAAATTACCTCCACATACACACACATGATCTATAAATAAAACACCAAAACGATGACTGTTCATAGCAGATCCACCGGTTTATATAATTAGGACAACCGAACCGGTGGTTTCCGTTTAGGCCCAACCCACCTCCTTAGAAAGCTTAACCCAATTGGGCCTCCTAATCAGGAGGGCCTAGACTTAACAACACAAATGCTGCCCGATTTCAAGAACATCATTTTATTATTGTATCATACTGTGTGAACAACTCCATATGCTATTTATATAAACTATAATTACATTAAAACATAAATTCAAAGGTAAAGAAGGCATCTCAAGGATTTCCCATCAATGAGTAACTGTAGAGCTTCATTAATCTTGGAAAATGGCATCTCATGAGTGATGAACTCATCCAACTTCACAACCTGAAACATTAATAAAATATTGCATTTGTTAATAACATAAATATATGTTCATCTCTCCACTATAGCATATTAAGATGTTTTTACAACACGTACATGAATATTTATTATTATTATTAATATTATTATTATTACCCCTTTGGTGCATTGATTGGCAAAATAAGGCAATTGAGATTTTCCTTTGAAGTCACCAAAGACTGAAGCCACAATTCTTCTGCCATCAAACAGCTCCATTGGATGGAGAGGTAGCATTCTTGGTGTTGGATGTATCCCTAATATTACTGTCAGTCCCCAACCCTGCATCCATTATATAATTAATACATTTATTTCATAAGAGATGAATTTAAATTAATAAATGAAATATTAGTTTATAATGTTATTTTAAAAATGAAAGAACATATTAATTACATCATGAGTGGATAAAAAGGCCTCGCGTAGAACATCCAGATTTCCTGCACTCTCAAAGCTATAATCCACGCCACCATCTGTCATCTCCCTTATTTTCTGCATTTGTGAATAAATAAATATTAAAAAAATTCTTAATTGAAATTAGAAAAATTAGTAAAAAGAATAAATAAATAATGCTTATAACAAAAATTGCAAACCTCGTGTGTAGGCTTGTCCAAATCCTTGGGATTTATGAAGTCCGTGATCCCAATTGCTTGACCTTTGCAATAAATTACCATAATTATTCAGTACCAATATATTTGTTGTGGTAATAATTTGAGTTGAATTAAATTAAATAATTCATATAGTGATATAAGGGATTTATTTAATTTAAACCTTTGACAATTTTTTCTGGGTTGATATCAACTCCAATAATTCTCGATGCTCCCCTGGCCCTTGCCCCTTCAACCACCTACACATTCAATAATCAAATGCAATCCTCACTATTAATCTGGATAATATTTATACACGATTTAGGAAAAGTAATTAATTAATAGAAGTAATTTTAAATGGCAATTTATTAATCCCCTGAAAGTTCTAGATCGAAGTTTTTAATACACAAACTCAATGATGTCCCACTTATTTTGGAAGGAACTTCGGGTCTATGACAACAATAATAATAGAAAGAAGAAGAATAAGAAGAAGATGACACCTCTGCCTTTCTTTCAACTGTTATCGTATTTAATTCTGGAATAGCCCACTAGGACTAAGATAAAATTTGAATAGTGCACTCAGACTTTCAGTTGATTCATCTACTGTAAACAAAATTTTATTTTGTATTTAAAATATTAATTACCAATACATGCTTTTTCTAGGAGTGTTATTATTATAATATGCTATTTTATATATTAAGGATGCAATCTTATATAAACATATGTAATATATATATTATTTCACACTAAAATTAAAGATGCGCATGGTAGATGTCTCATTCCTCTGATTTAGAACACAGTTGACAATTTTTTTGATCATATTCCAATATTAATTTTTTAAGAGTTATATAATATCCATGGACGCACACTGGCACAAATTAAAAATAGTAAGTAAACTAAGCATTAAATTTTAATATATATACATGTATTATTATTTTGTTAAAAAGTAAAAAAAAGTGATGATATGTAGGAAACTTACAGCCAGTCCAACAGCTCCAAGACCGAAAACCGCCACAGTTGACCCAGCAACAACGTCAGCCGTATTCCACACCGCTCCAAGACCTGCACCACATATCATCTCACTCTAATTATTTCTATTTCTACTCAATTTGATAATATAGTATCATATTCATTTCACTTCTTCCCTTCAAAATAAACGTAATTTTAAGAATTTATATATAGATTAAGAAAAATAATAAAAAAATTAATCCATCCTTATTTAAATACAATTATTATTATAGATAAATTTTCAGTAATCATTACATATCCCATTAGGTTTAAGAGATGTAAAGTTTTGACAGATATTTGTTGAAATTTTAGAATAACATTTATTTTTGGGCAGAAAATTTAGACAAAAGGATGAAATGTTGGTTATTACCGGTGGAAACTCCGCAGCTGAGGAGAGTCATTTTTTGGAGGGAAGCATTGTGGTCAATCTTAACAACACATGCTGAATCAAGAACAGTGTATTCACTGAATGTTGAAGTGTTGAGAAAATGATAGATGGGCTTCCCTTCCTTTGTTGAAAATCTACAGTTGCCATCATTTGTCATTGTACTCTTCAATGGGTTCACTCGAAACTTGTCACATAAATTGGTTTTATTTGACTTGCAATATCTACAATTTTGACACTCTCCGTTGAAAATTGGGACAACATGGTCTCCTATTTCCAAATCAGTCACTCCTTCTCCAACACTTTCCACCACGCTTTACACATCATAAGAAAACAAAATCTTAGTTAGATTCCAAACAAGTTTCATGTCTAGAGTTTTTTTGATCAGGTGTACAAGTGGGTGAAAAACTCATAAATATTAGTAAAATGCAGGGTAAAACCCATCTGGCGGGCCAATAAATGGAACCACATTTGTAGTTTGGCTCCACAAATTTATTTAACAAATTGACTTTAAAATTTATATAGGCCTCTTGTGAACTTTGGTAGCTATAAGAAATTTTGAGCTACACCTAAGTGCCAATATATAAGTGCATGCTCTACCTACCATGTAGCTATTGATGAATCACAAATGTGTGGCCACCTTATATTATAATTACATATATATTTAATTAGCTGAGTTCTTACCCAGAAGCTTCATGGCCGAATATTCGAGGGTAAATCTGCTGGGCTTCATTCTTCAACACATAATTAAACAACAACAGAGCTTTGTTAAAAGAATTATTGATTACATGAAATCGATTTCAATGTAAAGTTAAGTACCTTGCCTTGCCAAGCAGTGAGATCAGTATGGCAAACAGAAGTGAAAAGAACCCGAATTCGGACCTCCATTTTGTGAGGAAGATCCACCTCTATCTCCTCCACCACAAGCGCCTGCGCCGCCCCATACGCCACCGCCGCTGTAATTTTTTTATTTATTAATAAACATTTTGCGAAATTAATCAGAAAGAATATTACTAGTTTTATGGTCGATCTTGATGATATGTACCTTTGCATGTTATAACTTTTCCGATTGTGTTATCTGAAATATAGGAGGAATTGCCATTGCATTCGTTGTTGCTTCCCAAACTACCCATGCTCTCTCTCTCTCTCTCTCTCTAATTAATGTGTGCAGTAGTGTATGTATGGATGACTCCAGAAAAAGCAACCTCGCATTGTATTTATAAGCAAAAAAGAATGAAGTGATGTATACCAAGGATAGCTGGGGGCTGGCTCAGTTTGACTTCAATTTTTGAACTTTTCCAAATTTCTTTAAATTACTTTACATTTTACTTTAATATTGTACACCGCTGGATATGTCCAATATTATTCCAAATTAAAAGGGGATGACATGAGAAATTGAGAATAAGTGAGGGTAACAGCGTGACGGGTCTACTAAATTGGTTGACTCATTCTATTCATACAACAATTAATAAAAATATCAATAATCACAACACATATAACAACCTTAATTTTACGGAAATATCAATTGATATATCGATATTGTAAAAATTATTAAAAATGATGAAAACTCCATTAAAATTAAAAATTTAACATAAGATTTTACAGATTATTAAAATACCAAAAAATGTATATATTTAGTTTATAATCTCAACAAAATTACATGCTTACAACAAACATATAAATAATAAACTTTATAAAAACGTTAAAGACAATTGACATTTATTAAATATAATTATACACGAATTATTGGTTACACCATAAATTAAATAGTGTAGATTGACTCAATTATCATGTGTTTGGACCTCCATAACTCATAATTCAATTTTAAAGATAAAATTTGTCTTTAGCTATCATTAGCATTTGGCAATGCATAATTGATAAATCAACTTAATCAACCTCACTCCAAATACTTTTAAAAGATCTCACTATCTTAAAGAACTAATACATCTATAAAATTTTTAATCAAATTTATTTTGGTCTAAAACATGTAAATTTTGAAAACATCTTGATTTTTAGAGAAATATTGATATTTGAGATATATTCGTGATATTTTTCGATTTTTTTCAATTTTACACTAAAACCAACTGATATTGATGTTTGCTATATATACGCGATATTCTCAAATTTTTTTTACATCTCACTTCTATTCGTATCATAACCTCCGAAATACAGATATAACGACACAAATATCTCATTTTCATCCTTGAATACAACAAAGAATGTAGGTTTATTCATCGCTATATTAAATAAATTTTATAATATATTATAAAATATGCAATAACCAGAGTAGTTCCCCTTTACTACACTGATTTTATAAAATAAGAAATGAAATAAATTTGATAAATTTATTTGATAAAATACATATAACAATTAGTTGGTAAAAAGTAGTATAATCTCAATTCATAGTTAAACATAATATAATTTAGTTAATGTATTATTTAGTTCGTATTAGTGTATTACACAAGATTTTCCAAAACAAATATAAATAAACTGAAAAGTGTATACACTAACAACAATAAGAGTTTCGTGATAATTATTTCAGTACTAAAAAAATAATAAGTAACCACAATATAATTTGGAAAAATAAAATCTTGTATACAATTGTAATTAACAGGGGTTGATATTTTGATATATACTACAAGAAAAATGAGTATTTATGATAACAAAATGTTGTCGTAAAAATATTGACAATTGTCGTAAAAGTAATTTGTGATTAACATTTTATCGCTAAATTATTATCGTTAAAGCCTTCTCGCAAATAGTTGTTTTGCAATAACATTGTTATCGCAAAAATACTTTTTTCATTGTTTTTTGTGACAACATATTGTCAATTTATATTAACATTTTTTGCGACAATTTGTTGTTACAATAACTAGACTTTTCACGACTATTTTTGTTGTCGCAAAAAATCTTATTACAAAAAATCTTTTCATAAATACATATTTTTTTATCGCAAATATGTATTATATGGTACCATAATATATATATATATATATATATATATATATATATATATATATATATTATAATTTCAATTATAGATATGGGTGGGGAGGGAGTGGGAGGGTGATGAAAGAGAAAATTTATTATAATCAAGAGACAAATCAACGTATGTTATTCAATAATAGATATATTAAAGGCACACCGCACATGTATATGATTATGGGCGACACTTGTGTTCCCGGGCCACCGTGCCCCCAACTCAACCGCCCCATCCATCCATTTGTATTTTCATTTTTTATTTTATTTTATTTTTTTCTTCTTAAACCTTAATTTTCTTTTTTTTCTCCTTCTTCTTCCTTCTCCTCCTTACGTTGCCTTCTTTTCTATTTTTTTCCTCTTTATTCAAATCATGATTTGTGTTAATAGATTGAAAAGTAAAGACATATTTTTTGATGGAATTTTGGATGAATTCTAATCGATTGATGATTATTCCTTTAAAGATGTGTTGAATTCGACGAATTGTGTGGATAATTTAGGTTGTGGAATGGAAGGGTTTTTTTTTAAAACTTTGATAGATAAGAGGAAGAAGATCAATGTATATGTATATGAAGTTCTTACATTCTTTGTTTTGTTAATAAATGATACTCCCTTCTTGTTAGAGTTATGATGTGTTGTTCTTTCATTGCATCGATATTAATAGCTTTGTTTTCTTGATGAGATTGTTGTTTCAATTACATGAAAATAGTTGCAGAAAATTCGAGGAAGAAGATGATGAAAATTCGCATTTGAAATCTTAAAATTTTAAATTTACAGTTTACAGTAATACCTTAAGAGTATACAGGTACATTGATACCTTAAGAATATATAAGTGATAACTAAAAAGTATACAAGTGATACCTTAAGAGTATACAATGATTTTATTTTTGATTTGATTTGTAAGATCAAAGAAGAAAAAATCTGATAAGATAAATTATTAGTCATGCTGATCGGTAATTCATGGCCGCTAATTTTTCTCTTCTTGTCCATCTCAGTATTGGCACTGCTCTTGTTGTTTTCCAAGAATTGCAGAAGAGAGAAATATTAGAGAGAATGTGTGGAAGACAGTAGAAAGTTTGTTAGAGATATCAATGAAACATAATTTTTTGATATCAAATGTGATACCTTAAAGTAAAAGGTGTAATACCTTAACCTTATAAATTTGATACCTTAATGGGTATAACTATGTTATTTTTTGATCTTTTTCTCTTGCTTTTATGTTTTATTTATCATATAACTATGTTGTTTTGCGAAAAGAGTACTGGAAATATATCCTCTGTAATATCTTAAAGGTATACAAGTCATACCTAAAGAGTATATAAGTGATATCTTTCATTGAATGAATAACTAATACCTTAAGAGTAAATATGTAATACCTTATACTATAAACATTAATACCTTAAAGGTGCATATGTAATACCTTATACTATAAGCATTAATACCTTAAAGGTAAATATGTAATATCTTAAAGGTGCATATGTAATACCTTATACTATAAACATTAATACCTTAAATGTGTGCATATGTAATACCTTATATTATAAGTATTAATACCTTAAAGATAAATATGTAATACCTTAAGAGTATACAACAGATACCTTAAAAGTAAACAACTGATACCTTAAGAACATACAACTAATACCTTCACTGAAAATCTTAAGATTTCAAATGTTTTATTATCTTCTCTCAAAATTTATGCAAATCACTATTTCATAATATTTTTCGTCAATTTTTTGCAAATCATGATTTCATTTTGTTTGAAATAATTTATTTTCAATGTTTTAAAATTACTCATAAATAAGAGGGGAAAAACCTCATAAATGACTTCATGACAAATTGAAGAAGAATAAGAACAAAAAGATAGACGAGAAGAATAAGAAGAAGAATGTACAAAATAAATAAGAAGAATAACAAATCGACAAGAAAAAAGATTAAAAAGAATAAGGAGAAAGAAGAAAAAAAAAGGAAAAAGAAGAAAACAACATTGTTTCTACATAATACCTTAAGGGTAAATATGTGATACCTGAAGAGTAAATATGTGATACCTGAAGAGTAAATGTGCGATACCTTCACTGCATATAATCAGGTTTGTACGCGGCGCACACCCATTATGGTGTGGTCGTGCGTGGAGGCGTGTAGACACATCTGGGAGTAGCCCACGTGTCGAATTGGGTTGGGGGCACGGATCTTAAGTTTTTGCCAATGATTATATATTGATTGATTTATTTTTCAGTTAGGAAAATGTTGAATTAGATATGTATAAATATTAGGTTGTTGTTTAATATATATATATATATATATATACACACACTGGTATAGGGTTCGTATAATACACGGGATTTAATAAAAAAAATTAAACTTAGTTAAATTAAAAAAAATGAAATATCATTTACACAACAAATTGAAGTTTATGATTTGTACAATATATATTATCTAATTTAACATTAAATATAATAAAATATGATCAAATAATTATTTAGTTGTCAAAATATGTGTTGCATTTGTAGATGATCATTTACAAATGAGTTTATTACTTTTTTCGCCCATTAAGTTAGGGGGTCTGGACATTTTGCCTTTTTTCTGACAATTTAGGACTTTTTGTTTTTAATTTTAGCAATTATTGCCCAATTTCAGCCCGAATTGCTTATTTGGGCTGAAATTACACATTTTTACATGTGACACCCCTAATCGGGCTCAATTTGCTGAGATGGCACGTGATTTAGCGAGGTGGAATTTTTCTTTTAATTTAATTCTGTCATGTGTATTATTAAATAAGGCCCACCACTGACACATCACACCCCTTAATTCATCCCCAAATCACTGAACCCCAAATTCGCGAACCCTTATTTCTGAAATCAGGAGGAGTAAACAAAAAATGTATAATCATAGCTATTATTATTATTATTGTTGTTGTTGTTTATAGAGAAAAAAAAATAGAAAAAAGAATTAGGGATCATGGAAGACAGCCATCATCATCCCCTCCGCCGCCACCTCGACTTGCCCATATTTCAATTGCTCGAAAAGAACTCCGATGACTCCGACGTCTGTTCCACCAACATCGCCACCTCCACCGTAAGCCACTAAAGCGCCGCCGTGGGAAACCCTAAAAAGTTGCCGCTGTCGACAAAGGACCGCCACACCAAAATCGCTAAAGAGATCAGGAAGCTCTCTTCGAATCTCATCGCAATCAGGAAATTATTTGGTGTTTCTTAGGCGAGTGCATTGTACGATGAGGAGGCGGAGCTCGTCGAATGTTATGATTGGGGATTCATGGAATTTTCTACCATTGAAGGATGCGATTTATAAAGGAATCTACAAAAGAAAATCAAAGAAGAGAGCTGTTGAAGGTGGCGGAATTGGCAGAGCAGAGGAGATTGACAGTTGGGGTGCGAAAGGGATTCGGAGGAAGAAGAAGCTGAAAAGGAGGAGCCTTGCGATTTGGGAGGGATTGGGCATTTAGGGCTCGATCAATTTGGGAGAAGCTTTGAACGTCGTCGTTTTTGTTTAAATCTGCTAGTGGTGTGCGGCGTCGTTTTGTGTGGTCCTTTTATAAATTGTTGCTTTCTTTTCTTTTAGTATTTTGCCAGATGGCTTTTTATTATTGGTTGTATCTCTGTTGCTCTAACAGAATTGCAGATATTTGTACTGCATCCTTTGCGTAATGGAATATCAGAAAATTCACAACAAATTCTGTCTTTCTCATCTTTTTATCTCTCTTATCTCATCTACTTCTTGATTGTTTTTTTTGCCTTATGTTATTTTCCATTGATAAACCTGAAAAATTACATCCAAATATCTGAATCCTGACATTTGGTAGTCAGAGCAAGGCCTGTTGATTGCTGGGTATTTAAATATGGCTGATGGTACACGTTTGGAGGCTCAGAGGAAGTTTTTCGATCAAAGGATTCAAGAGGAAATGGATAAATGGGAGGCGGCTGAGATGCGATTGGAAGATAAGATCCAATCAAATCAAGAGCGCAATGAGAAAATGATGGAAATGTTGCAATTAAAATTTTCTAAAATGGCAGAACGTATGGATGACTATCATTCATTTTGAAGGGAAGACATCAGTGTGGTATAGTCATATATCTTTAAAAGGGAGAAATCTGAATTGGGAGCAGTTTGTGGACCTTGTTTCTGCAAGGTTTGAAGATCTAAAGGAGTCCAATGTGTTGGCTGAGCTTGGAAAGCTAAGGGTCACTCATTTTCTTGAAGCTTACATTGATAAATTTGAGAAGTTAAAGGCTTATTTACTCATGTTTAACACTAGAACCTATGATGATTAATTTTTCATGACATTTTTTGTGAGTGGACTACCTGAGGAAAATCAGCAGTTCTTTAATCTTTTTGAACCCAAATCCTTTTAGCAAGCTGTTGATATGATAAGAAAGCAAGAGGCTACTTTGGAGGCTCTGACTAGGAGGGCTAAGATGGGTGCAAGACAGGGGTACCAACAGTCCTTAACACAACCTAAAAGGCCTGTGGCTCAGCAGAACAAACCATCACCCATTTTTCAACCAACAACAGCACCCCCTAGGAAACTTCTATCCAAAGGTGAGATGGTGGATATGAGACAACAAGGGTTGTGTTTCAATTGTGATGAGCAGTATGTACCAGGTCACAAATGCAAGTACAACCGACTCTATATGATTATGACAAAGGAGGAGGAACAAGATTATTATTCTATTAACACTGGTGATGGAACAGAGGAGGTGGAAGTACAGACAGTGGATGGAGAGGTGTCCCTAAACGCCATCTTTGGGAAAATTGGGGTAAAAACTATCAGGGTTTTGGGAGAGGTTGATGTAGGGCCCCTTAACATACTCATTGACACTGGTAGCACTCACAGTTACATTAGTGAAGTGTTAGCTCAGAAATTAAATTGTTACATTGAAGATATAGAGCCTATGACTATCACTGTTGCTAATGGAGAGAAAATCATAAGCCAACAGGTTGTGAAAGAGTTGAGTTGGGTGATGCAAGGAGTGTTGTTCAGTTTTCCCTTGAGGTTGCTCACTTTGGGGGGTTATCACATAGTTCTTGGTTGTGATTGGCTATGGAAGAATAGTCCTGTTAAATTTGACTATAAAAGGAGGTTCGTCAAGTTATCAAGGGGAGGGCAGAAAGTGGTAATTACAGCCATAGAAGAACCACAACAGAGGTTCTTGTTGCTGCATACTGACCAATCATTGGATCAGGCTACTATGGAGGGGAGTGTGGGGCAGTTCACAACTATCAACTCCCAGCAAACTACCCTGGAAGTTTCTGAGGAAATCAAGTTGCTGTTGTCCAATTTTTGTGACATTTTTTCAGGAACCACAAGGGCTACCACCATATAGGGGAGTGGAACATCAGATTATTCTTAAGACTGATGCCCTCCCAAAGCAGTTATTTCCATACAGGTATTCTCATTCTTCTAAGAATGAGATAGAAAAGATAGTGGCAGAGCTATTGAGTAATGGGGTTATTAGGCATAGCAAAAGTCCATTTGCTTCTCCTGTTTTATTGGTGAAAAAGAAGGGCAGTTCATGGAGGATGTGTGTGGATTACAGATACCTCAACTCACTGACCATTAAACATGACTACCATATCCCAGTTATTGATGAGTTATTGGATGAGCTTTATGGGGCTAAATGGTTCACTAAGATGGATTTGAGGAGTGGTTACTTTCAGATCAGGATGAAAGAAGAGGACATTTATAAGACAGCTTTTAAAACTCATCATGGCCATTATGAGTTTTTGGTAATGCCATTTGGGCTTTGTAATGCCCCAACAACTTTCCAATCATTAATGAATCAGGTATTCTCTGATCATTTAAGAAGGTTCATACTGGTTTTCTTTGATGATATATTAATTTACAGCACTACATTTGATGAACATTTGAGGCATATCAGTATCATTTTATCTATATTGAGGAAACATCAATTATATGCCAAAGAGTCTAAATGCCAATTTGGGCAATCTAGCATTGAATACCTAGGCCACATCATCAGTGCACAAGGTGTTTCCACTGATCCTGCTAAAATCCAGAGTATGGTGGATTGGCCCAAGCCATCAACTGTGAAGGGGTTAAGGGGGTTTTTGGGACTTACTGGATACTATAGGAAATTCATTAAATCCTATGGGGTTATTAGTAAGCCCCTCACTGATATGCTAAGGAAAGGTGGGTTCAAATGGTCCCCAAGTTCTGAATTAGCTTTCCAGAAACTTAAGGATGCAATAGTGACTTCACCAGTTCTAGCTTTACCTGATTTCACCAAGCCATTTATAGTGGAGACTGATGCTAGTTCCACTGGTCTAGGGGCTGTTTTAATGCAGGAAGGTAGGCCCATAGCCTTCATTAGCAAGACACTTAGCCCAAAGTGCCAGACTCTATCTATCTATGAGAGGGAATTTATGGCAGTCCTATTGGCTATTCAGAAGTGGAAGCATTACTTACAAGGACATCACTTCATACTGAAAACAGATCAGCAAAGTATTACATACATTATGGAACAGAAGTTTACTACTGCTCTCCAACAGAGATGGATTTCTAAGTTGATTGGGTTAGATTATGAAATACAGTACAAGAAGGGGACTGATAATAGGGTGACAGATGCTCTCTCTAGGGTGAATGAGAATTCTACTTTACATGCTATCTCAACAGTTCAACTTAGGTGGATGATGGAGGTGTGTGAGAGTTATAAGGGTGATGCATCTGTACAGAAGGTCTTGGCTGCTATTGCTATAGAGGGGACTTTCTATCCACTACACACAGTAGTACATGGCATTCTAAGGTACAAAGGAAGGATTGTTGTAGGGCAGACATCTGATTTAAGGGCTAAATTGTTGACTTACTTTCACAGTTCAGTTATTGGAGGACACTCTGGTAACCCGGGGACTTATCAAAGGCATTATTCTATTGGCCTGGTATGTAGGGAGATGTTCAGAAGCTGGTTGGTAGTTGTGATGTTTGTAAGAGGACAAAACATGAGAACAATCCTTACCCAGGGTTGCTGGAACCATTGGATATTCCTTCAGGGGCTTGGACTCATATATCAATGGATTTTATTGAAGGCTTGCCTAAATTAGAGGGTAAAAATGTCATACTTGTTGTGGTGGATAGACTCATTAAATATGCTCATTTCCTACCCCTATCTCACCCTTTTTCGGCTGAAACTGTTGCTAGATTGTTCTGGATAATATTGTGAAACTACATGGTTAACCTTTGAGTATGGTTACTGACAGGGATAAAGTCTTCACAAGTCAGTTCTGGACTGAGTTGTTTAGCACTTTGGGGACTAAACAACATATGAGCTCGGCCTATCACCCTCAATCAGATGGACAGACAGAACGGTTAAACCAATGTCTCGAAAATTACCTCAGATGCTGCACAAGTCAGCATCCTCATAGGTGGGTGAGATGGCTTTCTCTTGCAGAGTTTTGGTATAATACCAACTACCATACCAACTTAAAAATGACACAATTTCAAGCTTTGTATGGTTACCAGCCAACTCATTTGGCTGTTAGTCCATATTTGGATAAACTAGACATTGATGTGGCCAAGTTGGTTAAGCAAATGACAGCTACCTTAGACACATTCAAACACAATCTGGTTTTGGCACAGGAAATGATGAAATTTTATGCAGACAAGAGAATGATAGATAGATCGGAGGAAGTCTATCTAAAGCTTCAACCTTACAGACAGGGTTCATTGGCTCAGAGACCAAACCACAAATTATCAAACAAGTATTATGGCCCTTACACAATTACTGAAAAAATGGGCAAAGTTGCATACAAATTGAATCTACCACCAGAAGCAAAAATTCACAACGTGTTCCATGTTTCACTCCTCAAACAGAAAATCAAGAACATCTATACTCCTACTACTATCTTACTTGGGTCAATTGATAGGGATCTCCAAGGCTAGCACCCTTACAGCTTCTTGCCAAACGGGAACTCTCACTTTCGACTGGGATTCAGCGACAAGTTCTGGTGCACTGGAAGAACACCAGCCCCAAAATGGCATCTTGGGAACCTCTTGATGATTTGGTGGATAGATTCTCTCAATTCGATCCTTGGGGATGAGGATCATCTCCAGGGGGTAATGTTATGATTGGGGATTCATGGAATTTTCTACCATTGAAGGATGCGATTTATAAAGGAATCTACAAAAGGAAATCAAAGAAGAGAGCTGTTGAAGGTGGCGGAATTGGCAGAGCAGAGGAGATTGACAGTTGGGGTTCGAAAGGGATTCGGAGGAAAAAAAAGCTGAAAAGGAGGAGCCTTGCGATTTGGGAGGGATTGGGCATTTAGGGCTCGATCAATTTGGGAGAAGCTTTGAACGTCGTCGTTTTTGTTTAAATCTGCTAGTGGTGTGCGACGTCGTTTTGTGTGGTCCTTTTATAAATTGTTGCTTTATTTTCTTTTAGTATTTTGCCAGATGGCTTTTTATTATTGGTTGTATCTCTGTTGCTCTAATAGAATTGTAGATATTTGTACTGCATCCTTTGCGTAATGGAATATCAGAAAATTCACAACAAATTCTGCCTTTCTCATCTTTTTCTCTCTCTTATCTCATCTCCTTCTTGATTGTTCTTTTTGCCTTATGTTATTTTCCATTGATAAACCTGAAAAATTACATCCAAATATATCTGAATCCTGACATCAAAGTGCTAAATGATGTGCTTAAAGTGACGGTTACAGTCTCGAATTTCGTCTTTGGAGGGATTTCGAACTCGCCGGCGTTCAGAAAGCAGTGGTGCATGCTAAGTTTTGGGAGGAAAAGGAAAAATGTGATAGTTGAGGGGGGGAATTAGAGAATTTCAGGAGATAAATTTGGAGAATTTGAGGAATAAAGCAGAGGAGGAAGTGAAAATGGCGTTTTGGGGATGAATTTTCCCCTTTAGACAAAGTCCTGTTCTGGATCTGCTTGATATTTTTTGCTACTATGCGAAAAGATTCAATTTTGGGGAGAAAAAAAATGAAATCTGGAAAACTAGACATCAAGAATAGTGGTGGGCCCCATTTAATAATACACATGGCAGAATAAAATTAAAAGTAAAATTCCACCTCGCTAAATCACTCGCCATCTCAGCAAATTGAGCCCGATTAGGGGTGTCACATGCAAAAAAACGTGTAATTTCAGCCCAAATAAGCAATTCGGACTGAAATTGGGCAATAATTGCTAAAATTGAAAACAAAAGGTTCTAAATTGTCAGCCCGAAAAAAAAAGCAGAATGTCCAGACCCCCTAACTTATTGGGTGAAAAAAGTAATAAACTCTTTAAAAAATTATTATTATTTTGAAAAGAAATATGTTGTCATACCTATTATATTATTCAACCCACCCACTATTTTTTTTAGTTTGTTTTTTATTGTTTACGTTTGTAACAACCCTCAACTTTTATTTTCAATTAAATGATAAAAAATGAAAGTCAAAATTTCACAAATAAATTCCATAGTTTATTTTAAAGCATATATTCAAAAAATTATTTGATTTCAATAATTAATAAGTTTGAATAATAATTTGAAAGATGTCCACCTTTATTTTAGTTTTTTTTTCTTTTGTATCTATTTATATTTTTTCTTTACATTTTTAAATTTAAATTTTTTTCAAATATATAATAATACCTATCATTGAACTTTAACATATGTTATTTAGATAAATCTAATCAATATTTTATATATTATTTAATAATAACAATATTTCTTATCAACATTAGATTTGTAACAATTAATTACCATATTTAATATGAAAACATTGTAGGCTTGCCATGTGGCAATTTCGTCTTACTTTTATATAAAGATATATATATATATATATATATTAAATTTTAATAAATTAATTGAAAATAGTATTTAAAACTTAAACATAAAATAGAAGTCCAAATAAAATAAAATAAAAACAAGAGGAGGAAAATAATTATAACACTTCTAGAGGTGTTAAACTCTATTAGAATTTTCTATTATAACTTTATATTATTTCTCATATTTTATTTTATGCAAATCATCTATTAAAAAGCATAATAATTATATTTATGATATAATATTGGGGTGTGCTAAAGGCACCATCCTCTTTTCTAAGGGCACCACACCCTATTAGTGTGCGGGCCCCTAATAGGGTGTGGTGCCCTTAGAAGGTGGTGTGGTGCCTTTACCACACCCCTATAATATTAGGTATATAAAAATTAGTCGGTTCCTAGATAAAAATTAGCCTTTAGCACATCGTTGTCTCGCCCTATCTCCTACACCTCCTATTAGTCGGTTCACACGGCAACTAGCAATATAAAATGAGTTAGGATATTTTATTGTATTTTGTGCAATTATATAGATTTATGGGTTAATTGTCAGAAAAATCATAACCTTTATTCAAATTGTTATTTTAACCAAATTTTTCGATATTGGTCAAAATAACATAATTTTATATATTTAGTATGTGTTTCGACTAAAATCAATTTTCGAAAAGTTGTATTTTTTTAAAATAAGTTTGAGTGGAGTGGAGGGGAAGGGAGAGAGACAAAAAGGACTAAAAAAATTTGGGTGAAAAATTGTATATTAATAGATAATGATTTTTTTTTTTTAACTATCTTTGTTAAAAAACATACTATATATATAAGGTTATGTTATTTTGACCAATAAAGAAAAGTTTGCTTAAAATGACAATTCGAGCAAATGTTGTGATTTTTCTGGCAATTAATCATAAATTTATTTGCTTTTTCTTGACAAATTTAAAATTTGTTATTAGAAATGACAACTATATTTCTAACTTATATTGATTTAATTTATTATATAAACATACTTATTTAATCCAAAAAAAGAAAAGAATATTGTTCATTATAATATTTTTTTATTTATTTTTGGGGTCAATTACATGAATGCACAACCTTTTATAGGTTATCAAGTCTCACTTGTTTGCATCTATTGACTCATAAAATTTATCATTAAAAACTCGGTATAGCCAAGAACAATAATTTTTTTTTTTATAAAGATAATATTATATCGATATCTCAACAGAAAATTAACATTGATTTTAATTTGAAACATGATTCATTTTTAGGGCAACATATTATTTTAGGTTTACTCTTTTTTTTTTTGGGAAATAAAACGTAGTGTCAAAAAAAATTATATTAATTAAGGGGATATTAATTAAAGAACAAAAGAAAAGTATCATTAAAGAAATATGGGTATATATTTGGGACAGCCATAAAATGAACGCAGTATACATGAATTGATCAAATATTGTCCATGAAACATACATGTTACTATGTTAGTGATGTGTTAATATCATGTTTGCATAAGAGTTAATTTCTTAATAAAAAAGATAGCAATATGATCCTAACATATCATAAATGACCACATGTTCGACAATAGAAATAGTATATTTATTATATACCATTTTATTTCTTTCACACACACACATTATATATATATATATATATATATATATATATATATATATATATATATAAAATATTGATGTGACGATATATATCATCTTTATTATACAATGGACATACATTGATAACACGAGATATTAAGTAAGACACTAATTTAGAACTGGTTCAAATGTCCTTTTATAAAATAAAACTCGTTTCAATTTATCTATTTATTTTTATTATTTAGATCGAGCTAATGAATTTTTTTTCCAACTTTACCTATTTGATATATATACCTTGTTGTTCGTACTAAAAGTTTATTTAATTTTATACATAAATTGTGTCTATTAAATGTTAGGTAATATGATCATTTATTTTCTACACATAATTATATATATATATATATATATATATAAAATAATATTATTAATCTTTATAAAATAATTTTAAACAAAAGTTATTAGTATTTAATAAATGAGAAATGGTAAAAAAAAAAAGAGAAAACAATTATAATCTGAAAACGATAAACAAATTAAAACAAATTTTATTTTGTAAAGTGGTGTTATATTATAACGGATTAATTACTAATTAGTTAGAGATTCATTAGGCACACAAAGAGTGATAGAGACTATGGCAAGCAATTAAAATCATATATTTTCTTTCCTTTTTGGTTGTTGAAGAACAAAATGTATGATCTATCATTGTTATGGAAAGTTTGGTCTAATATAAAATGGAAAATTATGAATTTTCTTTTTCGTCACCAATAAAAACATAATTGGCCTACTACATTCAACTAGCCTAGTAGGCAAGCTCCACCTACTTCCTAAAGATTAGGCAATCACATACTCTCCTATTCTACGTTCATTATACTTTTTACTTTTTACTTTTCTTTTCATTATACTTTCTCTTTTATTTTTCCACATATATTTTTTGTTGAGTTTCACCCCGTATACCTTTAGCCTATGTACTTTTATTTTATTTACTTGCACCCCTTGAATTTTTACCATTTATTTTGGGGAGGTAGAACTAAAAATATTTAAAATGCATGGGACAAAAGAGCATAAAAATGTACAAAGGACAAAAATTAAATATAAGTATATGGAAAAAATAAAAAATAAAAAAAGATTGATAATATTATTGGATGCTAAATGTGTGTTTTCCTGATGATTGTGAAAGGTAGTTGGGGGATTGAGGCAATCAAATAGGAATAAAAATTCATTTCATGGTTAATAACGATTAATATTTTCTTAGGACGTGATTTCAAATATTCATTTTAATATTTCATTTTATATTTTCATTATTTGAATTTATAATATGTGTATGCCACACCTAACACGCAGTGGTTGTTAATCAAGATGTTATATATAGCCGATCCGAAATTAGCTAAATTGGAAAAATTAGGAGAAGTGGAACTTAATTTTAGAACTTGAAAAGAATTGGGCCTAAATTGAAATTTGAGAAAAATTTATGGGCGACATTTTTGTTAATATCTTATCACAATTTTTTATTTTATTTTATTTCCAGACTAGTTTTTGAAAGGTCCAGACTCCAGACTACAATTATTTAACATCAATTATATGTACGCGCTACAACAATAAGACAAAAACTTTTGTGCATCTGGTGCACTGATTCTAAATCCGGGCACTTAAGTCGACCCGGTCTACCATACGTCTGTATGCGTCCTTATACGTCACCAGATCACGGACGAAATTCACCCAAACATACTTTCAGATGTCAGACCTTTATGTTATGTTAACTATATATTTTAGTGGTGTTAAATATACCTTTTAGTTATGTTAATCATATCTTTTGTAAGGTTAGTTGTACCTTAATTTTTTTTTTAGACAAACATATTAACCTTTCATTATTTTTAGTTATAACAGTCATACATTTTAGTTATGTTAGATATATCTTTTAGTTATGTTAGTTGTAACTTTATATATTACATAAATGTATGACTATGTTGACGTAAATGCATAAGTAATATCATATAAAGGTAAACATATACAAATTGTGGCGAAATTAGAGTTTTTTTAGAGTTGAAAATATTAAATAAATGTATGATATTTGGACATAAATGTATGATTAATATAACATAAATGTATGACTAACATAATATAAATGTTAGAAAAAAAAAGTAAAACTATATGAATTCAAATCAATCTACATCCGAACCCAACCCACATGTAGGTATATATTAGGTGCACATGAATGCTATTCCATTCATAATTGGTCTCCCATGCATTAATTGTGCTACTCCAGCGAGACCATAATTGGTCTCTCATGCATTAATTGTCGACAAAGAAGGAAAAACATTATTTGGAACAGTCCAAATTTAGATAGCCGACATATAAACTGATGGCTTCCATTTTGTGAGATATATTTAGTTGAATTGATCAACACTTGATCAACTCACTCAACACGAGTGAGTAATATTCTATATTATGTAATAATTTAATTATATATATAAGATAATATTTTTGAGAAGTTTTATTTTGATAAGCACTATTATATAATTATTTTGAGTGTATTAATGATTTTATACATATCATATAATATTTCTATGCTTATTATATAATACCTTTAGTTCAAAAATTCTAAATTCATATTAGTTTGAGAAATTATAATTTGACAAATAATATTTTTGAAAAATTATAATTTAATATACTATAAAATTCTTTGTTTGTATAGATTAAAGATTATTAATTTAAAATTCCAATGGAAAAAATCTATTGGATTTTAAAAAAAAGCATTCCAACAATCAAAACTTCCGTTGGAATCTCAAAAAAAATTCCAATGGTAATTCCGTTGGAAAAACTGTTCGATTTCTTTAATTGAAATTCCAATGGAAACCATAACCGTTGGAAATTTCGTTGGAATAATCGTTGAAATTTTATTTGAGGTCATTAATTCCAATAGAAAAATACCGTTGGAATTTTTGTTGAAATTTTCAATTCCAATGGCCACTTTTACGACGCCTTGATTTCGGTTGGAATTTCCATTGGAACTAAAAATTACAATGGAATTTTTCCATTGGAATTTTAGTGATTTCTAATAGTGAGATGATACTTTTGATTCCATAGTTTCAAATAATAATAATAATTTGAGATTGTAATTTGATAAACATAAAAATATTATATTATTCTAATAAAAGTTTTATCGGATATATACAAAAGTATCGCGCACAAATTTTGATTTCTCAAATGTATTACCGTGTGTGTATATATATATTAAATTATTACATGACATAAATATTGTCTCACACATAAAAATATTATTTAATCAGTGTTGATAGAGGTGATCAAACATTCACCCGTATTTGACTGAAACATGGACTGAATCAATCCATTATTATTTCACAAAATAGAAACTTGTGATAAAGTCTCATACAGAAATTATCTTTAAAAAATTACTTTGAATACAATTTGGAAAACTTTATTTGTTTTGTCCAAAGAAAAGTATATATGTAAAAGCTAGGAAAATCACAAGATCAGATGGGTGTCACAGTGAAAACATGACTTTTAGGTCAATGAGAATACTTTCCCTTATCTCCTTTTCACATGATCTTTACTCAATAGAGGCCAATAGTAGTGGCGAAATTTCCTTTGGCAGGACTATCACAATTATAACCACAGAAATAAAATTGAGAGGAAAGTAACCATTATACCATCAAATATATAATCTATTATCTAATATACCATCAAATATAATTTTGGATCTCTTTTTTATCTCAAAATATAGTTTTAGGTTTTTTTCTACCATTTTTTTGATCCAAGTCAAATTGAAATAGTGGCTGAAATGACAAGTGATATTTTTTATTTTTTGCAGGTGATGAGATTTGGCCATGCAATTATTAAACCAAATTTTTTGTTTTTTTGTTCTTATTATTTACTGTGAATCAACATGTAATATTCCTGTTTATTCACTTTATTCGTGTATATAAGGTTGATAATTACAGTAAGAAATTATCATGCAACATTTTAAAGAACAAATTCTCTCAAAAAAATATTCGTTGATTGGCACTTTGAAGGTTTGAAGAATTATCGTGGAAATTTGAAAAGTATGTTTAATAGTTAAATTTTTGTATAACATTGTTAAAATTATGCAAAATCCCCATTTAAAATTATGGTAAAAACTTCTGTGCACCAGTTGCACCGTGCAATCCGCATATTTATATTATAAATGTAGTACCTTTATGTTATAAATGTAACACCTTTATGCATATTCATTTTAAAAGGTACAAATATTTGTATATAAAGGTACTACATTTATAACATAAAGATCTTCCTTGCAACTCTGTGCACCAGTTGCACGAAAGTGTTACTCTAAAATTATATTATTAAGTAATCTGTCATTATAGGGTTAAACAGGGATTTTGCGAAATCCCCATTTAACCCTATATTGTTAAGTATGATAAGGTTAAACGGAAATTTTGCATAATCCACGTTAAACCCTATCATCCCTAACAATATAGGGTTAAACGGGGATTTTCAAAATCCCTGTTTAACAAAATCCCCGTTTAACCCTATATTGTTAGGGATGATAGGTTAAACGTGGATTATGCAAAATCCATGTTTAACTGCATAATCCCCGTTTAACCCTATAATTCTAAACAATATAGGGTTAAACGGGGATTTTGCATAATTTCCATTTAAAATCCCCGTTTAAAACGAGAATTTTGCATAATCCCCATTTAACCCTATATTATTTGTGTTGGACCATCAAACGCTTACCGCTACACCAAAAAGATATCATGTGGGCATAAGACGCAACTTTAATGTTTTATACTCATGTAACTTTGCGCTCACGGTTTCGAATCTGGCAGAGCCAATTTTTTAGCAACCTCAAGTCAGCTTACTCAATAGCAACCTAGGTCAGCTTACTCAGTAGCAAGGAATCTAGCACAACCAATTTTTTAGCAACAACCTAGGTCAGCTTACTCAATAGCAAGGAATCTAGCACAACCAATTTTTTAGCAACCTCAGATCAGCTTACTCAGTAGCAACCTAAAGCTTACTTACCCATTAGCAACCTCAGGTCAGCTTACTTACCCATTAGCAACCTCAGGTCAGCTTACTTACCCATTTAGTACAGCTTACTCAATAGCAACCTAGGTCGGCTTACTCAGTAGCAATCTAGCTTACTGCCCGACATCTTCATGACTCGGCACCGTCATACCTTCTCGCCACACCTCGATGTCACCGTGACTCGGATCCTCTGTGCTACGCCAGCATCTTCAATTCCAAGGTCTGTTCACCTTTCTCAAGTCCCGGCCACCTTAACAACCTAGTTTTAGGTCTGTTCACATTTCTCAGGTCCCAGCCACCCAGCAACCTGACCTGAGCGTTAGCATCCTCTGTTCCAGACCCAACCTGTGCGTTAGCATCTTCTGTTCTGAGGCCCGACCTGTGCATTAGCATCCTCTGTTCTAGGCCCTGACAGCTTATCAACCCGACCTGTGCGTTAGCATCCTCTATTCTAAGGCCCTGTCAGCTTACTCCTACAAAGTGCTCTCAAGGGGATTCGAACCCGTGACCTGCTCTGATACCAAGTGTTGGACCATCAAGCGCTTACCGCTACACTAAAAGGATATCATGTGGGCATATGACGCAATTTTAATGTCTTATACTCATGTAACTTTGCGCTCACGGTTTCGAATCTAGCAGAGCTAATTTTTTAAGCTCTGACCCAAGGCAGGATGCTGAGAATTTTCCCAACAATTTGCATAATCCCTGTTTAACCCTATAATTCCTAACAATATAGGGATCAACGGGGATTACACTCAATCCTTGTTTAACCCTATCATACTTAACAGTATAGGGTTAAACGGGGATTTGTATAATTCCTAACAATATAAGGTTAAATGGGGATTATGCATAATACTCGGCTAACCCTATATTGTTACCCTATAATTCCTAACAATATAGGGTTAAACGAGGATTACACTTAATCCCTTTTTAATTAACCTTATCATACTTAACAATATAGGGTTAAATGGGTACACTTAATCCCTTTTTAATTAACCTTATCATACTTAACAATATAGGGTTAAATGGGAATTACACTTAATCCCCTTTTAACCCTATAATTCAAAACAATATAGGGTTAAACGGAGATTATGCTAAATCCCCATAATCCCCATTTAACCCTATCACATGCAAAATTATACATGTTTAACCCTCAATGGTTTCGAAACCATTGAAATCGAAACCATAACCATTGAGGGTTAAACATGTCAAAATTATACATGTTTAACCCTCAATGGTTTCAAAATTATTGAAATCGAAACCATTGAGGGTTAAACATGTATAATTTTGCATGTGATAGGGTTAAATGGGGATTATGGGGATTTAATTAAATGAGATTTCCATGGAACTAACATGTCCTCTGTGGTTTGACATCTTCGTGATTAAACAGGGATTTACCTCTGATTAAATGAGGATTTTCCTCAAAAATTCAATGGATGAGGATGAGGCTATGAATTTTTTTTTTACTTGAGAGAATAGTGAGATGTCAAAAAAAAAAAAAAAAATTCTCATGTGGGGGTGAATAGTGAGATGTAAAAAAATTTGACATACCTCTTACTTAGTGTTTGACCGTTAGGTGTGATTGGATGGTAGATTGTTGTGGGACAATTAATGTCCCCATCAAGTCAATGATAATTTGATGGTATTTTTTGGCATACAATTATATTTAATGGTAGAAAGTATCCTAATTTTATATTTTATGGTATAAAAGATCTCAATTTTATATAGTGTGGTAAAAAAATTAAGATCCTAATGAATTTGATCATGTGGGTCACTTATAAAGTATATTTGAAGGTTTGTAGATAATAAAACTATATCTTACAAAATTATAACCGTAAAATAGTTGTATATAAAGTTTTGTAATTTAAAAAAAATATATATATATATACATATAGTATAAGAAATCTCTAGAAAATTAAATATACAAATAGTTGTTATATAAATTCCAAAAATTACAAAAGAAGCATTGAATTCAAAATTAAAAAGACAGAAACAAATGTGCAGTTTCCTGCCACATGAAATGCTCTTTTCTTTATTGTTTTTCAATTATCTTTTTATTTATTTATTCATTATAAGAGGATTATTTTTCAATTTGTAAACACGTGACGAGAAATCATTGGTAAAGACGATCAATTTGTCATTATTTTTATTTTATTTTATGAATATTTTACGACTTCTCGACGAGGATGAGTTGTCGGTGTCGAGGAGGCAATGCCACTCGGGAATTTTAAATTCCAAGTTTTTTTTAATGGTTTTTTCTTGTAAAATTGTCTATTAATTGAAGATGAATTCAAAAGTTGAAAATTGAGGAAATTAAAGTAGTTTGAATGGAGCTTCACTCGGTGTGGTTAAAAGATTGAAGCTAATTCTAAATCCCTAATATATATATATATATATATATATATATATATATATATATATATATATATATATAATATGCACACATTAGAATTTAGATCTTATAAGATACTATATTTTATTTTAAAATAAGTTGTTGCAATATTTAGATAATAGAAATATAGAGCTTTTAAAATATTAATAATGACAATTCAATCATTAATAACATCAATTTTAGAAAGTGAACGGGATCCTCTATATCAATTTAGTGTTTCATTTTGCATTTTGTTATTTTTAATTTAAAAATGTATTGATTAGTGATACCATCTTTACATTTAATGTGTGATCATTATTTTAAAATATAAATAAAACATCAAAATAGAATAGAGGATCTTGGTTCTGCTTTAGTTTTGAAACATTTTTGTTGGTCTCATTTGATGTTATCACCTAATATTAGAAATGTTGATAATTTAATTGATGATGTGAGATATTTTATAATATCAATTTTAACAATGTTAGAAATCTTTTGATTTACAATAATCAGACACATGACACTTTAAGAAAAAGTCAATAATACTTTTTTTAATGTGTTGTATATCATAAATCTTGTGGGGTTGAATCACTACAAAAGAAACATCATAGTATTTTGGGATGAAGACAAGAAAACAAACCAAAAAAGAAGTAGAACACCATGATATGATGATAAAATACTGATCGAACAAGATCATGCCACATGAATTTGGATGTGCCAAATTTTTAATTGATGAATGATGATGATAGAGAAGGCACTTGCCAAGACAATTACTTACGATCAAACTTAGGAAAATGAATTATAAATACATATCGTATAGTCAAGGGCCTATTGTTAAGATTTTGACAAAAACTTCTGTGAAACTGATGCACGGATCTTAAATCCGTACACTTCGAATCGACCCGACCTGGTATGATCCTCCACGTACCGGCATGGCCATCCACGCACCGATACGTGCCTTCACACGTTTGGGAGAGGACGTCAAACACTTAAACTATTTTCTGCATTTTCAGAGGAAATATGTATACCTTTATGTTATAAATGTGTGACATTTATGTACAAATATCTCTATTTTTATGTACTGTAACTTAGAAAAAAAAATGAAAATTTTCAGCACAATTTGTACTGTATAATTTTATGTGATATCAATGTGACATTTATGTTATATTATGTCACATTTATGTACAAATATTTTGACCTTTATGCATCTTTATTTATTACATAAAGGTCAGAATATTTGTACATAAAAGTAACATAATATAACATAGAGTCATTCTATAGTATACCATTGTATTAATACACCACAGATTTCAGTCATTGGATCTTGAATCATTGCATCATAACCCTTCATTTTCATTTTAACTTGTTTACTTGTCTTCAGAAATTACCGATGTAAAAACTAAGAATTCCCCCCAACAACTTTAATAGCATAGGCAATGTAGTCAATATCTATCTTATTCATTGATTGTATATAACAATAACCTGCAACCATAAAACCGCAATCGAATTTGTTGGTATTATGCATCTCGTTATTATGAATCATTTGATACTCATATCTGTTATGTTTGGGGTATTTTGTTATGAAAACATCTTATTAAATTTTTAGATAAACTGCTTCTGAATTGTACTGTTAAACTGCATCCACAACCCATGACTGTATCTTTAACAAGTTTGGTTGTCTATGATTATTTGAAATACCACAAAGTAATCAACCCATTTGATTCGTTAGTTTCTCTATGAATCAATGCGATGTCGAATTCACAAATTTGTGTAATGTGCCTCTATCATAAATCATTAGGCATACACGCATACAAAATAAATGTAACAATGGTTTTGTCACTTCAATTGAGACAATGTTACCTCACCTTACATTGAAAAGTCGTATATCAGTGACACATTTTTGAATCCATTTAAATGTATTATTATTAATTAATTGATACGTGCATCCCATCAAAGTTGAAAATTATTGTGCGTGAATCCACTTTGGTGTTGTGTGGTTAATTTGGTAATGTATTGTTATTAAATGATTTGTTGACATGTAATTCAAAATCATTGTTGTATCCATCTTGATGTTGTGAGGTTAGTTTGGTGATGTATCATTATTAATTGATTTGTTGGCATCCATTTAAAAATCATTGATTCATCTATTTCAAAATCATTGTCTGTTGCATCCATTTTGATAATGTATTATTTTTTAAGATTTGCTAATGTATTATTATTAATTTTAGGTTGACATGCATTTTTAATCATTGTTGCATCTATTTTGGTGTTGTGATGTTAATTTGAGAATGTATTGTTATTAATTCATTGATACAAACATTCAAAATCATTGCATCGGCTGCATGACATCACTGTTCAAAACGAGTCTTGCATCCATTTAAAAATCATTATTGCATCAATTTAAAAATTATTGTATGTTGCATCCATTTTTATGTTGTGCGGTTAATTTGGTAATGTATTACTATTAGTTGATTTGTTGGCATGCATTCAAAATCATTGTTGCATCCATTTAAAAATCATTGTTGCATCCATCTTGGTGTTGTGTTGTTAATTTGACAATGTATTGTTATTAATTCATTGATACATGCATTCAAAATCATTGCATCAGCCGCATGTTATCACCGTGCAAAATTAAATCATTGTTGCATCCATTTAAAAATCATGTCCATTGCATCCATTTTAGTATTGTGAGGTTAATTTGTTAATGTATTATTATTAATTATTTGTTGGCATGCATTCAAAATCATTGTTGCGTCCATTTTGGTGTTGTGATGTTAATTTGGTAATGTATTGTTAGTAATTAATTATACATGAATTCAAAATCATTGATATCGGTTGCATGTTATGACCGTTCACAATCGTTGTTGCATCCATTTAAAAATCATTGTTGATCATTTTGTGTTGTATGGTTGATATTTCATCGGATAGTGGCTACATCCTATTTTAGCGGATTACATATGATTTATGATTTACAACAATCCTTTGATTATAAAGATTGCGATTTGGATATATTTTTGATATCTTCATACATTGTATACGATTTAATTACAATAATTGACCCAGAAAATAATAATAATAATAAATTATTATTTTTTGGTGTATATACATACCTTGGGTTACGCAAGTTGGTATTTGAAGCCATTTTCAGATTTGTATTTGATTTAAATGGATATTCGTATCTCAACAATATATGGCTTAAATTTGGATACTTTTAGATTTGAATTTCATACGCATGTTGCACATTATATTCACAAAATATTATTTAGGTAAAATAGAATATTAAATCTATGAAATAAATATTTGATTTCATTTTCGGTTACCATACAACATAATGCCACCATCATGAGAATCCCATGATGTGGATGTCTTAATACAGGATTAACATTAAAATAATTCATTGTTTATACACATTTCATTTCAAATATTAAATATTAATAAATACAGAATGAACCAATATTTTTGTGATAATTTAGTTATAATGGTTTGGATTTATATATACAGAATAATTAATTTACAATGATTATTTAAATCAATACAACTGTTGGTGTGGTTTAATTCATGCAAACGAAATGCATGTAATATTAAGTATTAATAAATTCAGAATGAACCAAAATTTTTGTGATAATTCATTTACAATGATTTGGATTTATACATACAGAATAATTGATTTACAATGATTAATTAAATCAATATGATTGTTGGTGTTGTTTAATTCACGCAAACGAAAAACTTGTAGCAAGATCAATACTTTCACCATAATTCATATACAATGGTTTGGGTGTGGTGTGATGCAAATAAAAACAAATGCATGTTGAAGGGGTCTATTGCAACCCAAGATTTAAAATGAGTATAGAAAGACCCAACTGTCAAACTCACAACCCAAAACACAAAAACTAACTTTCAGAGGAGTTACCGCAGTAAAAAAAAAACCTGTGTATTAATACAACGGTATATTGTAGAATTACCCTATAACACAAATGTCACATTAATATCATATAAAGGTATAAAATACAAATTGTATTGAAAATCTTCATTTTTTTCTAAGTTACAGTACATTAAGGTCATGATATTTGTACTTAAATACCACACACTTATACATAAAAGTCACACTAATACAATATAAAGGTTGTTTTGAAACAAAAAAATAAAAAATAAAAATATACGAATTCAGATCAAAATTGAATCGATGCAGATTGCATGTGCACCAAGTGCATACAAAACCAACTCCTGAGATTTTATATAGGAAGGTGTACCTTATCAAGATTGTTCATATTTTTAATTATATTTTACTCAAAGGGATATATATATATACCTAGGGCTGGGCTAAATACTGAAAATTTCGGTATACCGCACATACCTTATCGAAAAATATCAAAAATGTCGAAAATTTCGGGTACGGCATCGGTATGGCGATTTAGAATTTTTCGGTATTTCGTTATATACCGAAATATATTAATATTAATAATATATAATAATAATAATTATTATTTCGGTACTATTCGGTAATTTTCGATAAATTTCAGTAAATTCGGTAATTTTCAGTAAATTTCGGTATGGTAAGACGGTAAATTTCGGTATATCGAAAAATTCGGTAATTCGGTATCAAACGGTATAAGCTATCAATATACTGAAAATTCAGTATATTGAAAATTTCGGTACGGTATCGGTATATTTTTTGGCATACCGAAAATTTCGATATGATATTTGGTATGGTAAAAAAATTTCGGTATACCGTACCGAAACAACCCTATATATACCATTATTTTTTACAGAAAGGAGAAAGAAAAGAGGAGGAATGACGAAAGCAAAACCTCTCTTTTTATAATGAGTATTTTAGACTCCTTTTATACCTTATCATGCTGGAGTTGCTTGATAAGTTTTGAAAGAATATAATCCAAATTATTAGAAAATTGAAGATTAAAATATAAATGAATCTCAAAATAAGAAGATCAGATTGAACTCCTTTTATACCTTATCATGTTGGAGTTGATAAGTTTTGAAAGAATATAATCCAAATTATTAAAAAAAAATTCAAGATTTAAATGAATCTCAAAATAAGAAGGTCAAATTAAACTCCTTTTATACCTTATCATATTGGAGTTACTTGATAAGTTTTGAAAGAATATAATCCAAATTATTAGAAAATTCAAGATTGAAATATAAATGAATCTCAAAATAAGAAGATCAAAATTTGAGTGAGGTCGTTACATATATTACATTTTATGAGACAACACTCCATCTAATTATTATAGCTTATTACTAAGTTAAAATAAATTATCTACATCTGAATCATCTAAATGAACTCCTCTCATAAATCAAGATTCATGAAATAATTTCATAATAAACTCTATTAAATAACAAATGAATAAACTTTAATTTCTTATTAATTGCAAGAACACCTTCAACAAACTTCCGATCACATTATGAAAAATAATTTTAACATTCAATTATCTCTAAATTTTATTAGAACGCCTTGTTAAATTCTATTGAAAAGATGGAACCTAAACTTGAGGAGGAAAATAAAAGGATGAAAAGACTAAGAGGAGGAACTAAGACCAACACACTTATTGGGCTTGGCTTATAAAGCTATCAAATAGGCTGGCCCAATTCACAGTCCCAAACTGGTACTAGATTAAGTAGCCCAGATAAGTCCATGAACATTGAACAATGTTGGGCCTATTTTATATGGGCTCCAATTGCCTAGGTGTTCTAAAATTTTCTTGTAGAAAATGTTTAAATCTAATCAATAAGATTAAACATTATTGTAAAATCAAGCTAGTATAAATTTGGTTTATTTAATGTTACTTTTTTAAAATTTGTAAAATTTTTATTGATATTATTCTATTTTGTAGCCAAATTTGGTCTATTTGATGTTAATTCAATTTTCTTAATAATCTCTTGGGCAAATATTATTAGTAATTTGTGTATTTATTATTATAATACAAATATGTTACCAATTATGTATGCAATTTAGAGACTTTAATTTTAGAGAGGTCCCAATTTAAAGTATTGATTGGATAGTGTCACTAACTGGTAATTATTTATATTGTACGAAAATATTTTTATGACACATGCCACTACTTTCAATTCAGATCCTCCATATCAAACATATATGTTTTAGTTGTCCACTACATCAAAACAAGTACCATATTTTATGGTTTTTGATGCACTTTCCAAAAACGTTACAAAATGAAATTTATCTGTGCATAGCTTTTAGTGTAACAAAAAAAAATTGTGACATCAAATCTAACAATGCAATAGTAATTAATTCGTGATGCTAATTAATGTTATCAGAAAAATATAAAATAAATAATAAACGTCATGAAACACGTTTTTTCTTGTAGTTTGGTAGTGAATATGATATGGGTGTGATTCATGATAAATAATTTTTTATTTAAAAACAAAAGGAGATTTGATGTGATAAAATGCTATCAAAGCAACACAATTTTGGACACTGAAAACTACTTTTGCTACAATTTTCAAGATGATTGGACTTGTTAATTGACTCTTATGTAGGATAGGTTTATATGGAAGAGGTGACTTCCTAAAATATTAATTTGTTTGGGCACTTGTATATTATTGAGATGTGACCATTTTCTTTACTAGTCATATGCAAGTATATCTCCCAAGATATAATATTTCAGCTTCAAGAAGGTAATACAAATGATAACTTACTATTTGAGTTCAATTAACACTTTATAATACTCATACTTATTTGTGATTTATCTCGACAGTCAAATAACAATTTTATTTTAATAGCATATTAAAATATGTGGAGGTTTTACTACAGATTTACGACAATAGCCCGATAAGAACCACTACACTGTAGTATTCTTAGAAATGAAAAGCACATGATGGTTTGACTAGTTATGATGGTTATCCACTGTTTTTTTTTTCTTTTTTCTTTTTTGGGGTGGGGGTGGTTTGCAATATAAAATAAAACCTTAATGAATTATTTGATTCCAAAATTGATGTATGTTAGTTAGGTAAAGAAGCAAGTTGAATTTAAAGGAGATATTCTCTTTACAAATTTCCTTCTATTCGGCCCCAAATGTTTGCTATGAAATCATCAATAATGTGATAAATGATTCATTAATAATGGGAATGGGATGTTCATATATATATATATATATATATCACACTTTTTGTTAAAGCTCCTTTATTCTTATTTTTGCTGATAAGAGCTTTAAATCATGTAAGTATATTCGTTGATTGTCCAAAAGTTGACATAAATTTAGTATAAACTGTCTCATCACACCAAATATCCATCTCACTGAACCCAAACATACACTTATAAATATATTTGAGTTAGAATCTTATGCATCAATTGCATGGATTCAGAATTCATATCTGTCTTCTAGTTTTTTTTTTTTTTTTTAATCTTCTTTTAACTTCATCATCATGACATGTTTGTGAGAATTAGCACATGTAAAGTAAAATAACATACAAGGAAAGGTTGACTGAATCCCTTAGATTAGGGAGTAGAAGTAGCAAACGGATCAATCACAATTATTGTGATTGATCCTAATTGACACAATATGCAGCTATATATGATCGTAAATTGTATCAGGAACATATCAATGAAAAAAAATTATCTCTAAATTTAAGATGGTATCAAAACATCGAAATCCTTTTGTATGGACACCATAACCGACAAACACACACTTAACAGCACAAGGATCGAGTTTGGTGCGGTTGGTTTTGGGTATGTGGACATATATTGTGCAGCCAAAAACACGTGGATGTAGTGTCAGAGCGGGTGGAATGTAAGTATGATGGGCTAAAGTGTCAAGTGGTGTGTTGAGGTTCAAGATTTTGTAGGTAGGTGATTGATAAGGTATGTAGCAGTGGCAACAACTTCAGGCCAATAGTGTTTGGGTATTTTTGATTCAATCAGAAGAGATCGGGTAATTTCAAGGAGTATCCGATTTTTCCTCTCGGCTACCCCATTCTATTGTGGAGTTTGTCGACAGGCCTGGCTGTGGCACCAGCGTTTAGGTTATCCTTCCTTAGGGTACCTCAAAATTTTATTTCCTTAGTTTTTTAGAAATAATACTCAGTTCTCATGTGATACATGTATTTTGGCAAAAAGTCATAGACAAACCTTTTATCCCAGTAACACTAGACCTGATGAACCTTTTTCCTTAATACATTCAGATGTTTGGGGTCCTGCCCAGAAACTTAGCAAAAATGGTTTTTCCCACTTCCTGTTGTTTATTGATGATTAAACCTGAATGACTTGGGTGTATTTTTTGAAACACAAATCTGAGGTATATGATAAATTTGTTTCATTCTATCACTTTATTCATACTCAGTTTCAGAAACAAATAAAAATGCTCAGATCTGACAATGGGGGAGTATATTAACCAAAAAATGCAAACCTTCTTCCGGGAAAAAAGACTCATACACCAGACCACCTGTCCACACTCCACAACAGAATAAGGTAACCGAGAGGAAAACTCAAATACTCCTTGAAATTACCCGATCTCTTCTAATTGAATCAAAAGTACCCAAACACTACTGGCCTGAAGTTGTTGCCACTGCCACATACCTTATCAATCGCCTACCCACAAAAATCTTGAACCTCAACACACCACTTGACACTTTAGCCCATCATACTAACATTCCACCCGCTCTGACACTACATCCACGTGTTTTTGGCTACATAGTATATGTCCACATATCCAAAACCAACCGTACCAAACTCGATCCTTGTACTGTTAAGTGTGTGTTTGTCGGTTATGGTGTCCATACAAAAGGATATCGATGTTTTGATCCAGTTACAAATCATATGTACACTACTATGGATTGTGACTTTCTTGAAACATATTTCTACTTCTGTAACCCACTCAGCAATCAAGGAGAGAGTTCTAAAGAACTCGACTCACTGAGTTGGTTACTCAGTCCGGCCACGCCAGTCCTGCAAGAAACTATCCTAATAGAGGAAAATGAAGTAGGTGGTGCCACTCAACCAACTTCTAAAAACATAAGACAATCCAGCACGTCAGATCACGTGTCCTCTCCGAACAATATTCCTGAGGTTAGTGGTTCTGAACCAAAAAAGTCTTTAATTCCTTCTGTAGTTGAGACTTCTAACCCTGCATCTCCGAAAGAACCAACGACCAACAGATACACTCATCCACTGAGGAGTAACAGAGGAGTCCCACCTAAGAGATATGAGCCGGAGTATGAACCTCATAACTCGAGGTATCCAGTGGCAAACCTGATGAGGGGTAGCCTATCAAAAGTTGCAAAAAGCTTTGATACCTCACTATATTCAGTGGAGATTCCGAGAACAGTAGAAAAAGCCCAGAAAATCCCAGAGTGAAGACAAGCTATGCAAGTTGAGATGGATGCACTAGAAAAGAATAGTACCTGGGAAAAGTGTAGACTACCGTTAGGAAAAAGGCCAGTCGGATGCATGTGGGTTTTTACAGTAAAACATTGGGCGGATGGAACAGTGGAATGTTACAAAGCCAGATTGGTGGCTAAAGATTATACACAAACCTATGGCATTGACTATTCTGAAACATTCTCTTCTGTTGCCAACATCAGTTTGATATAAAAAATGTCTTCTTACACGGTGATCTGAAAGAAGAGGTTTATATGGAAGCTCCTCCAGGTTTCTTTGAAAGATTTAGAACATGTGAAGGGTGTAGGCTGAGAAAGACACTATATGGCTTGAAGCAGTCTCCGAGAGCTTGGTTTAACAGATTCACCATAGCTATGAAGAGATACATATACCGTCAAAGCAACTCTGACCATACTCTTTTCCTCAAAAGGCGGGGAGAACTTGTAACTTGCCTCATTATATATGTAGATGACATGATCATCACCGACAGTGACCATGAGGAGATAACAACACTGATAGGAAGACTCTTCAAAGAGTTTGAGATGAAGGACCTGGGAAGGTTGAAGTACTTTCTGGGAATTGAAGTTCTGAGATCGAAAAAAAGGATATTCATCTCTCAGAGGAAGTATGTGTTTGACCTTTTTGCAGAAGCATTGAACATAGATTGCAAGCCAGTTGATACCCCAATGATGATCAACCATGGACTTCAAATTACTGAAGGAGCTGAGTTAGCTGATCGAGGTCAATATCAGAGATTGGTTGGGAAACTCATATACCTCTCACATACTATCGCCTATGTTGTGGGGGTAATCAGCCAATTCATGTATAAGCCACAGGTGGATCACATGGAAGCAACTCTTAGAATTGTTCGATATCTGAAGGGATCACCAGGAAGAAGAGTGTTGTTCAGAAATCATGGCCATCTGGAGGTACAAGCATACACAGATACTGATTGGGCTGGGAATCCAGTCAACAGGAGATCAACTTCAGGCTACTTCACTCTAGTTGGAGGTAATGTGGTGACTTGGAAAAGTAAAAAGCAGAAAGTGGTAGCACTGTCCAGTGCTGAGGCAGAGTTCCAAGGAATTGCTCGGGGAATAGTTGCTTTGGTTAAAAAAGTTGTTGACAGAAGTTGGCTTTCTTCCGAAAGACACTTGTGAGCTGATGTGCGACAATAAGGCTGCAATAAGTATCTTAGAAAATCCGGTGCAAAACGACCGTACTAAGCATGCGGAGGTAGACAGACACTTTATCAAAGAAAAGCTTGAGGAGGGAATCATATGTCTTCCATTTATTCGGTCCGAGGAACAACTAGCTGATATATTAACCAAAACAGTTCCAGCTAAGGCATTCAGTGATGTATTGGGCAAGTTGGGCATCGAAGATCCTACGACCCAACTTGAGGGGGAGTGTGAGAATTAGCACATGTAAAATAACATAAAAGGAAAGGTTGACTGAATCCCTTAGATTAGGGAGTAGAAGTAGCAAATGGATCAATCACAATTATTGTGATTGATCCTAATTGACACAATATGCAGCTATATATGATTGTAAATTGTATCAGGAACATATCAATGAAAAAAAATTATCTCTAAATTTAAGAATGTTTCTGTCCATCTTCTATGTCTTCATCTTCCTCGTTTCTTCAGCTCATTCATTTTCTTCTTCTTACAACGATTTTAATGATTAATGATTAAACATTTCAACAAGAAAAAAATCACTAATCATTTGTAAGAAAATGGAGAAAGATCGACATTGAAGAACATAAGGATGAAATCACAAATTGATATTGTGGCAGCCATTTACACCTTCTTTTTAAACACCTTTCACGTAGATATTTAGAATAGTGAGATGAAATCAAGATGAAAGTTTATTACTATTATATTGTAAGATATCAATTAAGTATAGTTTCTGATGTTGCTCCGATCCGACGCTCTTGTTCTTCAATCCAAAACTCGAAATCTTGAACCCGATGACCTGCAAAACAAACACCGGGAGTGGTTTCCGGTGACGGGACTCCGACGCTCAAGTCAATAAGATTGCAAAACAGAAAATTACTCAAGGAATATGTGTGTTTTATATAATTGTGTATGTGAAAAAAATAAAGAATTAATATAAGAGAGATATATATATACTCCCTGGAATACGTGTTAGTTGAGATTTATCCCACAAAATAGGGGATATGGGCAACTGACCCGCTGAAATAGCGGTCAGTTGGACTAAAACCTGTTTGTCACTTTTCAATGTTAATTAGTTCATCATCATGAATCAGTTTGTTGCCATCATGAATCAGTTTATCATCATATATCAGTTCGTCACCATCATGAATCAGTTCGTCATCACCCTATATCAGTTCTTCATCGTGTTCCATGACTAATTCAGTTCGTCATATATCAGCTCAGTTCGGTTTCTGACATCAGTGTGAAATTAAGGAAGAAAACTCGGTTCAGATAAGTTCGGCCATATCAAGTACTCCCACCCCTTCAAAGTGTGTGTTTACACACAGTAGTGAAGTTCGCTAATGTGTTTGCCGAACACTTGACGCTCCTTTACTGATACTTCGACTCTCCCAGCTTCCTCCGAGTAACCACCTACTCGTACTTGGTGAAATTTCGTTGTATTTTTCTGTTTGAACACACTATGTATATCTTCTTTTTTACAACTGTTCTTCTAGTAATCGCAAATAGTTCGTAATCGTAAATGATCCACATGACTTAAAAAGGTGTAAGTTTTCCTCATCACAAGTAATCAATCGTATAAGTATATCCAAAATTATATCCTTTCAAAGAAAATGAACAAACTATATCCGATCAAGTTTTCTCAAGAAAGCGAGTTCAATTGTAGTTCACTTATTCGAACATTCCTAGGGAATGTTTCATTCAGTTCGCTTAATCAGGACATTCCGAGGGAATGTTTTCAGTTCGCTTAATCCGGACATTCCGAGGGAATGTTTCAGTTCGTCATTCCGAGGGAATGTTTCACTTTGCTTAATCAGGACACTCCCAAGGAGTGTTTACATTCCGCTTCATCAGGACACTCTGATGGAGTGTTTACATTCCGAGAGAATGTTTCGGTTCGTCATTCCGCTTAATCAGGACATTCCGAGGGAATGTTTCAGTTCGTCATTCCGAGGGAATGTTTTCAGTTCGTCATTCCGCTTAATCAGGACATTCCGAGGGAATGTTTCAGTTCGTCATTCCGAGGGAATGTTTTCAGTTCGTCATTCCGCTTAATCAGGACATTCCGAGGGAATGTTTCAGTTCGTCATTCCGAGAGAATGTTTTCAGTTCGTCATTCCGCTTAATCAGGACATTCCGAGGGAATGTTTCAGTTCGTCATTCCGAGGGAATGTTTTCAGTTCACTTAATCAACAAGCATAACAACAATCATATGAAATCAAACAAAAAAGAAAAGACATCAATTTAACGTGTCGGCTAAATTAGCCTACATCCATAGAGAGTGAATATTTCTCATTTTATTCAGGTAAGGGAAATTGACAAAAGTAGCAAGCAACATACAGAAGTGTGGCACTTCAAGTATTAAATTCAAACCTGTTCACCCCACTTCATCATTAATCAGTTCGTACCTGTTCGACGACATACCGAGTGAGTTGGTTTTCCTTAATCAATCTCTCAAGTTCATCCCTCTTCATCATTAATCAGTTCGTACCGAGCGAGTCGGTTCTCCCTAATCACTCTCCAGTTCGTCTCGCTTCATCATTAATCAGTTCTCCCGCTTCATCATTCATCAGTTCTCCCGCTTCATCATTCATCATTAATCAGTTCTCCCGCTTCATCATGAATCAGTTATCTCGCTTCATCATTAATCAGTTCTCCCGCTTCATCCTCAATCAGTTCTCCCGCTTCATCCTTAATCAGTTTTCCCACTTCATCATTAATCAGTTCTCCCGCTTCATCATTCATCATTAATCAGTTCTCCCGCTTCATCATTAATCAGTTCTCTCGCTTCATCATTCATCATTAATCAGTTCTCCCGCTTCATCATTCAATATTAATCAGTTCTCCCGCTTCAATTAGTTCTCCCACTTCATCCTTAATCAGTTCTCCCGCTTCATCATTCATCAGTTCTCCTGCTTCATCATTCATCATTAATCAGTTCTCCCGTTTCAATTAGTTCACCCGTTTCATCCTTAATCAGTTCTCCCGCTCCATCATTCATCAGTTCTCCCGCTTCATCATTCATCATTAATCAGTTCTCCCGCTTCATCATTAATCAGTTCTCCCGCTTCATCATTCATCATTAATCAGTTCTCCCGCTTCATCATTCATCATTAATCAGTTCTCCCGCTTCATCCTTAATCAGTTCTCCCGCTTCATCATTCATCAGTTATCCCGCTTCATCATTAATCAGTTCTCCCGCTTTATCATTCAATATTAATCAGTTCTCCCGCTTCAATTAGTTATCCCGCTTCATCCTTAATCAGTTCTCCCGCTTCATCATTAATCAGTTCTCCCGCTTCATCATTCATCATTAATCAGTTCTCCCGCTTCAATTAGTTCACCCGCTTCATCATTCATCATTAATCAGTTCTCCCGCTTCATCCTTAATCAGTTCTCCCGCTTCATCATTCATCAGTTCTCCCGCTTCATCCTTAATCAGTTCTCCCGCTTCATCATTCATCAGTTCTCCCGTTTCATCATTCATCAGTTCTCCCGCTTTATCGGTCTGATATTTATCATTCTTCTGCCCTACTTCCGCACGAAATTCCACATTATCATGTTGTGATTCCACCCGTTGCTTACCCAGAGCTTTTTGAACAGCAGTCGCTATCAAATCCGACAACTCATCTGGTGTTAACGTAATGGTATGAGACGGATCTATTGGAGTAGAACTCCGGTTGTTTTCTTCATCTTCCTGTCTTTTTGATGTCCCTTCTACTTCCAGTGTTCTCTTAGATCCTCTGGTATTCACCATCTTAAATACTTCAACGTCTTAAAACACAGACGTTTCCCACAGACGCCCATATCCCCTATTTTGTGGGATAAATCTCAACTAACACGTATTCCAGGGAGTAAATATATACCTCTTATATTTATTCTTTATTTTGTTCACATACACAATTACATAAAACACACACATATTCCTTGAGTAATTTTCTGCTTTGCAATCTTATTGACTTGAGCGTCGGAGTCCCGTCACCGGGAACCCCTCCCGATGTTTGTTTTGCAGGTCATCGAGTTCAAGATTTCGAGTTTTGGATTGAAAAACAAGAGCATCGGATCGGAGCAACATCAGTTTCTAAATGCGCTGTGTTTGTCGTCTAGCTCGTTTTTAGATAAAGCACATATACTATTACAATATAGGAAGAGAATCACAAATTAAATCACCAACCCTCATATATATCTTTTCTTCCAAGACAAAAGAACCCAAATATTAGTATGAAATCGAATATATGAAAAATAATTATTAATGTTGACGGGACTAATTAATAGCAATAATATCTTGAAAGTATTTGCTTATATTGGTTACTTTGAAGGCTATTTTATTTTTAAAAATAATGATAATGAATAGAAATTTATCATATAAGATGAGAAATAATTTATTCTAGTTAAGACAACAAAAACATTTTATTAGTTAAAATCATGTGGTCATTTGATAAAAAAAAAAAAAAAAAAAGTCCTTATTAAATGTGTGGTTTATGCAATGCAAAGAGTTTTGTGGTGTGTGGGGTTCGTGTCATATACCAACTGTGAGTATTTGGTTCATGCATTTATGTGTGGCACTAACTATAACACTATATGTATATATCACATTTATGTGTTACATGAGGATTGATAGTCATTTCATTACGAGTATTTCGATCAATCATGAGTAGAAAAGCTTTTGTTATCTTTTTTGACAATAAATCTTTACTATCTTATATTACTGCTTTTGTCAATTCAGCCATATAAATATAAGGTCATGAATTTCATTTTTAGCAATATAATATAGTTAACATATATGCATGACTGTCTGAATGAGTAAAGACAAACACCCGGATATATTTACATTTCATGACAAGAGTTACATTTCCTTAGTATAAAACTAACGACAAGAATAATATTTCATTACTAGCTAGCATATAATATACTTTTGTGCATGTTTTGATGTGGTTTGGATTGGAACATTTATCACATTTGATGTTACATTTTATATTTATAGTATTTACATATTATGTGTTAAATAGTGATATTATGAAATACATATGATTTGTAGTGATTATTTTGAAATAGAAGATGTAACATGAAGTCTAAATATTATAATATCAAATTTGAAAAGATTAAAAAAAAGAGAGAGAAATAAAGAAAATGTATCATAGTACTTGAAAACGGGCTTAGTTGTAAAAAGACGAATTTTATCAATCTTTATAAAATGGAAAAGGCCATCTTGATTCAAAGTTGAACTGATGCATTTAAACTTAAAAAAAAAAAAAAAAAAAAAAAAAACCTCACTCTATTATTCATAATTCAAATTTATTTCTATAAATCAATTTTTAATATGTGGATTATGAATTATAAATTATTCATTTGATCGGTAAAGAATATATGTTTGTTTCACAATTTCTACTCCAAAATTTTTGATTTCCAGAATTCATGAGAAGCAAACATATGTTCATATTTATTTACGTTGTTTTTGGATAGAATAATTTGAAATTTAAGATTTAAAATGAAAGAGTTTTAAATCTCCGTACAGATGAACCTTAATTTTATTATATTTTGAAATTCAGTGTTCTCAATACCCGTGTAAAAGTGTACAAGTAGAATGTGTAAAAGGCAGCGACAACATATAAGAAAAATCAATAGAATCTCTATGGATCTCAATAATTATTTGCCTTGAATCCAAAATTAAAGTTGGGAATTTTCACAAAGATCACTCCACAGTACTGATCATAATATTGCCCCACCCTTCACACCCAATGAATGAGTTTTAGGCTTCTTTGCGTTACCCAATAAATGTAATTAATCTAACTATTAGAAATACGATATTCTATCGGAATTTATAAAATTCAGTAGATTTTGGAGTGTGACTCACGCGTCAAACTCCCTCGGACTTTATAAATTTTTGTGGGAGAAAAATGGAAATTTAACAAAATTTTGAATTACAATACTAAAATTTATATTTCTATTTTAATAAAACTAATTTCGAACAACTCATTTTTAACGGAACTAAAATGAAATTTAACCTTATGATCAGGTATGCAATATTTGTAGGTTGTTACAATTTTGTATTAGACTCATGTAGGCTCATACTATATGTGATAGTCATAAATGATAATCATCATAAAACACATTGAAGATCATCAAAATCGCAAAAAGATCGAGTAATGGGCACAGAAAACGATTTCTGAGATTTGTCAACACACATGATTATCATGATATTAAATAGGCGGCTCAAAATAAAAAATAAAAAATTAAGGATCTCATAAATTAAAGAAAAAGGTTGGCCTCAAAAACTTAATGATAAATTAAATATACGTTTGTCCTTTTTAAGTATGTTTAAAAACTTATGCATGCAAATAGAGAGAAAAAAAAAGGAAAATATTATTTTTACCATGAAAAATATAATCATTTATCCAAATTACCATGATATATAATAGTGTTGAACTTTATACCATAAAATATAACAGTATGCCACTTTCTACCACAATTTTTGTCAAAGTCAATTAGGATGAAATGACAATTAATATATTTTATTTTTTTTGTCAAGTAGGACATTTCCTTATAATTTTTATTTTTTTTATTTTTTGTGAACAATGGATAAAAGGGTACGTGTAGTAATAGGGTTGCAACTATTAATTTGGCCATGCAACTATTACACCAAATATTTTGTTTTTTTTTTGTTCTCATTATTTATTGTTGTGTTCATTGCATTTGTATATGCATGTGTATTAATTTGATTTTGCAACTATGAGTTACTATTACACCAATTTTTTTTTTCTTCTCATTATTTACTGTGAATTCACTTTATACAGTGAATTCACATGTAAGTTTCCTGTGTATTCTCCATCTATATAGGTTGATAATTTCAGTAAGAAATTATCATACAACATTTTGAAGAACAAATTATCTGGAAAAAAAATTCGACATTTTGGCTCTTGGAAGATTGGAAGAATTATCGTTCAAATAAGAAAGGTATGTTTAATAGTTAAACGAGGATGATTAACATAATCTGTGTTTAACCCTATTTTTTAAGGGATTAGGTATACAATTTGTTTTAATATATGCTTGAATTCATGTTTGCAATGGTTAAAAGGTTTTAATTTTGCATTTGATAGAGTTAATTTGTTTGATTATGTACTTGAATTCATGTTTGAAAGGGTTAAACGGGCATCATCGATGTTTAACACTATAGATTTCGATTTTTATAGTGTTAAACGTGATTATAGGGGTTAATCACGTTTAACACTATAATTATAGTGTTAAACGTGATTATAGTGAATAATCATGTTTAACACTATAAAATTTGGATTTTATAGTGTTAAACGTGAATATCATAATTCACGTTTAGGCCAGGCGCGCACGCGCGCGCCGCCCCCCCCGTCACCCGTCGCGGGCGCACATTTGAATAATCGGATTTTAATAATTAAAACAACATAATTTAATAATCCTCGTTTAATAATTTTGTTAATCCTCCTTTAATAATTTATTAATTATGTTAATAAGGAAAAAAATTTATTTATTGGGTTAATTAATTTTGTTATAAATTTAATTTTATTTAAAAATGATTTATTATTTCTAGAAGGAAAATCCACTATTAATTATTTATTTTGTTGATAAAGAAAATTATTATGTACCTATTGTTTATTTACAATTGTTATAATCTTCGTGTGTACATTAAAATATTTATTTACATTAATCATGGGACGATTTCGTGACAAATTATTATCATTTAGTTATAATAACGTAACTATATTACGATGTAAGTATATTAGTTATTGAGAATTATAAGTCATACGAAGATTAGGATTACTTTAAAGTTAGTTTATAAGTTAAACGAACATTAGTTATTGATATTTGATTTATTATTTAAATAATTAATTCGTTTACGAGTTGAAAATCTAGTTTATTTGTTTTTTTTATTTTATTTGTTATTTATTATTTGTTTCATGATACTCACAAATTTTAATGTTTTTTTTTTGCAGTATCCACAAAAAAATGACTATTGAAGTTATTGTATGGTATGGAGGCTACTGGGAAGGTTTAGAATACACCAACGGTTTTGAAGAGGTCATTCACATTCGTGAAAGAACCTTATATGATTTAATATCTTTTCCATTCATGAAGTTGTGGGTGCCGACATGACGCAGTGGGGATATGTGATTCACTCACTAATTGAAACTGAATGAAGGGTGAAGAAGATAAAAATAAAGACTACAACAGTTTTGCAACGAATATTGTCAATGATCGATGAGGGTCTTGTTGTTTTTGTTATTCTGACAAGGTTGAACGTTGGACAATCCGATGTTGTCGTGTTTTCGGAGCCTGAAAATACACCCCCTGAAGTAGGATCATCTTATTCCAAACATCCGGAACACCATGTCACTACGGATGAGCAAAGTCAACGGTGTGGTGAAATTAGTGTACCGTTTTCTTCTAGCTATACGGATCCAATTTCATATGTGTACACCGACCAAAATCACTATTTTGGTTCTGCTCCCCTTGAACTCCAATCCAACGAGGGATTTCAAGTAAGATGGGGAATACCCAATGAAAATGACAGTACTCATTTTGGGAGTTCTTCGGGAATGCAGTGGGATCCTTCACCACCAGAGCATGATCGAAATGACTTCGATGGCAGACTCGACTTAAACAGCGTTCCTACTGGTGTCCGCTCTAAATCTCTTAAAAAGAGCCGCCACAGTAATCCTATCCTTGTCGTCACATACTCGGTAAAACACACCATCCATCTGCTGCGGTGATGGAAGAATAGTCGGCCTAAAATCAGAGTCGTCAAACCTTAAACCCGTTACCAGGGCGAACTCGGTTCTTGAGAACCAACATAGATGATGGTCTCCACCAATATGAAACCACACCTCATCCGCGGGGGTATGGGGCCCACGCACCTCACGTGATATAAGGGCGTGCAGAAAGCTCTAGTAACTGTCACGCTCGGTATCCCAACGCAAGAAATGGCCGAAACAGCTCTTCTCAAAATCAGCCACACATTCAATATGGGTTTTCAGTAAGATTTTCTTTATATAGCCTAGTACTCTGACACGAATATACGAGTTAATGTATGTCTGCTTTGTCTGATACTCCGGACGTACCCAATCGACCTGAAAACCAGAAAAAAAAATGTTCATATTAACAAACACATTAATATACAGATGGCAAGTACATATGCGAATTAATGTCTTACTATTTCTCTGAAAAATAAATATATGAAACTTATAAAGGTGGGTGTTTTACTTATTCAAATTAGTAGAGTTGGATAAAACGTCGATTATTAAATTACAAAAAAAATATATTAGTAAACGGGGATTATTAAAATTATTAAAAGTTTTAAGTCTCCCAACCATGGAAATTATGTTGTTTTAATTATTATAGTGGGTGGATTATTTACAGCAGATGAATCTACCTATTATTTAAGAGGGATTATGAAATTATTTGGCATTAAGTGTTGGTTATTAAATGGAGATTATAAAAATTATAAAAAATATTTAACGGTAATTAGAATATTATGTTACTTTAATTATGAAATGGGGATTATTAAAATGGATTATTAAAATTATCTACCTATTATTTAAGATAGATTAAGAAATTATTTGGCATTAAGTGTTGATTATTAAAAGGAGACTATAAAAATGGAATAACATTTTTTAAAGGGGATTAGGATATTATGTTGCTTTAATTATGAAATGGGGATTATTAAAGAGGATTATTTTTTATAATCTACCTAATATTTAAGATGGATTAGGAAATTATTTAGCATTAAGTGTTGATTATTAAACAGAGATTATAAAAATTACTAAAAATATTTAACGGGGATTAGGATATTATGTTACTTTAATTATGAAATTGAGATTATTAAAGTGGTTATTAAAATTATCTAGCTATTATTTAAGATGGATTAAGAAATTATTTGGCATTACGTGTTGATTATTAAACGGAGATTAAAAAAAATTATTAAAGGGGGATTATTCAAATATGATATTTAATTATTAAACTATGATTTTTAAAAATTTTAAACGGTATTATTCAAATTACTAAACATGGATTATTAAGTTATATTGTATTAATTATTATAGGGGGATTATTACCCTGTTGCGCGCGCCCCCGATGGGTGACGGGGCGCAACAAGCGTGCAAGACTGATGACAAGAGAGCGACGTGCGCACGCTCGCCCGACGAGTGACGGGGGAGAGGCGCGCGCGACAGGTGATGGGGGCACGATGCGCGTGCTCGCCCGACGGGTGACGGGGGAGGCGCGCACCCGAGATGGGCGACATGTGACGAGGGCGCGACGCGCGCGCGCCCGAGGCCTACACGTTTATTTGGAAATTCACGTTTAACACTGTAATTATAGTGTTAAACGTGATTATTCAATTTAATTACGTTTAACGCTATAATTATAGTGTTAAACGTGATTATTCCTCATAATCACGTTTAATACTATAAAAATCAAAATTTATAGTGTTAAACATCGATTATGCCTGTTTAACCCTTTCAAACATGAATTCAAGCACATATTTAAACAAATTAACCCTATCAAATGCAAAATTAAACTCGTTTAACCATTCCAAACATGAATTCAAGCATATATTAAAACAAATTAAACATAATCCTTGAATAATTTAGTGTTCAACGGGATTTGAAATCGACGTTTAACCCTTCGTTTGTTCAACTAATACTCAACAAATCCGAACTATTAAGACAATTTTCCAACAAATTCTCAAGAAATTTCACCAAATTCGAACCCTTAATTTCAAAAATTTTCTGAAAAAACGAGGGATAAATCACTAACCTCTCCTTCTTGGTTTGACATCTTCGTGTTAAACGTGGATTATATGCTGAATTTTTTAGTTTTTAGTTGGTGAAAATGGAGGAAGAAAAGAGGCTGCAATTCGAAAGGGAAGGGTTTGGGTTTGGGGGTGGGGTGGAGGTGAGAGAAAGTGTTTTTTTGACCAAGATTCCACTTGACCAAACATGTGATTGGAGGTTATTATTGGGTAATAATTGTTGTCATCAAAGTCAAACAAAAAATGTGGTATTTTTTGCCCTAGTTTTATATTTGATGATATAAAGTATCTCATTTTTATTTTTTATGATATAAAAATATCAATTTTATTTTTGGTGGTATTTTTTGTGGTAAATTGGGTTACTATCCCTAGAGAAAAAAGTGCAATAAAGACACAAACATACGACATCTTATTTATTAGATGAGGCCCGGTACTGTTTCATCTAACGTGAGCCGTTAGTAAAATACAAATATAGCAAATTGATAAAATAAATTTTGGAAAATGAAATAGTGAATTAGGTTTCCAATTGGAGACATGATGTGTCCATGATAACTAAGAGGTAGAAATATGAATGAATAACGATGGAACAGTGACAGAGACCCTGAAATCTTAAAGCTTGCTTCTCATGCAAACTACATTACACCAATATGGAAATATATATTATAATATTCTCTACACCAAATTCATATATGCATACACCTATTTATATTTATTTCCCTTTAATTAGATGCTGTCACGCCCACGTCAATTCTTCTCTAATTCATTTCACCACCATTCTCATACTATTGTTAGATTTGAGATTTTTCTTGGATTATATATTGTAGGTTTTTGTTTTGAAAATCTTGTATTTGTGGGGTGATATACACTTAAAATATCACTTCGCTTAATCATTCTCGAGTAACACTTCTATGCACCAGTTGCACCGTGCAATCCATACATTTATGTTATAAATGTAGTACCTTTATATTATAAATGTAATACCTTTATGCATGTTCATTTTAAAATGTACGGATATTTGTACATAAAGGTACTACATAAGTTTTTGTGACCATTCTCATACTATTGTTAGATTGAGATTTTTCTTGGAATATTGTAGGTCTTTATTTTGAAAATCTTGTGTTTGTGGAGTGATATACACTTAAAATGTCACTTCCCTTAATCATTTTCATACTATTGGTAGATTTGAGATTTTTCTTGGAATATTGTAGGTTTTTATTTTGAAAATCTTGTATTTGTGGCATGATATATAATTAAAATGTCAATTCGCATTTGTTTAGATAATTATATGTTCTTTGTTAGGATTTATTAGGTTTTAGGGTTTAGGGAAGTGTGTATTACATAGGATAAGGTGGGTTGAGTTAAATAAGGCGAGGTTGAGATTACACGTCATGTGTTAATTATTAGTAATGTCATTTAATACATGTGATGTGTGCTGATTATTTTGAAATAAAAGATGTAACAATAAGTGTAATAGAAGACCCGTGTGTCCAGACATAACCTGTTGATGGAAGGCGTCAATAGGAAGATTTAAAATTTAAAAAAATAAATTAAAATAATTAGAAAATAATAAGCAACAAACAACATGTAATAAAAGTGAGTTTATAAAGAAGAGGCAGACAGAGAAAGAAGGGCAGTGGTTCTGGTAAGTAAATAAAGGGGAAGTGGTTGCTTCGTCAATTGTTGGCTAAATTCATGATTAAAGTAAGAAATTCAGAGAGGAAAAAACATCATTGTATTAAGACCCAAAGCAATGACTTCATAACGGTATATATATTTTTTAATTTTTATTCATTAGTGATGTTATTTTCGTTATCGAATTATAATCATCACTTCCCCAATATCTATTCTCATATTCACCATTATTAAAGAATGGATGCAAATTATTCGCACAAATTAAGTGATAATATCAACATTATCGTTAGTAGCGTGTGTATGTATACACGATATTTTTAGCCATAATGCCAGAATTTTATTTTTTTACTAATCTATACGTAAAATTTGAGAGTACAAATTAAATATGTCATTAAATATATTTTTTTTCAATAAAAATATACTCCCTACATGTAAATTAAAGGTCAAATTGCTCTTAGTTTTCTTTCTATGGATAATTTATTCACATTCTTCAAGTGAAAATTCATTATAATTTTCATTGTGAAATATGTAGTATATTATGTAAAATAGTTAATTATTTGTATTGAAATATTCTAAATCAATTATAAATTCTAATGATAAATTTTACTACAGAAAAATATTTGCGAATAAAATAAACTACAATAATTTTATAATAAATTTTGACAAAACAAACATGACAATTTTTCCCTAGAAAATAAAGTATTACCCTTTTTTATAAGTTTTAAATAACATAGAAATGAAAAAAACAAATGATATTATATATGAAAACAAACTACAAACATAATATCTTATTCCAACCTTCAAACAGTTTACTTTATAAGCATAATATCATATGAAGTTTCAATTTTCAAATTTAATTAAGTTGAGTATAAAATTCTAAAAACGTAATTTAAGAAAAATTAAATATAATATTTTATCTAGATAAAATTTATTTTCAAAATTGTAAATTGATTTAGGATTAGAAATAATTCAATACAAATATTAATTATTTAATAAAAATATTTAAAAAATATGCTGGAAGAATGTAAACGAATAAAATAATCTATAAAAGAAGATTATCATGACATGTTAGCATCATAATATAAACGTTGGGTAAATTACTGTTTTCAAGTCAAACTATCACATTTTTTGTATTAAGATATCCAAACTTTGAGTTGGTATTTGCTAAATTTGTGAAGGGAACTAACACTAACAGGCCACCAAATGCTAACGACTACGAAATATTTTCTTGTAAAAACGTATTATTACAGTATTTCGAAAATCAAATATTGATCTTTCGGGGCGGTCATGGAGTTTTCTGCTATTGTGGTGGTGGTTATTTGGTGGTTTTCTGAAAAATATAAGAAGATATGATGCTCAATGGAATTCAACTTAAAAAATGAGATTTGTTGCAAAAATTGAAGTTTTAAGAGGTTTTCTAGAAACAATGGAGTGGTGGTCGATGGTGGGGTAGGAGGAAGATGTAGAAAAATTAGTTGAATCATCAAAATACCAAGATACTTTCAAGATTAAGCATCTTTAGAGAATATTTGGACATGGAGAACATTTGACAGCCTTTTTAGTTCTATTCGTAAAATTCAGTAAGTATTTCAAATATGTATACTTTAATGCAAACAAATAAAATAAAAAACCATGTGATAGTTTTGGCTTCAAATTCGTAATTTACGCTATATACATTGGGTGTATTAAGAATTTGTGTGTATTGTTCCCAAAAGATATTAAGAATGTAATTACATCCAAGGACAAAAATATCGGTACCTTAATTTTACGGAAATATCGACGGATATATAGATTTCGGTGGAAATATCGGATTTTTACGCAAAAAATTTAAAAACTTTGTAAAAAAAATTGAAAAATATATCTAGTACTTTACATAATATTATAAGTAGAGTAACACTTTTGTGCAACTGGTGTACAGAGTTGCACAAATACCTTTATGTTATAAATGTAGTATCTTTATGTACAAATATTTGTACCTTTTAAAATGAACATACATAAATGTATTACATTTATAACATAAAGGTACTACATTTATAACATAAATGTATGTATTGCACGGTGCAACTGGTGCACAAAAGTTTTTGCCTTATAAGTAACATTAATACATATATTGAACTTAAATTTCAAATAAAAAGATATGTTTACAACAAATTTAGAGATAAACGATAAATTAAAAAAACGGACATTTTAAAAAACAAATATAAAAACTTTGTAAAAAAAATTGAAAAATATATCTAATATTTTACATAATATTATAAGTAACATTAATACATATATTGAACTTAAATTTCAAATAAAAAGATATGTTTTATATCTGAACTTATTTATATTTTATATTTTTGGAAAAAAACCAAATATTTTTAGCATATTCAAGTCAAGATAACCTCCAGTTTTGAATGGCTCTTGGACCCACCCTTATAAGCGTGTTTGACCAATTACTTCCAAGTTCCAACATTTCATTTTCCCTCTCTTGTTTTTTTTCCCTCACATTGACGAGAGAGAGAGAGACTGCGTGTATGAGTAATTTTTCTTGATTACAGAGAGAAAATTCCCCACATGCCAGCTTCAATCCGGAGAGTCACCATCACGCGCCGCCGCAGTTGTTGAGCCGGAGCCAGCGGCGACTCCTCTTCTTCTTCCTGAATGTGTGATCATGGTAATCATGATGTCCCTTTTCCTCTTCTTCCTCGGATTCGCCGCCATTGTCCTCCACTTCCTCTTTAAAAACTATTTTTACACAGTATTCTCGGCGATTTTTTGGCGATAAATCGGGGATATATCGCCGATATTGAGCAAAAAAAACCACTGTTTGGCGACTTCGATTTTTCTCCAATTTTTTGTCGAAAAAAAAAACTTGCATAATCTCTTTCGGCCCCTTCGATTTGCTGATATTTCGCCGATTTTTTGGCGAAATTTCCCGATTTTTTTGTCATTGTATTCATCATATTTATTAAATGACATCATCAATTTGTGACATGTATTAAAAATTATTAAAATATGAAATAAATAATTAAATGTAACAGAAAATTCAATCGTTGCGGCTAGCTTGTTGAATTTGAAGGTTCACTATCAATAAAAGAATTTTTTATGGAAATTAATCAAAAAACATTCAACGATGAGATAAGGACTTCTACGTACTTTAATTATTTCGTCTATTGCAAGTTTACAATATTGTACTTTGTATTACATTTTTTTTCAAAATATATTAAGTATGCAAATTGGCATCACTAATATAAACTAAACTTATATAATTCGTGAAATGAAATCTGAGGACCAAATGCAAGCTATCCTTTAGAATTACCAAATTTGAATACTTACTTGAACGAAACAGTTTGAACACTTCCTTTTTTACATAAGGCACTTGTCAAGTAGATATTGTAAGGAATTTTGATCAAAGTCCCACATCAATTAAACAGTGTAACGATCATGCATATAAGGATTGATGCATGTATTTCTAGCTATACCAGATTTTGGAAAAATATTCAAAAACAAAATAGTGCAGACTAAAGTGAATATTATCATACCGGAAATGAAGATTGTAGAGCTAATCAAATCCTAACTAAAATATCCACAGTTGAAGTACGATGTTGTTAATTTTGATAAAGGTTAATTGGAAAAAGAAATTCAATAAAATTGCATATTTAACATGAAAATTTTAAATTTAGCAAATTAAATTATGTATTTACATTATTTTTGCAAGATCATGGTCTTTTTTTCTTTTTTTTATTTAAGGAGGATCAACGGATTTCACCCCTACCCTCCGCGATGACTCGAATCCAAAATCATAGTCGACTTTACATCTAAATCTTGCAAATATATTCAATTAATTTATTTATCCATGAACAACATTGTTCGTGGAATAAAATTAAAAAAAAAAAAGAATTTGGACAAAATCATGTTTTTGGAATCCAAATTGTTGATGAAATTGTTGGATAATATACGGTTAGGTGTTATTGAAAAGATGCACAATTACGGGGTTAAGTCGAGGCAAGAGCTAGGTTCTTTCTCTGTAAGACGATATTGCCTCGTATCCAAGTGCTCACGGTTAACGACAATTGTCCCCAAGATACAACGACTTCGAGCTTAAGGATTACAACACAACAACCCACAAGTGCTCACGGTTAACGACAATTGTCCCCAAGATACAACGACTTCGAGCTGAAGGATTACAACACAACAACCCAAAAGCTATCGGCAAACTTAATCGATACTTTCTTAATGACTATGGAAAAGAATGCTAATGTTTTTTTTATTTCTGCGTAATTTTGTGAATGAATTTTTGAATCAAGAAATGAAATGGGGGGCCTCCTATTTATAAGAGTAAGGTGATGTGTCATTTCCCACAATGGATACCACTACTGGACCCAAGAGATGTGTTTACACATTTTCACAAGTGTCAAATCATTTGGACCCAAGGGTCACACCCTTTCACACCCAAGGATCACACCACTTGGTCACACCCCTTCACACCTAGCTCGGTCCGAATCTGGACTCGTGACCCGACCCGAGCGCAACGGTGCCACGTGCGATTCGGATGGTGCGTGTGTGCTTAGTCAACTAGGTCCAAAAATTGGCACTAGGTTCCACCATAAGGTAGCACACATGGTTATCTCTTTTACATGTGCTTCTATTAATAAAGTGAAACTTTTTCCACCAATTTTCCAATGTGGGACAACATTAATCTTTCTCCCATTTTTCTTCACAAGAATGATCCAAGTTGCCAACTTTGTGTATTAATTTCTCATTCACCCAAAATTGAAAATTCGAAAGTAAATACATTATATTCATCTACACGGAACATAGATTCCGATTTAGCAACTTATTTCCAGTTATTTAAAATGGAATCAACATAAAAAATTGGTCAAAGATTGGTCAAAACCAACTTTCTTTTCCAATTTCCAACAATCCCCCACATGAATGATGAAATTAATGCATGCATAAATGCAGACACCTAAGAAAGTCCCGACAAACCATTATTGCATCAGGATAGATAGCATCCGTCTTTGAATCTTCCTTAGTGGAGTACTATCGGATATACTGGCGATTTGGTGGACACGATGTCTTGAACCCCTCCGCCATTTATGTATACCAAAACAATAATACCCACATAACAATAGTTCTGATATCTTTTTGTTGGTCCCAAGTGGTCAGAGGTTCAGAGGAAAGGTAAATGAACCTCTATTGAATTTTCAAACTCTAAAAACTTTCTGTAAGACAGGTTCCTGATTCAAGAGTGAATGTAGCAACTTGACTCAGATCAGTAACCTGGCAGCATGTTTGATCAGGTTCCTGACCTGGTTTCACAGTACGCAACAGAATAAACTTGATAGAGTTTCTTTTGGAAAACAGTTTTCTTTTACAAGTATGCTCTTTTCAAAGTCTTTTATGCAGGATGCTTATGATATGTACTGCAAGAGAGATATGACAAAGTAAATGTAATGCAGTAAGTAAATCAAAGTAATAAACACTTATGGTTTATAGTGGTTCGAAGGTAGTGTGAGCCTTCTACGTCCACTCTACTCCTTCACAAGAAGGAACTTCGTTAGGTCAGTTCGATTTACAAGCCTCGCTTTACAAACCTCTTCCTAACAAGCTACGCCTACTAGAATCCCAAACTCTAGTTCAAGGCCACAACCCACAAATGGTAAAATCCATAAATGGCAAGTAGCCTACTTATAGACTACACACTTAGCAAGGATACAGTCCTCTCAACTAAGTACACCTAAAACAACCTAGCGCACACAACACAAATGATTAAAAGATAAAAGGTTTCTTCAACTGTTGTGATGAAGTCAGTCTTGAACTTGATGACTTGAATACTTGATAGATTGACTGATTCTCGAAGGTTGAGTGACTGGCCTTAATAAGAGCTTAGAGTATGAAAGACTTGAGAGATTTTGCAGTGTATGTTTCAAAGCTTCAGTAGTCTTCATGGTCACTCAATCCTTCTATTTATAGATTTTTGGAAAATGCCCGTTGAAGAGAGGCATTGTCCTTGTTTCAGTTCAAACTTGATCTTCCAAATCTTTGCAATTAATGCGATTGACAACTTGAGAATATAGGGCATGCCCTATTCTTAGCTCTTTTTCTCTCTAAGTTTGAGTATGAAGCTCTAGTCACAAAAATCGAACCTTCAAATGCTATATTTAGAAATCTTGTTTTTCTTTTTCCTTATAAGCCATCATCTGTTGCTAGCGCTCATTTTTCCAAACGATACGAGCTATCTTCCTTACATTCAAAAGTTCTTTCTACGAACATATTTCATCGACCCCTGTTTAAGAATATTTTCAATCCAAGTTATAAATAGTTTTATTTAGCCGCTAAGACGAGCTTTATATATCTTGTAGGAAATGCAGACGAATGACCCCACTAATTCCCTGAAACGTAGCAGTTTTCCCAAGACACAACTTGACTGGGGTGGGGGTAATTTTCTTGTTTTCAATTTTGAGTTTCCAAATGAATTTAATGTGAAGTTATGTGCCTACGAGTGTGTGTGTTATTTGCAAAGTGATTGAAATGTTTTACCAAAGTGGCTAAAGAACCACAAAAATGTGCTTAATGTGCTTGATGAATTATATGTATATGTTTTCTTTTATGTTTTAACTGTTCCCAAACCCTACCCCATTGAGTGTCCTTTTGCACTCACCCCCTTAAATGATTTTATTTTACAGGTTGCAACCGCTCGGATGAGAAGTGAAAGAGGTGTCATATTATTCTGTTGTATAGAAGATGATCTTGAAATCTTTTGGAAAACTTAGTTTGCAAAGCTGTACAATTTTAGTTATGTAATTATAAAGTAAAATATTTTTCTTCCGCTGTGTACGATTCACATTTTATAAAACAAGGATGTTTGAACTGACTTACCTTTATTTGCGAATTTAAGTTACTTTTGGAAATCCATGTTTTATCGAGTTGTTAGACGTCCAAATAAAAATTTATTAAACTCTAATATTCTGCAATAATATAAAAAGTAGCGTGACAAATTCCCTCAATCTTCATTTTTTTTTTTCCTTTTTCTCCGATCAACCTTTTGACATCAGTAGTATTAAATTATCAATTAGTAAATGTAATACTAACAAAAATACTTGGTGATAGTGTTAAATTAATAATTAGTGATAGTTATGATGATCACAGACAGGATTTCTAGAAGAGTGAACAAGAGAAAAGGGTCCCATATATAATTAAGAAATATATATTTTATACTAAATTTCGCAGTTACACTTCACCAAATGTCATTTGGGTTCCGAGTAAATATTTACACACATTCTAAAACTACTTATCAAATAATTTAATAAATTTAAAGTTGATCAAGCTATATAGCTCTGTTTAAAATCAATCAATATATAGGTTTTAAAATTTTCATTTTTTCTTGCAATAGAATGTGGACAAGCTAAAATGCTTCTTTTTTTTTTTTTTTTTTAACGAAATAATTAATTCATAGTTTTTTTAGGTTTTCTGTATTTGCAGTTTAAGTTTTTTTCCCAACTCCAGATAATTTATATATTCGGTAGGAACATTACATTCTCCATCAATCGAATATCTTGAATCTTGATCATCTAAAGTAATAATAATAATAATAATAATAATAATAATAATAATAATAATAATAATAATAATAATAATAATAATAATAATAATAATAATAATAATAATAATAATAATAATAATAGTTCCAGACGGAGTAATGAAACTCTATTAATAATAATAATATTATTTAGTAGTAGTAGTAGTTCCAGACCTCTATTAATCGTTTATCAATAAACTTAGACGCATGAACTACTATTGAAAACAAAAGGGTAGGATTAAAAGAAAATAAAATGAACTACTATTAAAACAAAATAAAATAAAAATAAAACATTGCGAAAAGACAGAACAAGAATGATTATGTATTTGTCACATTGATCCATAAATCAGACTTGCATGAGCCATGAATGACAAGATTGGCAATTTTGTCATCCTCAACTAATATTGTCTAGCTAGTTTTTTTTTTTATTATCTAGCTAGTTAACCTTTCTCTATCCCTTTCTTAATTAATCTATGTAATCAATGTTAATTAGGCTTTTTATTTACAATTGAAGTTTGATTTATCTCACATCATCAATAATATTGCATTGACAAAATATGTAAATGTGGATTAATTGAACCTGATCGTATTAAGAATAATTATAATTATAATTTGACTCATGTCACAATTATTGTTCAGTTAGAAAAATGTGTAGATCAATTCTTCCAAAAAAAAAAAAAAAAGTAATGTGTGTGTATTGATATATATTGAAAAAATCTCAATGAGAGAGTCTACAATAGCAATTTCAGCGTCAAATGACCAAAAATAAAAAACTGGATCAAATTTGAAAAAATAAAATAAAAATTTTGATAGTTAAATGACCAATTTTCAAATATATAAAATTGATAGTGAAAAACAGATTAGACATCCTCTAAGAATGGAGCTACACTAATCCGATTTGGGGGGGAGGGAGGGGGGTGAATAAATGTTATTGGATTAGTTGTAAGGGGTTAAATCAATATTAAATAAAATAGTAATTAAATACATAAGATTATATATGTTGAACTATAGAGTGTCTCCATGTATTGCAAAGTTGCTATCTAAAAGAACTAATATAACGAAGTGTCTCTTTTAATAATATCGGGCTGAAAATTTAGGACTCTAATTCAATAATTAAAAAAATTATGAATTGAGGAAAATTTCAATCCAATTTTTCTCATTAGACTGAAATTGCTGACATGTACCACCCATTCCCCACATAACTGTCCTTCCTATGAGGAATTATATCACAAAATTACAAGGACAAATAAATATATTTACGAAAAATGTGAAAATTCAAAAAAGAAAAAAAAAACTAAAACTATTCAAGTAGAAAATAATTTCAAAAAATGTACAATATACAAAAAACATTAAATTTATTTAAATAAAAAAATATTAACTTAATAAAATCTGAAAATTATATAAAATAATCGAGCAAAAAAAGAAAATTATGATAAATACATCTAAAATCTAATTAAAAATGTAAAATAGTTTAATAAAACATAAAAATTTAAATAAAAAAAATCGTTATCCACAAAAATCTAAAGCTATTTAAATAAACCTGAAACTAAGTTAATATAATCTGAAGTTATAATAAAGAAATCTACAAATTGTTTAAATGAATCAGAAAATAAGCGAATAAAATCTGAAAAAATTTCAAATATAATCAAATAAATCTGAATATTAATTATAAAAAAATCTAAAAATAATATAAATAAATCTCAATTAATTCAAGAAATACAGAAAAGATTTTTTCACAGTAATTTTCAAACCTTTTTATTATTTATTAGACAACTTTCAGATTTTAATTAAATTATTTATTATTTATTTAAATAATATTTATATTTATTTTGATTATATTTTCAGCTTTATTGATTATTTTACATAACTTTTAGACTTTGTTTAAAAAAAATCTGATTTGTTTAAATAATATGTAGATTTTTTAATTTGTGTATAAAACACCAGATTATTTGATTGTTTTAGATATTTCCAAATATTTTAAATTTTACATAAATGAATTATTGATTTTTACAATAATTTTCAGATTTATTATTTTATTTTAGATAACTTCTAAATTTATTAATTATAGAATTATTTTCAGTTTTTTTAAATAATTTTCAGATTTTTTGAACAATCTTCCCTTTTTATAAAATACTTATTTTTTTTAAATATAATTTTCAAATAGTAACATGGCATTAATTTCACTATTTCAGCTCATTCCAACGATTGAGCCAAATTTATATGCAATTAACTTTTTTTTTTTCCATTAGAATTTTTAATTGTTAGCCTGCAAAACTAGGATCCTCAAAGTGACAGACCCATATATATAATTGCGGGGAAAATGAAACATCTATCCCGAACCCAATTTATGCAACTCTATCCAACAAATTTGAACATCAAAATTTTATATCAAAACAATTATTTAAAAATGCATTCATACATCTAATTTCAGTATAACTTTTTCAATCAAGAAAAAGGATATGATTAACCATGTGCATGGTAGGTGCATGTTCTAAGACAATAGGGTCTTTATTTTTATATATATAATGATGACTTACGCTTAATTTTCCCCTTTTATATCTCCAGTTTCATTAGACTCCAATTTCATTAGACCCCAGTTCATGTATACCTTTCTCCCAACAAATTAATTTCAAGGTTGAGTTCATACATCTAATCAATTCCAGCAGATCAAATTTAAAAGGACAATATATAAATCATGTTAATATAGTTTTGACACAACAACAATTAATACAAGCTAATTAATACTGGTAAGAACTTGTTGTGTCTGATTAAATTGTCATTATACTATAAATCATAATTTTGTGACTTATGACTTCTAACTTTAGTCCTTAAATTTTTTTTTCTTTGAAACATATTCTAGATTTGTGACATGGTTTAGTCACTAAACTCAGATGAGAAATTTCACTGTGTGGTCAATATGTTAGTAATTCTTTTTGTATAGGCGTACGGATTTTTCCAGTTATAGCATGGACAATAATTGATTTTGGGATATAGTTTTTATTAAAATAAATAAATGTTATTTTACGAATTGGAGGAACAATGACTTCCTGTGCAATATAGAAGACTATGTGACGCGTTAATTAGGGCGAGTAGAGAAGAATATATATTAGTATAGAGCCTGTGTAATACATGAAATTAAAAAAACTAAATTAAATTTATTGAAATTAGAAAAAATGTAAATATTATTTATAAAGAAAAAATATATTTATGGTTTTTGTTTAATACACTTTGTCTAATTTAACAATAAACATAACACATTCTCATTAATATATTATTTAATTTTTGAAATATATGTTGCATTTATAAAGGAACATAAATAATTTTTTATTTATTATTTAGAGAAAACACACAACATATATATTTATGTGAATTATATTATTCAACCATCCCACTATTTTTTCAGTTTTATGTTATTGTTAGAGTTTAGAATAAACCTCAAATTTCTTTTCAATTAAATGATGAAAAATGAAAACCAAAATTTCTTAAATAAATTTCATAGTCTTAAAACATATATTTGCAAAAACTATTCTATTTCATTAATTAATAATTTTGAAAATTTTAAATATTTCTTTTTAATCAGTTCACCTTTACTTTTCTTTTTTCTTTTTTATTTATTTATATTTTTCTCCAAATTTATATTAAACAAATTTCAAATTTATAAATGATTATTACATTTAGTTAAAAAAATTATATTGTTTAGTAATGTTTATTATAACATTAAATATGATATTATTAAATAGTCATATTAATTAATTTTAAATTTTAATTTATTATAGATTTAATTTGTAAAAAACAAAGAAATTAATATGAAATATTGTAAATTTGTCATGTGACACTTGTGGTCATACTTTTATATATATAAAGATATGAAACAATGGTTGTTAATTTGGGCATGCAGCAATTATATTTCATAGTAATTTCAACTTAATTCTGAAATTAATTAAACTGATTGTTATGTACCATGTCATTGTGTCTATAACTTATTCTTGAATCTTGACTATTACTCTAAGTGGAAATTAAGGTTTGTAATTCGATTATAGGAGGATTGATATCTTTGATCATCCACATTGTCTGTTCAATGATATTTAATAAATATTTCATATATTCAATTATTAGCAGTGTAATGATTATGTTGAAATTTGAAAAAGTAAAGCTATAAATACCTTAATAATCACGAATTATATTAATGGTATTCTATATTATTTTAAGAAAGTCTACTCCACGTGCGTATTGGTCCACTATTTGTACATTAATATGTTTTACTTTGTATGATACTAATTGGTAGTATGTAGTAAAATTAATGATTTAAAAAAAAAAAAAAAGTAAAATTAATAGAGCACGAGAATGATATATAGCTGCTGTACATGGGTCAATTTAAGAATTAATTTAAATATAGATACATATGTTTACGCATCAACTTTTAAAGGTGTTATCTAAAGGTGTTATATGTGTAATGATTGTGTTGATGAAGTGGAGCTATACGTCATCAAACTATAAATTTTATCTATAAATATTATTTTGAGCAAGTCTACATACTTCACCACGTGCATTCAATAATCCAATACGTGTACACTTAATTGATATTTAGTATAACTAGAGCTCGAGAATATAAATATATGCTCTTGTGGGTCAATTAATAATTTAAATAAAGATACTCATGCTTACGCGTAAACTTTAGATACATCAAGGACATGCAAAAGTATTAAAATATTGGATGATTATAATTTATATACATACATATTTATAGAAACATCTTGAATTGAGGTAATGACAAATTAAACAGAAATTGCGACTTGTACTGATACAATTATTGGTATGATAATCAAGTATGCTGAAAAGCTAGAAATAAGTTTAATTAATAATTGAAAAAAAAAACATAATTTTTTTAAAAATGGTTTTTGGTTATTTTTGGTCTTTGGGGTTTGATCCATGAAATGTACTCTCTCTCTCTCTCTCCAAGTTACATTTGATACAGTTGCCAAAATGGGATCAAATTTATTTTCTTGTATTTAAATGGTGGAAAATCTTCCCACCGTGGGTTATCTCATGTGGCTAGGATTGGGTGCACGAGTAAAATGAGCAATCTACTATTGAGTATTGTGTGAGAGAGAGAGAGAGAGAGAGAGAGAGAGAGAGAGAGAGAGAGAGAGAGAGAGTGGTGGTTTGGAGGGAGCTTTTCTAGAGATTTTAAGGTCGACTGTCACGGTTAAGGAGGACTCCTCTGTCCCTCAGCTTACCATGGACTCCCCCTAACGTCCCAGTGGGCCCCACCTTATTGACTATAATGAGACCTACGTACATTTACACTCATGTATTTATTTTGTCTCTTATTCCAATTTCATCATTATACATCAAAGTACATGTTTATATTAATATTAGTGTTATATCTAAACATCAAATCAGATCATTTATTATCGCTACTATTTTGTTCATTCCTTAATAAATACATCATGCTACATGCAACCGAATATAAGACCCTGTGTATAATTTATACCTTTTGAATTAAATACAGTGATCATATATATTTCCAATATTAAGTGAGTAATAATCCAAGCCGCTAGGATAGAATGGACCAACGGGCCCACGTTTCTCTCTCTAGAAGAAGGTGGTTGGCATTGTTAAAGAAACAATGGGCCCCACACTAACCCCATGGTACCAAAACTTTCCATGCATCATAACCCTACTACTTTGATATAAATCATCATCTTCTCCATTCAACCACATTCAACACTACTCACTTAATTCTCTCTTGAGACAAATCAAATGTCATCTGAGGATCACATGAACTTGTCTGTGAATGGCCACTCCAAGGTTCCACCTGGCTTCCGTTTCCACCCCACTGAGGAGGAGCTCCTCCATTACTACCTTCGCAAGAAGGTTGCTTCCGAGAAAGTCGATCTCGATGTCATCCGCGACGTCGATCTCAACAAACTCGAGCCATGGGACATTCAAGGTAACAATTAATACATTCAGTTTGTGATGAGTGGCATTGATGGAATTATGAATATTGTTTGCAGAGATATGCAAGATAGGGTCGACCCCACAGAATGACTGGTACTTTTTCAGCCACAAGGACAAGAAGTATCCGACGGGGACGAGGACGAATCGAGCCACAGCAGCGGGCTTCTGGAAGGCAACGGGCCGGGATAAGGTGATACATAGCAGTTTGCAGAGGATTGGAATGAGGAAGACTCTGGTGTTCTATAGAGGGAGAGCTCCACATGGGCAGAAATCTGATTGGATCATGCATGAGTATAGGCTGGATGATCCCACCACTAGTACTAATGTAACTCATCATTAACCTTTTTCCTTGTCTTCTCCTTTCCATTGATTGATATATTGCTTTCTTCTTTTGTCAAATCATGGAGCATCTCTTGTTGCATTTACAATTTCCTAATATTAATCATCAAATCTATGTAACAAGAGATGTTGCGTGATTTGACAAAATTAAAAAGATCTGGTTTGGATAGATTAGATTAGACCATTCTTGCTAGGATACAAAAATCATGCCTTAAACTACGGAAATCAATGGCTTAACTAATTGTTCAGCCAAACCAGTAATCCAACTCAGCCTCCCACTTTCATGATTAATTCTTACAGGCTTCAACCCTGGTTGGAGATTCCGGGGCCGAAGAAGGGTGGGTAGTATGTCGCGTTTTCAAGAAGAAAAACTACCACAAAGCACTGGAAACCCCCCTAACATCATCAACCTCAAACCCCCCAAGAAACGACGGCGCTTTGGACCAAATCCTCATGTACATGGGACGATCATCGTCGTCGTTCAAGCAAGAGAGCCATTCTGGAAGCTTCTTACACCTCCCAGAGCTAGAAAGCCCCACCATCAACAATCCACCATCATCATCAATATCGTCACTGTCTAATATCACTCAACATTGCAGCTTCAAATCTCCGGTCAACGATCTCATCACCGACATCGAGCCCTCGTCTGAGCCCAGCGACTGGGTCACGCTGGACCGGTTGGTGGCTTCTCAGCTCAACGGACAATCTTGCAAGCAGTATTCCAGTTACAATGAAGATTTCTCGTTTTCGTTTGATCATGAGGAGATGAACATGCATGGTTTAGAGAGAGAGACAAATGATCAACATCATCAGGATGTTTCGTGTTCTGAAACGGATCTATGGAACTTTGCTCGATCGTCCTCGTCCTTGTCCTCGTCCTCCTCGGACCCTCTCTGCCACTTGTCTGTGTAGTACACGAGTTTTAATAAATACTAGGATTTATTGTAATGATATTCGTAAAAATAAACAGTACATAGATAGGGTATGTTTTATATACATGTATGTTATTGTTTTGTTCTAATAAGTTATATGGAAATTAAATGGATGGATAAAAACGTTGTATGCCAAGGATATATAGTTTCTTTGTACTTAATGATTATGTTGCAGTGATATCATTGTTTACAAAGTTACATGAATGTGTGGAAAAAGATGGAATAATCTTGGGATTGTTTGAACAAATCTGTGTCAGTGAATTTGCGGTATGATTACTTATCAACTACTAGTTTTCTTTGTTTATTTATTTTCATTAATTATTTCATGAAATTTTTGTACGTTATCATGAATAACGGTTCTATTTAATTTATGTTTCATTTTATATTTCAAAATGACTAGTATAAGTCATATGTATTGAATGATATAACTAATTAATATATGATGTATGTTAAAATAATAAACTTGGGTAATTTTAATTTGGGCATGTATGTAAAGTATTTTTAAATTTTTAACAACTAATATCTGTTTTCCAATTTTAGTTCTCTGTGTTTTAATTTTTTTTCAATCAATCCAATTTTGATCAGAATGTTCAAAATTGTTGACATGATCACTGAAATTTGGCTGCCATGTGAGAATTTTCTAAAGGCACCTCAGCAATTTTGAAAATTCCTATAAAAATTGGACTGAAATTGAAAAGAATTAAAACATAGAGGATGAAAGTCCAATCAATCCAATTTTGGTCGGAGTGTACAAAATCAATGATGCGGCCGTTGTAATTTGGCTGCCATGTGAAAATTTTCAATGGCCTCATCACTCATCAGCAATTTTGAAAATTTCAATTAAAATTGGATTGAAATGGAATATATATATATATATATATATATATATATATATATATATATATATATAGAGGACGAAATTTGAAAAACGGTTATTTAATTGTCAAAAAATGTAAAGCATTTTACATTAACCATAATAAAAATTTCGAGATAAAACACAAAATTAATGGGGACTCATGTGGTAGTGGTTGTTAGGAGTTGGAGATAAGTATATATCTTTCATTTACAGTTATATGGTTCATATTTGTGTAACTGTTAATGGAAGGTTCTTCATTTTTCAAAACTACCTTCTCAAGTAATTAAAATGGACTACTACCAAAATGCAGTATAGTATAACACGTGTTGTATGTATATATTGACATGCCATGCAAAACTACTATTGATGATAATGATTTATACTTATAGAATATAAATTAATGAAAAAGATGTAGTACTATTGGATTAAGACCTTAACTAATTTCCAATAGGAAGGCTAAATAATAGCGCATCGCCAATCGAGAGCACACATCCTAGTAATTTTTTAATTCGGAATTTTGATAATGTGTTGGAATTTATTCTATCTTTAGTAGCAAATTCACTGAAATAGATTTTTCTTTTTTTTTTGGATTACAATCGTCTGTGTTAATGTTATTGAATTTCTCTATTAAATAATGTTTCATACAGTGTTTATTTCATTTTGTTAATATATATTACTTCATGTGCATACAGTGAATGCATAAATAAGATGAAAATAAAAGCATATTATAGATTAATTAATTCGTCGATATGAAAATCTACAAATTAAGTTTCATTATTATATATTTTTTAGTCTTTTTTGTCAATTTTTGGATTTGCTAGTACGAGTTGGATGATACGACCTTACAATGGTACAAAACAGTGGCTTGATGTATATAGATCAATTTTAGGGTGACGTTGCGGTGTACTTGGTTCGATGCACCTCTCAACATATATTTGAATGCATGTAATAGATTTTTTTTACTCTCTTAATCTAACAGTTGAAAATTAAAGAAAAGAAAAAAAAATTGGTCATCTAAATTTGCTCTTTCTATTTTTTATCATCTATCTTTTACCTTTTACTTTTTAATATGTTTAAAAGATGCATTTTTTGTTCATATGCTAGTTACAACACATAATGTCTTTTTTTTTTTTTTTAAATAATTTAAATTATTAGATGAAGTTTCTTTGAGGGATTTTTTTTTTTTTAATTGGATAGGGGCACCTTATTTTAATAATTTAAATTAAATAGGGGCATTGTGCACTTAGGACTTTCAATTTTATTGATATTAAATAAGGTGGTACAACATGATCAGTTTTTACAATATGATCTAGTAGGTGGTATGAGATAATAAAGGAAAGACTATCCCAAAAAAAGGATAAAATTATAAGTTGCCAACTATAAAAAGAAACATTCTTTTTTAACCAAAAGTTTAAAATTATTCTTCTTTAAGTTAAGAGAATTTTTTTTGGACGATAGTTTCCTTAATGAAATTAATCTTTTACCATCATATTTCACCACATACCAGTATGTACCACCATATTTCGCCCCGTACCATTATTAATGAAGCTCATACTATCATAGTACACCCCCGTACCACAACTAATGTAGTATGTACCACCATATTACACATATGTACCATTATTAATGTAGTTCGTACTATTATAATATACATCAGTGCCATCATTAATGTAGCTCATACCATCATATCACACCACAAATGTTAGAAGGGTATAGTTGGCAAAAATCATTTATCTTGGCTAAAAAAGAAGAAAATTTAATAATTTGACAAAAAATAATGCTTATAAGTATAGATGGTTAAAAATAAAGGTTATAATTGATCAAAATGACTAAAATAAGCAAACATTTTAAAAAGTTAAAAAAAAAATATTATTATTATGAAAATTGGTGATCGTTCACCCCCAAATGCATAAATTTTTTATTTGTTTATCATAAAAATAAATAAATCTGCAAGAACGGTCATGATAAAAGTGTATAGTTATGATTTTGAAAAGCGAGGGATGCTAGCTCATAGATGGTCTCATCTCGCTTGAGTTTATTTATAATATATTTCGAAAACAATTATTTATTATAATTATGAAATAATAGACTATAGTTTTTGTTTGTATCCTCACTGCCTTGCAAAGTACCTCGTATAAATTTTATTCAAATTTTTTATTTGCAATATTAAAGGAATAAAACATCAAATCCTAATTAAGAGTATATGTATACTAAGAAAAATATCCCTTGTTACACTTTTGCCTGACAAATTAAGTTGGTAAAATTAATACACAGCGAAATTTACATTGAAGGTTAAATAAAATACATTAAAAGACAAAATGCTTGCATAGTTTTTACTAAAACCGATAGGTAAATAAGTAACGAACATCCTTTCAGTCTCATAAATATGGAATACTATTTTTGGAAAGTTTGGAGAATTTAAATTTATTATTTGACGTCAAATAAATGACATGATACCATATAAAAACAAATGCAATATAAAAACAACTGCAATATTAGATAATGTATATTTTATATCATGACTGCATTTCCTTTTAACTATAAAAGAAGATGAAATACAATGGATTGAATCAAAAATAATTGACGTCAGAGTAACCTCATATATAGTGTGATTAATGAAGAAAAATTAAAAAATATGATAAAAGATTTGTGATTGCAAATCCACTAAGCATTCACCAGAAGAGTGGAAAATCATGTCCACTTGTTTTCTTTTTAAGCTGTGAAAACAGTGTTTAGACAAATTAAGGAGAATTTTTTTTGTTAAAATTAGCCCATAACAATATTGTCGTTGAGTTCTGAAATTAAAAAAAATAATATGTTTATAGATGGAGTACTTGAAAATGAAATCAATTAATACTCAACTCAGAATCAACTATTGTCTATATTATTTAAACTCGAACTTGACTCAATTTGATTGAACATATATCTCACTCAAATAAATTGGTAGTTTAATAAGTACAATCACAACGTATAAAACTAGATAAAATCCAGAGAAAAATTAAGTAGTGTGTTGAATTAGAATTGATTCATTTACACTCCCAATCACATCTTTTTAGCAATATTCTGAAAAGAAAACAAGGGAAAAAAAAGAAGAAGAATTAAGATGTTGAGTGACAATAAAAGGTGGGGTTAACCGACAAGGCCACCTTGAAAAATAATGATAGATAAATGTTAGTTTAATGATAACAAAAGTGAAAGGTGGGCCACTTATCACATCCATTAACAGAGATGGAAAATGCTACTAATCATAATTAGGTAGACAAGTTAAACACTAATTCTCATGCATAAACCTATTATCTTGAAATCTTGTATCATGTTTCACTTTCTTACACCCAATTGATAGCAAACTTCTAACGCCAACCCTTTGAAATAAAACAAACTTCAACATCGCTCTCACCTATAATACTAATACTCTACTATATGTCTTTTTTCCAAGATTCGTACGGAATATGTAAACACAAAAATATGCATTTATATAAGTATTCATTCCACACCACATCCACGTTTGTATTTTTCTACAATATATATATATATATATATATATATATATATATATATATATATATATTTTTTTTTTTTTTTTTTAATGTTTGAAAAGGATGATGTCTCAATTCAAATTTGACAAATGTACTATTTGGTCAAGTTGTCGGTTTGAAAATGCCGTATACTAATTTCTCTGTTGGGTTTGTAATCTATTGCATGTGAGCGAAGTTTATCCATTATATGATTTTGGATCTATTCCATGTTGTTTAGGTTACAATTATTATTTTGGCAAGCAATAATTAAGATAATCTATTATCTAAATTTTTTTGGTTATATGATGTGTTTGTTTAACTTCAATTCTCAGGGGAAGATTTCCATTGTTCACAGGTGTATTTTATAATGGCAGAAGGCAGTTTCGGTACATATTAGAGTTTTATTTCACCAAATGTCCAGATCCCCCTATACATCTTCTGTCTGTTTTAACTAGTTTCTCAGTTTTAAATTCTTGTTTCACCAAGTCATTTTATACTTTTTTTGTTTTCTTGATTGATCCTTTGAACTTTCAAATGTTATTTAACTTTACTAAATTATATTCCTATTCACACTGGCTATTTTAGTAGAATGATTTAATAAAACAATAATTTAGAAAAAGAAATTCAAGTTTATGAGCTTAATCGAGTTTAAAAAAGCATAAGAATTTAGTAAAACAAAACTTGAAAAATTCAATAATAGATTTTGCCTTTCAAAATTTCATGTGATTGCTGATGTCATATTATTTATATTAAAATAATAATTAGATTATATAAATACATGTAATAATGTACATTTTAATGTCGCGATTGGATTTTGAAACACCATGTGAAGACATTGTTGTGATTTTAAATGATTTACAATTTTTTAGTGCGTCCAAAATATCACTGTGACTGAAATAAACTACAACCTAACGAAGATCCCCTCCAATTTGTATAATTGGGGAGTAACGTATAAAAACCAGTTATAGTAAAGAATATTATCAATCACTAAAACATCTCCAGTGGCCCACTTTATTAAGATTTTAAGATTTTTTTTTTTTATTTCAACAATACTTTAAAATTTCAAGTTAAATTATCTTAACCATCCACTTTGTGTTGTATTCAACATAAGTCAAATCTCAAGTTAAAATAGTTTTCTTTTGTTTTTATGAAATATTATAGAATATTCTTTTTTAATGTGAAGAGTAGTGTCCACTGTTGGAGATGGGTGTCAGTTTTTACATGGAAATAATGCAATGTAATAAATAACGCAAAAATTGCATTATCTTTTTGTGCACTATTAAAACAATAAAACTAGCATCATGAAATTGAAACTTCATTAACATATAGATGAAGAACAAGGAAATATCAGAGAGAAAAGATAGACTGCATATCCAGCTAAAAAAAAACGGACACGCAATTTCAGCAAAATGAAAATAGTGGAATGCATGAAATATTCCCTCTGCTTCGACGGCTCACATGGATCTTCATCTCCCTAATTGGGCCATACATTTGGGTTGGGCCGTTGATAATTAGGGCCTCCTCTTTGGGTCATATCATACTAGACTAATGTCAGGATCGATATCATACTGATTTATAAGTTGCACCAAAAATATTCTAGGGATGATGTGGGCACAACCATCATTGCAGCCACCTTGTTAGTTTGGTTGCATCACCTACTGCCTTAGTATTATGTCTGCTACATACACAAAATCTGCAAGAGAGAGAGAGAGAACCAACATCTCAAATTCCATCAGTATCAAATACAATGGCATCCCATGTTAGGTTTCTTTCGTAACCATTTCAAAAACATAATCAAGTTTGGTAGTTAAGATAACGATTTTGATATAAAACCTAATGACTAATTTCTTATGGAATCAATGTCAGCATAAAGTCATAGTACTTTATATTGTAGTAAACCAATAGGAAACAAGTCAGAAAATACTACTTCATCCAATCCCATTTAAATGCTTTTTAGAGGTTTTTGTCATAAATTATCTGGAATGAATTAAAGAACCTTGTTAAATCTTATGGTGTAGAATAAATATGGAAGAAATTAGACAAGGTAAGTTGAATATTATGAAATCTTTTTGGGATAATGATTGGGGATAAACTTTTGGAAGAAATGTGGGAAAAGACTAATAATTGAAAACAAAATTGGTGCTTTAAAACAACACTTAAATGAGATTGAAGAGACTACTACTTTGCAGAGTTGGTTTGATAAGAAGCCAGGCATCGAGTTAATAGAATGCAATAGTGTAGCGTTCAGAAAATACAAAGTCGGGGAGATTGAGGTTGAGGGGGGAGCTTACTGATTTTGCAATATCTAGGTCACCAACAAGTTCGAAAATTGATAGGGAGTTTCTTAGTACAATCAACGAAGAAAAACAGAGCCGGTTTCAATCAGTAAAGTTTTCCAACACACTTGTGTTTCTAGGTGAGTAAATGTAAATCTGAAGAGCTCTCAAGAATTTGACACAAATGGAAGGATATGTAGTTATTTAGGATGTGAAGTTCATACAGAGTTTATGCATAATGTGCTAACAAATTTTCATTTCGGATTGAAGCAATTGATAACACACATAACTACTAAAACTTGGCAACCAATTTCACTTTCAACAGCGCAACAAATCAGTAACTAGCTTGTAATTAATCCTTCAAAATTTACCCCAAAAAATGGATCTTTCACTCAATGATTTTCACATCGATTGCATACACACTTATATTTGAAACAGGTTCAAGAAATGCAAGGCATAACAACATCAATCATCAAGCAGAAGATCATGAGCAAAAACATCGATAACAAATCCAAATTAAATACGAGTGGGGCATGAACATACCAGTGCTAAATGCATCGAATAGCTCAACTGCAAACGGGGCAACGAACCAATCCATTCTCATTACAATCACTACATCTCACAACCATCATCTTCCCTTCCACCTCAATATCTTCCTCCACTGTCATCTTACAGCTCCCATTACAGGTAAAACATGGCAAGAACCTCACGCCCCCACACCCCTCACACACACCCCTTTCTCTCACTCTAGGCAACCCCTGAAGCAACTCCTCCAAGACCCCATCCTCCACCATCTTCATCACTTCCTCGAACCCACCGACATACCTCCCTTTCACAAACACTTTTGGGGGTATCAACTCATTGCTCTCTCTCCCCTTCATCAACTCCCTTAACTCATCCCTAAACCCTCTGTCCATTGAAACATCTCTCTCGTGAATCAAAACTCCCATTCCCTCAATCGCAGATCTAACAGCATTGCACTCGTCAAAAGTCCTCCTCACTCCCCTCAATGTCGTAGTATATATCACCAATTTATCCTCCCCATTTGGCGGGGCAATCAATTCGAATCTGTCAAGCAAATCTTTGGTCAAAGCGTTGACCTCGCTCGAGCAATGATTAACGACAAAATTAGGGCTCAAATTCTCCTCATTCCCCGGCGGAGTCACGGCCTGTTTGTCGATCGGAGGATCGGAGGGTTTCGACTGAAGAGATGACGGAGGAGGTAAACGGAAAGTGGGAATGTGATCGGCGTCGAGGGTAGAGATTGGGTCCCATGAGGTGAAACATTCGGGTGGCTGATATGCAAGGGAACGAGGCTGGGATAATGGGCTGGGAAAGAGAGAACCCAGGGTGATTCGCGGCGGAGGCGGTGGCGTCGGGGACGGGGGCACGGTGATGGTGGGAGAATTAGGGTCAAGGGTTAGCAAACCGTAAGAGGTGGAGGTGAGGGATACAAAGTGGTGGGTGAAACCACCAATTTGGGAGAAATCATCGTCGTTGCTGAACAGTGTGGATGAAGCACAGCCCATTGATTACTCTGGAGTGTGTGTGATTGTGGAAGAAGATGAAGGAGATGAAAGAGGTTGGATTCGTACAAGTTTGAAGTCGGGAGAAATAAACACGCACAAGTCTGATTTTAGCGCTCACTTTGCTTTATTTTGAATATGAAGTCTACTTCACATGTGTCTACTTGGGAAGTCAAGCCTCTCTTTCTTCTTCTTCATTTTTTCTTTTTTTTGGTTAATATTAATTTGCCATGTAAACTATGATTTTTTTTTTTTTTAATTGGTGTGATGGTGTCTAAACCAAAACATTTTTCATGTTTTGTGGGATTTTTTAATTTCTTGTTGCTACCCATTCACAATTTTTAATGCATTTTCCAATCAAAATAGTTGTTGAAAAACTAAAAAATATAACATATCTCCAAATATCAGTCGAAATGTACGTGTTATATATCAATATGACCATTTTCTAAGCCAAGTTATAAATTTAAGTCAATTACATGATTGTCGTTCGTTTTGAATGTAAATAAACAAAAATCAATTTTGGGTTTTGTTATGAAATTTATCTTTTTCTTCTTTAAACGAAGGAAGTACTTTGAGTCTTTGATATCACAATTTGTTGAGAATGCAACATTCAAAAGATTATGTAAAGTGTAATCTACCAATATGTTGATATTAGGGTGGAAAATGCAACTCCTCGACAATATGAGGGTGCAAAATGATAATTAAACTTAAATCGGAAGTTAAAACGATTATTAACCGAGTTAATTGTTACAGTGATTATAGGGTTATTTCAAATTGTCTGTCAATCTTTCAGCAGTGAATCCATTATTTTCAATCCAAATTCGAAACCAGAGGATTGAGCGGGTAAATTATACAGCTACCAAATTGTTGGGAATTGGTGCCAAGAACCTCTGTATAGTGTTGTTTGTTCTGCAAATTCTTGAGCAGGAAAGAGCGATGGCGCCGCACGACCTCCGCCGACCATTCAAACGGGCGGCAATCTCCGACCAACAGCGGCGGAGAGAGCTGTCGTTGCAACGGCAGGCTCAGAACCGCCGCGACGCCCAGCACCAGGCCCGCTGTTTGGCGCAGACTATTCTATCCCTTCAGAACGATTCCGCCGAGCCCCAGCCCGAATTTGAATCCGGGCCCGGGCCCGAGCCAGAATCTGAAACCCTCCCCCATGCCGAAGAACAGGTGCAAGATTTTGATGTTCGACAGGCCGCCAGTCTAAGAGGGCACGACGCCCGGCGATGGTTCGCCAAGCAGCTCATGCTACCCGAATGGATGATCGATGTCCCTGATCAATTAAATACAGATTGGTATGTCGTTTTCTGTTCTCCTAAGCCATTTCCAAGCTAATTTATTCTTGCTTTGGTTCGTGATAATTATATTTTCTGTTATTTATTTAAAATTTTGAATTCGAAACCCTTGTGTCTATCAACAAAAATTAGTGCTTGGAAACTTTGATTGGAAAAGGAGAACTTGCTTGTAGTACTTCTTGAAGGTGGAACTAATTTAATTTCTGGTGCTATTGGCAATTGAAAGCTTGAAATGTTGAAATGAGAGACATATTTATTGCATGTTTGGATAATCCGTGCTTTATCTTGTTACTTGACATGATTGATTTTACTTTTAAGGATTGTTGTGATAAGAATTTTAGATGCTCAAGGGCAGATTAAGGCATAAGAGAGATAGACCCCTGAAGATGATATTGGTGTTTCATTTCGTAGAATCTTGGATGTTCTTATGCATTTATGCAGCCCTATTTTCCCTTATGTACAGGTTCGTATGTGCTAGACCAGCTGGAAAACGTTGCTTTGTGGTGTCATCTAATGGGACAACGATTAGTAGGTTACGCAATGGCAGTATGCTGCACCGGTTTCCTTCTGCTTTACCCAATGGTGCCAGGACCAATAACAATACCCGGTCTGGTCTATCTTATTGCATACTTGATTGCATATTTCATGAGGTAGTAGGTTTTATGACCCCTTTGTGGCTTTGTTCTTTGAATGTTAAAAATGATGTGATATGTTACATATTACGCTATGATTTGCAGCCTGATCAAACATACTATGTAATCGACATGTTGTGCTGGGCGGGAATGTCAATGTATGAATGCACCTCTGAGTTCAGGTTTTTCTGGTTGAACAGCAAGCTTGTTGAGACAGGGGCTTGCAATGATCCCTCACCTTACCACAAATATAGATTCAAGACTGTTTTCATATACACTTGTGATCAGGAGGGTTTAAAAGCAGCTTATACCGAACCAGTGCCGTATGTGAAGGATGGGCTTTTGTTCTACAATAAGTAAGCTTTTATCTGAAACTATCTGGTTTTCAAATAGTTATTTTATATCTGAAAGTTGTTAATGCCAAAACTATCTAGCTAATTTTTTCTTTCAAGTTCTTGGCTGTTTCTTTGCATGCATAACTCTAACTTTATATTCTGTGATCATGATAAAGAAAATGAATAGCACTGTCTTTTGGATAAGAAACATGCTAATAGTGCCCACAGGTTAAATTTTAAGTCATAATATCTTTATAGATTTATTATCACAGTGTGGGCATGTTTTCCATAGTGGTTTCTCCTCGAGTCCTCAGTAAAACTTTGATATTACAATAAGCCCCAGGTGCATACTATTTGGCTTTTACATGTGAGCCAATAAGTTTATGAAGTTAGTAGAGTGGGACCTTTAATAATTTGTTCAATGGGATTGGGGGCTTCTTATCTATCAATGGAAGAATCGGCTGTGAGGCGGATGTAGAATGCAATACTTCAACTTAAAATCTTTTTACAAATATGTTTGTTTTAGCTTCCCTCATTTTGGATTCTTTTTGGTCCTTTCTGCTGACTACTTTACCATGGGCTATCCAATTTACTACATGCATCTATATATACTGAACATGAGGATTTTATAGCAATTTACATTATAACCACTATTTGATGCCTGAAATTGCCAACTAAACCAGAATGATTTCAAATTGCTATTTCAGATCTTTTTCCATAGTTTCACTTCTTTTAGTTTAAATTGTAAAAACCGCATTGTCATTTCCTCTGCATGCCATTCCCTTATTCACTGGATAAAACAGCTGTTCTATTTATTTTGTCTGTCCTCTTGTCCTACAGAAGGACTGTTGATCTATTGATTTTCTATTTTCTCAAAATTGTGGAGTGTCTTTTATTTTTTTCATTTCTTTTTAATAAGAATCAATAATTTGTGGCGGGCTTCCAGCTTGTGCTGAGATTTAGTCTACCATAATATCTCAACTCTGGTTATTATGTTGCTTTCTCTCTCTCTCAGGCTCTAATGTTATTGCTTCTAATTCTTTCAGGCATGCACATTATCAATCGGGAAACACTCCTTTGGTACTAGTCTGGAAGGATGAGAATTGTAGTCAATATGTTGTTGATACTGATAGTAAGGGACTGATTCCAGATCAACAACAGGTGTGTATGAGTTCACTGGGATAGATATTTTGGATAGATTCTTGTATGAGTTAATTCTTTTGGATAGATTTTTTGGTGGGCCTTCTTGTTATGCTATACAATGCCTTCTTTCATTGCTTCATGTTACGAGGATTAAATATAGATTAGTCCAGCCATAATGTCGAAACACGGCTATTTGTAGGGTACCCTTGTCCTCAAGCCTCTGTACTATTTCTGAGCAAGGTATAGTTATAGTCTCCGTTTTGATGGAGAGTAATTAGCAGCGAAATGATATAACATCTTGGTGCACTTTGAGAGATTTCCTGGGATGTAAAAGTCATTAAAGAAATTTCTGCTGCAAATTGCATTGTTCTTTGCATTGTTTCATGTGTGAAAAGGTGCAACTTTTACATACACATTTCCCACGAATGCTTCTAGCAAATTCATTTAGTATTTCTTTTTTATTTTTGAGTTACAATCGGGAGCAGGGAACTTGAATTTTTGACCTTGCTCAAGATGAGATATGCATTAACCGTCAACTTAAGCTTGTGAGTGCATTGTTTAGTATTTGCGGATGCTATTATAGTGCAGTGGATGGACAATAGACTTCCCTTTGTAGTTAACCGTTCTAACGTGTAATGGCTGATTGTTGTTTTAATTCTGATCTCTCTCTTTGTTAAATAATCAGGTAGTATTGGAGCTACAAGATGATGGGAGACTGGCTACATCAGATGATCCTCCTGTTAAATTTGGTTGCTTGGACAATGATTTCATACAAAAGGTTTGATTTTTTTTTTTTTTTTTTGAAGATTTATTCAAATACAAAATCAAGCTGTTGATTGTTCAGTGGATTGAAACATGAGAAGCTTCTATCCTGCCACAATCCAATGTCTAATTCATTTTTGCATTTCAAGATTATTTTCAGAAGATGATTGACAAGCTAATGATATAGAAGTCATGAGATATTTCGAACTGCTAATAGCTTTAGTCAAATCCCATTATTGGACGAAGACCCCTGATGTAGTACATAACCTACAAATGCAAACACTGATCCCTGCTTTCGAAATGGAGTTTAGCAAATTTCATTAAGTTAATAAATAAAGAAAATTCAGTAAGTAAATAAAGAGTTCAAGCTTTCCTGTTTTACTAAACCAAGTATCCAAAAGCAATGCCTTGCCTGTAAACTTGGTTGAAAAATGAGAGTAGGCACCAACAGATCAAATAAGGAAGATATCTCAAGCTTTAGCCTTTAGAAAAAGAGCGCAAAAATTAACTTCTTAATATGAACCAACTTTGTTTCTTTGGAAATCTTTGGAAATCTTCAATTTACTTTGTTATAATGTCATTTGGATTTTAAATAATCTTTGCAGATTAGAAATTAAATATGAAATTATTTATATCATTAAACATTGATGATCTTTTCTTCTCCTAAAACAATAGAGAAGTCTTTGGCTAAATTCTAGAGTTCGGATACTTTCTGTATTAAATTTAAGTGGATTGAAGAAATCTGTATCTATATCAATCTGCTAAGCCTTTTCAATTATATCCATGGCAATCTACATGAGAAGTTCTGGGATACTAATTCATGGTTTTCAGTCAGGACTTGAGGTTGGCAATCTCCTCAGGTTTGCTGTGAATGAAAGAGGGCTATGTTTTACAGAAGGGAAAGTAGAGAGAGCTGATCTGCACTACGTGGGAAAACCTAATCGAGCACGAGCTTTTGCTGATAGTTTCTCCAAGGTAAGCAATCACACATTCTCAAACTGTTTATTCTTGCCATTGAATTGGATATATCTTGTCATTTGGTGAACTTACTTGGTGGTTCGTTCAGATCATGTTCCAGTACGCAGTTCGGAATTCCCCTCTCAGAATCGAGCATCTTTTTGCGTCAATTACTTCGTTGAATCAAGAAAAGATGAGTTGTGACGTAGATATGGTTGGCTAAAGCTACTGTATTTCATTCCTTATGCGATTGTGTCAAATTATATATGGTGATTTAGAGTTGAGGAAGCTCTTTATCTGTATCAGATCATAATGCTAAAACCTTTTGCACTATTTATATAATGTAACTTAACTTTTGCTCTGTTTATCTTTATGCTTTCATTTGCATTAAAATTGAGTTTTAATGCTTTTTTTCTTTTTTTACTGTTGACTGCTTCAGTTAACCTTAAATTCGTGTCAGTTTATTTCTACTGTATGTGCATAAGCATAATTTTAATGAAAATGAAGTTATAGGAATTCATATCAAAGATAAATATTAATTTTATGCAAATAATTTATATATATATATATATATATATATATATATATATATATGTTAAATTTTCTTCTCTTTCCTAATAATAAGAAACATGGACAAAAAACACAGAAGTGTGTCCCAATCATTATCCCCACTTTATTGCCCGAAAAGAGGTGGGCAGGCTACAGTAGTCTCCATATCTGGATAATATTCACATTCTCTAATCTTAAATTTCACTTCATCCCCCATTCAGTTTTTGTTTGCTTGCGATATATCTCCTTAAATTTTCTTCATGGTTAATTGTACTAAAATCTAAAAAAATATGTGTTTTTGCAGTTTTCCTACTCTTTCTTTATTTTTATTTTTGCACTTGATTGCATAACATGCTGCATTTTGTCTTATGAAACTATTAACAAATCGACAATTATATACTTGAGTTAAATGGTAAAATACAATACAAAAAAGTAGGGTAGACAAAATGTATAACATGCATAATCTTGGAGATTTGAATTTTATAATATCTTCGTAATAAACTTATGGTTAGTTATAACAAACTTTGAGTAATTAATATAAGTAATAAATAGAAGAGTATATGTGATAAAGTGATAATATTAAAGATACTAAAATTTATCATATTACTGATTATATTAATTCATCTATTGAACCATACTTTTCATTAAAGAACGATGTTCAATCACACAGCTAAAGGAAACTTTTTCTTTTTTTTTGGGGGGGAGGACTTTTTTAAATGTCTCGTTTAATTAGTGAGTTATACAGTATCTAGCAAGAAAAGTTAAAATGTTACAGAAAGAAAAAAAATATGCACCAAAAATTTATTATATTGTTGATGACATAAGTCCCTAACCTTGTAGATTTTGATTTTATAAGTTCATTTCCTTAAAAACACTTCAATGCACAAAATATTAAAAGTATAAAGACGTAGTAGAGAAAAATGAATTTGGTAGGACTTGCTGAAATAAAATTAAAATTGAAGAGGCTTGAAAATAATAAAAAATATAAAAATAAATGTATCAGAACTTAGTGAAATAAACCTTGAATTTTTTTTTTGAAAGTTAATTAATTAAATAATCTGAAAACTGATTGTCTTTTTTTTTTTTATGCCAATATAACCCACACACACATACCTAAATGACTGTGTAGTACTATTTTTATAATATATTTAAGTACTACTTTTTAATAACATATTTTTTTAAATACTATTTTTTAATATCAATATACCCACACGCATATACTTACAAATAATGTTTTCAATTCTTGTTTTTGTTTTTGTTAGGGTGGGGGGAGGCTCTGCCCCTTCTTGCCCCCCATTGGTCCTTCATATCCTTATGCTGTGATATTTTCTGATAATCTTGGACTCCATATTTGGAAGTATTTAAAATATATTTTATATGGAATAACAATGTAATTAATAGTAAATAAAATAAAACATTAATATGAGATGTAGAGTTGGATATACAATATTGAAAGAAAATGAAACTTGAGAAATATGAAATGTATCGAATCAATTCCAAGATGAACACGTTTTATATTCTTTTAATTCATTGTATTTATAATATATATGCTAAAATTATAGAGTGAAACATTAGATTTCATATATATCAAAGATAAGTTTTTTCCCCTTAGAAAATGAATGAATTGCGCAAGTTCATAATTTGGTTTTGCTTTTTTTTTTCTTCCTATTAAATATCCCCTTACATTTATTTTGATGCATTAATTCTTATATTTTTCAAGTTTAAGTTTGATTACACTAAACCACAAAACATTGTTCCCTTTCATATTGGTTTTGTCCCACTAATTTTGTAATATACAAACACTTGGGCATTATTTGTGTATTGTTTAGTTTATTCATTACTTTTTGCAAATATTGATATATAATATATATTTTCAAGATGCGTATTTTTCTAGTCTGGATTATTAGTTACCCTGACTAATTTATGAGCTATCAATCCAATATGTTGATGGTGTTTGGATAATCTTTTATATTATAAACTATCATATGCATGTGTTAGAAGTTATTTTAATATTTTTTTAATAATATATTGTGAAGTACTATTTGGAAGAATTAAAATGTTACTAAAGCCAATCCTGTAATTAGTTTAAATGATTAAAATATTACAATTATTTATGTGCACTAGGTGCACAGATCCATACAATTCGGTCGACCCGACCTGAAAGTGCATATCATGCGTCCACACGCCCAAGCCCTAATCCAAACTCTAGTTTCGCAGTTATGTTAGTCTAACATTTTAGTTTAGCAAACCTAACTTTTTAGTTTGACAAACCTAACTTCTAGTTATGTTCGCATAACATTTTGCAGTGTACAATTGACCTATAATATCTTTCAAAACCTTTATATTGTAATAATATAATATTTATACATAATAATTTAACATTTTCGTTATAATAATATAACCTTATATTATTTTTAAGTACATAAATGTTATAATATTTGTACATAAAAATTATACTAATATAACTTCAAGGTTAAATTATTATAACATAAAGGTTCAGCTATACTACATGAATTTTTATAGTGAACAAAGTCTTAAGTTATTCACTAAAAGATTATGAAATTTGTACATAAATGTTATACTACTACAACATAAAGGTTATACTATTACAACACAAATGTTATGATATAAATTTAAAAAAAAAAAAAAAAAATTGGGCGCGGATTCGAGCCGGACCCGACCCGTGCATGCCTAGTTGCATGGATCATGATCCATGCACTTGATGCACACAGACACTTACTCTTAAAATATTATGGAAAAAAGGTTTTTTTAGTCCTCTATGTTTGGCTCATTAGATTTTTAGTTCTCTATCTTTTATCTTTTGATTTTTAGTCTTCTATGTTTAAAAAATATCATTTTTTAGTCATTTTACATGTAATAGTAGGTAACTTTATTTTTAATTACAATTTAATTTTAACACCAAATTTTTGTTTTATTCAACTAACACGTCTAAATTAATATTAATAATTAAAAATTCTATTTTTTATTCTGAGATGAGTGAGTTAGAGTTTTGTGACTATGAGAAATAAATCATTTTAGCATCAAAATAAATATTAAGCAATTAAAATTTTTATTTTTCATAAATTATATATATTTCGTACTGGAAACGAATTACACAAAACTAAAAAAATAACATTAATCATATTCTACTAGTTCTCAAATTACATCAATTTATCTGTTGGAGAATTGAACTAACAGCAACCTCATGGATCATTTGGTGTAATTTGAGAGCTAGCAGAATATGATTAATGTCATTTTTTTTACTTTCGTGTTATCTATTTTCGGCACAAAATATATAATTTGTGAAAAAATAATTTGGTAATTGCTTAATATCAATTTTGATGATAAAATATTTTATTTCTCAAACTCACAAAACTTTAACTCACTCGTATCGGGATGAAATATATAATTTTTAATTATTAATATTAATTTAGACATGTTAGATGAATAGAAAAAATTGGTGTTAATATTAAATATAATTAAGAAGAAGAAAAAAAAGTTACCTGTTATTATAGGTAAAAGGACTAAAAATGATATTTTGTAAATATAGAGAACCAAAAATCAAAAGGTGAAAAATAGAGGACTAAAAATCTAATGAGTCAAACATAAAGGACTAAAAAACTTATACTTTGTAAACATAGATGACTAAAAATCAAAAGATGAAAGATAGAGGATTAAAAATTTAATGAGTCAAACATAAAAGACTAAAAAAAACATTTGTTTCCCAATATTTTAAAGAGAGTGTAACATGAGATTCGATCTCAAAGATAACTTTTTGCCCCCCTACAAAATGAATAGATAATAAGTCGGGTACTTCATAATTTGTATTTATTGTTCTAAAACTAATTCTATATTGTTATATCCCCCCCCCCCCCCCAAATTTTTTTAATGCACTCTTATATTTTTCAAGTTTAAGTTTGATTCAACAACGTCATTGCATTAAATTTAGTCAAGTTTTAGCTTTGAATCTTGTAGAATTTACTACTTGAGACAACATAGATATATTTAGGTGAAATGATAACTGGATTTTAGTACAACTATTAAAGTTTCTTGATTTGTCACAGCATGTGTAAGTTTATGCACCCTCAATTAAAATACTATACTATCACAGTGTTGATAGTACAAAGTGGTAACAACAATCCAACAATTTTAATGCATAACACTAAATATGGATTTTGGCAAAACATTGATTTAATTGTTGGATATTTTTATGTATGGCATATTGTAATTTGTAACCATCTATTTAGATCTTTATTTCTGACACTAGCACATCTTCTATAATTGATGATTACTTTAAAATTCTAGACATTTAAAGGTTGTTTTAAAATGTTGATTGATCTATTAATATAATTAAAGAAATTTTATTCGGATTTGTTGTGATCCTGACTTAATTCCTTCATTTTAACATGTGGATTCTTGGAAGGAGTATTGGTCCATGAAGTTGGAACTTAATTTTGATAATTTATATAATATGAAAGTCAAATATGTATATGTATCATAAACATAAAGTTTTTTAGCATGTGTATGACACTAATCCTATGCTAATAGTGATATGTATAGACATACCATAAATGTAAAGTTATATTTGTCTTGAAATGTCTTCGGCCATTCATTTATATAGGAGAAATTACATAACACATTAATTCCTGTAATCACTTACATCTAAGTTATAGATCATGAAAATCTCTCTGTTTTTTTTTTCTTTATCTATTTGTTTTAAATAATTCAATTTTGTTCTGATATGCGTTTGCTCATTCACTTATTTTGAGTACTTAGACTGCACAAGTCCATTTATCTCATTCAATAATTTATTAATAATATTAATGTTCATATAATATATAAATTATGTACAATGGTATATTTGTATATGATTGAGTATAGATAGAATAAAAGTGTGCATAAAATGTTTCTGCTACTTTTTTAAATATTATAAATGTGATGCTTTTACTTAACAAACTTTTACCATGTGGTCACAAGGTTATATTGTATATTACTCAATGTTCTAAAATTCGTTAGGCACTAGTTGGACGCTTGATTGGCGCGTGCCTAGGACGCTAGTCGGACGCTTGATTGGCGCACACCTAGAACGCTAGTCGGAGTTTAGGTGACGCCTACGCACCTTATCCAATTTAAATAGATTTATTTTTATTTTAATAAATTTTTTTAATTTTATATTTTTAAAAATATTTTTGGAATTCTTTTATATATATATATATATATATATATTTATATTAGTTTATGTTGGAGGGTCAGTATAAATGTAATACCCCAAATTTTTAATTAAATCTCTTTTATGAATAATAGACTTTTTATTTATTTATCATGGTCTCATAATAAATTATAGTGAATTAGTTATGCAGTGTGATCAGAACTCTTAAATAATTAGTAGACTTATAACCATATTAAATTAGATATAGGATTTTAGAATTTAAATTTTATTTGTGGAGATAAAGAATTAAGTTGTTGAGATATAATAGGGGACCACGTTTCCCAAAGAAAAGAAAAATAAATAAATAAATAAATAAACTGGGTGGTTGAGAAATACTAGAATCCACGTTTTCTTTAACTCCTAAAAGATAGAGGAGTCTATCTCCTAAGTAGAGGGGAGTTCAAAACTCTATCTATTAAGTACGTAGTTATCTCAATTGGTGATTGAATACGCTAATAGTTGAAAAGAAGAAGAAGAAAAAAAAGAATATTTATATATCAACCATAACGCAAAGTCTCAAAGAACCACAGGTAAACGTTTATGACCTCTTCTTCCATAATTTGCTTTTGTTAGTAATTAATAAATCTAATTAATCAATGTACAATTGTAAAATATGTGCCTATTTCCAGTTTACATAATTTGACTTTTGTATGAAATATTGGATCAAAAAGAGAAACTAGTGTGTAGAATTGTAAATCTTCTATGTAGGTATTCTGTTTCATAATTTCTTTTAGAAAGAACATTAATCAGGTGCGCTTATAACTATTATAATAAGATCAATTTATTTAGTTTAAATTTTATTTCTTTAATTCTTTTTCTATGATGTATTTAATTTAGGAAGATTGATGTTACTAGAGGATAGAAATTTAATTAAATAAAACGTATATAAGAACAGCATTAAATAATGAAATGAATATTACAAACATAATTTCATTTTATTCCGATTGATACTTTCGGTTCATCAAAATAAAGCTACATAAGAGAGTTTCATATCCTTACAATATTATAGAAAAATGAGAGAAGCTACTGGTACAGTTTGTAAAGAAGTTTGGGATTTAAATTATTATGTTAATTAAATGGTTCAGTTATATATATGTGTGGAGTATATTAAGTAATGAATCAAATTGGTCCATAGTTATATCAATTGCTTAATTGAAGAATTGAAATAGTTGATTGTGATGGTATGGAGTATCCTGTTAAACAACATGTTTAGTTTACGAATTTTCTTTATTTTATGTTGTGAAATTGAGGTTAATTATATTGAATAATCTGAATAAAAATAATTAATCTTTTGAGTTGTAGATAATGAAATTAATTAACTAGTTCACTATTATATAGTTGATTGTTTTGCAACCTGGTTTTGAAATGTCTGGTATGATATTAATCAAGTAAAATAGTTTTAAAATTATTTCAGTGCAATAGAAGCGGATGTCTACAGTAGAGGTGTATTGTAGTTTGTATGATTAATTAAACCCTGAGACATTAATCTAGCAATGTATTGATAAAGTTTACCAAAATTCTATAAATATAGTATGTTTTAAGTTAATAAATTCTGATGTCATCGATAATTATGTTTTAGATTTGCTTGAGAAGACTTAGAAGCGTTTAAGACTCTTGAGATATTTTAAGATTTGCAAACTCCAGGTAAGTACATCTCTCACCTGCAATATGAGTAGTTTTGTTTTGATCGTTTTATATCGACGCAGAATTTATGTGAATGCTTATTTGTGTTTAAGTGAATATTGTTTAATGATTATGCAAATTACGTGAGTGCTTATTTATGTTTTATGTGGGTATGCTTCAATGAATTGCTAAGTTAAATGTTTCGTGAGTTTTTATTTATGATTTATGTGAATGTGAAGAGATGTTTTGTTAAGCGTGGTGATTCCATATGTTTGATCTGGTACAAGATGCAAGTATCTTTATTCTACGAAAAGTGAGAAAAGTATTTCGAGATAGAGTATATATATATATATATATGGTTTTTTTTTCTATATTTTTTAAGAGACTGGTACCGGGCACCGAGACGCCCACTAGAGAAGTTAAGGGCCCCGAGGCTGCCCTATGAGTATTGAGTTGCTCCGTTTGGATTCGGTGGCTAGCTACCCCGGATTCTTCGGAGTTGCGCGCATTGGTACTATGTCTGGGCTCATAGTATATTATTTTCAAGTATAAGAGTTGTTTTTTTTTATGAGTGATGTTTCTTATGTTTTCAAAAGTTTCAAAGAAAAGTGTTTTGTGAGATAGGTGATGTACTTGCTAAGCAATTTGTTTATAGTATTTACCTCATACTGCAGATAAAGACAAAGGTAAGATGTGATGCAAAGAGGTAGCAGTGCTGAAGCGTGATTGGTGGTGACGGCCTCGGAATTGGTTTAAGATTTTGAGAGTTTCTAAATTTGTATGTTAAGAAGACTTTTTGTTTGATTCGTTTACGAAGGTTCTACACAAACGATTTATTTCTTTTGGATGTTTTAGACTGTTTAAAAACTTTGATATGTTTCTTAACAAAATTATTTCCGCTCTTTTGAAAAGAAAGAAAAATTATGAATCCTTCTGACATATCTTTATTAGTTAGACAGTTAAGCATAATTTAGTAGAAGTAATTACTCTACTAGGAGGGGTGTTACAATAAACTTAATATCTCATTTGAATTATATTTAAATATGATTTATTTAATGATTATAAAATTATGTTTGTGTTTCTCAATTCTTTAATTTTTTATCTATATCTAGTTAAATAATAATAATTTGATAGAGGCTTATAATACATTAAGAACATTGTCGTTTTGCTAAAAACTAAAAAACAAAAGAGAAAAAAAAAAGTTATTTGGTACCTAGAATCGTCTAAACCCGTCTAGTACCGAATTGTTCCGCCTAACCCCATTTGGCTCCTAAGGTGGTCGAATAGGAAAAAATCGATGCAGCTAAGAGCCACCTAACGCCTATGAGCCCCTAAGCCGATTTTTAGAACACTGATATTACTAAAAGCATAAGAAAAAAAACTCATCAAAATTAATTTAAATTATTTTACAAAATATCATTATAAATTTAGTTTTAAATGTTAATAAAGATATACGACAACACACAATCGATCCAATTTAGATTTCATTTATATTAGATGTTTCATCTCATATTCAATTTCATTTAATATATATTGTCACATGTTAATTAACGATGTCATTTGATATACATGATGTGTCAATTTAATACACAAACCAACCTAAAATGTCTTTTTTTTTTTCAATTTGCAATCTAAATTTTTCTTTCTCCGAATGCACCCCAAAATTTACAATTATTTCAAATTGCAACATGCCAACATTTCCAGCTAAAGTCAAATATTTGTTTGATTTTTACTTAAATTGAGTTCGTAGCAAATAAAATTCAAAAAAATGATTAAGAGTTTTCATTTGCTTTGAAATGTGGAGTGTTATGACATATGTTTCATGTGTTTAGGTTACAAAATCAGTACATCAAATTCGATTTTAACCAAAAAATTGGTTAGAAAATAGTTATAGGTTGCAGTTTGAAACTTTGGAACTCAGGATATAATCAAAAAAATTAAATGCAGAATGCAAATAAAAAAAACATCACACTTGAGATTGATTTTTTATTTTAACTTTATTTTAAAATATCTTATAAAATATATGATGTAATAAAGAATGGCAGTTCACTCAATAGTATATTATTGAGTAATATACATCGAGTTAACATTTGTGCATTATTATTCGAAATATACGCTATAGTTCTAAAAATAAACCAAGTATGAATCCAATAATATTTGATCAATGTTATTTTGAACAAAGTTGGGAAACTAAACTGGCAGAAGCAAACAAGTTTGACCGGTCAATTTTAGAAAAGTACTTCTCTCAAACGTCTCTATTGGCTGTTGCTGTTACCCATAAAACAACACTCCATCTCCCTCTACCTTACTCTTTTACCCTATTTTAATAATTCACTTCCTTAAAATTATAATAATAATAATAATAATAATAATAATAATAATAATAATAATAGCAATTGGCGCTCTTCGAGAATTATATCATTATACTATGTAGTCTTTCTTATCATAAATTGAGATTTGAGAATTATCGTCACCCACGTTCATTTCTTTCATTATTGAATTTTTCGATTTTTTTTGTCATTAGGGTAAATTCTTATTGACTATTGCTTTCTCTCTTTATATAGTTTTACTTGATTTTGTACTCAGCATTTTACATCACAACTATCATATCCCTTGTATTCTTTATAAAATAGCTGCGTTATCCCCGACGATATCCTTAATGATATTAATTTAAAAATGGCACGACAAATATTATACATTTACTTATAACTTATCGATGTAAAATTAATTAATTATAGACTTCACTTCAGTTTATTTAAAAAAAAAATATGTAGCCATTCTATTTCAATATGGGGTTAAATTGAATTACATAATAAGATTTGTGTGCTAAGTTACATGTTTTACCTATGGATTTAATATCAGGTTTAGATAATACGTACATGGCACTCAAGAGAAGTTAAAAAGATATAAAATAGTCATTCTTTGATTTTTTTTTATTTCTTTTTCTCAATAAATCGGAACTTTTATACGAAAGGAAACGGAAAAAAAAAAAAAAAAAAAAAAAAAAAGGGGTTTACCACCAAAGAGAAAATCATTATTAGGAAAAAAGAATACCAAGTATCTGTCCTGAAAAATATTCTATACATCAAAATTAACAAAAGGACAGTTAGGTAGTTTTCGAAAAGTAATTAGTATGTAAAATGAAAAAGAAAAAAATACAAGGATTAAAGCGAAACAAAACAAGAGTACATGAAGTGTATTGAGGAGCAAAATGAATTTAAATGAAAATAGAGGAGGGAAAGAGATATTTACGCTTTTTTACAAACTTCCTCTATTATTATAATGTGGTAAAAGATGAGCATCAAACCACGTCTCAGAATACATGTTCATGGATGCAAGCGAGGCAGTTTTGAAAAACTAACATATCATAGTTCATTGACTGCATATCACTCACACATTTTCATGTTATACATCAAAATAATAATAATAATAATAATAATAATAATAATGACGTTTAATTAATGGGGTATATATATTAGTTAACATATAGTTTCCCACATCTTTATAATGGATCAAGTACAATGTTGTAGATCCGTTGATAGTTGTTTGGGGTGGTGAATGTGAATTAACTATCACATTCACTCATTTACGCAACTATGGTATTGAAACTTGAAAGAGTAGCTTCTATTTGTATATATAATGTAAAAAAGTGGGAATAAATGAATGAATAACTAAAAACACAAGTGAAAACCTCCCATCCATCATTACATGTACTTGTAAATGTTCGATGGCAGTGGCCAAACTGAAACAAGCATATGAGTGAAGAAATGGTAAATGCGACATATTTACAGCTCAGAGAGGAAATAAATTAATGACTCAACTAATATTTGATAACCCCTTTTCCCTCCCTTTCTAACAATTGTATGACATAACACGTGAAGCCCTGAGGGGGAGTCAGCCATTATTTATGCAAAACATAAAGGCACATTCAATCAATCACAAACCCAAACTATTTTAAGGGGTCCTTGGAATCTTATGCATTTCTCTCTCCCACTCTTTCTCTCTCTCTCTCGAAATTTTATGTGCAGAGTTCATGGCAAATTCTGACACCCCCCACCATTAGTTTTTATTTCCCAAGCCACTACAAAACACCTACAGATGTATTGAAGCTTGCACTGTATTAGATGCTGCTTCACAGATAAGCACCCAATAAGATCATATCCCTAATAGTCTAATATAATATCTATTACTCCAATTATTCTATATATGCAACATATAGACATATACCTCACATTCATGAGCTAGAGGGAATTATAGACCAGTTTCTTTTACCTTTTTCTGTACATGTTGCAAAGCTTTCTCTGTTCTCTTAATGGGAAAGAAGGGTGGCACCTCTTGGTTAACAGCAGTGAAGAGGGCCTTCAGGTCTCCAACTAAAGACTCTGAGAAGAAGAGTAGCAGAAGGAAAGTTGAGCATCTGCAAGAAGAAGATGAAGAAAAGGTTAATCTTTTTCTCCTTTCTATCTTCAATTATACTTTTCTTGAATGCATATTCATTTGAAAAGATTTCCATAACTTTGTGCAGAAGACTGAAAGGAGGAGATGGCTGTTCAGGAAACATTCCAACAATACTGCTCAACTAAGTGAAGCAAGAGAAATAACTGATTGCATTGCTCCCAAAACTCCAGTCATGCCTGCCGAGCAATGCCATGCTATTGCGGTGGCTGCAGCCACCGCAGCAGCAGCTGAAGCCGCCGTTGCCACCGCTAAAGCTGCAGCGGAGATAATCCGGTTGACTCAGCCCTCCAATACTACTTCATTGAAACAACACTCAGCAGCCAGAGTCATTCAAACCGCCTTCAGAGGCTATCTAGTAAGCATTCAAACCACCCTCCAATTCTACTTTCTGGTGATGCTAAAGTTAAATGAAGCAGATACGAGGTTTGTTCTTACTGGGGTTGTGTGATTGCAGGCAAGGAGAGCACTAGTTGCGCTTAAAGGGATAGTGAAACTTCAAGCTCTAATCAGAGGACAGAATGTTCGAAAGCAGGCGAACATGACCATGAGATGCATGCAGTCACTGCTCAGAGTGCAAGCACGGGTTCGCGATCAACGGGCCCGCCTTTCGCACGATGGAGGAAGAAGATCCATGTTTGCAGAAACCAGCAATCTATGGGAGTCGAAGTACCTTAGAGATATCCGAGACAGGAAATCCAGAGTGAGTTATTCATACTATTCAAAAGTTGCAAGAATATATTGTAATACTACAGTTTAATGATGTCTGTGTTAACAGTCAAGAGAAGGAAGCTGCGTTACTGAGGATTGGAGGGAGTGCCCGCGCACACTTGAAGAGCTTGAAGCAATCCTCAAAGCCAGAAATGAAGCTGCATTGACGCATGAAAAATCCCTTGCTTTTGCTTTCTCTCAACAGGCACCTCAGCTATTCATCACTTTATCTTCCTTGAATGTTTTTGCGATGTATCCATTGACATAATTGGAGCTTTGTTTGCAGAACAAAATAATGGATAGTGAGAGAAATTACCAGTATGATGGGGAAGAAACTGATGGAGAAAACAGGACGAATTGGCTTGATAAATGGATGGCAACTAAGCAGTGGGAGAATAGCAGCAGATCTTCAACTGATTACCGAAGAGACTCCATTAAAACTGTGGAAATCGACTCACAAAAAACACCATCAATCTCAGCAACAACAAACGGTCGAAGATCACGGTGCCAAAGCCCAATCCACAGACAATCTACTGCAGCTTCACCTCACTGTCGATCGCTCTACAATGTCTCCACAGTTCAACCCCCCTCTACACCGTCTCTCATATCCAAAAGCCGATCTCGGTGCCACAAGGAAGAAAAGAGCTATTCAACTGCAAATACCCCTAATTTGCGCTCCACACAGCGCATCAACAGCAGCATCTCACGCTACAGCACGAGCGTAAATGAGGGGAACGGAACCCCCAATTCTTCAACCCCTAATTACATGGCGGCAACCGAGTCGGCGAAAGCCAGGATCCGGTCGCAGAGTGCGCCGCGGCAGAGGCCGTCGACGCCTGAGCGGGAACGCGGCGGATCCGCAGCGGCGAAGAAACGGCTGTCGTACCCCATACCGGAGCCGTACTGTGTCAATTTCGGATTTGGATACAATAGCCTGGGCCAAAATCTGAGAAGTCCGAGCTTCAAAAGCGTTCAAGCAGGTTACGTAGGAATGGAGGAACAATCCAATTACTCGTGCTACACAGAGAGCATCGCCGGCGAAATATCGCCGTGCTCAACCACTGATCTGCGGCGGTGGTTGAGGTGAGGGGGAATTTGGGAGCGAATTCAGCAATGACGAAATGATTGTGCCCTAAATTGGTTGATGATGATTGAGAGTTGGTTGATAGGAGGAAGAAAAGAAGAAAGAATAATAACTGTTTCAGTTGAGAAATCTAGTTTGTATTTTGGTGGTTTTTAGAGCTAAAAAATTGAAGTCATGCTAGATTTTATTTCCCTGATTAGAACTGTCTACCATTTTATTCTACTTGTCATAACATTAATTGCTTCATGAATTAATATTTGTATTTTCTCTATTTTAACAAACTTTTGTTTTTATCAAATTATCCTTACAACATAATGATTGGAGTTTATGATCAATCAAGAGTATATATTATATTATATAAAGCAATGTACCAAAACAGCAGAGTACTTTGGAATCGATAATATGTGGATTTCGAATAAAATCTTCCCATTCAAATTATGTTTACATTTATATTTAGGTTAAAAGGATAAGGGATGACTGTAATATAACATGTATTAGATACACCGTCTGATGGTGAATATAAGTATTGGAATGAGATGAAACATTGTCTGTAACAAAGAATTCTAACTTTCAAATTTAGTGTTCAATTAATTTGAAATCTACTATCAAACTACACAAACATGTTTTGAGCAGTTCAGATTATCGACTTTGAAATTTTTATTGTCAACCTAACCAAACTTGAATCAAGCTTAATATTAATTAATAGTTTGATATTAGTGTACATTTATATTTACTTATGAAAGTCAAGATCAAGCTGATTCTTTTAGATTTTTTCAAATAAAAAAATATGTTCAAATTTATTTAATTTATTGTACTAATGGTCAATAGAGTCGATCTTAAACGAACATTTAATGACAATATAGAATTAACTATCACATAGTTTGAGTTGCTTTTTCTTTTCTTTTTTTCTTTTATTATTATTATTATTGAAAACTTATAACTTCAATTAACCATTCAATCGGAAAAATTACCATCCTCCTTACTAAGAAATGTATATAGGGATAACAATAAGTAGGATACTCGTACCAACTAAAAGTATATATACCATGCACATTTAAAACTCGATTAAAATTAGTAGTAGTACCATAGCAACGACTACTAAACCATGTCATTAGTATTTGATCGAATGGAATACCCATAAACAACCCCATTAGCGGTTTTATGACAATGAATCAAACTAAAATGGCTAATGCTTGATAATATTAATCCCTTGATATCCATTATCCATGTAGAAGTGAGTCGATCTTTATTCCTAATTCCAACCTAATACTACCAAGGAAAATATAAACTTAGTATGGATCTAGCTATATGGTGGATCAAGAGAGATTAGGTTTATATGTTAATGCTAGTAGCTAAAGTATTCCTAAAGTATTCCTTATTCCCTAAGGAGGCTCCTACCAAAATCACATGGATTACTTTTTAATAAAGTTGAAAAATTCTCTGGAGAAAAGCATGTGCACCATATTAAAAAAAACATTATGCAACGGCTATAAAAACAGGGAACAAACAACGATTAAAATAGCATGACACCCTATATGGAATTTACATTTTGTCGTTTTATAAGTAGATATTATTATTTTTCTGCAAACAGAGCCTCATTTGTGATGGATAAATTATTTCCTCTCAAAGAAGTGCTCTTATTCTCAATTTGACAAAGTTCCAAGTTTGAGGACTATCTATGTAATTGGTTGAGTTGAGTAATCAAATTTTATTTCCTCATCAATATACATGAGAATGATAGTGAGTTTACAAACATTGGCATGTCTTCATCATATGATCTATTTTGAGTGATTAATTTGTATGTGTTTGTAAAAGCTCAAAGTGAATAATATGGTGTTGGGGTTGGGAGTTTCACAAGGAAAATGTTGTCACATCAATTATACATGTGTTGCATTGTCGGTGAGTTTGTAAATGTGGAAATATTTATATTAGTTTGAGGTTTTTTTTGGCTGATTCTAAAGAACAAAATTGTATGGGCCTGAGAGCCCAAATCGGACAGTATCGTATTAATATCAAGATTTAGGTTGTAGGTACTAAGTTTGAAGTTCAATGAAGTTTTCATTCTCTGATTGTAACTCCAAAATAATGTTTTTATTTCTCTCTTCAAAAATGTTTACAATGAATAGTGGACCATAACGAGTCTTTTGGCATCTTAAAATATATATAAATATTTATTTAAATACTACTACAATATAAAAATAAAGTAAAACAGCTATTTTAATTGGGTCAAATGAGCTACAATATATAAGTAAATGTTTTGGGTTGGGTTCATACATCATCAATAATAATTTCTTATGGTTCAATGACAAAAAATAATGAGTGAAAAGAAAAAAAAAGATTTTTCCCAAGAATATACTTGCAATAGTCAAGCTAAACCTTGAGCCAAGCTTTTATAAGGAATCTAAAATCAAGCTTATATTTTCTCAAACATAAGAAATACATGCATGCTTCATTGTTATGTTTATCATATCAATTTCAAACAAAGCTTTTAGATAATAATTTTAAATTAAACTTCAAATAACTTGATTTGATTTTCAGCCCTAACCTCAACAAATGCATTACAAGTCGCAACCATACTAAGTACCATATTTGTTTTATGATTTTTCATGTATTACTCAAAAATCCATTTTTAAACATGCCGTAATAAGAAAAAAAATAAGGAAAAAAAAAAACATTTCATATGGATGGATTTGAGATTGAAAATCGTCAAATACATATTTCAAAACCCATGTCATATCACATATGGATGGATTTGAGATTGAAAATGAAAATGGATCCTACTAATTATGGGCTTGAATGGGTTTTCATTGCAGCCCAACCTAAATGAGCCAACTACAGTGCAAGGCCCATGATACTAGGTCTTAATGGATTTGCGATATTAAGTGCGGTGCCTTGTCTCGGGTTTGACCGGTCCACCACGAACACGTGCAAAAATTTTGCTAAATTTCAATCAAGTCCTCCAATTTTGAAACAGCAACAAATTCGCAGTAAAACTCAACATCAGCACCAATTTAAGTCCTAATTTCGCGATTATTACTATTATTTTTTAGGGTAATTCTACTATACACCGTTGTATTAATACACCGGTTTTTTTACTGTGGTAACTTTTGTATAAGGTAATTTTTCTGAGTTGGGCTGGACTGCAATAGTTTTGGACCTTCCAACATTCATTTGACATCCTAAGTTGACATAGGCCCTATTTTGTTTGCATTTGATTTTGCTTGCATTTAATCATCGAAATCAACGTATGTAACAATAATATTTGTTAATCCTTGATTTCGCTTGCATGTAAATCAATCATGTATGTATGTATCAATCGAAATCAATGGAAATCAAATCGAAATCAATGTATGTAACATTAATATTTGTTAATCCTTAATTTTGCTTGCATTTAATCATTGTAAATCAACCATGTATGTATGTATCAATCGAAATCAATGGAAATCAAATCGAAATCAATGTATGTAACAATAATATTTGTTAATCCTTGATTTTGCTTGCATTTAATCATTGTAAATCAATCATGTCAATGGAAATCAATGGAAATCAAATCGAAATCAATGTATGTAACAATAATATTTGTTAATCTTTGATTTTGTTTGCATTTAATCATTGTAAATCAATCATGTATGTATGTATCAATCGAAATCAAATCGAAATCAATGTATGTAACAATAATATTTGTTAATCCTTGATTTTGCTTGCATTTAATCATTGTAAATCAATCATGTATGTATGTATCAATCGAAATCAATTGAAATCAAATCGAAATTAATGTATGCAACAATAATATTTGTTAATCCTTGATTTTGCTTGCATTTAACTATTGTAAATCAATCATGTATATATGTATCAATGGAAATCAAATCGAAATCAATGTATGTAACAATAATATTTGTTAATCCTTGATTTTTCTTGCATTTAATCATTGTAAATCAATCATGTATGTATGTATCAATGGAAATCAATGGAAATCAAATCAAAATCAATGTATGTAACATTAATATTTGTTAATCCTTGATTTTGCTTAAAATAATCATTGTAAATCAATCATGTATGTATGTATCAATCGAAATCAATGGAAATCAAATCGACATCAATGTATGTAACAATAATATTTGTTAATCCTTGATTTTGCTTGCATTTAATCATTGTAAATCAATCATGTATGTATGTATCAATCGAAATCAATGGAAATCAAATCGACATCAATATATGTAACAATAATATTTGTTAATCCTTGATTTTGCTTGCATTTAATCATTGTAAATCAATCATGTATGTATGTATCAATCGAAATCAATGGAAATCAAATCAACATCAATATATGTAACAATAATATTTGTTAATCCTTGATTTTGCTTGCATTTAATTATTGTAAATCAATCATGTATGTATGTATCAATCGAACTCAATGGAAATCAAACCGAACTCAATGTATGTAACAATAATATTTGTTAATCCTTGATTTTGCTTGCATTTAATCATTGTAAATCAATCATGTATGTATGTATCAATCGAAATCAATGAAAATCAAATTGAAATCAATGTATGTAACAATAATATTTGTTAATGGTTGATGCAATGGTTGTCGAATGATTAGTACACAAAACAAATAATCAAATGAGTTGATTACTTTGTGGTATTCAAATAATGATAGACAATAGAGATACAATCATGGTATGAAGTGGATGCAATATAGAAGCAGGTTATGTGAAATTTTAATGATGAGATTCCATGACAAATATCCAAACATATTGAATATAGATCTCAAATGATTCGTAATAACGAGATGCATAATACAAAGATGTTCGATTGCGGTTTTATGGTTGCAGATTAATGATATATACGATTAATGAAGAAGGTAGATTTAGACTACATTGTCCAAACTCTTTTGGTTGTTGGGGGGAATTCTTAGTTTTTACTGCAATAACTCCTCAAGGTATGTAAAAAAGATAAAAAGTAAATGAAGGGTCAGAATGCAATCAATCAAAATCTAATGACTGAAAACACCGGTGTATTAATACAACAGTGTACTATAGAAGGACCCTATTTTTTATTTCACGATATTAAACTAATCCCCCCCCCCCCCAAAAAAAAGGACTCGCAATCCACTCCTTGGTTCGCAGGCTGCGAAACACAAATAGAATTCTACAATAGAAAAACTTAGACCATAAAGTATTCATGATTTGAAACTCTTTCATACATAATGATATGATTCAAATAATTTGGTATTGCTCATATTTATAATATATATGAAAAATTATCAATTTGAGATATGCAGAATAACAACAAAAGGTCGTTATGCTATTGTGTTGGTAGAATGGATGCAATACATTTCACATTTCGAATTTTATATTTTTACCCTCTTAAAAAGAAGTGTTCACCAAATTCCCAACATTTTTTCCCACACTCTCCTCCTATGTTTTTGTTACGAGCACAGTGGAGTTGAAAGATGAAAGTGGTAGCTATGGTGGTGAAGAAAGAGAAAATGGCTTTTTGATTATGAGAGAGGAAAATGAAACACCACACTCCCACTGTGTCCTTGTCTGAAGGAAAAAATGTGGCACGTGTCATGGAGCCAAGCAACTTGAAAAAAGATGAGAGCTTATCAATTAATTTGGTTTGATAATTATGTTTGCATTTTAGTCCTTGTTTGTTGATTTAATACTTTTCAATCCTTTAGTATTTCCTTAATTACAATAGTGGAATGGTCCCCACTTTTTGTTACAAATGCCATTGTTGGCTGATGAGATGGGTGCCGAAAAATTAACCCAATTCTCTCACTAACTTCTTTTAATCTCCTTCCACATTTCACTTTTGTTTTCCTTACAATTCAAGAACACAAAAATTACAAAAATATCATAAGATCCAATCACTACAGTTTTCTCAAAATTATAGGCATTTCTTTTGTGCGTATTGTGGGACAATTCTTTTGTTAGTAGGCGTAAATTTTTCCTTATTATTATTGGCCTCTCAATATATGATTCTGATTCCGTCATACCACATGCATCATATACTAAATATTTTTGTGCAAAAATATACAAAGACTAGAGATATTCTTGAATAACATGATCTAAATTCTTTTTTTGTTTATGAGTTCCACTCATTTCCACAACTAGCAAACTTGTTAAATCTTGTAGATATTACTTTCCTCAGTGTCACACATCATCAAAGCTTTTCTACTTAGCAAACGCACATATGTTGTTGCACAGTTCAACCCTAGTTAGACCCAATTCATTCTCACACACACGTGTCAGTGTCGCAGAAAAAACAATCAAAATTAAATGACAGCAAATGAAAGCAGTTAGGAGGAAATTAAATGAGGCAAAGTAAAGAGAAAGAAAAAAAGGGAAAAGAGAGGGCACACTTGGTGCAGGTCTCTTGGCACAAGTTCAACCCTTGAATGGCAAAACAATAAAGAGTGAAAAACAGCAAGAATTAATAGGATGATAAGGTCGAGCTGTGTGTCACCCAATGAAATTGGGCCTTGTCACGCTAGCATTCCCCAAACACAAGGCCTCACCCAATGGCCCACCCGGTGCTGACTCATTCATGTTCATCCAACTAACAGGGTTCATCCACTCTGCTCTCATCATCCCATCGCTTTCTCTCTCTGAACCCATCACCCCAACGCTCAGATCCCCGTTTTCGTTGTCGTTTCCACCGCACATTGATAGAGTCAGTGACGAGGACGGTGAGTTTGATGTGAAGTTGCTGCTCAGAAGACCACCTTCTTTCTGATCCCAAGCATCTATGAAACCTCGTGTTGTGTTGGATTTCAGTTCCAGATAGCTTGTGTCTGGGATGTACGGATTCATGGTCATGTAACTGTCTTGTTTGTCCTCCAAATGTGGTGCTTCGTATAGAGGCATATTCTTGTTTGCCTCAGTTCTTGATGACGATGATGAATGCATCAGTTGCTCCCATTCTTGTTGTTGTCGTTGTTGTTTCCGAGCAGAGACGGAGTTGTTGTCGTTGTTTTTCCCTCTCATCAACCACTCCATACACCTTCATTAACATCAATTCACAACAAAAATTACCATACAAACTAGTCTAATATGATAAGAAAAAACTTAAAATAACTGCAAAAATGACAAAACATTAAATATAGTTGAAATGACATTTTTACCCCTAATTAAATTGGTGGGGATGGGTAGCTTTTGTCCAAAACAGTTTTTTTTTTCCTATTACAACATCCTTGTTGTGAAATGACTGATGAATTTTTGTTATTGGATACTAATTTTCAAGTACATTTTATGTTGCTTACTAACAAATCACAGAGAATACTAGACCCACAGTCTTGATATCCTGTATGTGTTAGATTTGGATCCTCTGCTATATATGCAAAAACATAGAATTTGAACCCTCTAATGTCTAGTGTTTTCACAACATATAGCATATGTGTATGAATCCACAAAAGCTCAATTATCATATAAACGTGAAAGTTGGGATATATAAGAGAAAAGTAATGTTAATAAGGGAGGTACCTGGTGCGGTCAAATGAAGAAGGTGGAAGAATATTATTATAAGGTTTGTGAGAAGAAAGTTCCACGAGCTTTCTTGAACGGGGTTTGGTCTTGTGGGCATGACGCTCACAGTACTTGTGATCACCTGCCACATCTCTTGAACACCTCCATTTCTTCCCATCTGTTCTCTTACACCTCCATGGCTCTGGATCTGACCCACACCTTAAATCTACACCTCCTGATGCTGCAAATATTATAAGTCATAATTCAGAGTGAATTGATTTATTGAGAGAGAGAGAGAGAGTGTGTGTGTGTGTGTACTGTTACTGTTACATTGGGAGAGAGAGGGGGGTCTGGAGGAGGTAGGTAAGAGTAGTTGAGGTGGAACAGGGATGGATGCTACTATATACTTGTGTATCTTTTTCTGTCTCTCCAATTCTTCCCATTGTTTCTCTGTGAATACACCTTTTCCACCCACTTCTGCAAATTAACAATAAAAATCACTCACTCACATACAAAACTAATTTCCTCACCAAATAAAACAGAGAGAGTATGACCAGAAGGTGTGGCAGGAAGGTGATAGACAGCATTGACACAAGGGGTACTGAAAAAGGGTCCACCATCACCTGCAAAGCTGGCAACATTAGCACATAGAGAAGTGGTAAAGATAGATTGAAAGGCATGGATAGGGTTTTCTTACTAGAATTATATGAATGAGTGGTTTGCATCTTCAAACCCAACTCAACCTCATGACAATCTAGGACTCGCAGCGATGATGATGAGGGTTTTCTTTCGTTTCCATTGCTACTCATGATTATGTGTCGTCGTTATCGAAGCCTAAAGCTTATGCAAGAAAGAGAGAAACAAGAATTAAAGGGTATGGTGGTGCCGCTGCCGCCATTTAGGAGTGGCTAGTTATGCTTTTCGTATTTGCTTCCTATGCTACCAACATTCACCCTCTTACCTTGCATCTAATGCACCACGCCGGGCCCCACTCTCATTCAATACTTTTACTTCTTTTCTTTTTTTATATAAAGATTAATTAATCAGATTTCTCTACCCCAAATAGGATTATTAGGAGACCGACTCAATTTATAATTCATAATCCACGCATAAATTTGAGAAAAATAGATTTTATTTGCATTATTAGACTTTTGTCTTAAAAATTTATATTTGTAAAATAATTTTAATGTTCTTTTCTTTCCCTTTTTTTTTTTTTTTTGGTTTTGAATTACCTTGGGAACAAACACTGTATATTTAGTACTTGTTTTTCAAGCATTTTCCAAGGAAAAATATATTTATATGACGTTTTTTTTTCCAATAATTTAAATTTCACTACTTTATTTGATTGAAATTCTATTTTTTGTTGATTTTTACCCCTCCAGAGAAATTGAAAGTTCTTGTAGAACAAATGCATTTCTCATATTTTTAATTGTGTCCTCTATTTATTTTTCAAGTATTGGATTCAAGTATTTTTTTTATTTTTGTTAATTGGATTTTTTTTTTTTTTTTTTTTTATCTATTTGAAAAGGTTTTGTGTGTGCATTTGTAAAAATTGGATTAATATTATACTTTCAAAGTTCAATATGTAATCTTTTGGAATAAAAAAAAAAAAATTGGATTCCATTTCAACCTAATGAAATCTTATATTTCAAACTATATTTTTATCTTATATTTCAATCTAATCGATACACCCTATATGTTACTCCCTCCGTCCCGCTCAAATTTGCACACTTTCCGTTTTCATCCGTCCCATTCAGATTTGCACACTCCAAAAATGGCAAATAAAATTTACAAAATTGTCTTTTACTATTCAACTTTAACACTACAAAAACAACTTTTTCTTAAGCTCCGTGCCCAAAAACAGCTTTTTCTTAACCTCCGTGTCCGTCCCTACGTGCAAATCTGAGCGGGACGGAGGGAGTATTTGATATGTCACTTTACACGTGTTTTGTGTATTAGTGAAGTTGGAATCAAATATGTAGTAGTTTGAAAATATATACAGGAGATCTCATCTGATTTGAAACACATGCAAATTTTATGGGTTTTGGAACTATGCTAGTGATGAGACATTTAAATGCATTTTTGCTAATTGCTTAAACAAAATTTAGAAGCCAAAATTTGAAGTCAACTTCAGAGATTGAATTTTTGTTCTAAAATACTTGGAGACACACACCTAATGTGTACAAATAGAAGTAGAAAAGCCCCAAGTTCTATTACTCAAGCCAACTTCACAATTAAAAAGATAGATGTGAAACAAGCATAACAACTTCATTATCCAAGCCAACCTTATAATTCAAAAAACAGAACTGAAACTAGCACAACACATAACAGATATGTCTGCCACATACCCAGATCTAAGACACGTGTCGTCATACATGAAGTCTTTTTCATTTTATCTATCATAATTTTCGAAAATTTTGATATCTATTCGAGTAATATTATATCGATTATAATGAATTCATGTTCAGAAAATATGTCGGTTTAATTTATCGTAATGTATTTGATCCGTATTTGAATGTTCTTGTATGCATATATGAAAATTTTGCTTTACATATTGAAAAATTGAAATTTTTCATAGTACTATTACAATCGATATATATATATATATATATATATATATATATATATATATATATGTGTGTGTGTGTGTGTGTGTGTGTGTAGACCAAATTTTTAAATTTCAATCACACTTTTTTTTAGTTTCAATTGTTGGTTCATATTAGTTAAATTTGTGCCATGCATTTCAATATATAATTTTCTCATTCTTAAATCTTTCTTTTTAACTAGTCAACAGTCAGCTTTTTTTTTCAATGGAGAATTTAAAAAAGTATTCATGACATGGCTTTCCATTTTTAGCAAAGAGGAAATGGACAAGAAAATGCCCAGGTTTCTATTTTTATCTCTTTCATGTAATTATGTTTTTTTTTTTTTTTAATTGTGGGGTGCGCCAAGCCCATGCAGTAGTGCAACGCATGGGCGACGCGCAAAGGCCCAGGTAGCAAGCTAGACATGGTGATATATACAATACACCGATATATGAAAGCCTACTATTTGTTCTCTCCATATTTAGCTAAGTTCCAAACAAGTTATCAATTTCAAGTGGGTATCACGATTCTTCTTTTAATTCAAGTGATATCTTATTTTTATAAAGACATATATTTTTTGTAAATTTGTTTGGACCTTTATAATAACAAGTATTTTTTGTAGCTATATTGAGATCTAAAAGTTTTAAAACCTGATTAATACAAAAAGTATTGAAAGAAGTCATATATAAAAACAACCTAATTCTTACTGTATATTTCTCTATTACAAGGTAAAATCATTCTTCGAGTTTTTCTTTTGATAAGGTTAAGTGATAGATTGACTTTAATTTATTAAAGAGGTTGTAATGGTTTATTAGTGTCTATTAATAGCTATTCGCATTTAGGCTAAAAGTTATCCATATTCATTGGCCTAAAATCACTTAGGGTATGTTTGTTTAGGGATTATGTGGGATTAAGAAAATCCTGATTTTGAAATCTTAGATTTTGTAGTAAAGATAAGTAGTAAAAATATATGTTTATTTGAGGATTTTATAGGGTATGATTATACTGTAGATGTCAAATCAATATTAGAAAATGTGAATTAATCTAATATTTTATGTTTACAAAAATGAGTTTGGTAATGATTGAATATATATTGTGAGAGAGTAAGTTTTAGGTAATAAATAGGTTACAGAATATATTTTTATAGATATATGTAGTAATAATAGGGTATGATTGTATTTGAATTTTGTAATCTAAATTGAAATTTTAAAGCAAACATATTTTGGAAATTTTGAAATTTTAAATCCTGAATATTGAAATCATAAACAAACATATCCTTAAAGTGCCAAAAGGTGAAGAGTCGCTTTTTGAAGCCACCCTTTTATGACATTTTTTACGTTAGCCATAGTGATCCATATTTGTGGATGCCTACAAATGCTGTAGCTATTTGCATTGTAGATGTGTCATACTTATCTACATCTTTTATTCTGCATATTTGTCTTTTGGTTTTTTGTTGCGACAATTCTAGAGCATTGGTCGTTTGCAGGAATCCAGACTTTGGAGTGTTGTTACTCTAAGAGCACCATCAACAGTGTTCATGTGGTTGGGAATCACTGAAACAAAATTTTGTTTTATGGTGTGTTTTACATCCAAAAACACCAAAAGTGTGTGAGAGAAAGGTGAGAGAGGAGAGAGAAGTAGAAGAAATAGAGGAAATATTTTACTTTTGATGTTAAATTAACGTAAGTATTTGTTTTTTAAATAAAACTATTTTAGATTGGTGAGGTATCGGATGAAACTCAAAATACGGGATATGATTCACATTGATTGTTGTGTGCTCTTAGTCGTCGTATCTTAAAGATGTGAGATATTTTCTCTTATGTGGGATGATTTCTCTTATGGATGGAGTAGTTTAGTTGTCTTGACTCACCCTAAATCATTAACAAATTCTACATTTGTAAAATGTGCTATGTTTTAGGCCTGTTGTTCGTCTAAGAAACGTCATGTGATATGTTGTTACACTTACTTTAAACAACAATTTTTTTTATTCTTGTTAGTGATAATATTGAATTGTTCGTAGGCTCACTTTGATCAATCCAATTACAATGGAAGAGGTTTTAGTCTAATCTAAATACTTTGATATAGTTTTACATGAGTTTCTACATATTCTTGATATGAATATATAATTTGCTTATTCTTTTGATAGCTTTTAATATCAAACTATTGCCCAATAAATGTTAAGTCTTGGGAGAAGATGAGTTTCTGCCAAATTCAATCTCCAGACATAGAGCAACCATATTTGATGTGGGTTTTCCAATTAAGCTAACCTTTTTTTTTTTTTTTTTTTGAGTTCAAAAATGAATTCATCAAAAGGTGTGGAACATTAATTCTGACATATATATGTGTGTGATGAATAAGTAAAGCTTTTTAACAGCGTAAATGAAATATTGGTAGAGTCAACGGGGAAAGCTAGGTAGGTTAGGCAGAGGCTATAGAGGAGAAATAGAGTATGTGGTGAATGATTACAAAAGGCAAAGTACAATGAAGTCTTAGTTTGACTTTTACTACTTTTCATACACATACCCACATTTGTAGTAAAAACTTACTTTTTAGCTGTAATTTTCTCTTATAATTATACCTTCTTCTTTTTTCTTTTACCTAATTCCAAATTTATTGTCTAACTAATTTGGGGATAATAGTTTGGCCTTCGAAATTGTTACCATATGTCTTTCAAAATTGCTACCATGTAAATTATATCATGTGTCTCAATAATCTGATTTTAATGTTGGATCTATGATATCACCAACAAGATCCAACCTCATAAAAAAAGTAATTTTATTTTCCTTAAAATTTGAACAAACACTACTAGTTTTTAAACTTACAATGTTAGCCTTTAACATGACTAGCAAACTCTTCATTTATCATTAAGTTATGTCCCGATTACATTTCGGATTTGAGAGTAAATTTCAAATGCATAATATTGAAATCATTGATGGCAGTTTCAATTATATTCATTTGAAATTCACCGCTTCCATTTTGAATTAAATTTTCAATAATTTGAGTTTATGTTTAGGTAGATGGATTTCAAACAGATCAATTTCAAATCCACTCATATTATTCAGAAATCGGTTCAAAATGAAAGTGATAAATTTCAAATTCATATATATCTAAATACCATCAATTAATTTTATAAATATGAATTTCAAATCTTTTCTCAAATTCACCAATCCAAACACAACCTGAATGAATTTAAAATTTACTCTAATTTTCATAAATTTTAAACTCATTCATTTCAAATCTCTCAAATTTAAACCTAACTTAAAAATGAGAACTCCATCATTTCTCCTACAATACTTGTGTTTCAAAAAAGTAGAACCATACTTGTTTTAGGGGATTGTAAAATGAATTGTCTATTCTCCTCTGATCAATAATTGACTTCCTAATAATATATTTACCTAAGAAGTATTAGGAAAATATAAAAATCACCTCCTTTAAATTAAATTTTTTTTTTTTTTGTTTCTTTAAAATAAGTTGAATTGGGGATAACATTGGAAGATTGAGAAAAAAAAATTCTTGAAATTTCAAGCATCAACTTATAGAAAGACAATATCCATTTTTACTGAAACATCAAATATTATCGGACCAAAAGTGTCACTATTTCTGTAGAGTAGAAAAAAAAATAACCACTAAAAATTATCTATGATATGAATAAAGTTGGATTTTTATTTTTTCCTTTCAAATCAAACACACAATTAAAGTAGAGTAAATTACTCCATATTTTACTGAGGTCTAATAGATGGGTATAGTCGAAATCCTATATTCTACGATTTGGTGTAATACTTTCAAGAAAATTTTGATAGTTAAAATAATTTGTTAATTAAAATTGGGGAAATTTTGTTTTTTTAAGCCCTCTAACCTTATCTTCTTAAAATGTTAGTCCTTTATGTATACATTTTTTTCATTTTACCCCTATAATTTTAATTATGTTTTTATTTTTAGTCCGAGCTATTACGTGCTATTAATTCAGGTTAAAGTGTACTTGGCTTTCAATTTTCTTTAACTAATGGTGGTCGGTTAAAAAATTTAAAACTAGAGCAAACAACATAATAACAATAATATAATTATCTATCTTTTTAACAAGGTAAATTAAAAAGGGTAAATTACATAATAGAAGTCAAACTATGATCACTTTTCTACTTTGTTACCCGAACTTTCAAAGTTCACTGTAAAACAGCTCAACTTTGTTTTTTTTACTAAACGGCCGACAGAAGTCACCACCGGTGGAATATTCCGGAAATATTCCGTCCTGAACTTTCAAAATTAACTGTAAAACTGCTCAACTTTGCGGATTTACGAATTAAATTAAATAAAAAATAACTAAAAAAATACAAATTAAATTAAATAAAATAAAAAATACAAATCAAATTAAATTAAATTAAATAACTAAAACCTCAAAATCGGCCGATTTAATTTGATTTGATTAAATTAAATTAAATAACTAAAAACCCCAAATCGACCCCCCAAAATCGGCTGATCTAATTTAGTTATTTAATTTAATTTAATTTGTATTTTTTATTTAATTTAATTTGATTTGTATTTTTTAGTTATTTTTTATTTAATTTAATTCTGGCGGTCGTTTGGTAAATCCGCAAAGTTGAGCTGTTTTACAGGTAATTTTGAAAGTTCGGTGGAATATTCCATCGGCGATGACTTCTGGCAACTGTTTAGTAAAAAATCAAAGTTGAGCTATTTTACAGTGAACTTTGAAAGTTCGGGTAACAAAGTGGAAAAGTGATCATAATTTGGCTTCTATTATGTAATTTACCCTTTTAACAATAAAGAGTTATACTGAAATAATGTGGAGCTTTTTTTAATTCACAAAAATTTATATTTGTTTCACATATCTACTTACGTGAGTCAAAGTCCATATGAATCAATTAAAGTTCAATCAACACGGTCAATAAACAATCCACGGGTCAACAGAAATCATAAAAATATTAGTAATATATGTATCAATATTATGAACCAGTACGTTGACCTTGTGTTGATTGGACATTCATTGACTTATATAATATGAAAATATCTCTCTCTCCCCATTAGGGTTTTAATGAGACCTACATTGTCTTTTCGTTTTTTTTGTTTTTCTCTTGACGCTGTAAACTTTATTTTTCTTTCATTCTATAAATTTGATATTTATTGAAAAAAAATATAGAGCTCCGTCTCACAAAAAGGAGATTTGTAAAACGGTTTCATAAAATTTACTCATTTTATTTTAATATTAGTGAACTAACTTATTTTTTACTTATAAATGAATTTCTACAATTTATTTCAGAAATGGTATTTATTAGAATACTACATTATGTAGTTTGAATGTCTAGTTAGACATGTTATTTAAACTTGACGAAAAAAATTGAAATATTTTAGAATTGTAGGATTAAAATTAAAATAGATAGATAGGTTAAAAGAATCTGATGGCTTAAATACCACAATTCATATAAAAAAAATCATTTTTTTTTTACTACAAATGATAATTTTGTTACTTTTCAACCATAATTTAGAAAATTTGACAAATTTACCATTTTGAAAAAAAATAATACGAAAAGTCGGTTTTGTGTCAAAACTAACACGATATGTGTTTTTTCATATGATTACACGATATAATCATATGTCTAACTTAATTGAGATTAAGTTATATAATTATATAGTATAACCCTGTAATAAAAAAATACATATCGTTTGATACTCGACATAAAATTGACTTTTTTTATTTTATTAGAAGGACAATCTAATCAATTTTTCTGATTTGTGGATTTGTGATAGTAGAATAACAAAATTATCATTTATGATAAAAAAAATTCTTATTTAAAATCTGGTATTTCATGGTATTATAACTAAATTTGAAATCTAAGTAGATAAAATTAGAAAATAAAAAACTAATTTTCTAATAATATCATATGGTTTTAAGTTTGAGCCGTAAATTAGTTTTTAACATTAGGGGTTTACATTTGATTGATGGTCTCCGTTAAATCACTTAAACGAAGTCACTTTCAACATTGGACGCCGTTTGCGACTCTGCACATTGGGAATCGTAAAACTGTTAGGAAAGTCACGGCGAGGCGGGGCCTCTGATGACGTGGCTCCTAATGTGGTCTTTGCCTTTATTTCTCTCCATCCACTCTGTCTTGCCTTTTTCCGCGCAATCTGGACCCTTCATTTATCACTTTCACTCCGTTGATCTAATCTTACTGTCAAGCTGTCCAAATTTGGGAAGACAACTTGAATTGGTGTGTGCTGCTATTTTCTAGGGATCCTTTTCTCCTCAATCTATTTTGATTTCATTCAAATCAGATTTAGTTTTGTAGATGACTTTTGAGTAACAAATCCATTACCCACTCTATTTGAAAGTCTAGGGAGTGTTTGGAACGAGTGTCGATTGATTTTGCTAGTTTGGATTTAAAATTTAAATAGATTTTAAAAATTGTGGTTATTGATAATTTTATTTTATATTGAAATTTTACATGGTAGAATTATAGTTAATCTGTCAATATTACATTGAAAATCATAGAAAGTAGATATTTTCCTAGAAGTTATAGAAAAGAATATAATGAAGTTGTAGAGTTACCAAAATCCGGATTTACAAATCCTTACCCATCCCAAAAGAAACAAAGATTGAGATTTGGATCATCCCAAATACGGATGGACACATCCCAATCCAAACATACCCTACTTTTTTACAACTCCGAATAAAAATATCTACCTTTTCTACTATTTCAAAAAAAAAAAAACATCTATTTTTTCTACAATTTCCAATATGATAAGGACATCTTAACTATAATCATACCCTATATAATCTCAAAACAAACACAAGATTTTTCAAAATCCACATTTTTGCAAAATCCACTCAAATCCCCCATCCGGACTTGCAAAATCCACCTCCATCCCAATCCAAACATACCCTTACGTATGTTTGTTTTGAAATTATGTAGGATTGGAGAAATCCAACCTTGAAATCTTGAGATTTTTAAATAAAGGTGAATAGTTAAAATCTTTGTTTGTTATGCGAGTTTACATGGTATTTATTACTGTAGATGTCAAATCAATGTTGGAAAAAATTAATAAGTGTAATATTATATTATTTGTTGATGTAATAGTAATAATTGGATGATTATAATAGTAAAAATTTAGGTGTGTATTGGAATTTGCGTATTAATAGGTTAGAGTTAATAGTTAATTATGATGTTTTTTCAAAATAAAGTAGTATTTGAGTGAATTTCATAATCCTTCATTACATCTATTCACAAACAAAGATTTGAGATTTTGAAATCTCAAATCCTGACTCATGAGTCTCCTAGCAAACGTACCCTTAACATCTCATAACAAACAGAATTGACATTTTGCCAATCTCAATTCGTATAGACAAGTCTCAATCCAAACATACCTTAAAAGAAAACATTAATTTTTTCACAAAAACTTGCGTGAGACGGTCTCAGGATAGTTTTCGTGAGATGGGTCATTTTTACCCACAAATCAAACTCATATTCACAAATTTATATGAGTAATACTTCCGTGCAACTGGTGCACAGAATTGCACGGAAGTCCTTTATGTTATAAATGTAGTACATTTATGTATAAATATTTGTACCTTTTAAAATGAACATGCATAAATGTGTTACATTTATAATATAAAGGTACTACATTTATAACATAAATGTGCGGATTGCACGGTGCAATTGGTGCACAGAAGTTTTTGCCAATTTATATATGAATTGTGAAGTGTAGGTTGACCCATCTTACATAAGATGATCCGTGAGACGGTTTCACGTAAAACTCACTCTAATTTTTTTTTGAGTGATTTTAGTTGATTTTATTTAAAATTGCAATAAATATTTGATTTAAATTGATTTGATATTCATTGTAAACTCTTTATCCACAGTTCGCCCATCATATCAAAATTTCAACCAAAATGTTGGCCACTATTCAATATATTCAAAACAATCGTATACAAAAAATATAAAAAAATAAATAGAGGGAGCAACCCAAAGGTCCCAAACTACACAAATAAATATAGAGATCCATTTCTACACAAAAAAATATAATCATATCATTTTCTACATAAATCTTTATAAAAATAGTCAAAATTATACATATTGCTAATAAACCCAACCCCCCCCCCCCCCCAAATTTGTACTTGATTTGACATTAATGGCCACTCACTTACACGAAAATTAAGTGTAGTGAGGCTTACACGAAAATTCTCAATTTTTGGACTTACATGAAATTTCCCTAATTTAAGACTTACACGAAAATTCTCAAATTTAGGATTTACACGAAAATTTCTAATTTTTATACTTACACGAAAATTTCCAGATTTAAGGCTTACACGAAAATTTCAAATTTTTGGGCTTACGAGAATTCCCAAATTTAGGACTTACATGAGAATTCTCATATTTAGGGCTTATACGAAAATTCTCAATATTTAAGCTTACACGAAAATTCTCAAATCTAAGGCTTACACGAAAATTCCCAATTTTTGGGCTTACAGACCACCCATTAAATCAATACTGTTGGCATGTCAAATGTAGTTTTGGTATATTACAACAAAATGTGTAGTTTGGGTGTATTATTATAACATAATATGTAGTTATTGTATATTACTATAACTTTTAATGTATTTAGGGGTTTTTCCCCAAATAAATACCTATGAATTAAAGAGTTGATACGAACAATGAAATCTCACAATAGCATAGAATTGAGATTTGAATAGTCTCTCAATTATTAAATAGGGTTCAGGTTCTACAAGTAATGATCGCTACTTCTGATTATCAATCTATAGGTGTGTGAAAATAATACACACACACACACACACACACATATATATATATATATATATATATATATATATATATATATATATATATATATGGTCTTTTAAAAATAGAAAATAAAGAAATCATATCACAATTATGGGTCTTCATATCATTTTTATAATAATGATTGCAGGTCCAGCCCACTTTAAAATCGTCATGATCAAGCTTAAAAAAAAAAAAAAAAAAAACCCATCTTTTAGCCCCAAAAATCAATGCAATCCATCAAAATTTATTATATAACATAAATGTAGTCGGATTTGGTCAAATAATCACAATAGGGCCTCAAAAATCAAAATTCAACAAAATATATACATATCATTTATAAAAAAATTGGTATTCGCAACCAAAAACTTGAACCCATTTTCATGCTTATTATTATCTTATTGAATATATATTTTCTTAAAATATGGTCCTTTTGATCTGCTCTCTGGCGCGTAGCACTGGGCCGAAAGTTGGGTATATGTGTGGGATCATAGTTTTTGTTATTTTAACATTTTATTAGTAAATAATTATTGCTAAAAAATCCTTTGCAACTATAGAAGAAAATGGAAATATCCTACCGATTTGATATACGCCAATGTACAAATTAAACTCCGAGAGATATTTTGTTTGTTCGTCCAAGTTGCATTTTTTCCAGTTCATCGTAGCATAAAGCACCAGAATATATGCATTTGTTTTTCTCTGACAGCTCAAAAGATCATTTTCAAAGGTTGCAAAAAAGTTCTCTTTTTCTTTAATTAGTAAAAGAAAAAAAATTAATCACCTTAAATTTCATTTTTTCTTCAGTTAAAAGATTTTTTTTTTTTTTTAGTATCTTTTACGGTGTTTTTAGTTCATTGTAGGTGACTGAAACCATCTATTGTTCATAATCCACCGACTCGAAGAATCATGAAATTAAAATAAAATTCATACATTTTAATCATACCTTGAAATCAAACTAAACAATCAGAGGGAAAATGTGAATATATTGAGTAGCTGAATCCATACGGAATGTATCAAATAGTAGCTAAGATGAATCTGAAATCTCCAAACATACAACTAAAATATAACCAAACTCAATTAATTTCTACACAAAACCCCAACTACTAACATGATCAGTGGATCATTAACTTGTCTTGCCAATATTGATCCCATTCACAACAAAACAGGTGCTATCTACCATTAATCAAGAAGCAACGCAAATCCAATCAACAAAACAACAGTAAAATATACGAATAATTACATCAACATACATAGAATGATATTAACTGGCAATAAGGCCATTAAACCTAACAGGCCCTTTCTGCTTAAGCAGTATCTTTAACTGAGCCTTTTGACACTCCAATTTGCTCCCCAAATGCTTACTGCTTCTACACCCAATTGCTCTTACCACTTTCGGAAACTCAACAAACCCTTTAATCCCTCGTTTTATGTGAGGATTCTCAGCCTCTTTTCTCTTCATTAAAGCCATCGAATTTCTCTCTCCCAAAACAAACCTTAGTTTCTCTCCAAAAGATGTCTGATTACTCAATGTCGACGCCGATGGTAATGATTGAACACTAGTCGCAATCTTCTTCGAAACCTGCAATTCTGACAGCTTCTCTTCCAACAGAATCTTGGCATCTGCAAGCTTCATCTGGACACGCTCTTCTCTGATAACCTCAGCAGTTCGAAGCATCTTCCTCTCTTCATCCATCTCTCTCTTCATCTCTCTAATCTCCACTTTATCAGCTGAGAGTTCCTTGGCCAGCTCTTCACAAACCCTCTCCATTGCCTCTCTCCCTTTCTTCTCCTCAGAGACCTCTCTAGCTAGCCTCTTGCTCAAAGACTCAATTTTTTTACGCGCTTTGCGTTCGCACTCGAGCTCAGCTTTCAGCTCGCTGATCTGGGCTCGAGCCATTTCCAGCTCGGATTCCATGAAGGCTGGCTTGATGAATGTTAGGTCCCAGAAAGAGGCTGCGAGCTTTCGAGCTGGAATTGGGAGGTGAAGCCTGTGGATTTGCTTCTGATTTTGATCACATTGATCCTGTTGCTGATCGAGGAGTAGATGAGGTTTGCATTGAGAAGTGTAGAAGGGGTTCTCGTAGAGTTTCCAGGTTGGGGAGATTGTTGTGGTGGTGATTGGAATGTTGAGATTGGTAGTGTTATTATTGGTATTGGGAGAAGGTTGATCATGGCTACTGATCTTCATCATCACCATCATCATCTCTTCCATTGGAGGGCTTTGCTTTAATTCTTGATCCTGCTTTGTAGATTGTTTGTGGCCTTTTCTTAATTTTCTAATCTCATAGTAATAATATGGCTTCTTTTGTGTTGGTGTAATGGGATGAGTAGGGCCATATGTGGATTAAAAGGTAGTAGAAAAAGGAGATAAGGAAAAGGAAAGGGACAGTTAGATGAATCACATGATGCAAGAAGAGCTCTTGTTGGAATTTAATGATCATCTATGGAGGAAGGTGGAGGTGGCCGTTTCTCTACTATTACTTCTTTTTTCTTGATTGGTCAACATCTTTTTTTCCATTCCCCATTTTACTTTTTTCTTCTAAATGTGTGGTGCATGTGTGTGTTTTTTTCTTTCTAATTTTTTGTTTTTATTTCTAATTATATATTAACAAAGAAGCCTCCATAATAAAATGTCTTACCATAAACACCCTTCGGCACAGTTGAGTTGGTAAGGTCTATGATGATGTGGGGAGAAATCATCCCCTCGTGTAGGGCATATTTTAGTTGAAATATTGTGAAAGTTTGTTACGAGGTTTGTATTCAGTTGGCTCTCGTGTTTACAATGAGTTCCACGAAAGTAAAAATAGTGAAGAATTGAAACTTAGACAAAAGTAGAAACGGTGAAGAATTGAAACTTAGTCAAATGCGTGGAGTAATGATCAATTTTATATGATCAATAGTTTTTTATAATATTTAGAGTAATGTCGGTTTTGGTCATGTAGGTACTTTCCATTTTTTAACAATCTAGTATTCGTTTTTTTAATTTTGGTTCTCTATGATTTAATTTTTTTCAATTCAATCCAATTTTGATTGAAATTTTCAAAATGTTGATGTGGCCGCGGGAATTCTGCTACCACATTAGAATTTAAATCATATTATTCCCTTTGATAAAAATACTCATTTGTCTTTGTATTTCATTAATATTCAAATTATTTCGCAAATAAAATAACATGTTATAATAAATTTGGATATATATCTGTGAGATGCTCTCGTATAAACTTTTATGTTGATGACTAGTACTTTTCAAAATTATATCTTATGTTGATGATTATTAATTTTCCAAATTTATCTATGAGAGTTTGATCTAAGTTTTGACAAAAGAGAAAAAGATCTTCATCCTCAATGAGCACATACAGAGTTATCCAGCTGAAAGATCGTGTGTGATGGAAAGAGAAAAGGACGCATAATAGTAACATGGGTGTCCAATGTACCTAATCATTGCTCCTTTCTCCACATGGATGGTCTTTTCTTCTGTCCCTATTCTACAATTTCCTTAATTAAACTTAGGATAATTTCAATTTTAATTCTGCCAATATGACATTTTTAATTTTTTTTTGATAATTAAGTATTTATTTTTCAATTTTAATTATTTATATTTTAATTTTTTTTAATTTCAATTTAATTTTAATCGATAAACGTGATCATCGGAAATTGTAACATGGGAAGTTGTATTTTATAGAAATTAACATGAGTTTTATTTTTAAGAATGAATGAGAGCATTTTAGAACTTAACATAGACCTGATGCTTGTCTATAACTTACAATTTTGGTCATTATGCTTTCTGGCTTTCCAAGCCATATATACACACACACATAAATATATATATATATATATATATATATATATATATATATATATATATATAAAGTACTAATATACTAGTAGGCAAGTAGGTACTTCCATTTTACAATAGATGTCGTTGTTTAGTTTTTGTTATAAATTAATATGCACAAAAGTTGGTCAAATATTTTTTTTTTAACTAATCAAGGAGTTTAGGATTCAAAATTGAAAAGATAATCAAAATAATTCCATAAAAAGTATTACATAAATTCCTCAATTTTAGTTAAATAATATTTGTATTAATTAATTTTGGATTAAAATTATACACAAATTCAAAACATCACTTAATTTGGAACAAATTTAAACTTCAAAACCAAACCATTTATTATAAAAATGAAGGTGGTATCTAACAAAATGTGTCCGAGAAAAAATGTTGGCTTTAAAAAATTAGTTAATAAGTAAATGTGAATTTTTTTTATTATTTATTAAAGAATTAGTACTGTATTGTTAAAGGAAAGTAAACCCTAGTTAGAGCTGAAAAATAGTATTAAATAAATAATAAGCAAGTTGTAGACAAAAGTATGTTTTAGAGTCCACGAATGTGTGTTCATCGGATATGTCTCAACCACCAAATCGGTGGGCCTATTTTTGATCACATCCCCCACCCCTTAGTTGCCTTGCTTTTCATTCTACTATCAAATCACTATCATTCTCTTCTCCACAAAACTTAATTGCTATTTATAATTTGACACTCTACATTAATTAATTCAAATAGGTATATATAGCACAATAATATCTTCGAGTTTTAGGGGTTTTTCTTAGAGGAAAATGGATGGTAATTAAACGTGTAGACATGGGTACTTGACCCGATAAATCTTAAAGTAAAACATACAGATAGTTTAATTCGACTCCGAGATATTTTTTTTAGATGTATGACTTTATTTGAGCCTATTTATAGAATTTTAATGTTAGTTAGTTTCACTCCACCGACCCATTGAGTGGTTGGAAGCTAACTATATTTTTCTTAATTTTACATTATTTTATTACATGCCAATTTTCTTGACTTATTTCTTTTTTGTTTTAATTTATTATTACAAAAACTTTAAACTACGTAGTTCTCAATTTACTAGATTATTCTAGAGAAATTAGCACAATATTTTAACACTTCTTTGTATGAACTGCGATAACTTCAAGAATACAATTATAGGGGTGGCAATGGGCGAACACGAGGGCGTACCAAATCATTATATTCAATATCATTTTCGTTTTGGAAATTTGGTACGGGATGGAGATTCACCGTTCGTAGAATGGATTTCACTCGAAGATTCGGGTTCCTCAAATTTGATTTTCTATAAGTTAATTCTTTTTTTCTAAAATAATTTTTAGTAAATTAATATCAAAATAATTAAAACAACTCATAAACATCAATTATTAATCCACCATCAAATATCATGAAGTTATAAATCCACTTTTTAAAACAAAAATATGAAATACGCAATCAAATTGACCACACAATCTAACAAATTAACTTTAAGTGATGACAGGTGTGAGTTGCAAACTTGCAATTTAGGAAATAGGGTTTGAGTTGTTAATTACAATTTAAGATATTAAATTAATAATTATTTTTTATTGGAATGGATGGAGGTTGGAGCCGTTACCCGTGATAAGTTAATGACTTGTGAAATTTTTTGGATTTTTTAATATATATATATATATATATATATATATATATATATATATATATAAATGAGGAACGGTGAATCCCCATTTCTGTGATACTGGGTAGGTTTTGGGATTGGGGATTGGTGGAGAGCATGAATACCATCCTCATAATTTTTAAACAGGAAATTATCATCTCCACTCCATTTTCCAATTCGATCGAGGAATCTCCGCCCCATTAATATTGGTACCCGTTGAATGGTTTCCCGTAGTAATTGCCACCCCTATACAGTTATATGTTTTTATATATTTAAAAATTAATTTTGAAAGTATCATTTCCATTTTCCACTATTATTAGATTAGATCGAAAAAATAGACTCCTTTTGCATATCTGGGAGACAAATAATTCCCACATATTAATGGGCTAATGGAGGAATTGGTTCGGATTCAGGTTTAACGTTCTCTGGTCCAATTAGAAGAATCCCATCAAATTAATTGAATTTTTTGGACTTCTAGATATATAGGAAAAACTATACTTGATAATTAGATTTAGGGATTAATAGTTGGACACTTATTTGGCCCGACGTTATTAAATAAAGAATTTTACTTCTTAAAAAAAAAAAAAAAAAAAACACGTAATAGCTTAACCCTTAGGTTTATCTTTGAAACCATTGATCTTGCAATACTGTCCTTGCCTGAGTTTCAAGAAAAAACATAAGACAAATGAAAAATGATCAACAGATGGACTTAGCTTGCAAAGTGAAGAAACCCACTTTGCAGAATCCATGGATTGGGATATAATTGGGTGGAAAAAAGAAGAAGTTTAGGTTAGATTACAAAGTGAAAAGAGGTCATATTTCAGGTTTTTTTTTTTTAGCCCAAGTATTTACAATTAATTATAGTTATTGTTAATTTAAAGCAGTCTACCCTAGATGCTATTAAATGAAATCCTAAATGAAAAAACAATGTAATGCCATACTAGGTTTTCTATCAAGGAATGCAATCAGCAGCCAGTTAAAAATTCAATTTTATATTTTTACAAACATATTGTTTTTTAAGTAGTTATAGAAAATATGTAGAACATATTGATAAGGGAAGAAATTAAAAAAAGAGTTAAATCCAAAACGAGAGTCAATTTTATTAGGAAGCAGGATTCAGTATTTAGAGACGTTTGTTATGCAACCCACTACAATTCAGAAAACTTATGTACAGAAAATAAGAAGCTGAATTTTTCAAAGCTGGAAATTAGGTTGCTCGTGTTTGCAAACATGAGTATTGAGTCTATTGACTAGATTAAAACAAATCTATCCACACAGAGGTGTCCATCTTAATTGAAATACCGGAACCAAACGGGTCGATAGATCATTTAACTATTGACCCGATTTTTATTACAAACTGAAACCGAAACCGCCATAACACGTTTCACTTTTGGTTTGCATATTTCAATATCATAAATCGGCTGTTTTATCTTATTATTTTTAAATATTTATATAAATATAAAATTATATTATGTTTGTCTACTCTTTATCTTTCACTTTCAATGTTATTGATTTTTTTTTTTGTATTGCAAGTAAGTTTTTTAACCCTATAATTTGTATATTATTGTATTTAAATTATAATTTCTAATTTTGAAAGTTGTAATTTATAAGTTATAACTTGTAAATGGAGGTTATAATTTTTAATTTATATCAAATTGTTAACTCAAACAAAATTGTTATTTTGTATAATAGGAGTAATGTTATTATTTATATATAAATTAAATAAAAAACGTTTAAATTTTTTAAAATATATATAACAATCGGAACCAGCTGTTAAAATCAAACGAACAGTTCATAGACCAGAACAGTGAATACCACGGTTCAGCTCCAATTCCACCCCCACAGTTTTTCGAACCGTCGGTTTGGAATCAAAACCGATGGATCCACCCGGATGGATACAACATACTGATGTATTCCATCAAATTTCACATAGGATATAGAGGCGATGATAGTCTAGATTACTCGACAAGAGCCTATGGCCCAACCTATTTAGTAAATGAGCATATTAAGACTTTTTATCAAACCTAATCATGAATATAGCCTAAGCTCGAATCTAAAAAAAACCTAATAGGCCGACCTAATATATATATATATATATTAGAATATATTATATATTTGATATCTATTATAGTTGTATATATTTGTAACCTAATTTATGTTTTATCTTTTTTATATTTTATATTTATGTTTTATCGGCTTTTGATAAGCTTTAGACAAGACTAATCTACTACACACATGCTAAACTCGGATTAAAATAAGTGTTCCATATAAAATAGGACAAACTTAGGCATTATATTTACACATTAAGTCTAGACCGACCAATAAGAAGTCAAGACTAGCATAGCCTATGAGTTGGTCTCTTGTGAGAGAGTCTCACATGCGACCGCATTCAAGTATGTATTTTTCAAGTATAAGTATGTATTTTTCAGCTATAAGTATGTGTTTTTTAAGTATATTTTTACAATAAAAACATAAGTTATTCAAGTATGTCTTTTATAGCCATAAGTATGTATTTTTCTGCTATAAGTATGGATGTCGTATGTGCGACGGTCTCACATGAGTTTTTGTGATAGCTTATTCCCACCCTGTTCACTAAGCCGTTAAGTAAGATTCTAAATAGGCTTCTCTCCCAGCTTCCAACAAATAGGCAATATCCAATGACACTCCACTTTTTTTTCATATCTAATTTGTCAAAATTGACTGAATAACCCGAAAAATAGCCTAACCAAGAGCTCAAGCATTCGAAATCTATGGTAATATGAACATACCCAAACATATTCTTTATCATTAGTTTCAAGTCCTCAGCACGATAAATATAAACAGAGCCTAAATGTACTTCTACAGGTGCTATTACCAGTGTTCTAAAATTCGCTAGGCGCTAGTCGGACGTTTGACTGGCGCCTAGCGCCTAGGATGCCTAGGCGGGGCTTAGGCGGCATATCTAAATTAAATAGATTTTTATTATTTTACCTATTTTTCTTAATTTTTTATCCTTACAAAATATTTTTGGAACTCTTATATTATATTGTTTTGGTTTTATATAGGAGGACAAGTAAAAACATCATATCTCATTTATAAAATTATTTTTATTTGTATTTTTCAATTTGTGAAATTTTTATCTATATCTAATTAATTAATAATAATTTGATAGAAGACTATAATACATTAATAATATCATCATTTTGCTAAAAAGTAAAAAAAAAAAAAAAGTAAAAAATGTAAAGAAATAATGTATTTGGCGCCTGGACCGCCTAGACCGCCTAGGGCCGAATAGTTCTGCTAACGCCTAAGGTGACCGAACATGCAAAAATCGATACGGTTAGGGGCCGCCTAGCGCCTAGGCGTTGCCTAGGCCGATTTTTAGAACAGTGGCTATTACTCCAAGATCTCAACACACAAATTTAAAAATAACAAACAACACATGATCAATCATAAAAAGATGAGGAATGGGATGATCAATAAGCACCATTTATAACCAGACATTATTCACTAAAGTTCTTAACTATTCACTTTCTTCAACAAAATTGACACACACATCCACATTTGTTTGTCAACTTGAACTTCTGGTTCAAGTATATATATAAGCTAAGGGCAAGCTTAAAAATGGAAAAAAAAATATAATAAAGCACAAAGGAAGAACTAGACAACCTGTATAAGGGGAGCAACATCTACTCCTTTCTTCTCCAATTCGAGGAAGTGGCACATCACTTACAATTCAAACTCGTCTTCGAGCTTCAATTGTTCTGCTGCAGCCTCCTCCTCCTCATCGTCGATTACAAAATAAGGATTGTGGGCCTCTGGCCTGAACTTGAATCCAGTGAAAACATAGAATGCCAGTGTAGCCAACTCCCCTGCCAAAACGCTAGTCCAAAGGTACTTATACGAAGTGATTGTTTCCAGTGCATAAACCACAACCCGAGTAAAGTAAATATAACATATCACCACGATATAATACTGCCTGAACAAGGTCAACTTCATCAAATTCACTGCAGCTTTTCCATCAGTTTTAGCTGCTTCTCGCAGGTTCTTAATCGACCAAACAATCGGGAAAAGCACAGCGCAACAGCAGATAACATCAACGAGCAAAAACACCTGTTTCCATGTCATCCAATCTTGACCAAACGGCCCCGTCTCATCGATCACAACCTGAGCTATATTAGCAACCACTTGAAGTGGAATCACCATCATCAAAACCTTCTTTTCCTTGTCTTGCAAATAGGGTTTCAAGAATGACCATCCAGTTCCAATCAACACAATCAGAGTAAACAGAGTAATCCCTTTCAAGAAACTAAATATGTAGAACAACACATCCCAGCCATGGGCTGATCCCGTGCGCTTAATATACGATTTATCCTCAGCCTCACACAACAAATTCAATGCTTTCAGAAGAACAACGGCTAACATAAAGAAGTGGATCCTAAATGCAGTTAACCTCTTCTTGTACAAAACATTGATCCAGATAGCAGCCATAGTGAAATAAATCATGGAGAATATGAAATAAACCCTAGGCAAAACGGTTTTACCAGCGGAGAGATAATCGCGGCGATTGGACTTTCCGCCTTCCAAGTTGTACATCACCGAACGAACATTCATGGAGACCTTGACCTGGGGGAGGCAGTTGGCGAACACGAGGGTGTACTGATCAGCATCCGATTCGGCGTAAAGGAAATTGAATTCGGAGTCGGATGGGTTGCGGAGATGATCGAAGGTGAAGACTATCTTCACGGCGTCGGATGCGAGAACACAAGTGATCTCGGCGTCTTCGATTTGCTGGAGCACGTGGACCCACGCGTCGCGAGTGCAGAGGAAGAACCCCAACTTGGATAGCTCCGAGGGGTCGGAAGTGGGACCCTGTAAAGAGAGGTGAGTGACGTTGAGCTCCAACTGGCCGCGGTGGGTGAATCCGAAACCGTCGAAGGGGATTATGGGCCGGGCATCGGATCGGACTTCGGTGAAGCGGATCTCGGCGGCGGCGACGGAGAAGAGGGTTAGGAGAAGGAGAGGGAGAGACATGATCGGTTCAGATCTCTCACTCACGGTGGTTGATCGGAGAAGTAAACAAGGGGGAAAATGGGGGGACGACTCAGTCTCTCTCTCTCTCTCTCTAAGTCTGCGTTTAGTGTGAGCTTTTATCAAACCTTCTCAGAAATCAAAATGTGGAATAATACAAGTTTCTTATTCTTGCTTAACGAATGGGGTTATAAATTATAACGCGTATTAATTTATTTTTATATAAATATTAATTATAAAGAAAATAAAAGAAGCTACTATTTAAAATAAATATTAATTTTTTGTGTTTGACAATGGAAACGTGTTAGAATTTCTCCTCATTTATTGCATTTTCATAAAATCACCTCAAATTGGGAGCTTTTTGATATTACAAGATCCATTTAATACTACTACTTGCGACCGACGGATATAAATCCATTAATATAAGCTAATCTCTAAATATTTACGGTAAAAAATCCCTCTAAATCAATATTTTTGGAACCAAATAAATCATATTAATTGATCGATATATTAATTATTTATTATTTAATAGAGTAGATAGTAAATATTTTTGGATGTCATGGATCTTATAATTTCAGCTTCTACAAAAGTGCAGAGAATGAAAATTTCTAAATTGTTTTCGATAGAATCGATACTACAAGCTTTGTTCTATGGAAGATAAATTGATGAGCAGGTCTCTTGTGAGACCGTCTCACGAATCCCCTTCTGTAAGACAGATCTATTTAACCCAGTATCCAACTAGGCCCAAAACAAAACTCAACCCAAAAAATATAACACAGCCCAATATACCAATTCATTTCATAAGCCCAACATTGTGGAGTGACGCCTTTACCAATACACAACAACTTTACCAATACGTAGCAACTTTACCAACTGAGAAGGAGAGAATGGAAGATTATCCAAGCCTACACCGTCGCACCGTCGTCGCATCGTCGCATAGCAGTGGGAGAGACGATCCTGCGAGAAGATTCGCACCATCGATAAGATTCAAGTTAGATTTCTGACCAATTTTTTATTCTTCGAGGTTTATGTCTTTGATTAATTCATCTTTTTCTTTCACCAATACTCTCTTCAAAGGCTTTGTTATTCTTCTCTAATCTTAATCTACATCAATGGACCTTCTTCTATCAAGTTTTTTGTGTTCTCTTTTTATCATCTTGAGATATTATGCAGATAATTAGAAGGCATCTAAGATATTTTTTCATTATATGGGCATATGCTTCAGATCACTTGTTGCATGTAGAATTGGTGGTCAAAATCTTATTGCACAATGGAGATAATTGAAGATTGTATAGTTGAGTATGTCGGAGGTAAATCGTTCTTAAAAGTATTAATTATACTTGTCTAAGTACTACTTGTATACAAAATATATGTTATTCTGTTATAGTTTATGTGTTATTCTGCTATTCTTTTCAAGTATTACGATTATGTTGGTAAGTATCTGTTTGCCAAAAAGTATGACATTTGACCGTATTGTCGCCGGCACGATAAAATTAAATATAATTCTCTACTCAAACCACTACAAAGATATAGAAGTGATAAGTAAAGGTCGATCCCACAGAGAGCGGATAAAACTAATTATTTGCATTTGGAGTTCAATCAAGAAAACATGAGGGTTTTTGGATTTAAAGTTCTAGAGAAAGCTTCAGAAATAAAGCAAGCAATTAAAATGGAATTTAATCAATTAAGTAAGCACTCGGTTCTCAGTTCCGTTTCCACCCTCACTCAACCATGTAAAATTGATTGTAACATTATTCTCTTATTTTCTCATGAATTACTAACCCTCAAATAACAAGTACGACAAGTTATTCAGATTTTTCCTTAAATATATCTAATTAAGATACGATCGTTAATTAGACCTAATCATTGGACAACCTAGTAAACTAGATTTAATGCAACGACAACTTTGGGATCCAGGAAAATAGGTTAGTCTAAGCAACAAATACGTACGACGATTCATTTAACTTAGGTAGTGTTATCTCTAGCGATGCTCGACCACTAGTTCACTACTATGTATTAAGAATAACAACAATTACGGATTGCAATCTCAATTCTAGCAATAGACATGTGTAAATTCAATAAAGTTGATCAGACTTAATCAAAGTCACACAAATCATAAACTTTCATCACAGAATAACAAAATCAATTCATGAGAATAAATTAGAGAATATATTACTGGAATCAATCAAACCATAAAAGAGGTTTTGGGTTTCAACTTCCCTTTGAACCAAGTAAAAGTAGTCTAGCCTTGCATATCGGCTTCAAAAACTCTAAAAGAAAAGACGATACAAACTTTGTTCTTTGATATCCTTCAATCCCTCACAAAACTCACTTAAATACGTCTAAGATAGGTCTTCATTCTGTCCTCGTCGTGACCTACAAGTCTTGGGCCGAAATAATTAATATTGGGATTCTAAATAGCTTCAGCGAAATGACCTAACACGAGAATATCAGTCAACACAGGCACATCATGTGTCAATGTATTTTTCAGCATTTTCAGCTCCAAAATCCAGCAACTTTATTCCTTACTCTCCTATGTCTCACTCCAACATGTGCACTTAAGATTCATCCTTGGAACAGCTCCATTAAGCCCCTAAAATACACAAAAACAAGCAATCGAAGAGATCTACCAAGAAGAACTAATAAGTAGGAAAGTATAACAAAATTATATAAATATGCAACTAAAACCAAACGCCTAAACATATAAAAAGGCGCAACTTTCCTACTTATCAACATTTTACGGCTATATTCTGTTATATAATTCTCTATTCAAGTGTCAGGATTATGTTCATAAATATCTATTTTTTGCCAAAAAGTATGACATTTTACGATATATTCTGTTATATACTTCTCTATTCAAGTATTAGAATTGTATTCATAAGTATACATGTTTTTGCCCAATAGTATGACAATTGTAACTGTTTTTTGTTTTTTTTCATTTTTTTCTTTTTCAGAAAATACTTGTGATAGTTTTGATATTACTGGAAGTCTTTTAGGGCTGACAAGAAACACTGTTGATGAAATGTATGAATTATATTGTGATCATGCTCGTAAGGTTGGATTTAGTGTACGTAAATCAACTACTAGGATGTCAAATGATAATGAAAATGTTGTGTTGGAGAAATATTATGTTTGTTCTTGTGTTGGATTAAAAAAGAATGGTGATTCTTGTTTGGAGAATATAGAAGAGAATGATTCAACAAATAAAATGAGAGCTCCTATTATACGAACAGGATGTCAAGCTTCATTAAGAGTAAAAATGAATGTTGAGGGAATTTTTGAAGTTATACATCATGTATTGGTGCATAACTATGCATTAAATCGAAAGGAATGAAGCCACTTTCATCACTCACAGAGGAAAATGAGTAATGAAAAAGGTAAAGTAATAGAAGAAATGATCTCTTCAAGAATGAGACCAACTGATTCATATCGATATATGTCACATAATGTTGGTGGAGAAGAACATGTTGGGCATACTTTGAAATACCATTTGAATTTTATTAACCGTTTGAAGATGAAGGCAATTGAGAGTGATGATGCACAAACAATTGTTGATATGCTATATCAACAAGATGTTGAAGAAGATGACTTCTATTTTAGGGTGAAATTGGATGAAAATAGCAAGTTGGTTAATGTGTTTTGGAGGGACTCGATGATGAAAGAAGACTACAACATTTATGGTGATGTTGTAGTCTTTGACACAACGTATCGAACTAATCGATATAATCTCATTTGTGCACCATTCGTTGGAATCAACAATCATTGGAAGAACACAATGTTTGGGTATGCATTTTTATCTGATGAGAAAATTGAAAGATTTGAGTAACTTTTTGAAACATTTAAGAAATCAATGGGTGGAAAATGTCCTGTTACGATTTTCACTGATCAAGATCAAGCGATCTCAAATGCAATTGAAAAGGTAATACAAAGTTGTTTAAATCATATTTTGTTATAGTCTATTCAGTACAAGTATGTGTTCAATAGATATAAGTATGTGTTTTATATATATAAGTATGTGTTTAAGTATTGCATATTTGTAAATTTGTTCAACATTGGTATTTTATTTCTTTATTGACTTTCTCTAAGAATCATATAGGTTTTCCCTGGGACAAGACATAGACTATGTCTGTGGTACCTTTACCAGAATGCTATCAGTCGATTTGGACAATTCAAATGAGACAAGACTTTTAAAAAAGCATTTAATAAATGTTTGACAGGATGTGCTAATACAAATGAGTTTGAAAAGTGCTGGCAATTAATGGTCTCAAAATATGGATTGGAAGAACACACATGGTTTGCACGATTGTATTCTTTGAAAGAAAAATGGGCTACTACACTAAGTAAAGACTTTTTTTCAGCTGGATTGTTATCTTCTCAACGAAGTGAGAGTACAAATAATGTCATTGGATTCAACGCAAAAAAAAAAAACAACAAGTTTGATAGAATTTTTTGGTATCTAAAAGGACACCATAAAACGTTGGCGAACAAGAGAACAACTTGATGAATTTCAATGCTCAAAATCAAATCCAACATCAGTACTCCCATTGACTGGAATGTTGAAACACGCTTCTGAGGTATATACGTTATCTCATTTCAAGGATTTTGAGGCTAAATTTCTGAAATCTATATCAACAAGTTCTGTCATTGTCTTTCTTGATGACAACATGATGGTTTATGACATTTTGTATGATGGTGAAGGATCACATCGTGTTACATTTGATTGTCGAAATATGTTGATCACTTGTGACTGCAAAAAAATTGAAGAATGTGGATTGTTGTGTTATCATTGCTTAAGAGTGCTTTATATTCATTCTGTAACAAAGATACTTGAGTCTTACATCCTTAAAAGATGGACAAGGTATGCAAAGTCGGAAATATGGGAGAATTTAAACAAAGAACAACAGTTACCTGACAGTAGGAATGGATCCATACTTTGGCGTCATGAGATGATACAGAAGCATTATAATCTTGTATTGAAAAGTGAACATTGTGAATAAGCAAAAAAGATTGTTGAAGACGGATATAATAGAGATTGTGTTGTTATTCATGGAATGTTGAGTTCAAGAGATTCTATTGATCAGTACAATCCTTCTACTGATTCATGTTCAACAACTAATATTGTTTTGGATCCTACACGATCTGTTACAAAGGGGAGAGGACAAATGATCAATGGACATTCTAAAAAGAAAAAAAAAAGGACAACTGATACATCAAATCAAGAAAAGGAGTTTGGAAGCAAGACTCCTAATCTGCATTTATTTTAGCAACAAAATATTGGAAGATTGATATTCAGATTGCGTTTATTCTTCGCGGTAAACTTTCTCTTCTACTATATTTTGTGATCGGTATATTTACTATACTTCCATACTTGTTATAGTGATGTTTTTCTTTTTTGCAGGCAGTATGTTTGCTTAAAGAATGTGCAGAAGATGAAGAAAGAGGAAATGAAGAAGATGATCAGCTTGAGGTTGTTGGTCTTAAAACATTCTGTATTCTTGGACTTCATGTTTGATTCAATGTTACTGTAAGATCAAATCAATGTAGAGGAGATTATGTGTTACAAATGACTAGGAAGTTGCATGGAGATTTTTGAAACGATCATGATATTCTTAAATAATTGTTTTCTTGATATTTTAATTGTTAAAACGCATAGAAAAAATAGAATACAAAAACCCATACTTGAAGGTTTGAAAGACATACTTATATATTTAAAAGACATACTTATTGTTAAATTCGGTAAGAAGGTACAAATAATATTAATGTTAATATTAAAACTACTAAATAATTGTTTAATATTAATATTAATATTGAAAAATATTAAATAATTGTTTTCTTGATATGTTAATTGTTAAAACAGATGAAAAAAATAGAATACAAAAACGCATACTTGAAGGTTTGAAAAACATACTTAGATATTTAAATGACATACTTATTGTTAAATTCGGTAAGAAGATACAAATAATATTAAAACAGTGAGCGCCACCCGGTACGGGTCACACGGCGCCCGGCCAGGTGGCGTATTGTGTCCATCCTGTGAGATCGACCTGGTCCGGGTCACAAGCGCCTGACAAATTCTTCCCTACACTCAATTCCTAATATTAAAAAATATTAAACAATTGTTTGATATCAATAGTAATATTGAAAAATATTAAATAATTGTTTTCTTGATATTTTCATTGTTAATATTGAAAAAAAACGCATACTTGAAGGTTTGAAAGACATACTTATATATTTAAAAGACATACTTATTATTAAATTCGGTAAGAAGATACAAATAATATTAATGTTAATATTAAAAAATACTAAATAATTATTTAATATTAATATTAAAAAATATTAAATAATTGTTTTCTTGATATTTTAATTGTTAAAATAGATGGAAAATAGAATAAAAATAATAAGAATCTATCAATTTCCTTGGACTAACAACTGCAGACACTATTAATGTTGCATCATAATTTAGCAATCATCATAAGAAACCACATCTTAAGAATTCAGTACCACAATTCATTTATTAATATGAGAGTAACCATATCTCAAATTTCTAAAGGAGTTGAGAACATGCATCATTTGTTCGTCTCAAGAACACAACAAAAAGGAATATACTTGAAGGTTTAAAAGACATACTTATATATATATATATATATATATATATAAGATATACTTGTTACTAATCTTTCTTTCTTTTTCCCTTTTGAATGGCCTATGCATCCTGACACACCATATAAACTCTAATATTGAAGTCACCTAACATGGATTAAAAAGTTATTGAATTCACCTACAAATGTGCAGCAACATACTTGTATATAAATATTGTACTCTTAATCCATGTGCAACAACATGTGCATCATAAAATCAACAAGTATATCAGAATAAACCAACTATATAATTGCCCTTAAAATGATAAACCAACAAGTTTTTCAAGACCTAATGAAAAAGTTATAATCAGAACACTTAATCTTTCGCTCTTTTTCCTCTTAGTGACATCTTCATCTTTCTTTCTTTTACCACATGTCTCAATAAGTTGTGGTTTCTTCAAAGAGAATTTAGATATTTTTCTTACCATCACATCCTTGAACTCATTTATGTCACTTAAGACAATTCGAACTAAATATTCAGCCCTTAACAATCGTCGTATCATAGCCTTCAAAGAATAAAATTAAAATACTCAATATAAGCAAGAAACTAGTTCTCAAAGAATCAAAACAACAAAACATATTAAAAATCTATACCTTGCCTAAGTCCGGACTTTCATAGACATTCCCTTCAAAAATTTCCATATGGTGCATAAGGAACACACCATAATCTAGATCTTTGCTGTATTTTTTTTGCCAATTGAAGTTGACGTTCTCAAAAACACATTTAAGAACATCATCTGCTTTTGTGTGATTAACCTCCCCAAGGAACACAGACATTTGATTTTGCTACATAAAAAACAAATATATAAATAAACTGTCAATAAATAGCTAACTTACCATAAAATATTAAGAAAATAGAAAAATACATACCACTTGTTGAACATCATTGATGAACGATTCTGGATATGTATGCTTCCTATTATCTAGATAATGCATTTTTCCTTCGATCAAATTACCACAACACCAATATAATGACCATGCATATGGATTGACACAAAGAACTATAATTTCATAAGCAAACAACAGTTCATAAACATAATAAACAATTCATAAAAATAATAATAGTACTGTGTTGTTTCTTACCATATCAAATTCATCCAACTTTGCATTATTCAAACAACACCACCGTTTCCAACATCCTTTAACACTTTTTTCACTTTCTTCAACATTTTTGCCATCAACAATCCTATTCAAATAAATCTTTTGCAAAACAAAAAGAAGTTGTAATGTTATTCATATAAATTTAAATTCAATCATAATTATATGCAGAAATCACATACTTAGGTGGATAGATCACATACTGAAATATGTAAAAGGCATACTTGAATAATGCAAGAGGAATACTTATACTTAAATTCAGTAAAAAATTCACATATTTATGCTCAGGAATCACATACTTATATTAAGAAATTACATACTTAAAGATGTAAGAGACATACTTATACATAAATTTAAATTTAGTCATAAAATCACATACTTATGTACATAAATCACATATTGAAATATGTAAGAGACATACTTGAATAATGCAAGATGAATACTTATACTTAAATTCAGTAAAAAAAATACACATATTTATGCTTAGGAATCACATACTTATATCAAGAAATTACATATTTAAAGATGTAAGAGACTTACTTTAACTTATACATAATTCAGTCAAACATTCACATACTTGTAGGCAGAAATACCATACTTAAAAATTTTTACAAAACAAAAAGAAGCTGTAACGTCATTCATATAAATTTAAATTCAATCATTCTTGTAGACAGAATTCACATACTTATGTGCATAAATCACTTACTTAAAAATGTAAGAGGCATACTTATACATAATTTTAAATTCAGTCATAAAATCACATACTAATGTGCAGAAATCATATACTTATGTGCATAAATCACATACTTAAAGATATAATGTTAGACTAGTTTCATACATACATATATAAGATAAATACATACTTTTAATAAATACACTTACGGTATGTCCCAAATTAAAAATAAAGTATTTACGTTGATGTGTAGTATTTAATATCAATGCCCACACATCAATAATACTTGTGTAGATCTGTTGAAATGTATTCAGTGACTGTATTTATTCAAATGAAATGGTAGTAGTACTACCATATTTGAAGACAAGTTCACTAAAAAAAAAAGAACAAAAAAAAAACATGAGAAAACTGAAATAAATATATAAATTTCAAAAATACGAAACACTATAATTAACTTGCTTTTTTTAAACTGTTGTCTGTTTGATAAAAGCAATAATCAATCACTTCTTTCTTCTCACTCTCCAGTTTAGAAAACAATTTTCTATTCACATTCAAAAATGTGCAAATATATCCAACTTCTTCCCCTAAATTAAGAACAACAGCTGTTTCACCCATTTTCTCCTTTTCCCGATCATTTCTTTTCAAACTTACTGATGTTACCTTTTGAATCTCTTCAATCAAAAGATCTTCAAACTCATCTTCTAAAGTATCATCCACTTTAGTCACTTTTGGAGTTAATAATTCAAATGTAGGCATATCATCTGAGAACTTCTTACTCTTCATCGCCAGAAAATTCTCTACTATATCATCTATGCATTTTTGCACTTTTGGATCAGCAAAAAATTCTTGACTTCCAGTAGGCAAATCGGAAGAAGTTGAAACATATTTGTCCATCAAATTCTCACTTCTAGCTTTCATCAACTCTATCATATGAAAGTTTGAAACAACATAAATGTCTCTCTTTAGGAGAAGCAATGTCTTATGGACAACATCATACAATGGAAAGATAATTACGTTATAATATATAAATGGAAACAAAATGGAATACTTTTAATAAATATATAAATAACTTACATCTTTGGTCGTGTCGTGGATTGTTTTATCATTTAATTCCACCTTTGGTATAAGGAATTTAATGAAATTTCTTTCTTCAGGGATATCTTCATCACCAACTTTCTCTTCAACATGAGTCTCCTCTTTCTTATCACCTCCAATCCCGTCTTTCTCAATTGTTAATTCTTCATTACTCTCTTTCCCACTTATTGGGTAGTACTCTACCCATTCACCTTGTCCATACTTACCTGATTTTACTTCATTTTTCATTCTTTTCCTCAACTTCTCATTGTCCCAATGTTGGATCAATGGTAATGTGCAGGGCTCAACCTTTCCTTACCACTTCATTCTATGGAAATAAATAATCTGAAAGGCCAAAACACAACCACTTATGTTCGTTTGACAATGATTTCGATTGTAACTGTCAACAACGACACATAGCTTCTTCAGAACGTAATCACACCAATCAAAATCACATATTTTATCCACATCCCTGATTGAATTATACACATTGAAATCCACAAGTCTGTTTGTTGTAGGAGTAAGAAATGTTGACAGGCTATACAACGTAAAATACATTTGAAATCCTCACCCCCTCTTTCAAATCCTCTAACATCAGCTTATTCAACCTATTAAGAGGTGTCTTCACATCAATATCAAATCTCTCTTTCAACATACCTAACTCAACACTCTTGTGATTTCTTCCAAGTTCTATTATTTTTTTACCCTTCCTAGGTAAAAGAAATATATCACATATATCATTTGATGTGACTACAAAACTCCTATTTGGGCTGATTGATAGCATTCTACTGGTTCCATTGAAATTATTTGTAAGCCATTTCATGATATGACCAGGAATATAACTATCAAGCTTCAACTTTAGCAAACCACCAAAACCTATACTCACTACATCTTCATTTTGCTTCTCATTAAGGCTCTTAACAACATGACAAAGACTTTGAGATCTGCAGTGAGCTATAAAGTCTCTACAAATAAAGACAACATATGCAGAAATCAAAAATACAAATCACACAAATAACATACTTATATTCAAGAATCACATACTTATGTGCAGAAATCACATACTTAAACTTAAATTCAGTCAAAAATCACATACTTATGTTCAGGAATCATATACTTATATCAATAAATCACATACTTAAAGATGTCAGAGGTATACTTTAACTTATACTTAAATTCAGTCAAGCATTAACATACTTGTAGGCAGAAATCACTTACTTAAATAATGCTAGATGAATACTTATACTTATACTTAAATTCAGTCAAAAATTCACATACTTATGTTCAGGAATCACATACTTATATCAAGAAATCACATACTTAAAGATGTAAGAGGTATACTTTATACTTATACTTGAATTCAGTCAAAATTCACATACTTAGGAATCACATACTTATGTTCAGAAATCATATACTTAATGATGTAAGAGACATACTTGTCGGCAGAAATCACATACTTAAAGATGTAAGAGGAATACTTATACTTATATTTAAATTCAGTAAAAAATTCACATACTTGTGGGTAGAAATCTCATACTTAAATGATGTAAAATGAATACTTATACTTATACTTCAATTCATTCAAAAATTCACATACTCATGTTCAGGAATCACATACCTATGTCAACAAATCACACACTTAATATTGTAAAAGACATACTTTAACTTATTCTTACATTCAGTGATAATATCACATACTTAAATTCAGGTATCACATACTTATGACAGCAAAACACATACTTATATTTAAAATCAGTGAGAAAATAGGAATAATTACCTATTATTTTCTTCATTGGCAATCCCCTTTTCATCTTTTTCTCCACTTAACTTGAGTTTTTTCCTCATTTTTTTCCCTTCCTCTTTCTTTTTATCTTTTGAAACTTCTAAGATAGTTTCTTTTTGTTGTGGATTATTTCCTGTAGCCACAATGCCAAATCTTGTCCGTTTTGATTGTCAAGGTGAATCTAGAACAATTATATTTTGTTTCACCATAATTGAAAAGATTACCTTATAAAACATCGAAACAAAGAAACATTACTTCAACAAGTAGAAAACACATTTGGTTCAAAAACATCAAAAAGTAAAAAGATCAACAAACGAAAGGAGAATACCAGCAAATCAATAAAAAAACTGGTATTTCCACTTGCGACAGAAAACGTGATATAAAGTTATTCATCTCTACAACAATAATTATTCCTAGTTTTCAAAATTAGTATAGATCATCTTCCATTTAAAATTCTTACTAAATTCCAAAATCAACAAGAATATCTCCTCCAAGTAGCATGAAAAAAAGACACCCTCTCTTGGATTTAAAAACTCCCACATTTTCAAAGATTCTTCTTCCTACAACTATTTGTAGTTATAGAAATAGAGGTCAACAAAATCGGTACTCATCACAACACACAATAAAAATCCAACAAAGAAATAATCAAGAAAACACGAACCCATCATCTTCTCAATTCTAACACATCAAAAATCCCAATCAAAAACAGAAACGGAATCTCTGATCGATCAGAAATTAAAAATGTGTACCCATTACCAAAATCCCACAGATCAAAAACCAACAATAAAAAAAATTTCTTCAACCAAAAAGTGTAAAACTAATATCATCGATATGAACATCAGTTTCAGACAGCAAATTAACAATTAACAGAAGCCATCAATTGACCTTGTCACGACATTCAAACACACTAAATCATGATTGACAGATTTTCTATTTACCTAAGAACTTTGAAAACAACAAAACACATAGCATAGAACAAATTCATAAATGTTCTAATAGGAATGACTATTAAGTGTTTTGATGAGATATGTAAAAATGATAGTTAGTTTTTCGATAAGTTTCACTTGTCATCAACATGCCAACCAGATCATCACTATGCAGAATTTTAATAAACACTATGAGTTTTTTCTAACATACTAATTCGATTGGGGAAAATTAGCAAAACTCACCAGATCTACTCTGGTGTGCGACGGAAGTGCGATGTGCGGCGGATGTGCGACGTGCCTGAGAAAGACGTGCCGTGTGATAGAATGTTGGGCCTCCTATTCCTAAATGGTGTATGGGCTTGTGGATAGTGTATTGGGTTTGCTAAATGGTATATTGGGTTGGATTATATTTTTTGGGTTGGGTTTTGTTTTGGGCCTGGATACTGGGTCAAATAGATCCATCTCACGGAAGGAGATCCGTGAGACGGTCACACGTGAGTTTTTGCGTAAATTGACAATGTGGGTGAAGACCCATTCATGACCTGAGAAAATATTCAAAGATTTTGTTTACATGAATAAATTGATATAAAGTATTTTTTGGATTATTGTGGAGAAATTGTTGCAAGTTTACATCTTTCCAGTTTAGAAGAAATTGTGGATAATATCTTTGAAAAATTCATATCAATAGAATGGTATGGTGCTTGGAATATTATTCTGCGGAAGGATATATGCGATTAAAGCATTGACAATTAGGAATGATAATGAGCGGTTTTGGGATATTATTTTAAAATTTTGGTATGGGATGAGGATTTTTCGTTCGGAAAACTAATACGTGGGGATTCAGATTCCCTAAATTTATTTTCTACAAGCTAAAATTTATAACTTTTTTAGATAATTCTCAAGAAATAAATATTAAAACAACATTTAAACAACTTATAAAATTATTATGAATATATTCATTATTAACTTCCCAAAAGAACTAATTTAAGATAAACATATTAATTATTTATATGTATATATAATATTAAAAACAGGAGGAATGGGGAATCCCCGTTTTATACAAATGAGGCAGATTTCAGGGTTGAAGATTGGATGGGGGCATAAATACGTCCCTATAATGTTGAGATTGTGAATCACCATCCCGTTTCATTCCTAATTCGACCATAGAATCCCCTTTCCATTAACTTCGATACGTGATGGAATGGTTTTTCGTGGAGAAATTGACATCCGTATTGACAACACTATGATTTCTTGTTGTAGTTTGAAAAATCTACCACAAAACTTGTATATGCATTAAGAAGAAATAGGATGATGAGATTCAACTAAATTTAAATTTCAAGAAAAATCAAATTATGATTGCATGTAAACAACTTTGGAATATTTTGGAGAAAATGTTGCCAAGTTTAGAAGAAATTGCCATTAATATCACTAAAAAGTCCATTGATATTAAGTTGAGAATGGTATGGTATATGGATCTTATTTCACAAAAGGACACTCAAAACGTCAACAACACTTCATATGGATCATAACATTATGATCATTGACAACTTGATAACACTCTGCCCAAAAACATTTTCTTATTATTTTATAACAATAATCTATAAATCTCGAGTTGAGATGGAAGAAAGTTATTATAGGTAATAAATTAGATATATTTACTATAATTTGAATATTAATTCATCCATGTTGAATATGTGAGCTACGAAATGTTGACTTTAGACCAAGAGATAGGCAGGAACATCATGAAAGGTTCAATAATCCATCTCATGCTTGTAGTTTTGGGCATACACCAGAACTAGGTTTTGCAAGTGAACCTGTAAAATAAAAGCAAAAAATGGAAATTAATTTGACAAACCATATATGTGTTATACCATGAAAACAAGAAAAGATAAAAAAGAGTTACAAAAATCTGGTAGACAGGGTTGTTTGGTTGCTGGATCTTCCTCAAACTTAGGAGGAACTTGTCCATACACCATCTCACAACTCATGTCTTCAAAATCTACAAAACAAAAAATTTATTGGTGAACAATGGTATTTGGATCATAATCAGATAATTCAAATCCCAAAAAATAGAGTTGATGGACGTACTTGGGATCATGGTTAATGGAAGGCCAAACTCATTGGTGAAAAAATCTTGTGTTGGTATTTTGCACATGTTAACGCACATTCCTACACAACCACTGTTCTCCAAATACCTGCATATCAGATTTCAAAACCATCAATTCAAACATATTTATTTAAAGAACAACATGATAACAAATTATCAAACCTAATATATAACTAAACATTACTCATAACTTATATATATGCTGGAAATAATCATTGTATAATTTTTCACCCAAAACATTTACTAAAAATGGAAGCTATCTATCAAACAATATAAATAAAGTAAAATGTCGGAGGCAGCTAGTACGATTTTTGAAGGTAGAAAGACTGTCATTTTTTGCCCAAATCATCTCATCATCATTTTGTTTTGTACTTATTCACAAATTTCTATCATAATTTCAAACTATAATAACTAATTTATTTCTAATCAATTTTTAATGTATAATTTATCAAATTAATTTATTTTTCATAATCTTTAATAGGAGTTGGTATTCATAAACTTAAACTTTGGATCAGAGCTCCTAATAATTATTCCTTTAAAACATTTTGTAAAAGCTTATGACAAGTTTCAAAACTTTGAAGTTATATCCAACTTATTCTAAAATAAGCAGTTGAAAATGTTTGAATAAAGTAAGACAGTGGAGCTCCTATAATGTTCGAAATAACACTTTACAAATATTATTAAAAAAAAAAAAATTTAGTTTGAATGAATTTGTGAAAAAAAAAAAATCTTATTTCATAAATAAAATAAAATCTCCTTACTTTTTTACGTATAAAATCTTATTTTATTGTAAGATGAAATAAATTTCTTTCAAAATTGTTTTCAAATACTATTAGAGAGCGTATAAACTCTTAGAAATGATAGAAAGAAGTAATAAGTTTAGTCAAACATCCACTTAGTCAATAAATAACATCATTTTAAATGTATAGAACTGATAACAATTTGTTTTTTTTTTTTTAATTATTGGAGGAAGTATATAGGTATTCTGAATTTCATAAAATCACATTATAATATAATACCTACATCACAAGGGCAATGAAGTAATTATGAGTAAAGCATGTAATACAAAAGTAATATGTATATATGTATAGAAAAGGGGGAAGTAGGTAAGAGTACCTGCATTTCTTTATAAGGACTCCACTTTTTTGCTTAACTCCGTTTACTTCCACCTCCATAACCTACTGAATTGCCCATTTTTCAGATATATATACAATTTTAACAGAAGAAGTATTATAATTAATTAAGGAGGAATATTGTTAGATATATAGAATGTATAAAAGTAAAAAAGAATATACCTGAGAAGGGCCAACCAACCAGTGGAAGAAAGGCACTGTTAATAAGGCGTTGAACTCTGCTGCCCACTTTGTCGGTGGAAACAATTTTCTAAACTGCATATTAATGTTTTTATTATTTAATTTTACAAAAAGAACATTGTGGGCTGGTTTGCCCGAGAGGTTAAGGGGGAAGACTTAAGATCTTCTGCACATAAGTGCGCATGGGTTCGAACCCCATAGCCAGCAAGCAATATGATGAGTTTTTATTTTTTTAATTAGGCAATTCAAACAGCAAGATTAATTGTTTCTTATCAAATATAACTAACTGTACACACCTTCAAATTAGAAGCACATGAAAAAAGGCTTAGGATGTAATTGAAGAAAGTTGGAATATTATATTAATTGTGTTATTTGATATAATACTCTGATGATAGAAAGAATGGGACATACTTGAGCAGGGGCACCAGGAGGAAGCATAGAGAGAAGGACCTCTCGCACAACTTGCTGCTGCTGCAAACGGGTCCTCCCTTGCATTACTCTCTTAGACACATCAACAAACGACTCGTAATCATAATCCAACAGCCCCTTCTTCTTCGTCTGCTCATCCCCCCTTGCAAATTTCTCCATCTTCCTGGCAAACAGACTCATGAACACCTTCTCAAACACCCCGTCATTGTACTTGGTCTTCTGCCCCATCGGCGCCGGCTCTCCTGACGCCTCCGCGATCCCACATCGGACGAAATGCCTCTGTCTCTGCACACACCAATGGCTCATCGATGGGAAACTTACAACAGCCATTAATGACTTCTTACTCAAATCTGGTAGACAAGTTTGTGCGTTTATGGCGTGTGGTGGTCTTTTGTTTTTGGTATTCTTATCGGGACAGTGAATTGAGGGCCATTCCCTGTCCACTTAACACTCTTGTTAGCCTCTAATATATCAATATTTTCATTTATGTCAACGTTCGTCCTATTTATTTCATATTTATCATCTAATATTTAATAATCAAATGCAATTGTATATTATCTTAATATTAAATAATCTTTTAATTTTTACATTAATAAAAACTTGTATATTTTAACGTTCTATTTATATCACTATAAATAAATTGTGTTTGATTATATTAGAAAATTAAAATACAAACGATAACAAATTCTCTATATAACTTGAACTATGAATTGGAAAGTTAATATTGGAAATATGAGATAGTTATAAGTGATCAATTAGCAATACAATATTGTCATATTGAAAGACTTTCTTGAATACAACAATTATAGTTGAAATACTCTACTGATTATCTTTGAAATAAATTAAAATGTTTAATCCATTTAATCTAATATACAACATTTCTACATGAACATTATTTTAGATAGCTATACTGTAATGAAAATTGCAATTTTAAAACACCAACACTAAACAGACGAGATATCAAGAAACATCAATTTTTAATGTGGTACATAGTAGTAGTATTAGTAGTAGTGGTGGTAGTATAAAAGTAGTTAGTAATAATAGCAGCAGCAGCAATAGTAGTAGTAATGGTATAATAGTAGTAGTAGTAGTATTAGAAGTAGTATAAAAGTCCAGGTGCAGTATAAGAAGCAGCATACTTAGATGACAAAGTGTAAATACCCAAAAAATATTTTCAAACATAGGGTAGAAATACAGATTAAGAAAAAAGAGAAGATGTAGAAAGCATGCAGGCACAATCCAGCAACATGATCTCAATTCTCAAGTTTCTTAATCAGGATTTATTCCAAGCATCTCAATGGAAATGGGTCAATCTAACATGTTTCCGGTTTGTCAAAATATATATGAGACAGCAATGCTATTTAAAAGCTGCAATTTCTAACAAGTATTCCAGACAATTAAACCTCATCTCATTCAAACAGAACAAGTACAACTGCTCGCAAAGACAAGACATCTGCTGACTCAGAAATTCTATTCAGCAGCTTCCACAGGCTTCGGTGCCTTGGCTTCTTTCAACTTCTCCAATGCTGATATACGTCCATCAAGATTTTCATAAACGCTATTCATCTATATGAAAATAATAAAAATAACATATCAAACAAAGCATATTATGTTACTTTTTTGGAAATAATCTCAAATCCTCATTTCCCTAATTAACTCTGGAATGCTAATTCTCAATTTTACCACAGTATTAATTAGCTAGTGAAACATAATAAATAAATAAAAAGAGGATAAATGAGTATGGATTCAACTTGACAGAGTTGTTAGGGTGTTGAAAACATGCATGAGAAATCCAAGAGGTTTCTAGTTGGTTTGTTGATTGCCATGAAAATTGGGTGGTTCTCACTATAATAAGTTATTTTTTACTGCATATTGGAATAACTAACAGAACAAGATAACTCTATGAAATTCCAACTCATATTCAACACCTTGCTCATTTGCTCATTTTCTAAAATAATTTGCAAACTATAGGCATCTCCTTTTGTCTTGTCATTATAACTCTACAGCTGGTCCATATTGAACCAATCCTTATATTGGCAATGAGCTGATTGATAGAATCATTTTCAGCTAGATAGTTGTGCAAATAAAAGGAATGATTTTGAATACCTAGCGCTCAAACTTTTGACTCGTGCTGCTTTCTAACATTCTTAGCAAGAAAGGAGTGACATGATGTATAGGAAACCATATATAGTCATAGAGGTGTAGAGGTGAGAGGGATGATTGAGCTGCGCGCCTCTTGAATATGAAGTGCAAAACCCCCCAAAAAAAATGAAAAAATAAATCCAAAAAAAGGAAAGGTGTGGATACTTTGCAAAACTTGACACTTTAAATTGCTGGAACCATATTAAATGTCCAGAAGTTACGACCATTCTTATGTTTCCCTCAAGAGAAAAAAAAAATGTCTTTAGAAATCTTAAAAGAGTTCTTATGTATGTGTTTGGAGTTGGAGGGCGGTTTGTGAACAAGAGGTGTGCCTGAGGCGCAGGAGGAGCTGAAAGGCTTGTGCCTCAGGCGTGCCTCTAACAACTATGTACTGGACAATGGAATCTGCCATGTCCAATTATATGTCTCAGGAGGTTGTCTTATTCCAAAGACCAAGTACTTTTCTTGGAGCAGCTCATAAGTTTGCAGTTCTCTTAGAATTTTCAGATGGGGTGACTACTCATCATGACATATGTTGCTTGTGTGAACACTTGACTTGACCAGAAAATAGAAAGGGAGGACAAAAGACATGAAGAATGTAGGAAAAAGAAGACAACAACAGCAAAAAAGAGGGAAAAAAAGGTCATGCAAAGACGAAAAATAATTGGGAGGTTGATGGAGTAGATGGTGAAAACAAAGCTGCCTGCATGCGAAGCAACAAAGGAGCTATCAATGAAAAGAGCCATATTTTGGTCTGTTGAAAGCTTTTTTAAGAAACAAAAAAGCCCTAGGTTCTGTTTTGAAGTAGTCATTGTTTTAACAAGCTTGTGGTTTTCTAGCAACAGAACTGATGCACACTGAAGGATTCAGATGTAATCAGGCGAACCTTTTTCCAATTTTGTATTCTCTAAAACAAGCACAAAAGAGTCAAGGCGCACCTTGGGGTGAAAAGGAGCTAGGAATGCACCTCAGTGCACGCCCCTAGGCACATCGCCCGTGTGACTTTACAGAAATGATTTGCATATTAACTAACAACTGTATGGATAATATTAAATCAAACAGCACCTTAAAATTCATTAATATGCACTAAATTTCTCCCTTCTAGCGACAAACAGCACCCTAAAATGCAGAAAGGCTCACTATTGTTGACACCAGGAAGCATTTAAATAGTCAAACATATGAAGCTATTATATCCAGAATGCCATGAGAAGAGATAGCACTCATTGTGTCAAACGATAATGAGGAGTAATAGCACTCAATGTGTCTAAAAAAAAAAATGAAGCTAGATGACAGTAAGAGAAGTGATAGAAGCTACATAGATCGTTTCCTCTAAGCTACACAGACTGATTGCACGCTTCGTCGCAGAAACACCATAAAGTCAGGGACTAGATTCAAGTGATCGACCCTAAGTAGCATTATAATGATGGAAACTAAACAGACACACTTAAAAGGCTTAGATCATTGCCCACATGTACCATAACCAACAACTTTTCACTTCACTTCAATGGAATGAATTTATGAGATATCTAGTCTAGACTCTGTGAAGGTCCAAATCATGAAAAACCAAAATTAACTAGTACTCTAGCAAAACCCAGTTTGACACCATTTTCCACAGCCTCAACTAAACATAGCACATCATGTTCTCAAATTCTACAAATTATTTTCTTAAAAATTCACAAAGCAAAAGCCGAAGGCGAAATTTGATTCTATATTCCACTTGCATCTTGTCGATTATCAAACATTATCAATAACACCCAAATTCATCCATACAACTTTCTTTCCAGCTTCAACCCTAACATGTTTCTTCTAATCAGAAGTTAAATGTTCAATACAATTATAACTGACTTTACCTATTCAAAATTCACTATGGAAAATTCATTTCTAAGAACCAATCGAGAGAAAACAAAATTGGAATTTATTTCAACACAAAAGAAACAGGAATAGAAAAAAAGGGATAGAATAGAAAACCTGTTGAGAAATGGCGTGGTGGGCAACTTTATAATCCTTCTGAAGATAGTAGAGGCCGGCGGCGGATGCTAAGGCGGCGCCGGTGAAGAAGGACGCCAATCTCACTCGCAGCACATAACCCATTCCTCTATTCCGTTCGATTTCAGAGATCTGAATAGTGCAATTGATCAATTCTCGGTTCTGAAATTTTCACCGCTTTAATTTGTTCCTCACAGAGAGAGAGAGAGAGAGAGAGAGAGAGTTCAAAGTCTAAACAAATTGAACTACTGGGCCTTATTCTCTGTGTTAAGGGCCCAAACAAGTTCTTAATTAATATGGGATTAATATGGGCTTGGGCCCGTTTATGTTCAATAACAGTATTTCCATTCTGTTAATCAACAAAATTAGCTTGCTACTGGAATTGGGCTTTTTTAACAGAATAGTGTGAATAAAAAAAATTATTAATGTTTTGTGGTGTTTGTAAAAGAGTGTATCAGAGATTCTTTAATTTGGCAATTGTCGCCCTTCCTATAGGCGACTTCTATTTTTTTTTTTTTTTTTAAATATATTTTGGAGAGTGTCGCCTTTGTTATAAGCGATTGCCTTTTTTTTTTTTTTTTTTTTTGGTAAGTCATTTCTCATTTCTTCAAATAAAGACTGACCTCTATAATTATGGGATTCAAGCTTGGTTTTTTTCATTTCATTTTTAGTTTTAAATTCTTTTTATATAAGAGTTTCTCAATTTCTTATTTTTTGGTAATGAAAAATGAATATGTAGTTCAAGAAGTATGTGGCCTGTCCGTATGCTAAAACTTAGGCCTGGATATTAATACTTTTTAACTGAAGCCCCATTACTGATTTTGAGTGTAAGTCTACTAAATATTGTTTCTGTTATTATTTTTATTACTGGTATTATTATATTTCTAATTACTAGTATTATCATATTAATAGTCAAGTTACAATTTCTCAAATTGATCATTGATTTGAAGTTGTAGAACCAAAAATATTACCTGATATGTATAAACATGTTATATTATATAAACAAAAATATTGCATAGTATTACTTAACAAATTATAATTTTTTCAAAAATATTACATGATCAAAATAAAATATTACTTATGAAATTAAAATATCTCAAATTAATAATGGATTTAATTAGAACTTTTAAACCAATAATATTACATTTTATGTGTAAAAGTAGTATCCGATTCACACAAAATTATTATACAATATTACTTGTCAAATTATAATATCTCAAAAATATTACCCTATACACATAAAAATATTATGTGATACAAACATATTACCTAACATACATAAAAATAATTCATGGTCTATGTTGATTGGAGCCCTGAACAGATCAATCCAACTCATTTTATGGAATAAGATTTATAAGACGGTTTCATAATGAATTTAATTATCAATCCACAAATAAAGATTAACTTGTAAAAAGTTGATTTAATTTATGGATATAGAAATGAATCTCTTGACGAAATGTATTGATAAGACAGTCTAATAAGTTATTTTTGTAAAATTTAGAAGGATGAATATTATAACATATAGTTTAAACTTTAAATTAGAAGTATACGTTGCATATAAGTGATCCAAACATTTTAAATAGATTTATTTTTGGTTAATGTTTTCTTAATATTATCATGTATCGTACTTCCATCTAATCAGGCCAACCCAGCATAATGCAGCCGCCACCACCTAACCCCAGTCCGGGTCAATCACAATGTCTACGGCCCACCCAACAGACACAAAAACTGCAACCTTTCTTTTTCTTACTAGTTTCTTTCGTTATTTAATGATCAACAAAATTAGGTTTAAACTTTAAACTAAGACACAAAGGATATGAATTTTCTATCTGAAAAGGTTTGATTGTTTAGTTGTCTACGACCGCTTAAAACGTATTGACAGTAACAAATTATCAGCGATTTTGCATATAATTATCAAAAAAAAATTTATGGCATTGATATATAAATTATATTGCTTTGACATTTAAATCATCAAACTAATTTTTTGGTCATTTTTCATCGGATTCTAACACATGACTTGAACGTGACATATTTGATGTAAGACTTTTTTGTCTGAACATTTGAGTCTTTGTAAGGCTTGAACCTGCATAAACTTTTTTTGTCCAAACATTTGAGTCTTTGTAAGGTTTGAACCTGCATTGCCTAAACAAATGACAGACAACTGTGGGAGAGGGAAAGAATCAGTAGAATACAAACCCTAGGATAAACCTCCACAATCTCAGTGAAAATAAATATGTAGTTCAAGAAGTAATGTATAATATTAACTTACTAGCATAGGGACATGTGTAGTGTACATGGGTTTAAAAAAAACATAGTAAAATTGGAGAATTTTAAATATTATTCATATTGAAAAAATATTTATGATTTTGTGTCTAAATATGATCAAATTTATAATCAATCATAATATATTATGATTATATTATTTAATTATATATATTGCATTCATAAAATAACATAAATATATTTTATTTATTATATATGTTGCTATGTCAATCAAATTATTCAATCATCCAACCAATTTCTAGTTTTTTTACTCTTATTTTTTTAAGAAAATTAATGATTAAAGTTTAAGAAAGATTCTTAAATTTTCATTTCAATTATAAGATTAATAATTCTAATAACTACTTCAACAAAACACTAAAACACATTAACAAATTTTTCATTCACAATATTTCATTAAAAAAAGCCCTGGAATTGGGGCAGATAAACTTCTTTTTTTACTTTTATACTAGTATATAGGTCCCGTGCGATGCACGGGTATATAAAAATTATTATTTTGGTGTTTTGATATGAAAATTTTGAACACAAAATAATATATTATTTGAGATTAATTTCAATATAATATGATACCCGTGTAAAACATAATCATAAAATTTAAATATTTTGAGTTTAATGTGAAAATGTCAATTTTCGAAAAAATCAAGTTCTTAATAATATTTCAATTTCATTTGGTAACTCGTGTGATGCATGGTATATAAATTTCAAGTGTTGTAATTTTTGATATAGATACGTTGACTATGTACAACAAACATTGATTATTTAGAATATCTTTTAGATATAACAAACTTTTTTTAAATATTCTTTTTCAAAAAAGTTTCATCATATCGCCATATGTAGTAGAATGTCAAATAACATTCATTCTCCAATTACATCCTCTATCAACCCCCATCCCCACCAAAGAATTTTCATATATTTGTCACTATTTTGACATGATTTAACTTAATTTCTAATATTCTCACTTAAAAACTTAAGTATGATGCTCATAGTCATAATATTATTATAAATCTTGATGATGATTTACTGAAGGAACAAACTTATAATATATTGATGGAGAATATTAAATAAGTGTTTCACTATATATTAGAATGTATTAATTTCATTTTCCAATCAATACTATGCACATTTTTTAAGTTTGCATCCTAAATTTTTTTTTTCTCCTATCACAACTCATACTACACGTTTTGTTACTTTTGCAACCTCCGACCAATATTTTCCGGCGAAAAAATGCCCACATGATTTTTATGTGCTAATTGAGGGTTATTTTCGTTATTTTCTAAGTCATTAATTAACACCCCCCTCCAAAACGAATTTTGCCCTAATTTTTCCCACATTTTTTTTGCAAATTGTTTTAGCGGATGAAGATTAACAATGGGGTTCAAACAAAAAATTAGACCTTTTTACCATTGAAAATAGTTGATGAATCAAATGTACTGATGTCTTAGAAGTCCAAATGACAAAAATAACCCTCAATTAGCACATGAAAATCACGTGGACGCTTTCTCGCCGAAAAATATTGACCGGAGGTTGTAATAGTAAAAAAATGTATAGTATGATGTGATCGGAGAAAAAAATAGTTTAAGATGCAAAATTAAAAAACGTACATAGTACAGGTTGAAAAATGTAATTAACCCTATTAGAATATATTTGTTGATTTTGTTATTAAAAGTCTAATTAGAGCTATAAATTGCATAAATCAAAAATATAAAAGTGTATCTTAAATTATAATAATGACTTTTTTCAGTTTGTATATTTTTTTGTTTTAGATTCCATTAAGTATTATTATTTCTTTTAAAGTTCATAGTTAGTTTTCTATTTAGATTCCATACAAAAAAAAAAATTAAGTTCATAAGTGTACTCAATTATTTTACATTTTTCAAATATTAAGATATTTTCTGGAGAACATATTAATTGTTCAAATTTATTTGTTTAATTTATTTATGCTTATATATACATCACAAATTAAAATTAATGTATTAAAATAACAAAATAGGTAAGTTGCTTGTTCTGTTATACTTTCATTTATTTGTAATATTTAAAAATATTGAATAGATTAAAAATTACTTAAAATATTTTTTGATAAAAAATAAATAAAAATGAAGTTGCTTTTATTCTAGAAATTGGTTGCGAATGACATATACAAATTTATTTAAAATATTTTAAAATAAAAAACATGTGTCATTTAATTTATTATTTAGTGTATCAATCAAACATGTTTCAACTAATTTTATATTAATCTTGAATTTTTTGATATCTCATATTGAAATGTAGTTATGCAGTCAAAGTTTACCAATTTATATATTATAAATTATATCATAATCATCAATTTATTGCTATTTTAATATTGTTAACCATATTTTTTTAGTTACTTTTTTATCTATAAAAGTGGAGTTTTTTTTTTTATTTTGTGTGTGCGTGTGTAGGTGTAAAAAAATTAGAACATTGAGAATCACAAAATGACGTTTATTTTTTTACTCAATTGGTGAGTAGTAATTAATTAAATTAAATCATATATATTAGATAATAAATTAGTGGAGAAAAATAATGCTTAAATTTAGATATATTGCAACTAAATAAGGAAAATGTGTGATTGATTAATATGAGATAATTAATGATAGGTGCAATTTCTATATGTAGAAGATCACACAAAATATATTTTCTATATTTAATAATTATCAATTATTAATATATTACATATTTAGTAAGTGAAAATGAGCGGGAATTTTTTTTCATTTCTATTTGTAGGGTGTAATTGTTATTATATATATATAGATATAGATTATCTGTGATTCTTTTTAAGTATGAGTAGGAAATAAATAAGTTTTGTGACCTAGTTCAGTGCATTTTAAATAATATGAGGCCTGTCCGTATGCTAAAACTTAGGCCTGGATATTAATACTTTTTAACTGAAGCCACTGATTTTGAGTGCAAGTCTACTAAATATTGTTTCTGTTATTATTTTTATAACTGGTATTATTATATTCTAATTACTAGTATTATCATATTAATAGTCTAAGTTACAATTTTTCAAATTGATCATTGATTTGAAGTCGTGGAATCAAAAATATTACCTCATATGTATAAACATGTTATATTATATAAACAAAAATATTGCATAGTATTACTTAACAAATTATATTTTTTTCAAAAATATTACTTATGAAATTACAATATCTCAAATTAATAATGGATTTAGAACTTTTAAACCAACCATAATGCATGCAGCCGCCACCCACCTACTCCAGTCCGGCTCATTCCACCCTGGGTTACCCCACCATCCCTGCATGTGACACGTGTCACACTTTTGTAAAAAAAAATTATTTTCCACCCAAGAACCAATTGATATGTGAATTCTTCTTTGCAAAATATTTATCAACAATTTATTTCATTTTATTTTTGTTTGCTGTTTTTCTGTTTTATTTTGTGTTTAAAATATTTGATTATTCATTTGTATTTGATTGTGTTTTGCCAAAACAAAAAATTAAAAAAAAAAAAAAGAAAATTGAAAAACAAAAAACAAACACAAAAAAGAAAAAAGAAAATTTATCATCAATATATTTCATTTTATTTATTTTTTCTTTTTTCTTTTTCTGTGCTATTTTATGTTTACAAAATTTGATTAACAATTTGTATTTGATTGTGTTTTTACAAAAAAAAAAAAAAACAAAAAAAGAAGTCTTGTGAGTTAGTGTGACACGTGTCACGTGCAGAGATGGTGGGGGTAGGGTGGAATGAGCCAGTCCCGGTCCGGGACAACCACAATGTCTACGGCCCGGATTTGGATCCTTTGCTGGGCAAAAAACCCAGCACCTTGTGCTATGTTTTTTTTTTTTTTTTATTGTTTTGTTTTGTTTTTTCTTTCTTTTGAATAATAATTTTTTCTTTTCTTTGTTATGTGATTATTTATTACATCAGATGAAATTTTTTATAATTCTCTAAGTGCGTATTATAATATAATATGTTATTGATTTTTAAAATTTTTTTATATTATATATATAATTTTTTTTATATTATTGATATATTATATTATAATACGCACTTAGAAAATTATAAAAAAATTCACTTGATGTAATAAATAATCACATAACAAAGAAAAAAAAAATATTACTCAAAAAAAAAAAAAAAAAAAAAAACCACAGCACAAGGTGCTGGGTTTTTTGCCCAGCAGAGGATCCAAATCCCTACGGCCCACCCAACAGAGACATAAAACTGCAACCTTTCCTTTTCTTACTAGTTTCTTTCATTATTTAATAATCAACAAAATTAGGTTTAAACTAAGACACAAAGGATTTCAATTTTCTATCTGAAAAGGTTTGATTGTTTAGTTGTCTACGACCGCTTAAAACTTATTGGCAGTGATGACTATAAGCGGTTTTGCATATAAATTAGCAAAAAAAACATTTGTCGCATTGATATATAAATTATATTGCTTTGACATTTAAATCATCAAACTAATTTTTTTGGTCATTTTTCACTGGATTTTGACACATGACTTGAACGTGACATATTTGTAAGACTTTTTTGTCTAAACATTTGAGTCTTTGTAAGGTTTAAACCTACATAAACATTTTTTATCCAAACATTTGAGTCTTTGTAAGGTTTGAACCTGCATTGCCGAAAAGAGTGATAGACAATTGTGGGAGAGGGAGAGATCAGTAGAATACAAACCCCAGGATAAACTTTCACAATCTCAATGAAAATCTGCCCCACATGGAATTTAAAACTACATTGTTCGGGAATTTCTCCCCATCAATATGCCCTTACCAACTAGATATGCCCCTAGGCTAATTAATAATAATACTTCTTTGAACGAATATAGATCATGATTTAGGATATATATTATAACTTCAACATTTATAAATATTTCCGGTATTAAAAATGAATAAATTAATAAAAACAAATCCTCAAAATCAAAATCCTAAACCTTGAATTTATAGCTCATGAATCAAAACCGTAAACTCCCACCCAAACTTATATTTAATTTCAATGAGAGGATACAAATGGGCAGAGGCAGCTCAGTGGTAGCCCAGGTGAGTAAGACCCAAGGCTTCCCATAATGAAGGCCCTATATAGTTATAATAATTGAGATTAAAAGAAAATTTTGAAACTTTTGAAAATACAATTTATTTAAAAACCTACAAAAGAAGAATATCCAAAGAATTCATTTACACTCTTTATGCAAAAAAAAAAAAAAAGTAGCTTAATTGGTAAAATCATAAAAGCTTGTACTATTAAATAATTTAATCAACTTGATTGGTTTTTATGATACATTGTCCAAAAAATATATTAAATAATATTTATTTATCAATGCTTGATTAGCATAATTACATAATTTATTTCTAGATAACCCAATTAAAAGTAAAATAAAGTTCGAAAAGAATATGTAAAAGAGTAATTAAGACTCTTAATTTAGCCTCGCGACTTCATAAATCAAACCCATACACTATCATTTTCATAACTCCTTTTTACTTACCTAGTTCTGACTTTCTTTTTCCTTAATTGGAAGATTGATATTGAACGAGTTTATAAAAGTTTTATTTAGTTTAGTTTTTGCTAATTCAGAAAATCTTGGGTCGCCAGCGTTCAAGAACTTAATTTAAAAAAAAAAAAATTTAATTTTTTTTATCTACTGGAAATTATTTATCACCTAAATTTGATTAAAACAAATTGCTTAGTTAATAATTTTGCATTCCCAGAAACATAAAGTGGCTAGCTTTATAATTTGATCATTTGAACATTTATTATTTAAAAATAAATAAATAAAGACTAATTTTTTCTTACTTATTACCAAGAGTCTAAAAAATGCGAGGCCTTCCTGCAATTTAAATAAGACCCACAAAAAAAAAAAAAAAAAGATAAGAATATTTTATGTACTTGACGAGGGTGGGGGTCATGTGGCTTAAGTAACCTACATTTAATGCAAGAGACTATTGGGGCTTCTTTCTTTGAAAAATTCTATACTCATTAATTCATTGTGATTTAGATACCATTTCTAACTAGTACTACACTTCTCGTTAATATTGTCTATATTCCACTAGTATTTTTAGTCATCACACTCAATTTATGTAATATGATCATCATTACATAAATGACACCGTCTAACAAAGCTAAGCATTCAATTAAAATGTGAATTAAGTGTATAGAAATGCACATAATTTTGACGGTAAAGTGTAATTAATAATAAGTCAAATTGAAGAAATATTTTTGCTGTTATCCGCCGTGCAAGAAAGTACATTGTCGTAAAATTGAGCAAAGATCTTTATGAGAAACTTGTAGCAAATAACATAATTGGCGATATATATCTATAAATGAATTGTATAAAAATATATATAGAGGAAAAGGAGAAAAAGCAGATAAATATAGTTAATTGCGTATGGGTGTAGATTCTTGAGAAAAACTTGCATCTTCTTCGCAGGAGGTTCAACCACCACCAACTTTATTTCCCTTGTCCAGCAAACTGATTTTAATGTAACACTGCATTCATTACATGTTTACGTGTCCTAAAACCCCCTCCCTTTCTCTGTCCTCTCTCTCTCCCCTCCTGATTCACCCGTGGATTTTAAGTAGCAACATTCTACATTGTCTGCATTTCCCCTATGTCCCATTAGCACTAATTACCCACACCCCATTCCCCGTTTATTCTCCTTCTCTTCTTTCCTTTTTTTGGCGGAGAAGAAGAAACAACCAGAATGTTGGCTGAATCTTGTTGATTAATCAAGGAGCAAGAGGATGAAATCAGTTATAACAATGATAGGGAGATTGGTGAATGTGATCTTGAGCTTCATCGTCTTCAGTTTGCTGGACGTGGTGGATATTATCCTCTGCTACGTCTACAAAGTTGCGGATTTCTTCATCGAGGCGGAGTGGAAGCCGTGCTACTGTTCGTCCACGATCAGCCACAGTGGCAAGATCTTGGTATCGGAGCCGGGTCAATCCAAGATTGTTCGCCTCACTCAGCGCAGATTGCAGCTGGAGGAAATCTCCGACACGCTCTACACGCGCCCCTCGCGCGTGTCCGACCTCTCCAAATCCACCATCGTGCGTTCTTCCAAGAGAACCAACCGGCGCGGCGGCGTTAGGTCGACGTTCACGGTGAACTCGACGGTGATCGAAATGCTGCAAGGGAGGATTGGAGGGCACCCTGCGCTGCCCATTCCAAGGTGGTCTGATTGTGATTGCAAGACTTGCACGTCATGGACTTCATCTTCTAAAGGAACTCTTTTTGTCAAAGTTGATGGGGCTAAAGGTAAGAATCATAACATACATGCCTTTTTTTATTATTATTATTATTTTTATCTGTGTGTGTTTCTGCTAAGCTGTCAGTTGGGTCTGCCAATTGTGAAGCGGATATTGTTTTGGGTGATTAATGAATTGAAGGTGGCATCATTTAATTCATGAATTAATTTTAGCTTTATAAAAATATCAAATGTTCGGGTCCCGTTTCGAGTTTAATTATTTAGGTTTTTTTTTTCTTTTTAATTCGAGTGATTGTTTTAAAATATTAAAGTTTTTAGTTTAAAAATAAAAAGATTTTAGAAGTCTAAGGATATCTATATTTTGAATTCCTTAAACACCATTTATTTTGAGAAGTTATTTATACTACGACTATATTTATTTTCGAATATTGATTATTCATTCTGTTTCAAAATAATTATCATTATTGTCAAGTTGTTTTGTTCTAAAATAAGTGTTGTTATATAATCCAAGACATTTTTTTATCCATATTCTCCCAAAACTCACGTCATTTACTATTCTCAAATTAATTAAATGTGATACTATTATAATTTTACCTTTTTATGATGATACTTAAATAAGGGTACATTAGTTATTTGTATCAATATGTATGCAAAATCTTGGAATGATATTTATTTCGAGATGAAATGAGTAATAATTTGTGTCAGTTTGGTCCTGGAATAAAGACGGTACATAACAAAGATTCATGTTTGTCTTTTTGTTTTAAAAATAGAATTTTGGGGCAAGTAATAAATGAAAGTTAATGTTATCCATGTGTTTTGGGGTTGAATTCAGAACATACGCGAGAAGATGTTGTCTTCATTCATGGATTTATATCATCATCTGCTTTTTGGAGTGAGACAGTTTATCCAAATTTCTCAAAATCAGCAAAATCCAAGTATAGGCTATTTGCAGTGGATCTTCTTGGTTTTGGGAGGAGCCCTAAACCAACTGATTCATTATACACACTGAGAGAGCATTTGGATATGATTGAAAGATCTGTTCTTGAGCCATACAAAGTTAAATCTTTCCACATTGTGGCCCATTCACTTGGTTGCATTTTGGCCCTTGCTCTTGCAGTCAAGCACCCTTCCTCGGTTAAGTCCTTAACACTACTCGCACCAGTAAGTTTTTCTATTTCAAAACTGCATTTTTTCTCTTTTTTTTCATTACTCAATATGTTTTTTAAAATCTCACCACTTCACTTGTTGATGTCGGTATAAACGTGAGATTTTTGAAATACATACAATATTGCTTAAATTTGGAAATAAAGTATCTGTATGATTGCGAATTAGTTATTAATTAAGTATTGATCAAGAGAATCCAAGACTTTGAAAGATGGTGAAAATTTGAGTGAACCCCCACCAACAATGAATGAATATTAATTAGATGCATGAAAATGTAGCTAAGCTACATAACTATATGAAAATAACACTATTTGAAAAAAACATTAATTGAAAAACATCACATCCATCATTCCCACAATAAGTATAATTGAAAAATGGTATAATAATTGCAAAAAATTGGCAGCCATATTTTCCAACACCAAAGGGAGAACAAGCCACACAATACATGATGAGAAGAGTGGCCCCACAGCGCGTGTGGCCAGTGATCTCCTTCGGCGCGTCGATCGCTTGCTGGTATGAACATATCAGCCGAACCATCTGCCTTGTAATATGCAAGAATCACCGCATTTGGGAATTTCTTACCAAACTTCTCACCAGAAACAGGTTTGCACTTCTCTCCTACTCTCTTTTGCGTGAGACACACCTAACATTCATATACTATTGCAACATTTAATGGTCAAAACCACCACTACTTTTATATATAATTTATTTTGATAAAGATATAAGTTTGTCAATAAATCAACATCAATATAAATTATTAGTATTTTTTATGTTTCATAAAAAAATCCAACATGTGATTATATGTATATGTATAATGTATGTTTATTCCAAGTAATTATTATCTTAGTTAGGAAAACTTGTGCAAATTATTTTATTTTTGGGCCGAGTTTACTTTACCTGATTAGCCTAGATAAGAATAACTTATCATACCAAATCATTTGTTTATTGAGTAAATCATACGTGAGACCGTCTCACGTAAGTTTTTGTGTTGTTTTATTTTATGTGATAACAATTTTAATAAACAATTCAAATGGGTATGTGATTGTTTTGAAATTTAAGATAAAATGAATTGCAAACTTAAAATATCATTCAAAGTAAAATTACCAATTTTCAATATCATAATCTCACTTAAAATCATTCAAAGTAAAATTACGAATTGAAATAAACCAAAAAAATTAAAATCACGAATTATTATGTAGGTTTTATCCTTATCTTTTGTTATATATATATATATATATATATATATATATATATATATATATATCCTATTTTATTTAGTAAATGCAGCCCAGACAGCTATAATGCTTGGTGCTACACTTAAAAAGTTGAATAACCGAATATTTAATTTGTAAATGGAACTATCACTAGTACACTTTATAATTCATTTATTTACATACAGTACTATAATTATAGTGTGATTTGCTTTCCATAAATGCATTCATCTGATAAGAAATTCATTTATCTACAAGCTGTAATTATTGTGTGGCTTCATATCTTATATATAAATGTATTAATATGTATTCTTTAAAATAGAATGCAATCTATATATAGGGACCATGAAGTACACTTATATAGGTCTGCCCTTACTGGTTTTGCTTATGTCAACAATATCAACAATTGCAATCCAAATTTTTTATCCAATAAATATCATGACTCTTTGTACACATCTATAATACTAGCTAGGACAAATTATCTTTTAGGAGGAATTTAATTACATAACATCGTGTACATGCTACATGCATTCTACTATTAATTTCACCCCACCCATATGAGTAGTACTCGCATTTCACATGATGTGCGACATGTAGTTAATTTTTTATTTTTTTAAATTATGACACATGTCACACATCCTATAGCTAATGATATTACCCAAATTGGTTGGGTGGACAAAGTCGAGTCAATCAGACATAGTCTTTTATTCCATTTTCAGTCTAGCTGAAAAAAAAAAGCTCAATCCAACTTTATTGACGTCTATTCGGCTGAAATTGTCTATTCAAGATTAAATATATTTATGTCGGTATATAAGTATATTGACCTAAATTTGATGAAATTTTCAGGATAAGGACATACTTGATGGAGGGTTTCTTCTTACACACACACAATGCAGCATGGCATACACTACACAACATAATCTGTGGTACTGCTGGGAAAATCGAAGGCATTCTGGATGTAGTGCAGAATCGATTAAGATGTGACATTACAATATTTCACGGTGAAAAAGATGAACTCATCCCAGTTGAATGTAGCTACAATCTGCAATCAAGAATCCCTCGAGCACACGTTAAGATCGTCGAAAATAAAGATCATATAACCATTGTTGTTGGAAGGCAACAGGCCTTTGCTCGAGAGCTGGAGGCTATTTGGAAGAATGCAAGTGGTTGAATTCATTAGATTTTATAAATATATTTAAAGAAATGTATTGTGAATTATCCAAATTTTATATATATCGATCACCTTGAAGAAAGCTTTGGTCTGATCAACATGATTAGGATTAAAGCAAATATAGGATTTGTCAAGTTTTCTAATCCTTTCTTCTTGTATTGTGAAGTTTTATAAGGCCTTGTGAAGCATAAGTCACCATTCATTATGTTGGTGTACGTTTATTAATCAAAATCGCATCTTTAATCTACAAGAAATTGGTAAATGTTTAAGTATTTGTTAATACTATGTGACACAAAAACTCACGTGAGATGAGTTTTCATGAATATTTAATATTTCAGGACTGTTATCTTATCTACCGTAGGCACATGTTACTCATCACTGATGTGTCAAAAATCTAACATAACAATTAAATTCAAATTACAATATTTAGAGTTAAGATTTTTACATATCGGCGGTGGACATTTTAAGGCATGCCCACAGTGGGTAGGAGAACATTATTTTTTAATATTCATGACATCAATGAAGTTCAATTACCTATAAGTCAAACTCATTTTTGTAAATCGACTTCATAACTATCCTACCGATCTTTATTTGAAGTATTTCTTTATTTTTCTTTTTTCGTTCTTGTTATTTTAATTTCTCATTTTTTTGTATTAAATTATATTTTTATTTAATAAATTAACAACGTATCGCCACTTGTGCAAATTGTAATTAGCGGCAAGGCAATATATCGTCATCAAATTGATGTCATGTAGGCTTGCTCTTTATCCACGTGAAATCATGAATATTATCGTTACTTGTAAAATGTGTGAGTCTGTGACATGTGATATAATTTGAAAATTTTAAAAAATATCATTCATTGATTTTTTTCAAAGTGACACATGATATATCTTATAATATTATTATATTAGGATAACACTCATCGCCAGAGAGGAGAATGCAAGAAATTATTATAGAGTTTTTTCAACATTTTAAATTATAGTTGGCTCAATTATATAGTTGATTTTTTTTTTCATAGAAATGATCATATAAAAGTGGACTATATATTTAAAACTAATGAAAAAGAAAATATGACCATTTGTTCGGTAGTCTCTTTAATTGTGTTTATTTCACATCATATTCATTTCAAATTGATTTTCGCAATAGCATTAATGAATTACCCAACCAAGTGAAAGGGCATGGTAATGACTAATGAAGAGATGAAATAAATGCCACACCATAAGTCCATGTACTAGATTGTTGGCTTAACATTAAAATTGACAAAACGTGAAAAGAATAATTAACATGCTATATTATGAAAATTTATGTTATAATACGATACTTAGTGTTTATCTAATTTATATAAGGAAATAATTAGGTGACAATTACATGGATTTAAAAATTCATTTAATATGGGGTCATTTCAATAGTTTTTCTTTTTTCCTAAAATAAAATTCCTTCTCTTGCAATCAGCCTAAGTCAATTTTGATTGTTAAGTATGTGCGTCTCCTTTTTTTTTTTTTTTTATAAATAAATCATGTAGGTGGACGGTATAAAATTAAATTACTCTTTTTTAAAAATAAAACTCAATTATTTGTGGTAAGTTTCCAATTATATAATATTCAAATTCACCCATCCAAGCGGTGTTGGATAAACATGTTTGGTTTCAAACTTTCAATGGAGTATCAGCCTCCAGCTGTACAGTCTACCAGAAAGAGAACCAGCCCAACTTTTCTTTTTTACTTTGTCATTTTAACAACTAGGCCCAACTGTTTTCTTTTACAACTAGGCCCAACTGTTGTTCTTTTTTATTTTTTAACAATAAGGCCCAATTGGTTTGATTTCATTTTATAAGCAGCTGCAATGTCTATTGTCTATTAGCCCCTTCCAAGCCTCCCCCCCTAATGGAAACTAGTTGACTTGTACGTGGAATACATACATATTGTAATTTCCTCTATAATTATAATATTTGCATTTTAAATCATTTCCAATTTGAGATTGATTATTAAATTAGTCGTTTATCCTTTTTTTTTTTGGTAACTTGCATGGTGATGAATAAATAGAGTCCCAATATCATTCAATATATACTGCAGAAATACCATTTCTGAGATTGGTACAAGGCATGGCCGTATGGGAATAGCTGAATAGGATATTTATACACGATTTTTGTTTTTTTGCTTATTTTAAAATTGGGCTAGTGTTTTAGAAATTTTTTTCTTTTTAATATTTGTTGTACTGACCTAATATAAGCCCTTTTTTTTTTTTTCATTACAAAATATGAAGCGCTTTGTTCTTTGTATATAATTTTGTCATACTTGTTTCATTAAAAAAATTAATTAATAAGATCATTCTTCTTAAATTGCACACATTAGCTTAGAATTTGAAAGAGAAGAATATTAATAAAAAACAGTGTTAGAATTTGGGAAAAAGTGTGGGTTTGGTTTGCTAAAATAGTGGGAGTAAAAGCGAGGTAGAACTTGCACAACTTAAGCTGACATGTAATGCTCCTTTCTCGGGGAAAATAAATAGAAGAAATAGACATATCATTATTGTACAAATAAAGACAAAAAAATTCTGAGGTTTTAAATTATAATTAGGAAACCGTGGCCAGTGCCCTGAATACTGACGGTGACCATACTCTGTGTTTCTCTGTGTGTGAGAGAGAGAGAAGAGAGGGAAATTATATATTTAAGCTACATGTACTTGAATACAATAAATCTATGAGAAATTGTAATGACACCAATGAAATTAAAATAATAATAATAATAATAAAGTGGAAGGTTAATAATAAGAAGGAGAGAGAGAGAGAGCGAGCATTAAATGCATGGGGTATGAGTTGAGGAATTGATGAGAGAGAGGGAGAGAAGGCCCCCTTGTTGTATTCACCTTTCGAAATCATGTCTTCATTTCTTTCATGTCATTTCCTGTGCTGTGTTTCCAGTCTGCTTCGATTAAAGTTACAAGAAACTTCACTATTCATCTCTCTCTCTCTCTCTCTCTCTCTCTCTCTCTCTCTCCATTCAAATTTACAGCTTAATGACACCTTTTCACTCATGTTTCTTTTGGTCTCACAGTCACTATTTTTATAGGATTTTAACTAATATTTTGTTTTAAATTAATTATCGTTTTAGATTTTTATACAATTTTATTCCCAAATTATTCCTATTAATATTTTTAACTAAAATTTAGGGTTTAATATGATACTTTTTATGAAATTAATTGATTATTTTTCTAATTTTGAATTTAAAATTTGTTGATTAGAGGATATTTGTCCAATGTGTATGTTCATTAATCTATAACAAAAGCCAGCCTTTTTATCAGCTTCTTTAATTTCCGTGCAGTATCATAACCTTTATTTATTTTGGGATGAAGGGCACAACATAATTTTTTACACCTCATTGTCTCAAACCAATGCGAGTGTGGAATACTAGACACTTGCTAGCTTTGAAATAGCCCGGTGTGACAAAAGTTTGTGTAATTTAAATGATAAGATATAACTAAAAAAAAAAAAAAGGTGATAAAAATCTAATAAACTGCATACTTTCGATGACAAAGTATAATTATTTCATTTAAATCTCCACAAAATATCATGTTTTTAATATGACCGGCAGTATAGTACTACTTCATAAGCCAAAATAGAAGATTTTGTTTGAAAATTAAGGGACTGTTTGGTGAATTTTAAAAGAAGGTAATCCAACTTCCAAGCACCAATTATTTCCATTAATCCATTTCCATAGTCCATAACCCAAACCACCGTACCAAACATCCCCTATATAAACATCCTATCAAATTTTACAGCTCTCCCATTTTTGTTTTTGTTTTATTGAATTCTCCAACATTTTCTTATGGACTTTGTAGGAATTCAATGTAGTAAAAAGGAAACGCAAAGGGCTTAAATACAATAACATGATATGTTAGCTAGATATAGATATATTGTCTACAAAGTCCAAAATGTGAATAAGAATAAAAGTTCAAGAACTTTATAGAACTAAATAAAAGTACGATGACTCAACAGATAAAAAATAGAAGTTTTAAGTGTTCAAAAATGCATTTCACAATAGCTAAGAATTTTACAATAGGCTGGTTACATACATCTTAATTAGCACAGCAGCTCCGAACAAATCATAACTATGTCCAAATATAAGGAATTAATATTGTAGAATATTACAATGTGTTGAAAAGGTTTGAACAAATAAGGATTGTAAAGGTTATCTGAAATAGCAACACATTGAGTTCATCCATTCAGAACCACGTGCTCTTCATAAACACAATGGTCAATGAATATTCATTCCAAGTGGAAACGCTTAAGTGAAAAGCAAATCAGTAATCACTGACAGCAATAATATTATATGACATGGAATTGTCTTGTAATAATGCATCTATAAATATTTACATTATGTATCGTTTCTATACCCCTGGACAAGTGTTGAAGTAAACTCTGACCTCATCCCAACTTTCTTGAAAAATCCCATCAATTCTTGTATTTCTAATCACATGAAATTATTCCACTCCGTACATCTTTGCTCCCTATTTGGGCTAATTATGTGCAGCATTTACCCATTTTTAATAAGAAAATAATGCTTGACAATTAATAAATTAGAATCCTATTCATGAATGACAGTGATTTGAGGCCTTAGCAGAAATTAGAGGGATACCTTATCACATCAATACGAACCATCATGTTTGAGGTTCTTGATGAACAAGGGTTCACAGTTGGCACTGTACTAAGAATCATTGAGCTTCTGAAAGAAGAACATGTTTTCTATAACCATTCATCAGAGACATTATGTATTGAAAAAAGCTTTGAGATTAATTATTTCAGCAAATGATAATGTGAACACTTCTGTATTAGCAAATCTTGAATGTTCTGAATTAAGTGTAAGATGAATAAAACACCCCTAAAGAATAGGACTATTGATAAACCTTATAATTCAAGAATTGTGAATGGATATTATCTTTTAGTTAATGAGGAATGGGCTCTACAGATCTGGAGCCATATTTAGTTGAAAACCCAAGCTCTGTTTTGAGAAGTTAAAACACTATTCACACACATACACATCTTTCATAAAATAGATGTAAATTAAAGCTGCACAAAGAGGGGTTTATTGATCCATTCTTAAAACGGCTTTTGATGTTAGAAAAAGCAGGTAAGAAGAAGAAAAAACCCTACTTTGAGGAGAGAAAGGGGTTGCAGAAATGAGAGATACTGTGAGAGTTAAGACCTTATGATAGCAATGATATTGCCATGATTATAAAGTGTTCAAAGTGATAAAAGCAAAAAAAAAAACCTGGTAAAAGCATGGAGATCCGAGGAGAGAAGAAAGAGACAGAGCAGATTGTAGAAGCCATGATGACAAAAATGAGCACAATGATGTTTTCACAGAGAGCAAACTGACAAAGGAAAGTGAAAAACTACAAAAACCCATTTTAGAATAGTATGGAAAAATGGATGAAGTAATGATGAACAAATCCACTAGTCAACTTATAATCATTACACCAATCTGCAGATCTTGCATGGCCAATGACCTAATAAAACCAAAAATTCATACAAACTCAAACACCAACAAACAATATCCATAAATAAATCCATCAATTTAATCTATAATAATAAATCAAATACCAGTGTTACCCAATCCGGCGGCGACGTTGTAAGGAAGCGAGTAATTGGGGGGAATGAAGCCTGGTCCGAGGCCTAACACATGATCCATGGTGATATTGATATATAATATGCAATATCAAGATTCAATTAACTGAAATTATATATGTGCATATAAGATCAGCTAGAATGGTAGATCTTGGTAAGAGCCTCGAGCCAGACAACAGTCCCCTCAAAAAGAAAGCTTCCCATCTTGGAAAGAATTAGGGTTTACTGAGAGAGGGGAAGAAGAAGAAGAAGATATAGTGAGTGAGATGAGGAGAAAGAGTGGGATGATAAATAAATAAAGGATGGGAAGGAAAGAGAGTGTGTAAAAAAGGACAAACAAAGTCATAAAAGCGATGCAGCAGACACCATATGACCCTACACACCTTCTTGCTTAATCAACAACTAATTTCTCTCCTCATCAACACACCTTATGATTTATAACACCACACTAACACATCTATTCTTTTCTTGTTTAAATATATTGTTGCTTCTTCAGCCACCCTAAACATGATACACCGTAGCTGGATCCTCTATTCTTATTCTTATTCGATGTTTCATCTTGTATTTTATTGTTTTCAATCCAAGTCAAATGTTAATTAATTATGTCATTTTTACACTTAGTGTGTTGAGGTAATTTTAGAATAAAAGTTCTCACCTATGATATAAGAGGTTAATGCTCAATGAAATAGTCCATTTTGTTGAAAATGAAATAAAAAAGTGTGATTTTATAATTTAGTTCACTTAGAATACGACAACTACAATTAAATTTAAATTTCAAAATTAAAGAACTTAAATATATACTAATGTTTAAATTTGAAACTTAAATCTAGAACTTAGATTTACATATTTAAATTTAAGTTTAAATAATGGAACTTGATCGCGCTGAAACTTAGAATTATGTAAGCTTTTTAAGTAATTTATATTGATTCGAATTTAAGTGCATCTAACGTTCTTTAAAGTTTTGATAATAAATAAGTTATAAACTATGCAGTATGATATTTAGTTATTAGATTAATTTCAATTTTGATCCTGTATGTAATGTGTGTAAGCCCATTTTCATTCTTTGAAAACTAAGTATACATTTTCCAATTTTGGTCCTGTATGTTTTAACTTTTTTTAATTTCAATTCAATTATCCAATTTTGGTCCTTTATATTTTAATTTTTTTCAATTTCAATCCAATTTTGATAGGAATTTCCAAAATCATTGACGTCACGTGAGATTTTCTGGCAGTTATCCGACTAAAATTGGATAAAATTGAAACATACAAGAGCAAAATTAAAAAACTTAACTGAAATTGGAAAAATTGAAATGTATAGGACCAAAATTGAAAATTTTGAAAAATATAGGATCAGAATTGAAAAACGTATATTTGATTGTCAGAAAATGGAAATAATGTTATATAAGGGATAAAAATTGAAATTAACCCTAATTATTAGGTGAAAAGTTTGTAAGTATATCCAAACATGGCTCAATAAAAATGAAGGGGTTTATTGAGTAGGATAATCTTGGTGATATATATCAGTGAACAAAAACTTGAAATCATGTTAATAAGGTAAATCTCGTGATTTACATGGCAATATATATATATATATATATATATATATATATATATATAAATTTTTTTTTTTTTTTTTTTTTTTTTTACATATTTGCATTTTGAATTTTGCTTTCCTATCAAATTTGAGTAATTATAAATAACCCGCTTTTGGGAAAGATAGCAAATAAATGGTGGAGCTTTTTTGTTAAAAGTTTGTTATCATTCAAACCAAAATTAAAAGGATATAATAGAGGGGTCCTGCGAATAATTTCATGGCCCATTTTTCCTGTTGAATTAAGAGAGGATATATAGTGATGAATTATTGTGTTGCTCTATATTGATATAACTATTGTGATCCGTGATCAATAATTATCTTCAATTTGCCAAAAGATGGGGACAATGTTTTCACAACAAGAAATCATCACTTTTAATTTGACTTCTACCTAGCTATATATGCATGGAATAAAAATCATTAATAGAAAAATAAGATTATCAGATTATGGAAAGGACTAATAGACCTATGAGAAATGATTTGTAGCTCGATCAGGTATACATCATCTATTTAACTTTCACATTTAATTCCAATAAAATTTTAATAAATGGAAAATAAAATAAAATTAACCTATTTTCAGGGTCATCAAAAGCTATTGACCTAAATGTGTGGAAAAAGTGGCTTTTACAACAGCTTTTTGACCTTAATTATGTCCCAATCACAATATTTGACCTACCCTCTGAAGCTTAATAAACCTTGAATTTTGCTCCTCATTACTGTACCAATCACAATCCTATAATGTGAACTGCATAGTTTTCTTCAATCTGGATTAAAATTGATTATTACTACTAATAAAAGCTTTCAATTATTTTGGCCCTATTCTCAATGCTGTATTTGATCAAAACAAATTCAGTCATCTCTTTCATTAAGTATTCTTCTTTTGGCAATAAGAATGCGAGTACTAAATGTGATTGCCTGCTTAATTTGCACACATTAGTCCCATTTTATGACTAAATAAACACAATCATTATCTTCCAGCTTTAAAAAAAATGTCATTATCTCAAGTATGTATAAACTCTAATCCCCCAAAATTTAAGATTTATATTAAACATTTTCAAACATCTCATTATCCTTCAGTTATGGTACCAACAAAAATGCTAATCTGCATTTACATGCATGTCTATTTAGGTGTCCACATCTCATTTACAAAATTAGATTAAAAAATTTAATTATGTTGACACATCAATGTTATAACTTTTACTGATTCTCTAGTTTAATATACAATTTTTTTTAATGTATCGTTCATGCATTAATTGGGTGCTTTAATATTGATGATTGAGTACACGTCTTTAATCTATTATTTTATTTTCTAAGATCAAGCTACCTTTAATCTTTCTTTAAAGGCTTGATTATAAATAAATAAATAAAAAGTCAATTAGGTGCAATTTTAATCCATTTGTATGATTAATTATAAAGTCCCTCAGGACACAAATATGATTTAAGTCTCATAATTACACCTCATTTATAAACAACCTAAAAATAATTAAAGTTTTGATACATATGTGTTCCATATTATACATTTCACCTTATTTGGCTTATTTTCAGAAATTCAACTAAATTCCATCAGGCCACCTGATAAAATCATTGCTCATTGATAACTATTATAAGAATTGATCAAAATTACAAATCTTATAAAGGTTTAGATTTCCATTGCTACTAAACCTATATTTGGCATTAACCTAATGCACTTTACATATCTTTAACTTATAAAACAAGTTTTTTAAATTGATTTGAACTCTAATTGGAATTCTCAAATAATTAAATTCAATTTTTAATTACGAAAGGTGGATGGAGCAGTTGAAAAGTAGAAAAGGTGGGGTTGCCTTTTTGTGGAAGCTTTTTCACAAACCAAAGTCTCATCTACACAAAGGCTAATTCGTTTATTAAGGCAAGTGAGATTCTTCGAACACAATAAACCAAAGCACAAACATAAGAATTATAAGATGTAATAAATAGTAATAAACTTGCAGCTGTAAAATATGTACAAGCAACAAAGCGTAAGGCACCTCACCCGCCTTGAAATGCGATTTCTTTTGTTACATTATGCAAAACGTTTTGCAATTTGTTGCATTCCAAATGAATAATTTAAATATAGCGTGCTCACGATTTTCATTGACAAATGAATAACTTTTTCGATGATATGTTTATTTATGATTAATTTACATTGATAAGAACGAGCACTTTTACTTGTCTTGTATATAATTAATCGTCTTTGTATTTTGTGATATTTTATACACGAAACCTTCTATTTGTCTTTATGCATAAGATGATAAACTTAAAACATTATGTTAAGTGTTTTGTAATAATAAAACACAAAAAAAGAAACAGAATCCGTAAATTCAAAATAAAATAACAAACATATTGAAACCTTACAATTTTGAATTGAAGACATCCTTGAGCGGAAGCGTTAGTACTTGATCTTGAGCGGAAGCGTTAGTACTTGATCTTCAAAAGTTTTCCTCAGAATTCTTATTGATGGATAAAAGTTACTTAAGGCGTTTTCTTTATTTTATCTTCTTCTCTTAAATAATATGGACTAAAACCTTGTCCAAAAATAATTCCCTTAAAATCAGCTAGAGATGGAGCTGGATTATTAGGAAGGAAGGAAAATTAAATCCCAAAAATCTCTCAAATCAGTTGAGAGAAAGAGGGACGTTCCTTTTTCAAAAGAAATTCCAGCAAACAAAAATCTCATTATGGAATGAAAGCCTTAATTCCATTGGGGAGAGAGTGAAGTTTTGGAAATGAATTCATTCCAAAATTGGTAGAAAAACCATCTCCTTCTAAAAACAAGAAAATGTCCAAATAAAGAAGATTTATTTATGTATATTCTGAGGCAACCTTTGGGACCAATATAATATTATGAGTAGTAGTCTAAATTTTTTCCATCAAAAAATTCAGACACCCTTTTGGTAAAATAAAATTAGTGCACAATAATAACATAGGCCACATAATAAAATAAACTAACATTCTCCCACTTGGCCGTATTGTTATTAAATAATAAAGCACATATTAAAAGATTGGCCAATATAATTTTTTTCATTAATCGTAAACCTGTTCAGTTAGAAATACCAAACCAAACTAAAGTAATCAGAATAACAAATGTCGTTATTTGATCCCCATTAATCATAGCATTGGCACTCTTTCCAACAATGGTTAATAACTTCATTCGGTCCTCATAAGTAATTTGCAAACAAAATGATGCGCATCATAATTAGCAAATTTATAAATTAAAGACTTAGTACATAACATAATATATATATAGCTTACAACATCAAAATTACAATACATTAACTAAACCCATGCCGACAACATGCTCTTTATAAAGAGTGGGTGGAAGCGCTTTTGTTAGAGAATCAGCTAACATAGCTCTTGTATTAATATGTTGTATCATAATAGTACCGTCTTTGACTTTGTCTCTAACAACAAGATATTTGATGTCAATCCACTTGGATGCACCACTTGATTTGTTATTCTTAGAGAAGAAAACAGCAGCCTCGTTATCACAAAATAAGGTGAGTGGCCTCGCAATACTGTCAATTACTTGAAGTCCTGGTATAAAATTCTTTAACCAAACTGCTTGCCCAGTAGCATGATAGCACGCTACAAATTCTGCTTGCATAGTGGAAGATGCCCTTAAAGACTGCTTAGCACTCTTCCATGAAATCGGTCCCCCTGCAAGCATAAATATGTAACCTGATGTGGATTTCTTACTGTCAACACATCCAGAAAAATCTGAATCAGAATAACCAATAACTTCAAGGTTATTTGATCTCTTGTAAGTAAGCATATAATCTTTTGTCCCTTGCAAATAGCGTAAAACTTTCTTGGCAGCTTTCCAATGGTCCATTCCTGGATCAGTTTGGTATCGACCAAGCATACCAACTGCAAATGCAATATCAGGGCGCGTACAAACTTGAGCATACATAAGACTCCCTACTACCGAAGCATAAGGAATTTGCTTCATGTGAGTACGTTCCATTTCATTTTTAGGACATTGAAATTTGCTGAATTTATCACCCTTGACAATAGGAGCAACACTAGAGGAGCAGTTGTGCATGTTATATCTTTTGAGTATTTTCTCAATGTATGCCTTTTGGGATAAACCTAAGATCCCACGAGACCGATCTCGGTGAATTTCAATCCCTATAACATAAGAGGCTTCACCAAGATCCTTCATTTCAAACTTAGCTGATAGAAAACGTTTTGTCTCGTATAACATGTCTAAATTACTACTTGCCAATAAAATATCATCCACGTACAAAACGAGAAAGATAAATTTACTCCCACTAATCTTGAGGTATATGCATTGATCTATTGTGTTTTCTTTAAATCCAAACTCGTTTATAACCTCATCAAACTTGAGATACCATTGTCGTGATGCTTGTTTTAAACCATATATTGAACGTTTTAACCTACATGCCATATGCTCCTTGCCTTCTACAACAAACCCTTCAGGTTGTTTCATAAAAATTTCTTCATGCAAGTTGCCATTGAGAAATGCAGTTTTCACGTCCATTTGATGTAGTTCTAAATCATAATGAGCTACAAGGGCCAAAACAATTCTTAATGAATCTTTCTTTGAGACAGGAGAAAATGTATTGTCATAATGTACACCTTCTTGTTGTGTAAACCCTTTAGCAACTAGTCTGGCCTTAAATCTTTCAATGTTACCTTTGGAGTCAGTTTTAGTTTTATAGACCCATTTACATCCTACAGGTCTAACCCCAACAGGCAACTCAACAAGATCCCAAACTTCATTTATTTTCATAGATTTCATCTCGTCATTCATGGCTTCCAGCCATTGAGATGATTTATCACTCATAATAGCTTGCTTGAATGAGATAGGATCATCTCCATTACCTATATCACAACCCTCCTCAGTAAGGTATACGATATAATCATCAGGTATGGCAGATCTTCTTTCTCTTTGTGATCTACGTAAGGGCTCTTGTGGTAGCATAGGAGCTTCATCAACAATAGGTACATCATGAGTTTCTTCATTAATCTCTTGAACAATAGGTACATTATGAGTTTCTTCATTAATCTCTTGAACAAGTGGTATAGAATTTGTTACCTCTTGAATTATCGGAATTGGAACATAAATCCGACTTTCTTCGAGGTTTACTGTTCTATTACTCTCACTTACATTGCCATTTTCAAAAAATACAGCATGTCTTGTCTCAACTATTCTAGTGGTATGTGATGGGCAATAAAATCTGAAACCTTTGGATCTCTCTGGATAACCAATAAAATAACAACTAATGGTTCTGGAATCAAGTTTCTTTAGTTGCGGATTATAAACTTTTGCTTCAGCAGGACTACCCCACACACGTAAGTATCCTAATTGTGATTTTCTGCCAGTCCACAGTTCATAAGGTGTTTTTGGAACAGATTTACTAGGAACTCGATTTAGAATATGTGTGGCTGTTTTCAAAGCTTCTGTCCACATAAAATCCGGCAATGTGGTATTGCATATCATACTTCGTACCATATCCATTAGTGTACGATTACGTCTTTCAGCAACTCCATTTTGTCGAGGATCTCCCGGCATAGAGTACTGATGAACAATACCATTTTCTTGAAGAAATAAAGCGAACGGGCCTGGATTTTGACCAAGGTCGGTGTGTCTACCATAATATTCACCGCCCCTATCTGATCGCACCACTTTAATTTTAAGATTATGCTGATTTTCAACCTCAGCCTTAAAAATTTTGAATTTATCTAGTGCTTCAGACTTTTCGTTAATCAGATACACATAACCATAGCGAGAATAATCGTCAATGAAAGTAATAAACGATTTATGCCCGTTTATACCTGGAGTAGGAAAAGGACCACATATATCAGTGTGAATAATTTCTAACAGTCCCCCACTTCGAGTGGCTCCTTTCTTATTTCCCTTTACAAATTTTCCTTTGATACATTCTACGCAGTTATCGAAATCAGAAAAATCTAATGTCGGGAGAATTTCATTTCTAATGAGACGTTGCATTCTTTCTCTTGAAATATGGCCCAACCTGCGATGCCATAATTTAGAAGAATTCCCAACATCACGATTTCTCTTGACTCCACGTTTATGATTAACACTAGTAATATTCATAGATAACAGAGATTCACAAAAGGAAGAATCCAAACATAATTTATATAGATTATCACATAATAATCCAGAACCAACAAATTTAGAGTTTTGATATAGTTTCAACTCATTATTCCCAAACTGAAATACAAAACCATACGCATCAAGTTTAGAAACAGAAATTAAATTCCTAATCACAGTTGGAATATAAACTACATCATGTAAATCAAGAATAAAGCCACTCTTCAAAACCAAACGAAGAGTTCCAACAGCCTCGACTTCAGCCTCTAATCCGTTGGCAACCTTAAGTTTCCTTTCTCCCCTTTGAAGCATCCTCACGGAATGGAATCCCTGCAATGAGTTCGTAATGTGCACAGAGGCACCAGTGTCAACCCACCACGTATTTAAGGGAACATCAACTAAAAAGGTTTCACAAATCATGAAATTTAAATCATTACCCTTTTTAACGAGCCAATCTTTAAACTTCTCACAGTCCTTCCTCACGTGTCCATGCTTCTTACAGTGGTGACACTTAGGACCACGTACGGGTTTTGTATCAGATGTGTTTGTCTTGTTAATACCAGTAGTTATATTCACTTTGTTCTTACCTTTACCATTGTCCTTATTTTTCATTTTCGGACCTTGAACGACAATGTGTGCATAGTCAGGTTTCTCAGCCTTAATCCTTTCTTCTTCTTCAACACACATGGCAATTAATTCGCTCATTTTCCATTTTTCTTTCTGCGTATTATAATTGATCTTGAAAGGACCAAATTGTGCAGGAAGAGAAGTCATGATGAAATGAACTAAAAACCCTTCAGAAATTGCCATATCCATTCCGTTCAATTTTGCGGCCATATCATTCATCTTCATGATATGTTCACGTACACCGCTTGTCCCGTTATACTTGGTGGTGAGCATTTTCATTATGAGAGTACTTGCATTAGCCTTAGAAGTACTTTTAAACTGCTCTTCAACAGAAGCCAAATATTGTTTAGCAGTAAAAACATTATCTGCATCATCCTTTTCAGGAATACCTCCTCTTATAGCAGTTGTAATAGTACTTTTCATAATCATGAGAGACATGCGGTCTGACCGCTCCCATTTAGCAAAATTATTCTTTTCATCATCAGTACTTGTTGCTATAATAACAGGTTTGTCCATTCGTAATGCCTGGTCAATATCCAGAACACCAAGACAAATCTCAATTTGCTCCTTCCAAGTTGAAAAATTAGTTCCGTTCAATGGTACTATTCCAGAGATTTGAGCATGAACATTATTCAATGCTGCATTAGATTCAGAAAAAACACAATGCTTACAATTATCAACTATATATCCACAAAAAATAAATAAATAAAATTAGATCAACTGTATATGGAGGGACTACCTATAATTATACTGAAGTATATAATAAAACGCTAAATTATATTTCAGTTCAATCGTAACAGTTGTTGCATAAAATTCAATTCATATCACCGTTGGGCAGAAATAAATTGAATAAACAAATTCATCTAATAAATTACAATGGAAATTAAAGTTGGTAAAATTAACCTTCATAATTTATTAAATGTAAGAACATAATTAATTTGTATCACCGTTGGGCAGAAACAAATTAAGACAAAAAATCACAATGGTAATTAAAGTTGGTAAAATTACCATCATAATTTATTAAATGAGAGAACATAATTGTGGCGTAAACACAAAATTATAATAAATATTACCACCATCAAGAGCTTCATATTGATACATCATCAACCAACGAATTTCATAAAATGCATTTTATATGAATTTACGATGGCTCTGATACCAAATGATAAACTTAAAACATTATGTTAAGTGTTTTGTAATAATAAAACACAAAAAAAGAAACAGAATCCGTAAATTCAAAATAAAATAACAAACATATTGAAACCTTACAATTTTGAATTGAAGACATCCTTGAGCGGAAGCGTTAGTACTTGATCTTGAGCGGAAGCGTTAGTACTTGATCTTCAAAATTCTTATTGATGGATAAAAGTTACTTAAGGCGTTTTCTTTATTTTATCTTCTTCTCTTAAATAATATGGACTAAAACCTTGTCCAAAAATAATTCCCTTAAAATCAGCTAGAGATGGAGCTGGATTATTAGGAAGGAAGGAAAATTAAATCCCAAAAATCTCTCAAATCAGTTGAGAGAAAGAGGGACGTTCCTTTTTCAAAAGAAATTCCAGCAAACAAAAATCTCATTATGGAATGAAAGCCTTAATTCCATTGGGGAGAGAGTGAAGTTTTGGAAATGAATTCATTCCAAAATTGGTAGAAAAACCATCTCCTTCTAAAAACAAGAAAATGTCCAAATAAAGAAGATTTATTTATGTATATTCTGAGGCAACCTTTGGGACCAATATAATATTATGAGTAGTAGTCTAAATTTTTTCCATCAAAAAATTCAGACACCCTTTTGGTAAAATAAAATTAGTGCACAATAATAACATAGGCCACATAATAAAATAAACTAACATAAGAATCCTTGATTTGCTCTATCTATTCTAAGTACTATAATGGTTACGTGAACTAAAATCGATGTAAAGTTGTGAGTGATCAAACAAACAATAAGACCTTGGAATTGAAGTGTTTAAATTAATCATTGAATGTTAAGAATGTGATATTTATTCCCTTAAAATGAGTGAATCTCAGATTCAATTATCTCCGAAGCAAACTTGCAATTTTCGATTGTGTAACTTAGATCGTGTCCATTTTTTTACCATCAATATTAAATTTCTCATTTTTGGTGCTTTGACTATCATGTTTTCTGAATTTTGGTCCAATTTTACTCTTAATGTAAATTCGGTATGTATGGACGTTGAAATTTACTGACTTGCAATTTCAATTCCAACATCTACAATTGATTCATTGACCAATATTTCGAGTAAAATCGGATCAAAATTGCAAAAAAAATTAAATCCAAATTAGTAAATGAAATTGGTAAAAAAAAATAAAAAAGGTGAATAAGAACTAAGTTACAAGAAAATAAGCAAGGGATTTAATAGGTTAGGCATTGGTGTGTGTTTGTGTGTGTTTTCTATTTTACATACAAATTAACTTGCTCCATATTAGTTGATGGGTATCAAATCGAACTCCTCACAAATTTAATAATAATTCGTTTTGGATTATTTACTTATTCATATTAAGTCAAAAGTATATGTCATAAATATTAATCAAATAGATCATCAAATTAATGTATATTATAATGTGAATGTTTAAAATGTAGTTGTTTATTATTATTAATATTATCATCATCAATTAAAAAACATGAATTTTAGGGATTTGTCAAATATTTTGATCACATTTTTTAAAAACCTAAGTTTTATCCCCAACAACTTATCAAAGATTAAACAATAATATTTTGTTGCAATGAGTTAGTTTGAAAATCCATGACAATTCTCAAATAATTACAATTTCTTTAATATTATTATCGTATTACTAATATTAGTCTTGTAAAAATATTATTCGATATGATAAATCTAATTATTTTTATAATATTTATAATTCAAAAAACGTAACAATAGATAAAATTTTGAAAATAAAAAAATAGAATACTAACAAATAAAAGAACATAATTTTATATAACATCATACTTTAATGAAAAACTAAAATTTTCCAATATGATTTTCTTTATAAATTTTATATATATTTATAATATGTCATTGGAAAGCTCTATAATCAAAATTAATATGGACTGATTCAATTTGAGATTCAAAGTATCTAAGAGTAGAAAAAAAAAAAGTCGAAACATGTAATTTTGTAAAGAAGAGTTAGGGATCTAAAATATTCTTACATTTTATAATATATCAAACGAGACAAACAAAACAAATAGTGAATTGACATACTATTCTTAAAATTTAATATTTTATAGAGGTAATATAGCCGTTATACAAAATGTAGGAAACAGATGATACTGTACATAATTGTATGGTATAGTAAAATAATAGGTAACATATAGATATAGTAGCGGTAAAAGAAGTGTCGGGCCTGTCGGCTATGCTTAAATTTAATTGTTTAAATGTTGTCCAATCAATCTTTTGGGTATTTTCTTAGACAAAAGTCCACTATTACATTAATTAAATTCCAACCCAATTTTTCTTTGGGCCGTAGATATATGTTGCACAATATTATCGGACTTGGAAGAATGTCAATCTGAGCCCATTTACTAGGTAAGTGGGTGTTAATTTTTATTAAAACGGGGATAATTGGGTATTAATTTCCTGACCAACAACTACAGTACTACACATTATAAAATATTTTAATTGACTTTGATTTAATGATTTTTTTTTTCATTTAAAGAAAAAAGTGAGGAAAAAATAGTAGATTGTATCATAAATGTCAAATGAATGTTACCATCTGTCGCAATGAAAATGTTTTGAAAATTTTACTTTTGAAAATATATAGATTAGATATTTTATTAATATTATGGCATGTAGTTAGTGATATTTTCAAATATATATAAACATACTGTTAATATTATGTTTTTTTTTATAACTAGTGGAGTTATAGTTATTTAATTAAGTAACAATTTGACGACTTTACTGGCTCTAAGAAAAAATAACTTTTGTCGACAAAATCTTAAAGTAGATATCTTCTGTCTCCTATTTTTTTTCCTTCGAAAAAACCTAATATATTGATATAAAGTTTAAAAATCTTTTGTTAATGTTAGGTCAAAGTTTGATGGTTGACCTGTTAAACTACAAAATTTATAGGGTCAGCCACCTCAAATATGGGCTTTTCTTACGGGAAGTCTGGAAGTGACTAGCCCACACCCAGTTTCAATATGGGTTGACCCAACTTTAGGTACAATTTTAGACCCCCTCGTTTTTGACTTACTATACTATACTAGTATTTTAAATTTTAAGGGGATTATATATATTAAAGTTTTGATTGTTGAAAATATCTAGTTTTAATTTTTACAAAATTAAGATATGCTTGGTAATTTGATCATAACTTAAGTGACGTTGAAGTAATTTAATATTTTATTTTAACAAAAAATCTTGAATTGAAATGTTTTGACGAATTAATTTCTTTAAAACAGAGTCTTCCTATCCACAAAAGATATCTAATTTTAACAAACTTATATATAGATTATGGATATAGTTTATAGGTTGATCCTTCTCACAAAACTATATTCACAGAGCAGTATTATTAAAATCATAATTCCTTTTCAAATGGTACATGATCTAAAACAATTATTTACTAGTTTCTTTTTTCTTAAAATGAGCTTAGGGATAGGAGAAATAAAAGTGAGGGAGACAATAAATAATAGAAAACTTGTGTGATTCAAATTCAAACTCTTATCATCATAATTTGCATTTTTATAAATATGAGATATCACTTCAACTACAAATTTCATGGTAATTAACAATTTTTTTGTTAGTTGTCCCGTCTTACAACTATCCAATTATTTCCTTATATATACCTCAACAAAAAAGGTATTTTCTTGTCAATCAGTATAATGTTTAAATCTATATATCAACATGATAAAACTGTTCAGATATGTCCTTTTGGTAGTACATAATTACAGGATAATCAATTAATTAAGTTTTAAATTCTTGATAATATTTATTAAATTAAAGTATAAATTGCTTAGTTTATATATAATATTATAATAACATTTTTATACATTAAATTTTTTTTATAAAATATATTTAATTTTTTTATAACCAAACTTTATTTATTTTTATTTTAAAGAAATATAATAATTAAAAAAAGGCATAAAAATTTAAAATATATATATATATATATATATATATATATATATATGTTCTTTATAAATTTGAAATTAAGGAGTACAACATAAAAAAATACATAAAATTAAAGATAAAATAATCAGACATTTTGAAATATAAATGTTAGTTCATACTTCATGGCACGGTTGTCGTAGCATGCTCAAATATGTGCAATTTTGATGATGCACTTGAATTTTAGGTAGCTCGATATTTATCCAAATATATTTTTACAATTCTGATTTCAGAAGTGTTGTGCGAGGTTATCATCTATATTATTGTATGGGTGAGTCTCTTATGAGACCGTCTCACATATTTTTATTGCATTGTGTGGGACGGATCGACCCACAACCCAATCACTTACAAATTAAATCCATCAATACACATGTTAGTAGGTGATGGGGCTCCGCCTCACGGTAACTATTTGTGAAACCGTCTCACATGAATGTTTGTGTTATTGTATTAATATGCAGCAACATCCCTTTCATCTTCAACAATCATATTGTGTAGAATAATATATGCTAGCATTATTATTATTTATTTTTTTATGTACCAAAATCAAGCTAAACTTCTAAATTCTAACATATGTTCATCAACCTTGAAACACCCGAAATACTCATTCGAAACCCTCTCTTGCAGCCTCTTCTTTAAAAATAACCCTTTTATCTTTTTGATCCTTTTGAGCACACTTTTTTTTTTTTTCAATATTTTTATTTGGAATGATTGTTCAAGTTATTTTTATATTTTTAAATGTAAATTGAATCTGAAGACATTTACTAGTTGAAATGTAGTTTACTAGTAGATTTTAGCCCTATTTCCATATTATAATGACAAGTTTCTTGTCTCTTTCTTTTATATATATTTTTTCAAGTCTATCTCTGGGGTCAACACCACCAACCTTGGAAAAAGAATTCAATAAATGGTGATCGCGCCATCTGCCTTATTCTCATAATATCTTACAAATTCCAACCAAGTGTGTGAACATCTCAACTTTCTCATCTATGCCAGTCCCCACACCCACACTCTCTCTCATCTTCACACAACTAATTCTTCAAATCATAAAAATACTATCAAGAACAGAAGAAGAGAATGAATAGTGTGTTTTTTTCCCTAAAAACGATATATATATTTATTTATTAGGTCGGATTGAATGTAGGAGCATAGACTCTAAAATCCGTACACACTAGACCTACTCTTATATTAAAGATTTGCTTTCTAAATAGAAACTAATTTTCTCTCTAATTTTATTTAAATATGTTGTTGGTTAAGACTTAAAAAATCAGAACCGATATAAGTTTGGCAAAAACTTTTGTGTATAAGGTGCACAGATCCTAAATTCGTGCACCACAATTTGGTGAGTGAGCAGCCCAACCCATAATATATATTTTCCAGCACATTAACCCGCCAAACCCTACAATATATATTCTCCTCTACTGACGTGGGTTACAGCTACTGTTCTTCTTTTTCATAACCGTTGTTCTTCTTCTTCACTCTTAGCTTTCTCCTCTTCTTCTTCATAACCGTTGTTCTTCTTCTTCACTCTTAACCTTCTTCTGCTTCATCCAGTCCTCCAGATGTTTAATCCAAGCCATCTATCTCGTCACCACTCCCGGAGGCAGCGTCGCGACAGAGTACGTCGAATTGGCGGTGATTCGTGACGGCGATGTCTGGTTGGGGTGGGTATCCATGCCCATTTGTGAACGAATCTCGAGTTTGGGTTGAATAAATTATTTTTTGATGTGATTTTTTCAGTCCTTAAATTGATTAAATTAGTTTGTTTGCGATGAGGATTACAAGCTCCCTTTTCTGAAATTAGTTGTGGAAAATTGCTGGCAAAATCGAACCTTTATCTTAAGCCACTACTGAACAAACTCTTCTGCATATTTTTACAACAGTATTACTATATATAATATAATACTATTACCTAATTATGTATAATATTATTACCTAATTATGTATCACAGTATTAGTATAACACTTATCAATAAAGTCTATATAAAAGTATAATAGTATTAGTACAACATTTTATCAAGAAAACCTGTATAACTAAACTGTATTAGTTATTAAATATTACTTTAACATGAAAATAATATAACAATATTACTTTATATAATATAACAGTATTACCTAATAATGTATAACAATATTAGTATAATGAAGTATAACAGTATTAGTTATTAAATATTACATCAACATCTAAATAACATAAAAGTATTAGTTCACATAATATAACAGTATTATCTAATGAAGTATAACAATACTAGTACATTTAACAAGAAAACCTGTATAACATGAAAGTAACATAACAGTATTACTTTATATAATATAATAGTATTACTTAAGTAACATAACAATATTACTTTCTCCCCAAGCTGCTACAATGACGCGTATTTTTTTTTTAATTGAGGGTGCGTGTCATTTACAGCGCGTGATGGGTGCAAGTGAGACAGAAAATGATCCATATTGTTGTGCATGGATCAATGAATTCGTGCACAAGTTGCACAAGAGTCTCCCTCCATAAGTTTAGTGAAGGCGAAAGTATTGGGACATCCCTATCTGAAAAATGGAAGCAGAAATTCATGTGAAATGAATCGTATGATGTGAAAAGAGACATATATATATATATATATATATATATAAAATAACAATTACCCCACAAAATAGAAATGTTAAAATTTTCCCGCTCATTTCCATCTCCCAAAAATAGAAATACATATTATTTCATAAATTATAAATTATTAATTTTATTGTATTAAACATGATTTATATATATGGTAATAATATCATTTATAATATTGACAAAATCTTGGAAATTGTTATCTATATATGGTATATGAATGTTAATATGATCTCATCTAATAACTTTTGAGTTGGTCTTGTGTGCACTTGGTGTACATGCAATCCGGGTCGACCCGGATCCGCGTGTTTTTGAATTTTCCTTTTTTTTTTTTGCTTCAGGTTGTGACCTTTATGTTGTAAATGTGTGACCTTTATGTTATAAATATATGACCTTTATGTACAACTATCATGACCTTTAGAGACTGTAACTTAGAAAAAAAATGAAGATTTTCAATATAATTTGAACTTTACACATTTATGTGATATCAATGCGACCTTTATGTTATATTATGTCACCTTTATGTACAAATATTCTGACCTTTATATAATATATAAAGATGCATAAAGGTCAGAATATCTGTACATAAATGTGACATAATATAACATAAAAGGTCACATTAATATCACATAAAGGTACATAGTGCAAAATGTGTTAAAAATCTTCATTTTTTTCCTAAGTTACAGTGCATAAAGGTAGAGACAGTTGTACATAAAGGTCACACATTTATAATGTAAAGGTCATACATTTATAACATAAAGGTCAGGACAAAAATCTAGAAAATAAAAATTAAAACTCGCGGATCTGGGTCGGATCGACCCGGATTGCACGGATCTTAGATCCGTGCACCTGGTGCACATGAGTGTTTGCCATAACTTTTTTAATTGTTGATATAATCAAAGATTAAATATATGTTTGTTGAATAAATTAAAATAACATAATGATCGGATTTCAAGAACTATAGATCATCAAAGTATTTTTTTTATCTCTACACATACACATATATCACCTCAATAAATATATCATTGCATTGATTGGGGGCGTTCGTAGTGACTGAGGGGGTCGAAGACCAAGAAGTGAGTTATTAATCAAGTCAACCAACATATATAAAATAACGTAAATTAACTATTTTTATTTACTATATTCGAAATATGTATTGTAAAATTATTATAAACATCACACAATTTTATTTGACAAATATATCGTATACAAATTCCAATATATCTTTTATGTAACAATGTTAATAATATAACATAGTGTTTATATAATTTTATTTTATTATACTATAATAATTCTTATTAAAAATCATAAAGATTTGTAATATATCTTGAATATAATAAAAAAACATCTAAAAAAAATAATTATACAAATTTTTTGATGGTATGTTAAATTTAGAAATTTTATTTTGGGGTAATATACAATAATATCAATATTTTAAGCTCATTAATAAGTTGTTGAACATATATTTACACAAGTATTTTCTAGGTCAATTGTGACAAAAACAAGTAATAAAATAGTCAAACAACATATGATGAAAATAATAAATATTTAGATGAATTACATGAGTAGTAAATTAAATTGAAATAACTTTGAAAAACTATATGATTTTTCATTATCATCATTTTTATATCAAAAAAATTACTAACACATGAAATTTATTCACTACATCACACGAATACCAAATGAGGTTGAAATATTATCAAGACTTGATTATAATGCTCAATAATATCACCATTTTATACTCATTATGAATAAATTATTGAACATAAATTTGCATAAGTTTTTTTCAGGCCAATAGTGACGACAACGTATAATGAAAATAAAAAAATATTTAAATTCGTAAATTATATGGGTAGTAGATTAAATGAAAACATTTTGAAAAATTATATTATTTTTCATGAACAACATTTGTATATCAAAAAATTACCAACACTTCAAATTTATTTATCCATACATCACACAGACATGGGTATACCAAATGAGATCGAAATATTATGAGCTTAATTTTATTTTTTTTGTAAATTAAAATTTTCATATCAAACTCGAAATATTTAGATTTTATGGTAGTGAGTCACAAAAGTAACAAATCAAACTGAAATCTCCAAAAAATTTATTATTTTTTATGTTCAACATTTTTATATTAAAATATATAAATAGTGAAATTTATATGTGCGTGCGAGTTATACTAGTTAATTATTATAATGAAGTGCCACGTTGGCAGAATAGGATTAGGGTAGCGAGGACAGCATAGAGGTGGGGTTTGTCTTCTAGCGAGTGACTTATTACAACGTGTCAATATACATCGCGAAGAGAGTGAAATGTGGTTTTCCTTTATCCACATCTCCTCCTATTTTTCCCTCTCTTATCCTCTCATTTATTTCATCTCACTATCACCCAATAAATTCCCACTCTCACACTTGTTGCTCCACTTCCAAGTTACCTAATTAATTATTCGAAATTCAATTGGATAAATATTTATTTTAAATTATTTAATATTATTTGTTAAAATAAACAATCAAGTTTAAAATTAACGAGCAATATTCGATTTATGAGCTCATCAACTAGCTCGTTAATTAGAAGGCTCACCATGATAGCTCGTATAATATAAATATTTTATATTCTGAATTAAAAATTTTAAACTTGACTTATGATGAATATATAAAGATTTGATCTTATTTAGTTTTTAGAATTTTTATTGTAAATTGTAGATAATATATTATATATTTTAAAATTATAATATCTTTTGTAGAAGATCAGTTGTGAATAGTAATAATTTTAATTTATATGAAAGTATTCAATGAATTAAGTTCAATATCGCGGTGTAATAAAAAAAATCAAGCTCAAACTATCAATAATTAGATGAAATTAGATCCCTAATACTATGTTATTACAAACTCTACAATACTTTATGGAAGACATATAATTCAAGTTAATGATACGAAGAGAGCAGAGGTGAACCATATTTGAATCAAATCAAACCTTTATGACTAGGCTTGAATTATTGAAATCCTACTTAAAACCAATCTTTTAACTTGTGGTTGAACTAAATGAATTAAGAAAGTATTAGGAAATTCATTTGTAATGTTTGGATTGATATGGATTTAAAATACCTCATTTTCATATTGAACTAATATTTTGAAATACAACAGATGTGAAATATCTTATATTTATGAATCATTCAATACAAATTCAAGTGTATATGGATTTGGATGGTGGAGGATTCAAATTTGTTAGATACCACGTCGACTAAGATGAACAATAAAAAATAGTGACCAGAAAATGGGATATTACATGGAGAAAGTTGACACCTGGTATTTGAAGGCATAAGTCAAAAGGACAGGCCCACCAGGTATCACGATCAAGATATACACGTCTTAGTGTTTTTTGTTTTTTTGACGTTAAAGCTGCAAGCACAGTGTGTTCACTCCCGAATAAATTCACCACAACAAACAATGACAGCGTCCTAATTAATTGGAAGAGCGTGGAGAGGCCAAAAAGAACCTAGAATTCATGTCAACCAAAGCCACCAATAACTCCAGAAGAAAAAAATTTAGTGATGACCAAATTAAGTCCCTCGAAACAACGTTCGAGTCCGAGTCGAGACCCGAGTTGCAACTGAAACAGAACCTGGCTAACTCACTCGGCCTGCAGCCACGACAGGTGGCGATTTGGTTCCAGAACAAGAGAGCTCGATCGAAATCTAAGCAAATCGAACGAGAGTATGGTATACTTAAATCGAATTACGATAACCTAGCTTCACAGATGGAGACACTGAGAAAAGAGAATCAGACTTTGCTCATCCAGGTACAAGAATACTAGTGTTGTCATAATTAACTTAGCATCTCTTAGCAGTTCAAGTAAACAATATGATTCTGTAATTGACAGGTGCAGAGACTCAGAAAGATGGCAGGCAAAAGAGATGGCGACGAAAACGAGAAGAATCACATCACATTAGCAACTTCAGACAACCCAAGTATTTTACTAGATATTAATAGCCATAGCCACCAAGTATGCATGCCATTATGCAGTGATCAAAACAGAAAAGTGGAAGAAGCTGATGTTTTGTATATGGCCGGAATCGCATCACCGGAAAATGGATGCAGCTTCGAGTCTTGTACCTTTTTTGAGGATACAGGCAGTGCTTCACTGTGGTGGGACTTCCAGATTTAGAGATAAGTGTGTGATAAATCATAGGGAGCAGAGTATTGACAAGTAGAGTATAGAATATATCTTGTTATCCAATTTCTTGAGATGTTCAGCATCCAGGATTGGCTTTGTATCGCATCTACAGAGTATTTTTGTACATATATATGTTCTCATGTAGCACAAGGTCCAGATAGCAATGCAAACAAACAAAACATAGAGCAACTGCTAGCAGGTAGAAAAGCTTTAACTGCCAGGTGCAATAGGAAAATGATAAGGAAATAGCAATAACGGAGACTAAAATATTTATAGAAAGGCAACAAAATCTCATGGAAACATAGGCAGTGAATATTTTGTGAGTAATAAACATGTGATTCTTTCCTAAACATGCATTTGCATTATCAAACTACAATATATTAAACATTTTAATTCATTGTACTGGAATTTAACAAAGACATGTTTTTACCATGTTTCAATTAGACCAACCATCTTATTAGATCTCTTTTATAAGTATAGTCCTTAGTAAACCTACTCTACTGAACATCAGTTCCTGCTATTCACAATTATAAGAGATGTGAGTTTACACTTGAATCTTAGATATAGATATGTACATGTCTGTTAAGCACTCCTATGTAATAAAAATTACAATAATTAAGTCCAAAAAAAAAAAATGAAGTTGTCCATTATGCACATGATTTTAGACTTGCCTTGTTTGGATCAATGAGCTGAGATGATCTTTTGATATATATAGAAAGAACTGAGTGGCATCGACATGACTAGAATGATTCCTAGTCTACTCTTATACTAAAGAGACATAAAGAATCACTTATTAAAGGGAAAGATATAATGAGAAGAAAACTGAACCAAAGAAGTTCTTTCCATGGGTTGATATATGTCCTTCCATCGGATCTGCTCCACCACACCCACTGTGCAAAGAATAAAAACAATTAAATGAGAAGTTGAATGAACAGTTGGTTTCCCACCATTTTCAACGGGCTAATAAATACTCAAGGTTTACTTGGAAATGCAACTTATATGTAGAAACCATTGTCAAAAATGTCATAATCGAAATAAATCCAGGTATTAAGACAATTTGACTGACTTTTCAGCACTGATCACATATGTGAATGTACATAAGACAGCAAATAAGGCATAAAGTGATTTTAGTGCATGGACAGTACACCATCATAGGAATGAATTACTACCTCAAGTTTCTCTTGAGTTCATTGCCATGTCTCAATTCTCATGATCTCTTAGCATAGAAAATTTTGATGTAATCAATTCCAGGTTTGCAAGCAGAGTAGTTAATCATCAACATACCAGGTCTGCAAAGTGACCTTACATTTTACATGTAGAAAATATTTAATTCAAGACCAGCTTAAATTTAACAAACATAAGTTGTGATCATACATCCTACTGTGGGATGTTTGCTTATTTTCAGAGCATTCACAATATATACTACGTAATCAAGACAACATTTACTTATGTTCTTGAATCACTAAAGCCTATCAAAGTGGAATTAGATAAAAGAAATCATGGATAAAGAACTCAAGCCTCTTTTTAAGAATTAATTATCCAACCTTAAACAGTATACTTTAACGTTATAGGTTTTCTGGAGTTTATTTGACAAGCCATAGATGAACAAATGTCAAAACCAACTCGACACACATAGGCTTTACAGACATGATTCTCAAATATCTGTCTTCACGCGCATCTCCATTTTGGTACCGTGCTTTGTACTTAGCAAATCGTTTCATCTCAAGCATCAGTTACAATTAGAATGGGAAACCTAGTAATACAATTTTTATATCCTAAAACATCCCCAGATAAAGGAGTAAAAAAAAAAACAGAATGGAGGCCACCATTTGTTTTTAGCTTCTGCTATAGAAAAATCTGGTTCCTATGTGGTTATATAGCAATTTTGTATAGTGTATTTTGTAGTTTTTTTTAACTGTTATGTATAATAGGGCATAAGTGCAGATATACCCTTAACGTTGTTCTTGAGGTGCACATTAAGTTATTTCTTTTTTATTTTTCCTTGTCAAATTAAAATGCAAATTGCCCTGATCTTCTTTCTATGGATATTTTATTCACATTCATGAAATGCAATGATATATATGTACCTCACCATAAACGATAGATTTGCATCTTTGCCCTGCATAATAATACCAGTCCAATTGTGAATTATCTATATCTTTATTTTTTCATCTTGACAGTGGTAGACTGGCTTCAGATAAGTCCTGTTTGAGTTATTATTTGGTGAGACTGGATGGCTTATTAATTTCACCAATGGAGGGAGAAGAGGAAAAGAAAGAGTGATGAAATTTGAATGAGGAGGTCTGATATACTAATTAGCATTAGATTGGTATGGATAGAATATCTGATCGCAATCAAACTCAAGTAGTACACTGATTTTTAGGATGATATTCTTTCCTGAAACAATGGCATATTTGATTCTGCCTTCAAGTATCTATATTCTGCCTAACTGCGCCAGCTCCAAGCAAGATACTTTAAGCTACAATATCAGGCCACTACGCTATATTGTGTTTATGAAAGTTATGGTTTTCCGAAAACTACATGATTCATGAAAACATTGGTGCATGTTATCGCTAATCAAGCAAAAATTAGAGCTTCAAACCAAAAATGCATAATGAACCATAGAAACTCTCTAATGCGACTTTGAAGGCTCATACATGCCTTGCTGCAAGGAAATCAACATTGGGATTTATCAACTACTCAGCTATCTGAATGCAAGGGTACATGCATTATGAAGTTGAAGACCATGATGTGGGCAAGCATATCCACTAATGAAAAGAGTTAAAGACAATCAAGATGGAATATCTGATTTTCAGGAGCTAGACACTACTTGATGACGACCAGAACTGTACCAAAGACTAGTAGAGTACACCTCCGCCTTCAAGTGATCAAGTCCTCTATGATCAGTTATGGAAACTCTAGGCCGGTGTGCGAAGAAATGAAGTCATTTCTCTAACAGAAAATGAAAACTGAGACCACAACTTTTGCTTCTGCTGGTTGGTTAAGAATAGCATATGTTCTTTAAACTTTAACTAAGCTATTTTTGTTCCTTCTCCGGAACGTATTCTTGGTGCATGAGATTACAGTCATATTCACTGTGCAATTTAAACTTTGTCAAAAGTAATGGCACCATGTACATCAGTGATAGAATTACTCAAAGAGAGCGAACTTCAGAAGAACTAAGCATAATACATGGCAAGACATTAAGCTAGTTCAATTGAGACAATGTGATTTGAAAGATAGACCAATCTTAAGGGTATCTGTTTTCCCTTTGGTAATCTGATTCTTGGCAATGCAGCCAATCCACACATTTTGTATGAATTCATCGAGATTCTTCCCATCCTCGATCAAACTACATCCACACTTATATGTTGCATTGTTGATTTAACAAATGGACACAGGAACACAAACCAAATAAATCACAAGTTAAAAAGCAGTTTCATTAAATAAAAAGTTTGCTTTAGAACCACCATAGGCACCTGAATGTTTCATTTATCCGCTTGTCCATCATATTATTAGCTCCAGTAGCAAAGTTATTCCTTCATCCTAACAGAAAAAGGCAACCTAAGAATCATCACTAGTACACCAAATTCAACAGAATCCATGAAATATTCATTCAAACGACCAAAACAAAATTTTAATTTGAAGTATAAGGCTTCAATTCCTCGACACAAAAAATAAAATAAAATAAAATATCCAAGCATTCCAGAAAGAGCATAATTGACAACAGGCGTTGGAGGAGGGAGAGTTGTGAGGCAACATTGAAGGAGGAGATGGTTAGTTAGAGTGGTGGAGAATTCCGTTTCTGGATTACCTACTCAAGTTGGGGAGGATTCTACCGGCGAGGCGTTGTTAGATTGTATAATCATCAAGACGTTTCCACCCGCCGCCCGACGCTGTAGTTGCACACGGTGGACAAACTGATCGGAAAACCTGATCAGCCAAAGATTGAATTCAAGCGCAATATACAGAGGTGATTAACTCATTCTTACCTAGACAATACATACCAAAACTCATCAAAACGGCATCCTCTTGTGCTAAAATAAATTTTGAATAAATTAAATGTATTTAGCATACAACATTTATCGTTTTAATTGTTGTATATAAAATATATAATGTTGACATTAATAATAGGATTGTAAATGAAGAGAGCGTTCGGCATAGAAATATTGTACTAGTAATCGAATATTAGTTTTAACAAATAAAATATTCGTTTATGTTGATCTATTAATCTTAATGAATATAAAGGAATAATATTTATTATTTTTTATACATGAATAATAAAAACATGTTCGTTTAATATTTGTTTACTATTTATTTATTATTATTGTTATTATTAAACATATATCTACCTGTTATTCGATGTTCATTTGTTATTTTGAATTTATGATCTTTTAATATAATACATTAATAACTAAATTTATTATATTATTTATTTATTTTCGATTTGATGTTTATGATTATGAACATGTAAATTATGTAATTTGTAAATTTAGTTTTTACATCAATATTTTCTAACTTCTTGGTTTTCGAAGTCCAATTGAAGAGTTCCAGGCAGGCCCAAGGGCCGAATCCATTATATGTGTGGAATTTGCTATATTATTTTTCCAATAGTTATCTCACAATTTCCACTAATCATTCCATTATCACTCAACCAATGAACGGCAATTCTATTTATTTTAACAGATTATTAATGCTCATCAAAATCTATTCAAACTACCAAGATAAAATTATAATTCCTAACATGAGGCTAGAGTTGCTCGACACAAAACACTGACCAAGCATATCCTAGAAACATAGAAAGAGATTAATTGACTATTATATCCTTGATCAACTTCATACAATAGGAAAGCCATAGAATGAAGTAATTTCCATCATCATCATCACTTGGATTTAACATATTAAACATGCATCCATACCAAGACCAGATCATTACATCAAGATACAACCAAGGACCACTAAAATGCACCAAAACTTCAAACAAGTTAACCACCAAACAATGGTGGCTATGTTATTATACACATTCTTTCACCATTTCCCTACATCTTTTGGAACAAATTCGAATCCTGCATCCTAGACAACGCCTTCTCGAACTGGCTCCACTTCTGCTCCAATGTACCATTATACCCGATCGACATTCTAACAAGCCCTGGTGAAATCCCCGCCAACGCTTTCTCATCCTCATTCATTTCACTACTAGTACTACTCCCCGAGCATGACATCAGCGTCTCGTAGTAACCCAAGCTAACAGCCAACAACCCGAATTGGCTACAATTCTGCAAAAGATTCATCAAACGGTTGGCCTTTTCCTCTGTGCCCATGTCCACGCACAAAATCCCACCATAACCATAGTCTTTGTTGGCTATGGACTTGAGAAGGGCATGATCGGAATGATCTTCGAGGCCGGGGTAGATAACTTTGAGGCCGAGTTTCTTCATCCTGGTGGCGAATACGAGGGCTCGGTGGCAATGCTCTTTCATCCTAAGGCCCAAGTGTGGGAGCCTCTCTGAGAGCTCAAAGGCCACCTTGGGGTTCATGGTTGGACCCAAGAGCATCAGAGCTCCTTGATGAAGATCCATCATGGAGTTCACAAGGCTAGCTGGACCACAAATTGCACCTGTTCATTCATATACTTTCAATTTTTTAAATGTATTCGATAAATTTGAGATTGTTTGATTGCATATCAATAAAACACTAACTGAAAAAAGAAAATCATCTGAGTCAATTAGTGTTACATGTGTAACAGAGTAAAAAAACACTTAACAAAAATATATCTAATAAAGTTTGAAGTAAATAATCATATAATTTATCCAAATACCAGATTTAAACTGCCTAGAAATCTATTAATATTTAAAGATAGGTATAAATTACATAACAATAAATATTAAAAAAAAAAAAAAAGATTGGCCAGCTTGGTTATGATTCATTTATCCCAATTGAGATAGATGCATTCAATCAATAAACCGAGTTTCCAAATTTTAAATGTAAACTATACCGGTTCATCAATCAGTTACCGCTTAAACCGGTCGAGTTAGTCAATTCAGTTCGATTTGGTAATTGAAAGAAAAGTACAAAATACGAAAAATGTGGAAGAGTGCTTTGTCATCACATTTTTCTTGCCCAACGCCATCAATGCCACGGGTGTACCACATAGTCCTCATTTGTCATTGCCATCAACATCTCAAATATGCTTTTTAACAATCAAATCCCAATTTCTTATATAGCAACTCAACATAAATATCAAAAATAAAGCTGATTCTTATAAGGCCAAAAATGTTAGAATCATAGCAATAAATAAATAATCTGAGACTGAATTAAAGATTGGTTTTTAATTAAGATGCAGAGTTATGAAGACAGACCTGCGATGATGTCGGCGCCACCGCTAATGTACTTAGACATACTGTGTACAACCACGTCGGCGCCCATCCTCGCCGGCGAAATCGCCATCGGAGCAAACGTATTATCCACCACCACCGTCACCCCCTTATCGTGCGCTATTCTGCACAGCTCGGGCACGTTAGCCACTGTCAGGGTCGGGTTGGACATGGACTCAAAGTAGAGCACGTTAGTTCTCCCCTCCACGATTTCTCGCTTCACCATCTCGAGATCCCTGATGTCCACAAACGACGTCGTGATATTGCACGCACGTGGCAGGAAGTGTGCGAGGAGCGTGTGGGTCCCCCCATAGAGGGTGTGCGAGGCGACCACGTGTCCGCCGGAGCTGCAGAGCTGGAGGAGGACGGAGGAGATGGCGGCCATGCCCGAGGCGGTGCAGTAGGCGGCCTCGGTGCCCTCCAGTGCCGCCATGAGGCGGCCGAGGTTGAGCACGGTGGGGTTGAAACTGCGGCTGTAGATGAAGAAGTCGCGGTCGGGGCCGAGCTCGCCGGAGAACATTCGGCGCATGGTCTCGGGCTCCATGACGGTGAAGGTGGCGGAGGCCTCGATGGACATGTTGACGCCGCCGTGCTCGCCGAACTCGTGGCGGACATTGGCCAGCGCCGCCGCGGGATCCTCGGAGTGCGTCTTGATCGGCGCCATGGATTGTTGCTTCTTGGCGGCGGCGAACTGGTCCCACTGATCGTCGGACGATCCTGATCGCTTCTTGATGTTAACCATGTCGCGATTGAAGGCTGCATCCGCCATTTTTGGCATGTGAGTGCTTTAATGGAGTTTGGGAAGTGTGAGAGAGTAGAGAGAGAGAGAGAGAGAGAGAGTTGTCTGGTTGTGTGAGGTTTGTTGTTATGCTGAAATGGGAGGAGTATTGGTGGGTTGGGTGAGGGATTTGAATGATGCTTAACCATACTTATAAGGAGAAGAGTTTTTCGGTAACATGGTATAAATGTCATATTCCCACAAATAAATACGTCATTTAAATATAAATTTGAATAACAATGTTAACTCATAATTTTAAATTGTTATCCATAACTACGCATGTATAATCGTGTGTGACCGACAATACATAAATTCATGGTAACTTCTCATTTCAAGAGCTACTATAATTTTTCCATTGGTTTCCTAAGAAATTTACTTTTTGTCCTCTTGTACATAAATAAATTGGCACAACTTGAATATATATGTCAAATGAAATATAGCTAACAACTTACAATAGAAATCAGATAATATAATATCCAGTTCTACAGAAAATGATAAAATATCCACGGTAGACAATTCTTAATATGTTCACCCATAATGTGTAATGATTTCATCCTCTTGTTATATGAAAAATGAATTTAATAAGTATATTAATTTTTTGACACATCAGCTGTGGACACATCTTAACATGCCCACGGTGGGTAGGGTAACATGATAGCTTGATCTACATCTAAAAGTTGAAGAGTGATATGATATTATCTAATCTTATGTAGGTATCATCACATCATTGATGAGTTGATCAAAAAAGGTTATCAAAGTAATGATACGATAGGAGCCGGGAAAATTAAAAATAAATTGTAATATAAAATCCAACATCATTAAGCTAAATTCATTGAAGGTAATATGAAAATCCGATTTTTTTTTTTAATCAAATAATTGGTAAGAGGATTTTGTTGCCTGGTAGTCAGCCTAATTTTCTTTTGTTCCTGCTTCGTATGTCTATATATATATATATATATATATATATATGTTTTATATATCAATATATGATGTATCATAAATTAAGAAGATAAGAAGTATTAATAGTCGCTATATATTTTACTCAGATTATATAATATTTGGCTGGCATGTTTGTCTTTATCATATTAATTTCAACGGCAAGGATTTATTGAAATTTTCATATCAATTCAAATTATGGAACTTCCAAATGAGTTGAGAAATCTCAATAAAAAAACTGTGGAAAATTCTAATTCTAATTCAATTTTGACCGCATCACTAGAAATTTGAGCTGATGAATCTTTACGTGAAAACGGGGTATATACAAAATTAATATCAATCTGACCACAATACTGTTACTGGAGCGTGAATTGATGACTTAATGTATATTGCAATTTAATAGAAATACTCTAATATATTTACCAAAATAAATAAATTAATAGATTACTAATAATCATGTCAATATTACTAATTTTATTAGATTACAAATAACCTAAGATTACAAGTAGGTGAAGAAACTATTTAAAGAAAGAATCACGACGTATATAATATTAAAAAGAAATCGTGCGAGGAAATTTTAGTATAGCAAATGCAAAATCAAACAAGAAGTGAGTAGCTAGGTGTAGAAGGAAAGAGTTAAATTAAGCATGTGGATTGAAGAATTTGCTTTCATTTTTCATGGTTTCACCAAATATACCAAAGCAGAAATCAAGTCTTGTAGGAGTTTGTTACCATCTTTAGAGAGTACATATGATTTATTAATTAAATTATCCTTAATTTATTAAAATCTTCAAAAGAAAATTATCCACGAGTTACATTTAAATTTACTAAATACGACACACCCACGTTTCACATAAAACAACTATTAAGTTCTTTTTCAAAGAAAGTGTGCTACTTAGGTAAAAAAAAAAAAAAAGTGAACATAACATATATTTATTTATTGTAGTTTATGCTAATCAAATCTATATACATAATGGTCCCATAAAGATAGCCATGTGGAACAAGTGTATATATGTGCAAGACATAATGGTCCCATAAAGATGGTTGATGTTACACTATAATGGTCCATAAAGATCTACAAATACATGAAATTTTAAAAAGATTTGTAAATTTATATACAATTAAAAAAAATCTTAAAATATTTTTCCAAATACTATTAATATTAGTGGAAACTACAAGATAAGAAAAGAAATTGAAAATTAATATTAATGTTAATAGAAAAAAAATATGGATATAATGAGATGAGTTTGAAAATGATGTGTGGAGATAGAATTTTAGATGAATAATGGAAACTATAAGATAAGAAAAGAAATTGAAAATTAGTATTAATGTTAAATAGAAAAAAAAAAAAAAAGGGGATATAATGAGATGAGTTTGAAAAGGATGTGTAGAAATATAATTTTAGATGATAAGAAAAAAGATTTATTTAAAAATACAATACAATAAAAAAGAATGATGGTTAAATAAGAAATCGAACAGTGGTCTTTATCATTACTATATATATATATATATATATATATATATATATATATAATCAAAATATTGTAGTAAGCGTAATTTTAGCTCACATTAGATTTTATATTTTTTTTTATAAATATGTACAAATTGTGGTGAAATTAAGGTTTTTTTAAGGTTAAAGTATTAAATAAATGTATGATATCTGAACATAAGGGTATGACTTTAAAATATAATTTAGATTGAGGGCTTAAACAAATGGGATTAAATTGCTTTGTTTAAAAATAAAAATTTGATGCTCAGTTAATTTTTACACCTAAAGATAAACAATATGATTAATTTTACACCAAATCAAAATAAACTGAGAGTTATATTTTAACACTTGAAAACATATTATAGATAGGACTATTCCATATATAATTTGTAATTTCTGCAACCACAGTGGAGTGGCATGATTATTTTCTGCAACATATATAGTTTATTCAATATATAATATTATCATACCAATACCATCATTAGTTACCAAAATAAATTAGCAAAAATCATTAGTGGATGAACTTTTCCAATTTAATTAATACAAATAAGAGATGAATATAAGCATGGACTTAATTAAAAATATTAAATTTATTGAAAAGAAAAATGAAGAGTGGCGTGAAGTACAACCTAAACTCCATCATAGCAGGAGGGACATAATTGGGAGCCCGTGTCGGCGCATTACTCTTTCCCATTGGAACTTGGGAATGAATATATATATATATATATATATATATTTTTTTTTTTTTTTCCCCCTTGGGATTGGTGCACATTTCATTTTATATTTTTATTTGTATATATTCTTTTGCATTGGAATTTGAGAAGTTTTACTTTTTTTCGAAAAATCTGAGTCAAAATACATTTTCCCTTCAACTACTTAATGGCTTATGTATTGACATAAAATTCCAATTTTAACAAAAAATAGTATAAAAAATTAATTTGTAGTATTATAATACACGAATTAACTAAAATTTAATAAAATGCATATCAAAGTATGAAGTATTAACTACTCTAGTTTTTGTCATTCATTTTATGTATATTTACATTGCTTTTTTTTTTTTATAAAGATTTATAGGATGTTTTGACTTCACTTATAATTTTTTTGAACTATCTTATAAGATACTTACGAATTAATTATAAACTCCTCAAATTTTTAATTAGAAAATTTAAAAATTGTTTTATTACATTTCAAAATTTTAAGTTTGAACCTATTTCTAAAATGAGAAGCTTCAAAAATATCTGTAATTTAAATTTCAAAGTTCAGTCTTGAATTATTCAATATAATGTTTTATTAAACTCGTTTTTCTGTTCAATGCTCTTTTTCATTGTTTACTCATTATTTTTAATCTTTTGATTAAATGAAAAAGGTACAGTGTATTTAAATGTATTATAAGAATTGAAAAATATACATGATTCAGTAAACTAAAAGATTAATAATGATATAACATCTTTAAAACTCCATCATTTTAATTTATCCAAACACTTCAATCTATTTCGTATGAACCAAATTATCTATGAAATTCAGTCGAGATATAGTGTGAATATATATATATATATATATATATATATGGTTGGAAATGATGGTATGGTGTACTTGAAAATGACACAAATGATAAATAGGAAAGTCGAGGCAAGAGTTGGACTCTTTTTTCGTAAAACGAAATTGCCCCATATTCAGTGTTTTACGGTCTATGACAAACGTCCCCAAAATACAACAACTTACTAATTTAAGGATCGCAGCACAACAATCCAAAAGTTCTTCGGCGAATGAAAACGATATTTGGAACTTTCTAAGATAAGAAGATGAGAGGACTACAATTGTTAAAATGCTAATAATGCAAGTTGTGGTGAAGCTAATGAAATGATTGAATGTGAGGTCTATTTTTATAGAAGTTAAAGAGGTATGGTGTCTTTCTATGAGAGATATCTTTTAATTTGAAAAAATGTCTTTTTATAATTAGACACATTTTGGTTTGAATTGAAGTCTTTCCATAATTAGACACATTTTGGTTTGAATTGAAGTCTTTCCATAATTAGACACATTTTGAAATGAGACACATTTTGGTTTGAATTGAAATCTTTCCATAATTAGACAAATTTTGAAATGAAGTCTTTCAGATTAGATGCATACATTTAATTTGGATTGCATTTATTCAAGGGTGCGGCTATCCGCACCCCACATATTACTAAACACACCCCAATCATAGTGTTACTGTTCACAAATGATGTGAACAGTAACACTATGATTGGGGTGTGTTTAGTATTTCATGGGGTGCAGATAGCCGCACCCTTTATTCAATTCAAACTCGCATCTTTTCACAATTCACACATCTTCAAACATTCACAAATTTTCAATTTAAGCTGTCAACCTTAAACATTAATTTCTCATTCATTCGAAATTGGATTTGAGAAAATAAATATTCTAAATTTATCTACTCGAAACGTAGATTTCAAATCTGTAACTTATTTTTCGTTTTTAACAAACGAAACATCATATAAAAATTTGTCAAAGATTGGTCAACACCAATTTTTCTATACCAATTTCCAACATTTTTTTTTTATTGCCGGAGCTTAATGTGATATTTTATAGATCTTATATGATAATTTGATCAAACATCGATAATGATAAATATGTAGATGTGTTTCATTATTTTCTTAAAGAACTTTTGTGTATAAATACTTTTCTTGTAAAAATGTTAGGAATAAACTTTTTCCCACGAGAGAAGTGTGTTCTGAACAGATTAAATAAAGTACTTTTTTCCCCTTTCAATAATCCAGTATCCAAGACTTTGTAATTGCATGGACTTATTTTGGGAATCAAGTCTTTTTTTTTTCTAGTTGGTTCTTCGGGTAAATATAAACACGATTATCCTCATGGACTAATTTTGTTTTATTGACCAAATGGATAAAGGGACAATTAGCAATACCCAATTTAAAAAATTAAATAATAAAAAAAGTTATCAAATGGTGAGGTTGGACTTGGAGTCGATAAAAGGTCTTAAAATTGTGACCTTTAAATGATAAGGCTAAAATAAGATTCAAATCCTAATAATGTGGTACTTAGAAATTAATAATATATATTTGATCATTTTTCTTTAAAATTAGATCAACAAATTTATAAATATAAAAAAAGAAAAAAAAGTTAAGGGCTCTTATCTTAAATTGAGAAAAGCCAATTCTACCAATATTTATTTATGGATAGCACCACACCACGTGAAATCTACGTGGTTCCTATATCATGGAGGAAATTGAAAAGAAAATAAAAGCATTGATGTTTGTTTGATATTGTTTGGCATGAAATAGTAGTGAGAATCAAATATTAAAAGCTCTTAGAAAAGAAAAGAAATAATGTGTGAATTGATGGGAATATTTGAATCTCAATCCCTATTCCATGTACCTTGGAAGAGAGAGAAGGATTAGCTTATAAGGAAAAGGAAAAGTAAAAGATGGGGGGCCAAACTCCAAAGTAAGGTTTGGGTGGAATAATATTATTGTACGTGGTGCATAAGCACTTGTACATTATGGCCTACAATTACTCATATCATTATCCAACACCATTTTAGTGCCATCTTTATCCCATCTTCCTGTGACTTGCCTTATCCATCCACCTCTCCCCTAATCCTATTTTAATTGAACTTTTTTGCATCTATGATGAATCTAGCACAATCCGAAATTCAAATTAGGGATAATCTCTATTTTCTGTCCATGTGAGAATAATATTGCAGAAGTTTTGAAATTAAAACATGGCATGAAAAGACTGGAAAAAGTCTGTTGTTACGTAAATTGAGTAAAAGTATCATATTTCTACACAAACACTCTCTTATATTGACACTGTAAATGAGAAGTGGGGAAATTAATTTGCATTTTACGAATGAAATATGCAGTTTATATTAAGTTCGTTATCATCAAATAATTATTATTCCATAATTTATTTCCTGCTACCTACAAAATGATTTAAATAGATTAGTAGTGGATGAACTACTTTAGCTTTATGAGCCTGAGGATTAGGCTCATCCTTGTTTTTTTATTATATTTTTGGCATTGCCTTAGAATTTATGCATATCCTTTAATTCATTGAGGAATAATTTTTTTATTTTTTTTAACTTGTAATGCATTTTAGGCCCATTAATAGTATTTTCCCTTTATTTTAAAAGAAATAATAAATTAAAGACAATTATAATTAAGGTAGGAGCAATTAGCAATTTTCTAAACTGGATTATGTGGATGGAAAAATACATTATCCTCAGCCCTGCTACCATACCCATCATGGGCACGCCCACAACTGATGTGTCAAAAATCCAGGATGCTTGTTAATTTCGTTTTCATATAATTAGTGGATGAGATCATTACACGTTATCGGTGGGTATATTAAAAATTGTCCACGCAAGACATGTTATCATTTTCTCAATTATCCCTATAATTAATATCAAATCTCCCATAACAATCAAATGTAACGGGGGCAAATATGTTGTGTTAGTTTTTGTAAATAATACATTCAAGAAAACACAACTAGCGTTGTATTATATGCACAATTGATTGTTTAATTATATATGTATATATAATAAATTATATTCGATGTTTATATATAATTCATTTAAGTGCTTGGAAGACTATTCCATCAAAAATTGATCCAATCGTGACCATATGGTGCACAATGAATGAGGTCATCTTACAATTATTAAATGGAATTAATCAAAAACACCATCTCTATCGCTAAACTAGTGACATGTATCTTCGTGGAAGATGACAACCTCAAATTGAAGACATCAACCGTAACCCCTCAGAGCTATTTTCCTTTTTCCAATAATGGATTTTTCTCTCGTGCTACACAATTTGAAATTTGCAACAACTTAAATCTTAACCATAATGATGGAACATATGACTAACAAAAATGTGATTGATTTTTCTTAGAAAACTCTCTTGCAGAAACCAATTACCATAAATGCACCACTTTGGTTCCTGAATCTCTATTCCATATACCTTACACTACACGTGTTTTAAAAAAAAGTACTACTCGTGTGATATATATCTATCATGGGCCATGGCCTTACATTATATACATGTTCACATCCATATGCGTGAATTGAACACTTGAAGGATTAAAATTAAAAAATTATAAAATCTGGAGTTTGACCATTTAAACACTTTGTAATCTAACCTTTTATCATCGCAGTCTACAATATTTTTATTTTACAACCTAAACCTATACTCTACATATTATTCTGATGAAAATCAAAATTTTCATTTGATTTTTGCTCAAATTAGCTTGAATCGAATGTAAATCGAAAAATTGGGCTTTGTTTGGTTAGAGCTTTGAAGTGTTTGACATACGTTTCATACATTTTGGTTAAAAAAAAAAAAAAAAAGGGATTGAGATATCAAATTCGATTTTGACAAAAAAAAAAAGTGATAAAAATAATTGGATTTAGATTACAAAGTGAAAAACTCATGAATTTATGAAATAAATGAATAAGAAAATATATAAGTGCCAAAAAAATGTCACATTACAGGTTTTCTTTAACCAACAAATTAATGATAAATATAATATTCAATAAAACAACCACAATATAAAGATGACATGTATTGAAAATATTGAGATAAGAAATTAAATACAGTCTGCAATAGAAGAAGAATAAAGCAGAAAAGATATTTAATTTACTAGCCCTTCAAACTCTCAAAGCATCCTCTTATGTGATGATGCTCAACCTACATCCACTTCCACTGCTTGTGAGCAACATAAATAGCATTTTAGGCAGAAAAGGGTTGAGATTACGACATTTTTCGAACGTTTTGGTCAGAGAAAGGCATAGAAAACAATCCTGCTTTAATTCACATGCATATTAATTTCTGGTATCCATGATGTTTCCAATGGAAAGCATAAGTTTCCTTGCCAGAATATAAGCCAATGAGAATATTTCCCATTTAATAGAAGACACCAGTTTGTCTGATAGAAGTTGTTTGCTCAATAATATACAAGCTATTGCATACAAACATGAGAATCTTCATCGTACCTCACAAACGTGTCGAAAAGAATCACATAGCTTAATGGCATACCTATAGTTCTAAATGAGTTTCATTCCACAGTACAATCATTTCACAATGTAAAAAATCAGGGTGTGTGTACCTCTAAGTTTATACCTGTAGGTGGTGAGGACTGTGCATTGCTAGTGATATTCACATCCTCCAAACTTGAAGAAGGTAGAGTTGAAAATCTAGACTGTTCCAAGTGTTCCAAGAAATCCATAACAATTGGGTCAGTCCACGGAGCCCCAAATGGAGCCTCATGACCCGCCACCCAACCTAAATGGCCGCCTTTGGGTGTAACTATCAACATACAGTTTGTATTTCTCTATGACGTATGGAATCCCAAAAAACAAACACCGGAAATCAAAAGGGGAAAGAGTCAGATCATTTAAGATAACGGATGAGGTACCATGATAACCAAGGTGAGAAGCATCTCATGTGATAGTTGCAAACTTATTAGTTACATATACACATCTATGTGAGCACAAAGTCAAGTCAAATTTTCCAGCAGGGAACAGAAAAGAGATTTGTCACATGGTTGTTAAGAGATGTTTTCAAAAGTTGTATTACCAATCAAAGTCACCTAATGAAAATGCATGAAAAGTTAACAATTGATCATCAAGGAATAAAGTAAGTTTTGGTGAGATATATTCACGTAAATGTGATCAATACCGTTCTTAGTTCTACTACATAATCATGTATTTAAGCAAATCACCAGAAAGGCACTTGAGTCATTTGCGTCCCAGAAGAACTAAAACAATTCACACTGAAAGAAGATTACTAACAGTAATAAAAAAAGCAAAGAGCAGAAACTCACTTTTATTACAAGAGATGAAGGTTATGTTTAGTAGTAAGTAGGACAGATTAAAAGAAGTAATGTATTAGAAGGTAACTGAGAACATAGCCACTTTTCGGTTTTCTTTGCTTTTACAGAGGGAAAATATCTAAAATCTTGAATTTATTTATCACATGAAAAAGAGCAATGAAAAACCATCCATTATTTATTCATCGCCTACCATGGAAGCAGAACTTAAAGACCTATAACATTTGAATAATAAAGTTGATCCTCTTTTATGAATATGAAGCTGAAGGAATAATTGAGAGACACTGTGAAATTGAATATGGCCAAAGATTAGAAAGGTTGTAAACCTGCATGTCTTCACGAGGAATTCCCCGAGATGGTGCAATTGGATCGTTCTCAGCCTGAAAATTATTACAAAGCAAAGCATCTGAGCAAAAGCTACACCATTCAATAGATAGATCCATCCAAGAGGGAAAATTCGACCAAAAAGGCTTTGATAACAAAGAAAAACCACAAATCCTTGGAAATAGATTCCAAATTTGCAATACACTATTTTATGAAATATTAACATGAACCACAAAAAGCTACATACCTGTATGCATAGCAGAGGTATGGAGACATTCTTTATGGAATCGGAACTGCTTGAGTTTGAGTAGTAGTCATCCACAGATTTAAATCCAAATGAAACTGAGATTGTCAATAACAGTAAGCAGTTGGAAATCAATGTTGTACAGACAGAGTTTCATGCACCTATAAACATATACAAACCTCGAGTGAGTCCCTCATCAAATTCACGAACAGATTTGGCATTAGCAGCCAATGGGATATTGAATTCACCTCCAATATCCTCAAATAGAAGGGCATGCCTAAAAAACAAGGCATCCACATCAATTGTTGTACAGACAAGACGCTAAATGTGATATAAATATAGACAAGAAAAATATTTTAGGAATTGACAAATGTAGCGAAACATAAATAAGCAAATACTTCCATGGTACCTCTTGAAGATCTTGCAGAGAGCATTTGCTAGAGCTTTGTCATAAATGATGTTAAAGCCTTTACGGAAGTCTTCATCTGCAATTATCAAATTAAAAGGATTGCATAAGGATACAGCACCAGCAAGAGGGCAAGAGAAAGATTCCTGTGACAAAGAATATGAATAAGATGGGGACAGAGGATTTACAAAAAAAAACACAAATAGTGTAAGATTATTAAGGACCCTCACAGGTACACACACAAAACAGCTTGTGATTTGAGAAACAATCACATTACAACTATCCCAAGCTATATGGATGTCCAGGAGCAGCTGATTGTTAATTGATGAGTTTCTGGAAATCTTCAGATTCAGTGTTTAGAAAAGGAAAGAGCGATCATGCAAATGTCCGGTGATTGAATCCAGGAAACTTTGTCACATGGGCCAGAATATATGAAGAAAAAAAACTATGATCTATGTTATTTGAGTAAAGAAAATGCAAAGCATTCTCCACGAAACGAAAAATTAAGTCATACGTAACAGACTAATGAGATCTTTAGGTAATAGAACTGCACTTAAATAGTTAATGAATAAGAATAACTTTCATAAATTTCATCCTTGAAAATGAAAGTACATATAAGTAGAATGTTAAACCTGGAGAACTATCATCATTAAAGGGGTAAAAAAGTACAATTTAGAGTCAATATGCATTCATGTTGGTAAAATCATTAATGGCTACACCATTAATATTTCTATTGTGTTTCAGTGGGGCCCTTTTAATTCTTTACAAGTTCTCCAGAAGAATAAATGTCAACCGGCAGCATTCATAGCTAATTCGTGTAAGATTCTGATATTGAATGTTCCAACTCTTGCATTAGTTTTCCATTCACTCCTTTGATGTATACACACTATCATCTCTCAGTAGAAGCAACTGAATACTATATTTGATTTGCTGTTTCATACACAACATGTGCGAATGTATATGAGCATGGAATCCAATTACATCTAGTTAACTCACGATTGAAGATCTTTGTATTCTAGATCAAACATCTAAAATGAAACGAAGCGGAAATTTTTTCTAGATGCTGAAGAAATTGTTAAAGATGCATTTTGGCCAAGGTATATGGTCAAATGCAATAAAGCCTTATCTTAGCCTAATTTAAGTCTGACGTCTGTAAGCTTGATCTTTGGCAGTTTTAGCAAGGATGTGATTCCGCAAATGAAAGCATTCTTCAATTCTAGTTGTCCTTGACCTAACCATCCTTATCAAGAGCCATTGGTAACCCCATTAAAATTGGAAGGATTTGCTTCCTGATGAGGGACTGAGGATATATTAAAGCACTAAGGAAATACTTTTATAGCTGGTAGGAAACAAGCAGGTTTTTAAGTGAAATGGCATCTAAAACTTCTCAACCAGATGCGGCCACATTCTTTAACTAGTGGCAAAGAAAGGAATTGAGGCCCAATTAAAACATTGCTATGAGTTAGCCCAATTGTCTAAGCAAAAAAACATGGTATACTCAATTAATATGGGTTAGACAGAAGGAAAGATAAGTTGTACAAAACAAACAGAATGCAGAGGAAGTTAGAATCTCAAAAAATAACGGATCACATGAACATGGTTCAATTACCTGACCCACATATCGAACAAGAATATTAGCTCCAAGAGACCAGCCAACAGCATATAAATTTGCTCTTGGGTAGCGGTTGCCAACATGCTCCACTACCTCAGAAATATCTCCTAGAAATGATGCTGAATAGAACTGCAAAGATTCAACAGAGATGAAATACATGGTAAGCTTCCAAAGCAAGTTACCAATCATAGATTAAGCTGCCAAGAATTGATGATATTGTCAGTATAACTTATGCTGTTATGCAGATCTCAAAACCTAGATAATCAAGGTAGCACTCCACATTTGTCTCTTAAGATGTGTAATAAATATACAATAGTACAGCCAAACATTAACCTCATATTAAAATTAAAAGACCTTCATTACACGCATAATAGAAAAGACTCACAAACATGAAGTACCTGAGCTGTGATCACAGGGCTGTGTCCACAACCTCTGCTATTAAATACCACCACTCGCCATCCTTTACTCCGAGCTCGCAATAGCATATGCCTCACATATGTGTCCTCACTACCACCAGTTAGACCTGGCTGCAACCTTCAATCATCAATTACATAGTTACCTCGTTCCATAACCAATGCATAATAATCATATAGGTTATGTTTGTTTCGTATTCTAGTACAGACAAAACTGAGTGGTGTAGAATCTCAATAGAGCCAGGCGCCTCGTTGAATACCAAAAATAGATACATTGCTACATTAACCACTCCAAATGTGTTGATTAGTCTCCAACATAAACTTCGCATTCTTCGTTGCAGTGTAGGTACTTTTCATTTACCTCACTAAATTCAATGCCTAAGCATAGCTATACAACTAAAGCTTCACTTCAATTTATCATTCTACCTGTATTTCTTTCTAGAGATCTCAAAATTGTTCCAAAGCAACTAGAAAGAGTTACTCTAGCTCTTCTCTTGCAATGTTGGTGAAGACTGGCTAAATTGACATGGATATACTGGGAGCACTTTGACTTATTTCGAACAAAAGGATTATGGATTCGAAATTTATCCTAAACTTGATATACTAATTCGATAATAACTGGATAATAGTTCACAACTTAACAATTTACGACCCACCAGCAAAATGAGTATGGGAGACTCTGAAGACAAGTTACGGTCGTCGCCGGAAATCCAGTCCAGAGCGACGGCGCCGTCGTCGCTAGTCCGGAGACACTCACGCCGGAGCCTGACGTCAGGGAGCGACCGAAAAAATGCGGCGAAAATCGTCTCCACGTGGCGATTCCAAGCAACAAAGGGATAAGGATCGTAGGGGAGATGAAGGGTTTTGAATGCGGGGAGGAGTGCGTGGACGGCTCCGCCGATGACTTCGAGAGAGGGGTGCGACTTGTTGGAGGATTCGTGCTCTGTCATGGCAGCGGAGGTGCGCAGAGTAGAGAAACGAGATGGCCTGGAGGAGGTGAGAGTGAAAGGAAGATGAGTAAGGCGGCGGATAGAGGCGGAGAGTGGAGTGGCAACGCCGAAGGAGGCTCTCGCCATTGGTCGGAAGAAGGGATGAAGGAGTGGTGGGCTTCCGACCAACTGTACCCAAAAACTCCCACTGAATTCCAGATCAGAAGAAGAGCTAATAGGCTACAATTTGTGAAAGGATGGGATCAAAGACACAACAACAACATTAATAGGGTGTAGCACATGGTTTGTGCCTTGAGATGTGCTGTCGTGCAACTTGTGCACGGATCAGTGGATCCGTGCACAACAATCCGGATCAGTTTTGGCCCCACACGCATCATAGGACGCGCTCCAAACAGCTGACGCGTGTTAACACGCGTCATTAATTAAAAAAAATTATTTTACTGTTCATCGTCTTCTCGCTCGGATTTGGGGGAAAAACTGTGACAGCCATTGTTCATGGTGAGCTCTTCTTTTACCATGAAAACAAACTAATACTCTAATTTAATTTCGATCTATTGACATAACGTCCAATATTGATCAAATTTTGACCATTAAAACATAAATATTGTTTCTGAAAAAATAAAATTCCGCCATTGATGAAGGTTTGAGGATGAGACAGTGATTGATGAAGGTTTAAAGTTGATACAGTGTTCAAATACCCATTGATTGAAGATTTTAGTGTTTGAATTGAAGATTGAAGGACGAATCTCAAAAAAATTTGGGAGAACTGCGACATCGATTAACAAAATCGCGAAGGAAAAATTTCCGCCATTGATACAGTGTTATGTATAAATTATATAGTACTGTTATATAAATTTATGTAGTACTGTTGTGTTATTTTAGTCATACGGTTGTGTTTATTAAGTGGTACTATTATGTATAAGTTAGTAGTACTGTTGTGTATAAATTATATAGAACTGTTATATTAATTTATGTAATACGGTTGTGTTATTTTAGTGATACGGTTGTGTTTATTGAGTGATATTGTTATGTATAAGTTAGTAGTACTGTTATGTATAAATTATATAAAACTGTTATATTAATTTATGTAATATTGTTGTGTTATTTTAGTCATACGGTTGTGTTTATTGAGTGACACTGTTATTTATAAGTTAGTAGTACTATTATGTATAAATTATATAGAACTGTTATATTAATTTATGTAATACTGTTGTGTTATTTTAGTCACACGGTTGTATTTATTGAGTGGTACTGTTATGTATAAGTTAGTAGTACTGTTATATTAATTTATATAATACTGTTGTGTTATTTTAGTGATACGATTATGTTTATTGAGTGGTACTGTTGGTAGTACTATCATATATAAATTATACAGAACTGTTATATTAATTTATGCACTCAACAACAGAGACGAAATTTGTAAAAAATCAAAAAAAAAAAACAGAGCACGAAATTGAAAAATAAATCACGAAAAATAAAATAAAAATTAAAAAATTTACCGTTGAAAAAAGTAAACTAAAATTTTGAATGTCAGATAGAAGAACACGATTACAAATTCGAATTAGGTTTGCGAAGAGAAGAAGACGATTACTGAAATTTGCAATGTGAGAGAGAAGAAGACGCTGAAGAAGGATAGAGAAGAAGACTCTGAAGAAGGATAGAGAAGAAGACGCTGATGAAGAAGGATAGAGAAGAAGACGCTGAAAATGCGTGAAACTGTCTGCCTGTGTGTAAAAGGGAGATAAAATAAATTGTGATGTGATGCATCATATAAGTTTGGGCCTGAATTTATATATATGATGGGCCAGTTGGGTTGGATACCAAATTGTGGTGTACGGATCTTAGATCCGTGCACCTCGTGCACAAAAGTTTTTGCCTTGTGCCTTTAGCAACACCTTTGTGAAAACTTTCAAGGGGTGGGGGCATTTCTGTCCATTTTACAACGGGGAAATGATAAATACCCACGACTTAAGAAACAATATTTTTTACCCAATTTGGGGTAAAATTATCCAAATACCCTTATTAACACTAGGTAAATTGAATTGAGGAAAATCATCGGATTTACCTTTACTCATCGAACCCTAGTAATTTTAGAATTTCTGAAAATCACCACTCTTCGTTATTTGCCTGATTTCTCTTCGTGATCTTCCCACTGTTATTCGTGATTTGTGTCGAGGAAAACCGACAGCACGACCGTGAGGAAGAGGCGGCGGTGACACTGGTATTTTGGGTACTGTATTCGGAGGACACGACCGATTCAATGGCGGCGGAAGGTGGCGGCGAACAGCAAAAATCACCAGACATAATGGCTTCTGAACAAGTAAGTTGGATTTGCGAAATTATCAGGTGTCGAAATGTTTTCAGATCGTTTGTAGGATTTGAATTTTTCATGTTGATGAGGATAGATCGCGAGGCAATTCCATAAGTATATACTTAATCACGAGGGTAAAATGTTACTGTTAGTAAAATGTTGAGCTTTTGTTACTGAAAATACATTTTAAAGCTTTTGTTAGTAAAATGTTGAGCTTCTGTTAGTAACGATGGTGTTATTAGATAACGAGGGTAGTTATATAGATCACGAGGGCGGATGCTTAGTAACGATGAAAAACATAAATACATTTTATCAAATTGATATGATTGCATTTTTTATATCATATTATCAAATTAATATAATAAATTTCAATATTGTACTATTACATTTAATATTTTAAAACTATAGATTTTAAGAATGTACAACTATTATTTGATTTAAATTCAATTAATATTATTTGATTTTTTAAGATATTTTATAATGATTTAAATTATTATTATTATCAATTCACAATCTATATATTCAAAATGATATATTAGGACTATTTTTTTAGATCTTAGAAAAACAATTAGTGATAAAAAAAAAAACATACAAAAAAATATGATTTTTACATTTTAGATTATTAATTACAAGGATTATTATTATTATTATTATTCAATAATATATTAATTATTTTGAAAATGTTAAAAATTTGGAAGTGTTAAAAAATTCCTTCGTGATCTAAGTTAGCTTCGTGATCTATGGTTTTTTTTTAAATATTTTCTTAAAATAGATTACGGTGCTCGTGATCTATGGAAGTGTTAAAAAATTCCTTCGTGATCTAAGTTAGTTTCGTGATCTAGTGTTTTTTTTAATATTTTCTTAAAATAGATCACGGTGCTCGTGATCTATGGAAGTGTTAAAAAATTCCTTCGTGATCTAAGTTAGCTTCGTGATCTATGGTTTTTTTTAAATATTTTCTTCAAATAGATCACGGTGCTCGTGATCTATGAAGTGTTAAAAAAAATCCTTCGTGATCTAAGTTAGCTTCGTGATCTATGGTTTTTTTTAAATATTTTCTTAAAATAGATCACGGTGCTCGTGATCTATGGAAGTGTTAAAAAATTCCTTCGTGATCTAAGTTAGCTTCGTGATCTAGTGTTTTTTTTTAATATTTTCTTCAAATAGATCACGGTGCTCGTGATCTATGAAGTGTTAAAAAATTCCTTCGTGATCTAAGTTAGCTTCATGATCTATGTTTTATCAAGAACAGATCACGAAGGTCATTGAAGATCACGATGGCGTTTAGCTTCGTGATCTATAGATCACGACCCTCGTAATCTATGTTTAGATTCGTGATCTTCAATGACCTTCGTGATCAGTTCTTGATAAAAAAAATTCAGTTTTTCAAGATTTTTTTCGTTTTTATAACTCGCATTTATATGCAGAAATATATATCTATAATAAAAAATTATCAAATACAATATACTAAACTTCAAAATATTAATAATCTTACCTCTTTTGAGCTCCTTAAGAGATGAAAATCACCACATTTTGTGCATTTTAAGAGATGAATTTTATGAAAAATATGGATTCAAACATAGGAGTGCATTAAGATAAGGAGATTTAATTGTGGTGGGTGAAATCATTAAAGGCTATAAGGACATTTATGATTTTTCATCCTCATTTTGGGTAAAAAAACATATTTTGTTATAAAGTGAGTATTTTTCATGTTTTGCTTTCTACATTGGATACAAAGGCCTATTTCCTCAAACGGGATTATTTTTGGGTTTTTTTTTGTTTTTTTTACTACCTTTCAAACTTGATTATTTTTGGGTTTTTTTTTTTACTACCATTGGTAGTAGAGTAGATTGTTTGAATTTAGAAGGTTACGATTTGTTGGACTTATGTCGAAATAAAAGGGATGTGTAACGTGTTTGTTCTGCATCCATTTGTGAACAAAAATGAGGGATTACATATGTCCTTTTTCAAGAAATTAAGGTATTTTATTACAATTATACCAATCAATGCATTTTAGATTTGTGTTTGATTGTAATAAGTTACCTTATATTCTCTTTGTAATTGTGTACGTGAAACGATAAATTATACTTCCCTCCTTCCTAATTATATGACAAAATTCTATGCCCAGGGGCACGGATCTTATAATTATAAATTAGATCCGTGCCTCCAACCTGACCCGGCGCGTGGACGCTCCCATGCAGGCCCACACGCCCTATTATGGTGTGGCCGCGCACAAACTGATTATATATACTCTTCTGGTATCACACATTTAGTCTTCAAGTATCACACATTTACGCTTTAAGTATCATACATCTACTCTTCAGGTATTGTGCAGAAACAGTATTGTTTTCTTCTTTTTACCCTTTTTTTTTCTTCTTTCTCCTTCTTCTTCTTAATCTCTTTTCTTATTGATTTGTTATTATTCTTCTTGTCTATCTTCTTCTTATTCTTCTTCAAATTGCCATGAAATCATTTGTGAGGTTTTTTCCCCTTTTTTATTTATGAATAATTTTAAAACATTGAAATAAATTATTTCAAACAATATGAAATCATGATTTGTAGAAAATTTGACGAAAAATATGATGAAATCGTGATTTGCAAAAAATTTGAGGAAGAAGATGATGAAACATTTGAAATCTTAAGATTTTTCAGTAAATGTATTAGTTGTATGCTCTTAAGGTATCAGTTGTTTACTTTTAAGGTATCACACATTTACTATTAAGGTATTAGTGCAGAAATAGTGTTGCTTTCTTCTTTTTTTCCTTTTTTTTTTCTTTTTCTCTACTTCTTCTTAATTTATTTTCTTATCAATTTGTTATTCTTCTAATTTGTTTTGTACATTCTTCTTCTTCTTCTTCTTCTTCTTCTTCTTCTTCTTCTCTATTTTCTTGTTTTTATTTTTCTTATTTACATATTTACTTTTAAGGTATTAGTGCTTATAGTATAAGACAATTCTTAAGGTATCAATTGTATACTCTTAAGGTATCAATTGTATACTCTTAGGTATTACATATTACTTTTAAGGTATTAATGCTTATAGATAAGATATTACATATGCACCTTTTAATATATTACATGCTTACCTTTGAGGTATCAATGCTTATAATATAAGATATTAGATATGTACCTTTAAGATATTAATGTTTATAATATAAGGTATTAGATATGCACATTTAAGGTATTACATATTTACCTTGAAGGTATTACATATTTACATTTAAGGTATTAATGTTTATAGTATAAGATATTACTAATGTTTATAGTATAAGGTATTACATATTTACTCTTAATGTATTAATTGTTCATTCAATGAAAAATATCACTTATATACTATTTAGGTATCACTTTGTATACTCTTTAGGTATCACTTTGTAACAATTAATGAAGAAATTGAGAAGGAAGAGAGAGAAAAAAAAAACAATGAATTAAAGGGGAAGAAACCAAAAAAAAAAAAGGAAAAAAAGAAAAAATGAAGTTAAAGGGGAAGAAACCCAAAAAAAAATCAAAAAAAAAAAAAAGAAAAAATGAAGGAACAGCGAGAAGTGAGAAGAGAAAAAAGAAAAAAAAAATAATAATGTTGGGGGCACATGCCCCCGACCCCCGGGGCACATAAGTGCTGCCCTAATTATATAGACTTGTATTTCTTTTTGGGATGTCCTAAATATATAGTCCATTTACATGAGTCATTCACTAATATATCCTTATTAATTAGTTTTGAAAAGATAGATTTGAAAAACTACTTATTGGGCATAATAGGAACTTAACTTAAATACTAGTTTTTCCAATCATTTTTTAATCTCCGTGAAAAATCCAATCAGCCTATTTAATTGGGATGAAGGGTGTATATAATTGTAAGATTTTTTTTATAGTGACATTTCTTTCGAAGGGTGGTTGTATTTCTTTAATCTTGAAATAAAACGTAAGTTTTTCTTATATAAATAAAACTTAAAAAGAAAAAAAGAAGAAAAAAAAAAAATACAACCACAGGCAGGAGGCAGAGATAGCCAGCGCAAATCTAACAAGAAGCCCAAGTTTTATATATATAAAATTTAACATCTAAGTCATAGCCCAGCCCAAATAAAAATTATAAAACCATTCTGAATTTAGCCCAAATGCCCGATGCAAATCAATGATGAAAAAATCATGATATTTCGACGATATCACCCATATCGAGTTTCCAATACAAAAACACCATGCAGTTTTGTTTTGTAGAAATATTGTCGAAGTATTTGTGATATTTCGGAAAATATCGGTTTTATTTCGGTTTTGGCGAAAATGGCTCAAAATCGTGGGATATTGTGGATATATCGATAATTTATCGTTGTGTTTAAATGTCGGTAGTTTTTTATCTATTAGTAAAATAAATATGAATTTATATATATTATGCATTAATATATATATATATATATATATAATTCATCTAATTTATTGAATTAATATTATTATCTAATGAAATTAGAGAAGAAGAAGAAACCTTAAATGCATTTACAATCTTATTTTAAGTGAAAATATAATATAGTAAAATTCTATACAATATCATTATCAATGTTATGAATTATGAAAATATTTTATAAGAAAAACTAACATAAGTACAAATTCAAGAGAAAAAATATTAGATATTAATATAGTTTTCGAAAATTTTAATAATTGACTTAATTTTTCAGGAATAGTCGCTTCCTAATAAAAATACTAACTTAATCTTGTTGTAAATATATCATTTTATTTGAAATTTTAAGTTCAATATATGCATTAATGTTAGTTATAATATTCTGTAAACTACTAGATATATTTTCCAATTTTTTTTACAAAGTTTTCATAGTTTTTAAAAAAATGTTCGATATCTCTAGGGATGTAAATGAGCCAAGCCGTTGGCAAACTATTCGTGGCTTGGTTCGATAAATATTTGTTTGAGATCGTTTGATAAGCTTAACGAGCCGAATTCAAGCCCGAATTTCGAGCTCGATAACTTATCGAGCCAAACACGAGCTCAGACATATTTGGCTCAAAAGCTCGCGAACAGGTTTGTTAAGGAAGTTCACGAATTGGTTCGCGAATATGTTAACATATTCGTTTAGAGTTCGCAAAAGGTTCGTTAGTATGTTCATGAATCTATTCGTCTAGAGTTCGCGAACCTATTTGTTTATATAATTATAAGATATTAAATGGAGTATGATTTATAATTTTATAAGATTTTAAAATTTAATTTAAATTAAATAATAATTAAAATAAATCTTTACTTGTACGTTTTCGAGTTTGTAATCGAGCTCATTTCGAACTTTTAACGAATTTTTGTCGAGTCGAACTCTAGGTTGAATTATCGAGCTTGTATTCGAACTCATTTCAAACTCTTAACGAACTTTTATCGAGCCGAACTCGAGTTGAGTTCGTTTAGCTTGTTATCATACTTTTTTCGAGCCGAACTCGAACGAATATCAAGCTTAAAAGTTTTATGTCGAGCCGAGCTCGAACTCTATTTTTAAGTAATTCGTACCGAACTCGAGCCCAGTGATATTTGGCTCGGTTCGACTCGTTTACATCCCTAGATATCTCCATTGAAACAGATATATCTACCGATATTTTCATAAAATCATAATACCGATATTTCCACCGAAACCGATATTTTGGTCCTTCATACAAATTATCCAAGCTAACACCTACACCCCACCGACCTTACTTTCTTTTTTTTGAGAAAACCATCCTAGCCCCCACTCTTTTGCTCCTTTTTCTTTTTTTCAAACTTCGACTTTTTCTAAACCAAACTTTAACTTTACCAAATAAACTCTTGAAAAAAATAATCAGAGTTTCTACAACTATAAGCAGAAAGGAACTAGTGTATCAATAAGAAACGAAATTTGATAACTCTAACGATTTTTAAAGTTAACGAGTATAATAAGTGATTTAAGTTAATGAAATGTCTGATAGCGTATGTCATAATTTATATATAGACACTACGCTAACTAGTCCTGATGTTATCATTAACATAAAAAAATTATGTTAATTGAAATAAATTATCTGGATAAATTATCTTGTAGTAATTTCTCTACATTTGAAAAGGGCACAAAAATTTAACATGTAAAACACCTGCATACATATTGTCAAGAACAATAATATTTACCAACTCAATTAAAATATTAAAGGATTATTGTCAATTCAATACACATTACTAATTATACATGCTTTGATATTGCTTACTCTATTAAAAAAACCTAAGGTTCACGAGTGGTTCTGGTTCATTTGCAGGAGATATGTTTGTAATTCCAAATTTTGTGAGAAAATCTCATATTTATTTTTTTCCTTAGAACAATATTATAATTTCCACTTACATTAAATAAAAGATGATAGGCATTTAGGCAAAGAGGAACCTCGAATTTCACGTGACTTCATTTAATTAGGTGTAGGACCAAAGCGACAGGCATGTGGCCTTTTCTTGCCATAGATGCCATAGTATGTCCTGTCTCCCCGTCTTCTCTGCATTTATACACACCTAAACACATGCACAATCACATGTAATCACCAATTTTTTTTTTATTTAATTTTTTTGCTTATTTGTGTTCTTATGTTTTGGCCCACAAAATATCTACAATAATATATATAGTATAATTACTAATTCAATTTACTTAATTGAATGTGGAAGTATTTTCACGAATTTATGACGGAGCTAATCATTTTAATCTAAATATCCAAGGCTTATGGCAATATGGCATGATTCCCAACCAACAACCTATTAAATCATATTTATTGTCACTATAATGAACTCAAATTAATAAATTGTTGGTTGGAATCATTTTGTTAGTCTAAGGATGTTTAGAATAACCTATCATGTTTTCTATGTTATGCTCATTTAATTTTGGCCTTTCATCCCTTTTGTTTAACAATAATGAGAAGTTGGTCACTATTGATAAAATATTGTGCACATACTTTTATTTTAGTCCTTATATTTTGAATGCAAATAAAAATATCGTATTTTATTTACATACGTAAGAAATTATTCAACACATTTGCATCAATTTTTTTTACTGATTTAAACTCAAAATTTGCTCATGCAATCCCTATTTAGAGCACCTATACCTATAGGCATAGCACCAAAAAAAAAAAAAAAAGATAAAAAAAATAAAATCAGTTTTGGCATTGTCAAAGTTAGGTACAGAATTCATCATCATGGTGAATCATAATTCATATATTGCAATTACAGCACCAAACAGTATAGCATGCTGTTGGTTAGAGTAGTCTAATCATTTTCTCTACCTAAGAGTCTTTTTAATTTTTGTAATTTAGACTTAGGCTCCACATTTATCAAGCAGATCCAACATCATGTAAATTATGTTGGACAATGATAAGAGACAAAAATCAATTAATTGCTCTAATTATTAAGGAATATTCAAGATGATAATTTATAACAAACATAATTTATTAAGAGAAACAACGAACATTTAAAATTAAAATACTTCTATGGATTTTCCAACTAAAACCAAACATAATTTAAACCCGAGCTTCAAATAATCGAAATCAATCCATCTTCTAGAATATAATTTGGTAGTACTTTGTGCTATTTGATTACGTGGCATTATTTTTTTTAATAATTTAAATTAAATCGAGGTTTTTCAAATCGCCATAATAACTTCTGCATACATATTTTACTGTCGGATCAAACTCAATGCTTGTTTTTATGAATACACGCACCACCAAACAATCCTATTTTCATACTTTTTATTAGATATAACAATTGACTTCTTTTATATTTGATATGAAAAGAATTTAATATGTTTAGAAATTGTTGCTTTTAATTTGAAGATGAATCAAAGTTGTTTGGATAATTGGTTGTTAATATGTATCTGAAATCCACAATTTTATTTTGAATTAATTTTTTTTTTTGGATTTTAGCTGGATTTAAATATCCACTCTTTTTGACAGATTGTAATTGCAATTATCATTATGACCTCAGTAAATTATAAAAACTATGGTTGAAATTTAACCTCTAAAAAAAAAAACCTCTTAACCATATTTTGAACTTGTAAATGTTTTGTTAAGGATTATAGTGTTTCTTACAATTACTTCCTTCAACTGGTATAATTTGTAAAATAAAAAAAGAAGAAGTAAATATTAAGAAAAGTATTCCCAATATAAATTTTATGTAAATAAACCAACTCTAATGACACTTGTCCTTGACAAAATATTTTATGACATTGAAATTTAAACTAATAAGGAATATGTAAATAGTAGTGTATTTGGTTTTGGTCAGACAACTCAGATCTTATTAGAAAAGAACTAAAAAAAAGAATTTAAGATAGAGATTTGGACAATGACAAAAATAATTTTATACCCAATAAAAAATTGTTGGAGCCCAATTTAAATGGGCCGCCCATATAATTTTATTGGCCTGCGAACGGAATCTCAGACATCATCGACCTCATCCTCATGCCACACATCAACCAGATTTCATATCATGTTTCTTTTTTAAAATCGGGATAAAATTCCAGATTAATTAATAAATTTTTTATTATTAATATTAAATTTTCCCCATGAGAGCACCCCGCAAAAAGCAACGGAAAGTGACGAGAGAGGAAAAGGGGTGTTTTAAGTTTGGTAATGGTGCTGAGGAACTCGGGAGTGACGAGGTTGAAGGGCATAACTGTAAATCTCAAGGCACTTGCAGTGGTGACGTCAGCGGCGGCGGCTTTGTGGTTGATTCCCGAGATCTTTCTCGGCGGTGATGGTCGGTGGGGGATCGTCGTATTCGCGGAGGGAAGCAGCGGCGGCGCCGGCGGCGTGGGGAGCGGACTCTCTGCCTCCTCTTTCAATGTCGGAATAGCCATCGCCGTCACGGCCATGGCTGGCCTCGCGCTCGCCGCCACCCTCGTCTACTCCTCCCGTAGGTAAAGACCAAAAACCGAATCAATCATGAGTTTCGTCGTTTTAATTTTTAATTGTAACGCTAGCAGAGATATATAGGAGGGTTCGTTCGTGTATAGGTGTGTGTTATAGGAGGGGAGAGATACAGTGGAATAGGTATAGATAGATGTTGGTACAAAAACAACCAGTGATGAGAGCGCTGAGGAGGAGTCAGACTTCTCTCGGGTCGAATAATACGACGTCGTCCCCTGCCTCCCCATCATCGTCGTCGTCATCGTCTTCTTCGTGGATCCATTTGAGATCGGTTTTGTTAATCGTTGCTTCTTCATCATCATCGTCTTCCTCACCAGTTTCCTCTAATCGGTTAGTTCCTTTTCACTCTAATTTTCTCTTCTTCAAGGCATTGGATTTTTGGTCCCTTTTTTTCTTTTTTTATACATTTCTTGACTAAAGATTAACCTTCTTCTCCTGGCTTTTCCTTATACCTCATCAGATCTCATCCCAATTATTCTTCTCGAATTCTACTAGTGTAATCGAAGCCCAAATTTTTGTTGGTTCTCCTAAGCATTTCTATTTCCTTATTCATCTGGTGAAGTGAGTGCCTCGGGAGAATTGGAGTGAGCAAAAGGGGTATGCAGTGTGTGTTGGGGGGTTGAAGTGTGGTTTGTTACATTGTCCGGTGAGAAGTTGTGAAATTTGGGGTTTTGTTATATATATCTGGAAGGAGATTATTGCATTCTCTGGTTTAGAATGAAATTGGTCCAAGAATTATGAAATATTTTGAAGCAACAAAGAACCAGCCTTTTGTTTTTATTCCTTCTAGAGAGAGAAGTATATTGTCAATGAGGAAAACTCAGTCACATACAGTTTCTTCTGTAATTATTTCTTTCATCTTTTGTCTGTCTGTCGTCTAATTACAGATATTATTTATCTTGTGGTGGAATGTTATATATTTTGGTCCATTCTTTGCAGTGGAAGCCTTAAATCTCCTTGGTCTAGGAGGAGAAGAAAACATGCACTTTTGGCCAAACAATGGAAGAGTCTGTTTGATGCCGACGGGAAACTTTCTGATGGAGGAGTTAAGTTTTTGAAGAAAATCCGGACTGGGGTATGCTTCTCCTTTCATGGCCATACAAGAAATTTGTGTTGTGCCTAACTCCATTTTTCTTAAATGTTTCATTTCTATTATCATCAATTTGTGCTCTAACTTTGGCCATTTATTAAATTTGTGCAGGGTGTTGAGCCAAGCATAAGGGCGGAGGTTTGGCCATTCCTTCTAGGAATGTAAGCATTCTGTCTTATTGTAATCCCTTTTTGTGACTCCTAATTCTCGTTACAATTTGGGAAATGCCTATTGCTCTTAGTAGTGGCAATTTTCATGGTCTTATGATCAATTTCTCTGCATTCTTTCAGTCAAATTTTGTATTACGTTTAGTCTATTTGTTAGTTTTTGTATGAACTACTGTATTTTACTAGACATTTGTTTGTGAAAAGGTTTTTGATCTTACTTGCAGCATTTTGTTTACTCGATTGTCTTGACATTGAATATATGCTATATTTTATGATTTTAAGAGTGTTTGATGTGATGACCTTTATCGCAAAAGATAGAGCACTTCGTACAGTTGCTATCTAAAGTGAATTATTTGAGTACCCTATATGCTGATGCCAGTGACCTTTGTTCTTTTAGTTTGTGCAATTATAACTATGTTGGCTTTTAGGGTTTTTATGATTTGGATGTTCTAAAGTTTGTTGCTTTTTGGAGTCTGATTTAAGGTCCAGGGCAATTTTTTCAGTCATCCATTCATCATGACAAGTTTGTCAAAGTGTAGCTTAAGAAACCAAAAAACTGTACGGATTCCATGCTTGACAGTTTATGAAGAGGGCGGTGAAAGCATGCGTGTATGCTATGAATGAACTGTCTTTTAAATAAAAGTCATAGTCTTCCGAAAAACAAAGTATTAGATGACATTTTTCATTATGGAAATATTCAACATTATAAATAGGAGTGTATTCTTCTTGTATCATTCATGTGATAACCTATTTAGTTTCTTCTCTTTGCTTTCTCTATCTTAGACTTTCACATGGTAATGTTCTTTTCTTGACTGGATGGTTTATCTTTACAGGTATGACGTGAAAAGTTCAAAAAGAGAGAGAGATACAATAAAAGTTCAAAAGAGGTATATTTCTTTTTCTGAGATTGGCCTGGTTTTGATTGGAGTTTGTGGACAGGAAACCAAGAAATAAGTAAAAGTAAAGAACCCAATATTGACATACTGTTTTATTGAAACTATACAATATTTATTACCCTATATTGAAATACTGTTTTCATATGTTGTCCCTTCGGGGACATTCAATAAACTTGGAACGATATACAGAAGATTAGCTTGACACTTATGCAATGCTTAAATCTAGCTTAGATATAACTACAATCAAATTACCAACAAGTGTTTGAGATGCAATAGTGAGTTAAACAGCGAAGCATTCTTCTCTTCATATCTTTTCTTGGTGTCTTTCATGTACTTATATATCTGTGTAAAGTCTGATTTTTTTAAAGAAGCATTTGTTTTGAGTATCTATATAAATGGTTAGGCTGCTTTTGATATAGATAAAGATACGTTTTCTTTCAGTAAGCAACGCACACACCTTAAATCCTTGTTTTTCATTCGGAACCAAGTGTTTTTATCTCAAATCTCATTGTGCTCCCAAAATATGGTTGCCTCTCCCTTCTAAACATGTGCGCATTCACAATCTTCAGTTCTAGAGAGTAATTGGTGTTTTGTTATATCTGATTTAGTTTCTATCTGCTTCACCCTATTTCGTTCAATTCTATATTTGTTCTCACTTGTTCATACTCATATGGTGTCATCACAGAAAAGAATATGTGGAGTTACGGAAACAATGTCGTCAAATGTCAAAACGTGGTGATAGGTGTTCTAAATTGAAGGAGATATCTGAAAACAATTGCAACGATGATGGTGGTGATATCAGTCAGGTTTTGGATTCTCCAAGCTTGGATGAAGCTGCTAGTGCCAGACCATCGGTTTCAATGGAGGTTTCTAGCTTGTCTGGTGAGGTGGTTAATAAAGATACACCCAGGGAGTCAGAGGAGCAGGAAGAAGGTGATGGCATAATTACCAACGATAACATTTCTGAAGCAGAATCCGACTCATCAGATTCTGATTCCTCGGATGATCTAGAGGACACGAAACCCCTTCTCGGCTCAATGGAAACAGAAGATAGTTATGGGCCTCTTGATACATCTCTCGACAAGTTAGAAACTAGATCTGTATCTTGTAAACTCGAAGATTATTGCACATGGCAGAGAATCATACGCCTCGATGCAATAAGGGCTAATGCTGAGTGGATCATTTACTCCCCTTCTCAAGCTTCAGTATCAGAAGCAAAGGCGCAACAACTGGCTGAGAGTGTTGGATTGAAAGACTACAATCATCTCGAGCCATGTAGAATCTACCATTCAGCTCGTCTCGTCACCATTCTCGAAGCTTATGCTATATATGATTCCGAGATCGGATACTGTCAAGGTATGAGCGATCTACTCTCTCCAATCATTTCAGTGATAGAGGAAGACCACGTCGCTTTCTGGTGCTTCGTGGGTTTCATGCGCAAAGCTCGACACAACTTCCGGCTAGACGAGATCGGAATCAGGAGACAGCTCAACATCGTAGCAAAGATCATAAAATGCAAGGACTCACATCTCTACAAGCACTTGGAGAAACTCCAGGCCGAAGACTGCTTCTTCGTGTACAGAATGGTGGTAGTACTATTCCGTAGAGAGCTGACTTTCGAACAGACCCTTTGCCTCTGGGAGGTTATGTGGGCTGACCAAGCGGCAATCCGAGCAGGGATTGTGAAGTCCGCGTGGCGGAGGATGAGGCTGAGGGCCCCACCAACGGACGATCTACTACTCTACGCGATAGCCGCTTGTGTGCTGCAAAAGAGGAAGTTGATCATAGAGAACTATAGCAGCATGGATGAGATAATGAGGGAATGCAACAGCATGGCTGGTCAACTCGACGTGTGGAAACTGTTGGACGATGCACATGATTTGGTAGTGACCCTTCATGATAAGATTTAAGGGCAAATCCTTTTGATTAGATTTGTTCTCTTTGGAGCTTTAACTTATGAACAAAAAAAAAAAAAAGCTTGATAGAAAGCTTCTTCTATATGTTGAGTAATTTGTGGATTTATTACCAATGTATTGCCCGCGCTGAGGAGGACTCCCTAGTGAAGTGGCAACCTGCTAACAAAGTTGGTTAAGACACCTTCTGTGACATTTTTCCAGGGTTAAAGATGATCAAATCAACCAGTGATTATTTTAAATTGTTGATTTTGTCGTTGTGCTTATAAAAGAAGAAAAAAAATAACTTAAATCACCTAAGAACAGCCCCCACCCAATGTGTATATTTTGGGATCTATTATAAGCTAGTATGATTTTAAAATCACCCTCATAATCAATTTGGTTCATTGACTAAACCAAATGGACGAACTGGTTGTAATATAATAGAGTTGTTAATTTAGGATGAGGGAGTGTTCGAGTGTGAAAATAACTGAGTCAATTTACTTTGAGATTATTTATTAGAGTTGACTTTGGACTTGAACTTGCATCAAACCCATATTATATGGAGTAGATCAAAATTCTATCAAATTAGGTTGGAAATGGTAAGTGGAATTTAGGCTGGTCTCGTGCATGTCGGTTTTTATTAAACCTCCTCAAACCCTCCTATATAGTTAATGTTTATTTATTTAAAATGGAATATTATACAAACTAACAATTTTTTGTTACTAAAATCATAATTTATTCTTAATAGGCTGTTTATTTTAAATTAATCCGCATCTAAAACTTTCTTGTAAAATTCATATTGGAATCACAATATAATTTCTTGTTAAAGTAAAATGGAAAAAAAAAAAAAAAAAAACAATATGAGGAGTTGGTGGTAGCATGATGGGTTTTTTCCTAGGATGAGAAGTTTTTAGCTTTTAATGAGATTGGATTATATAAATATCGATTTTTTATTTATTTTAATTCTGTCTCCCTAGTTTCTAAAAAAAAAAAATGAAAATTAAAATGATCTAATTTTAGAGGAGTTGGTGGCCTGGCATGATGGTTTTTCTACATGGGATGGAATATGAATTATGATGAGACAAAATTTTATCAAATCTGTTACAAATCTGCCTTGTTTCTAAACCCTCAAAATGAAAGTTGAACATGCACTAAAGCTTGCTCTAGATCTCAAAAACATCAAAAGGTAATATGTTTTCATACATTTAAGGTATTCTGAAAAAATATAATTGAAAATGAATGTGTGTATATTAGGGAATGGATGAGCAGTAAGATTAACAGATGACAATCAATCATTGATTGGGCTGTGTAAGAGTCCAGCAGAGAAGCCCATTAGCAATGGGTTTGGGCCTGTGATTTCACACCATTCCCAAACAAAGCCCAAAATACCATAAACGAACCATTTCAATCTGTGAGATCTTCTTGGGCAAATTTCACTTCACTAGAACTAGTCGTTAAATTGCAGGAAATTGGAGATCTCTCTCTTCCCCAGTTTCCAAATCCAAATCCTGCTAATATTGCCATGTCAACGAATTCCGAACACTCCGAATTGGTAAACGGATCACCCGAACCCGAACCTTCAGCTGCAGCTGCCGATCCAGATCCTCAGCTCCCTGATCCCGAGGACGCCGATGTACAACCACCTGATGCGGAAAGATCCGGAGAAGTGCAATCAGTTAATGCGGAGGCGTCGAATTCTGTGCCGGAAGAAGGAATTGCGGGTGAGTTGAGTGATGCGGACTCACGCCCAGCGCAGTCGAACCAAGATGTGGAGAGCGACGCAAAGTTGGGGAATGCGGAAGGGAATCGGACGTTTACTATGAGAGAATTGCTGAATGAGTTGAAGAATGGAGATGCCAATGATAACGATGGAAGAGAGACGGATACTCCTCATAGGTCAGTTAATTGCACTGGTATTTTGAAGGATAATCGTTTATTACTGGATTTAATCTTGTTAAACTGATTATAGTGGGATCAAATTTTTCGGAGGTGTGTTGGATTAGGAGCTTGTGTGTGACTACAAGTTTTTAAAATGTTGCGAGTAGGTTGATTCTAAATTAGTGGAAAGTGTATGGCATTTCCTCTAGCTTAGATCTTGTTGAATTGAAGATTTAGGAATCAATTATCTACATTCTTTGGGTGTTTAAGTGATTCAAATTAGAAAATAAAGGAAGCTTAAGGTATCATGGTGCTTAAGTGATAAGATGCTGGATTTCCTGTAGCTTAGATCTTGCTGGACCGATCAATTACCTGCACTCCTTGGGGATTTGAGCAATTCAAATTAGAAAAATAAGAGAAGCTGAAGGAATTTTGTTGCTTTAGTATGTGCTTTATGCATCAAAACTTGAAAATTAAAATTCCTGACAGAAAATAATACATTTGTTGCAGTTACTGTGGGAAGGAATTAATATTAGAAGTCAGAAAGAGTTTTATGGCATAATAATACAGGGCAGATCAAAGTCATGAAACGCACATAGGAAAATTCTTATGCATAACAGAGTTGTTGAATGAAATGATGAATGTGTTGTCAATAAGGACTCATATGCTGACAAATATCATATAACTATAGGAAATGAATTTCTTTTAATAAGTTTCATCTGTAGTTTCTATGTAACTGTATCTTTTTTTTTGGTATTTCATTTTTTTGGGTACCGTAGCATGATACTGATCACTTTCAATTATAGTGTTGGGAAGCTTGAAAAGAAATGGTTGTAAGTAGCTTGATTTAGGACTACAATTTTGTATTTGTTTTAGTTTTCAGCCTTCACAGCTGCACCGTTGCATAGGAGCAATATAATTAAGGGTCAACCATGTTCTGTTCCCCATTGCTAGATCTGGTGGGCTCCACAATTTCCATTATTATTATGACATTGTCCCCTTTGGAACCTGCACAAATTTACTTTGGGGCTTCCCTCAAAAGGCCTCGTACAAATGGAGATGGATGTCCATCCTTGATCTTTCTTTTATGCTTATTGAACTGTGATGATATGGCATTCTTAGTTAACTGTTCATCTGGGATTCTTTCTCTTCAACTGGGCATATTGTGAGGAGTAGTTTTCATTATGTGGTTTTTGGACTGGATGAGCAGAATATTGCTTTGCTTTTCTGTCACGAAATCCTACTGATATTCCTTTTTTTTTTAAATATTCCAGCCAACCAAACTCAGAACGGCAAATCGAGCAGCACAATGCTGCTATGGAGTTAATTAATAGTGTCACAGGTCTTGATGAGGAAGGCAGATCTCGTCAAAGGATTCTTACATTTGCTGCCCGGAGGTAGTTATCTCATCTTTAGCTGATCATATAATGGAACTGCTGAGAACATTCATTTATCTGTGTTTGTGTTGTTTCTTTCTTTCTTTCTTCCTTCTGTTTTTGATATTGTTTTTCATTTTGAAGGTGGGAGTAATGTTAGATGGTTATTGTCATGCCTTACACATCATAGTGCATTTTTCAACTAAAATGGAATATGTTTATCTGAGAGAGAGAGAGAGAGAGAGAGAGAGAGAGATCCTTTCCCCTTCCTTTCTTTAGCACTGTTTCATCATTCACATGGAGAACTATCTGATCTCTAAGGCAGAAGAACACAAGATCCTTTTTTACCATATCCGAGGGGTCACCATGTTTGGGAAACATTGCTTGCATTTATGTGAATTGAGATGTGATGATAACTTTTGCTATTTTAATTCTTACAAAACAGGTTTACTCTTTGAGCAATGGTGGCATACTGCATGTTAAGCCTGTTAGCTGCAATTTTCGGCCTTTTTTACTTCTTCTTTTCCTTTATGCAGCTTTCTATTCATAAACAATGTACTATATGTGTTTATTTATGTGTTTTGATGCTCATATTTGATTAAACTATAAACATGCTTGTAGACTTGGGGTGTGTTATTCATGATTTTATCAGCATAAGGAAATTCATCAGGATGGGTTTAACACTGTTGTGAAACATTGTTTCCTTTACAAAAAGCTTACCCACACCTGAGGTCACTAGTTAACCAATATCTTTCTGCATTTATTTGCAGATATGCAACTGCTTTAGAGAGAAATCCAGAGGATTATGATGCATTGTACAATTGGGCACTGGTTCTTCAGGTCTGAATGGTGCACCTTAAATTAGCCTGATATTTTCCCCCTCTATGTTTTATATCTTATTGGCTGCAGCAAACATTAGATTAAACTGCTCAAGCCATATGGACCATGAATTTTTTTGGATGGTCCTAACAGTGGGTGAAATTGATTGTTCATCACATGGCTTGTGGATCCTCGAAGTACTATCATTAGTTATTGATTTAGTTATTTGATTGGACTTACATAGAAATCAGTGTCTTGAAGTTGCATCCTTATAGAGGTTATAAGGTTCCATAAGATTTGCAATATTCGCGCAGGAAAGTGCGGATAATGTAAATCCAGAATCCAGTTCTCCTTCCAAAGATGCTTTGCTTGAAGAGGCGTGTAAAAAGTATGAAGAGGCTACCCGCCTTTGCCCCACACTTAATGAGGTACGCGTCACTGGCTCACTGCTATGTTGTTTTAGGATTTTGGTGACATGTACTCCAATTTCTGTATGTTGAATATCAATGAAAGGAATACCTTGCAGATACTTTTTGGTGCTCTATAATAAAAACACTTACCGCCAATTTAATGTTGCCTACTTTGTATACATGAGTGCGTCAAATCAACATTTTCAAAATGGGATTAGACAAACTGGCAGCTTCAACCAGGAATCGCTGGTTGATCCTGACAGTTTGTTCAACAAAACTGGAAGTTAAGGTTAAACCAGTTTTGACCAGGTCAATTTTGTAGCTTTTTTATATTCTATGTTTGTTTTTTTAGCTTTTAATTGTTTTGAACTTTACTTGGTATACAGTCTTATTATATATACATGTATTTGTCTATTTAAGTTTACACTTTGTTTCATGTACTTTTCTTCTTGCTAAGTTTATCTTTTCTTTTACCTTTGACATTTGCTAAATATTAGTTAGTTTCTTATACAATTATTTTACATAATGTTTAAAAAAAGAGATATTACTAAATTTTATTTCTCCAGATGGACTATGGTATCACTCTGACACCAGCAGCTAGTAGCAAGAACGATTTGATAACCAGTCCATTTATGAAAACACTAGTGTCAGCCAGCTCCATAGCATGATTGCTATTGCCATGTTTAACTCTTTTGCATGGACAAGAGCTGCATTTTGTTAAAAGAATCTCATTAATGTATTAACTTCTTGAAGATAAATTAGTTAGAACTCATACAATGGTCAGTTTACAGTTTGTACATGAGATTGACATGGATATCTATTAAAATATGTTGATATGATTATACTTGCTGCGGCCTATATTCAGTTTTAGTTGGTTTACTGTTTCTACAAATGAAGACTTATGGGATACTCTATATGTCAGGCTTACTATAATTGGGCTATAGCAATCTCTGATCGGGCCAAAATGCGTGGACGTACAAAGGAAGCTGAGGAACTCTGGAAACAGGTTGCGCTCTTTTAGAATACTTTCTATGGTGCTTAAAATTTTCATTGCTTGTCTGAGAAATGAATTCTTGTGTTTGTTGTAACCTCTGGCTAAAATACTTCTTTCTGTTCTTTTGGTTCAATGCTCTATAGTCTTCTGGTGAGCTTTATTCTTTTTCCCTTTGAGTGCCAGTGATTTATTCTTATAATTGAACCCTTTGCATTGGCTTAGTAGCAGTGAGTAGAAACTAAGAAAAACTATAAGCAAGTGATGAAGAGGAGGAAGATTATTTAATTCTTTTTATTTTTTAGTTCTTTCCTCCTTAGTTTGCTCAGGGGATTTGATTAATGTAATGGCATCCTCTGCATTTTTGCTTGAAGGTATTTGCATTTTACTTCCTTCTACTCAAGTAGAATCATATTTAGATGACTAGTAATTTAAGTAGTTGATGAATAGCAGTGGTGCTCCATGGATCCATTAGTATGTCAAGTTAGTTCTATTTTGTGTCATGTTAAAACTGTATATAGAAAAGAAGACAGATGGATGTCTTTTATTTAAAGTAGAGATGTACTGTTTATTACAATGCAATGCTAATAGAATCTTGCCCATTGATAAACTATCAATTTGTTTTTTATAGAAAATTCCCTTATTGATTTGGGACTAATCTATGCGCTATTTAATGTACTTTGCTGTTGTTTCTGGAGAAGAACTAATTTGATCACGCATTCCTGGACCAAATATGTAGCAGTTGACTTTCTAATATTGAAATTGTCTTGGGCACAAAAACCTGCTCAAGCACGTTAGATGACATTCATCATCTTGTATAACTTGTATAATAATGTAGTTTGTTGCTCTTTTTTAATTTCAGGCTACAAAGAATTATGAAAAGGCTGTCCAACTCAATTGGAACAGTCCTCAGGTAAATTTAAATCTATTTATCTAATCACAATGAGAAACCCCTTGTATCACAATTGTTTTTTTTTTCAGCCACTGAATAAGTCATCATGTCTGTTCAGATTTTTTTTTTGTACTGCCAAATATGATTCAGTAACATCCACTTCCTTTCCTGAGATTGCATCTGTGATGCTCTTGATTTGTTTCATCATTTTTACTAACCCTGAGATAAATTTACAGGCACTTAACAATTGGGGACTTGCTCTGCAGGTACAATCAATAGTATTTCAACTTAACAAAACCATTCTTTTCCTTTGCTGTTAATGTTGTCATCTAACGACAACCGTAGTTTTATGTGGAATTTATTATACATGTTGCATCTGAAGGTTTTCTTCTTTGTTTTGTGCTCAACATTTATTCAGGAACTCAGTGCTATTGTTCCTGCACGTGAGAAACAGACAATAGTTAAAACTGCTATTGGCAAGGTATAAAATTATCTATTTATCTATCTATCTTATTAAAGAGCTTGAATGTTTATTCAGCATATCAATGGAGTAAAAATCTTTTTGTTGTGATAACCTAATGTTGTTTGTGCACAGTTCCGAGCAGCGATACAGTTGCAGTTTGATTTCCATCGGGCAATTTACAATCTTGGAACAGTCCTGGTTAGTTTTCGTGTGCCTTTCTATCCAATAATTTGGTGGCATATATTACTTCTTACTATTTCCATAAGTTATGAGGTTTGGTTCCCTTTTAAAAATATAAATTGGGGGAAGAAGTATGTGATACACATTGGTCTTATTTAGCAAAAATTTGCAGTATGGGTTAGCAGAGGACATATCAAGAACTGGAGGTCATATGAATTTAAAGGAGGTTTCTCCTGATGAGTTATATAGCCAATCTGCCATATATATTGCAGCTGCACATGCGCTGAAACCCAATTACTCAGTAAGCACATTATGTTTGATCCTAAATTATTTATTTCTTACATCTTACTGATGTTTTCTATTTTTACATTTATGTCCTAGAACGGTCTACCAGATTACAAGCCACTAGACTTTCTACAACTGTCACCAAATTCTTCACATTTCCCCATATGCAATGATATCATGATACATCCCTTGCTCATTTTTTTTTTTACTTTTCTTGTTTTCTACCATCACTCTTCCTGCACTTCTTTTATTGCACATCTCTCCTATTCATCTGAACGATTTTTGTTTTGTGAGAAAATCTTTAAGTGCCTTCGATATTACAAATCTTGGTATTTCAAGGTTTGACCTGATTTTCTTCTTTGTTGTCATACAGGTTTACACTAGTGCTTTAAAGCTTGTGCGCTCTATGGTGAGTCTGTCATTTCTTCTATATCTTAGTTTTCAAGTCTAGTATTTCTACTTCTATGCCATATAATTTCTAAAACACTTAAAACTTACAGACATAGTTTCAATACTAAATCCACTTTTTGGTAATCTTCACCTTTCTACCTACAAAAGATGTCCAGTGAATATTTTGTCCATTTTAAACCAATTTGATGGGTTTTGTTTGCTGTTCCTTGTCTGAGAATACATGCTTAGATTTGTTTGTGTAAATTTAATGAGTACTTGTATTTTCTATAAATCACTTTTATTTCCCTTAGTTCTACAGTCATCCTCTAGTGATCTGTTTTTGTTCAGTTTCGTTCTCCTAGTGATTATTTCTGGCTAAGCAATCAGGAATATTTATCAATACTTTACGAGACCAACCCACACATGATTTGGTCCAGATGAGGGAAACATCTGAAGCTTGATCCTTCAATTTATCTTCCTGAAGCGAGATTAGACCATCTATATTCACATCTTTTCCATGTTATTCACTTAAAAACTTGTATTTTTCCAGCTGCCTCTACCATATTTAAAGGTTGGATATCTGACAGCACCACCTGTGGATAATCCAGTTGCACCTCACAGTGATTGGAAACGCTCTCAATTTGTGCTAAATCATGAAGGGCTCCAACAGGTAGTAGCAAAAATCATTCATTATGCTATTAAAACAGGATGATCATGAATTTTGCTTTGTGCTGAATATTTGAGCATCAGGCTCCTCTTTTACCATATCTTAGAACTTACGATCCCATTTTTGTGTAGCAACACTACTACTCTCCACAATGAACCATAAAATTCATTTGACTGCAGATTGACAGATTCGAGCAAAGACATTTGTCGCCTAGCCTTTCATCAAAATCAGGAGATTCACCAGTTAGTAAATCTGTCATAAGAGTCGATGTCCCAGATATCGTTTCTGTTTCAGCATGTGCTGATCTTACTTTACCACCTGGTGCTGGCCTGTGCATCGACACAATCAACGGACCTGTTTTCCTGGTGAATTTTTATGCTTCTAGTCGATATGATAGATTCTTTTATGGACGATATATGCTTTCATTTTACTTGTAGCAATTTTTCATTCTTTGTTTTCAATTCTTTTCTTCTGCTTCAGGTTGCTGAGTCTTGGGAATCTTTGGATGGGTGGCTTGATGCCATTCGATTAGTTTACACCATTTTTGCACGGGGTAAGAGCGATGTCTTGGCTGGTATAATAACTGCCTAATTTTGTACCTGTAAATTATGATGACATTGCAAATATTTTTCTACTGTATTAGTTTTATGAAACACTTAAGGGTTTGTTATTCATGTAGACTTGTATATTAGCCAAAGCCAATGATTATTTTTTCTATAAAATGGGTTGAGGGTTATAGTGATTTCTTGTTGCCATTGTTTACGACAATTCTATTGATTATACCAATGCTCAATATAGTACTTGCTACATTCTTTAATAAGTCTTCTGGCGAGGCAGAAAGAGTAAATAAGTGTAGTAGCTATGGAGAGAAGAAGTTCATGCAAATAGGTGGAGTAACTTTAGCCAAAGCCAAAACAGAAGCAGGAAGTATCCATAGCCCCTCCCCACATATCAACCCCGAGGCCACCGCCGGCACCATCAACTCTGCCTTTTCCGCCTTCAACTTATGCCACACGAACACCACCAACGTCCCCACACACATGTCGATTGCAAAATACCCTCCAATCAAAAACGGCACTGCCATTGCCGTTGGGATTGGCATCCACTTTCCGACCCTCTTGGATGGCAACACATCCTTCACCAAGTTAATTGCCAAAGCAGCTGCAAAGAAGGCATAGCAGAGTTGGAGGCAGTGTTGGGGCAATGCAGAAAAGCCTTCAACACCAATGATGGCCAAGTTTCTGTATATAATACCATAAGGGGCCTTGAATTCTCCATTAGGATTCCCAATGTCAAAGGCCTTATAGAACAAGAAGAAGCTCAAAGGTGAAATAACACACCCCAGAGCTGTCCCTATGGCCTGGCTTACCAGCATCCCACGTGGCGATGCCAACGTTAGATGCCCCGTCTTAAAATCTTGCATCAAAATGCACGAAATGTTGATGATGGACTTGAATATACCACAAGCTGCCAATGAGGCCAAAACTCCATGTTCTTTTCCAGACAATGCAGCTACTATGAAAAGTCCCACTTTGCCATAGTTATATGACATGTTGAAGTCGGTCAATCCAGCTCCATACGCGTTGCAAAAGGCTAAAGATGGCGTTAATATGTAGGCCAATAGGACTAAGTACCATTTTAGCTCTGGAAACATGAAGGGAATCATGATAACTGATAGTATGGCAAAGATTACGTAACCAATAGCCGCGAACCACAGAGGAATCTTGTCCCTAACAAAAGCCTCGTCTTGGGTCTTCTCTCGATTATCTCCATCCACAATAACAACAAACTAAGTCTTTATTTTTATTCACTCAGACTTATGTCAATTAATCAAGCTCAAGAATTACCTGAACTACGATTATTTTTGCCGATGAATCTGCTTCTCATATTAATAAGTGTAAAGCTTAATATCTTGGTGAAATTATAGAGCCCATCACCAAGAAGAAGAGCAATGGGGATGAATACCTGCACAAAGAATATACATTGACTACTATAGCAATGCAAATTTGATGCTTTTTTTTTTTTTTCTTCTCTTATTTTTTGGGAGAAAATATAACATGGGAAAGACCTTATAGCCATTGAGACTCTTCATACTGCTTTCTGGTACGTCTGATGGAAACCAATCTCCTTTATGTTTTACAATGAGAGGCCACATCATCCCATATGAAAGCACTGCTCCAAGAAGCAATGACAAGTTCACATTGTGGGAGCAGATCATACCAGTTCCCACATAAGTCAAGCTAAAATCGAAATAAAATCTGCAAAACATTCATGGTGTGGATATAATCTATAAATGAGAAAATTCAAAAAATGCATCAAGTATAATTTTTTATAATCGTACGTTTGCTTCTTTGCTTGCAGTCCGAAAGTCGGAAACTGAGAAAAACCACAGTCCTCCTTTGCAGTGTAAAACCATTGAAACAAACCCCACAAGAAACTTGCAGAGAAAATCTTGGTGAAAGCACTTATTTGTTTCCTGCAAAATCCATTGATAAGATCCAAACATGAAAGACTATTGAAGGTTGAGATATTGAGAAGCAAAGAGATACATAGATAAGTTAACTACTTGGCCATTTTGTCACTTCTGCTATGGAATCCATTGATGAGTACTGCAGTTGCCATGCCACTTGGAAAGGTCAGCTTGTAGTCTACTATCAAGATCTGAAGATATAATCATATAATCACTAGAAAGTTAAAAATGGTTTATCTAGATTGCAAAGATCAAGAATGAACTCACTTTTCGAAGAGGAATCAACACGAAAAGGCCGATAAAACAGACTAAAAAGAGGAAACCAATCATCCAACCAACCCCAGGCTCCTTGATACTGCTTGGACTATTTCCTGCAACACTTGAGCCACCTGATAGTTCAAATGTTTTCTTGTTCATTCCCAAAAGATACGACCCGAATCCTCCTGTAAATCATAAACAGATCATATATATACACACATTAAAGAAAATCTTGAAAAATATCATCAAGATATAAAGATTGTATTGCTTATTGCTTTGAACCTACCTCCAAGGGCAATGCTATAACATGCAACAGAACATGTTTGTATCATGGTATTCTCTTGCTTAGTGAAAGGAGCTGAAGACATTCCAAATTTCTCAAGCACTTTGTTCCATGTTCTAATAAAAATAAAAGCAAGAAGAGCTGCTGAAACATTGAAATGAGGACTAATCCCAGTTGTCAGAGTTATCTTCATAGCTATAACACTAAAGATGGATCCAATCACTACACTTGCAATGAGCCCACGTAGTGTAATCTGCTTGTTCCATGGTTGAACTAATTCATGATCAAGCCCTTTTGAATCATCACCTCCTTCATCCAATTCTTCTACCAGCTCTTTGGATTTGTCTACAATATCCATGGCTGACATAATTTGAGCTTCAAATTATAAAACCACACTATTTGAACTTTGTTTAATTGTAATAATATTTGTCAGAGACAAGAATCCAGTGGCTATATATATCTGCATGTGGGCACTGGCCGACCTAGAGGGGTAAAAGGGGGTACTACACTTGTATTCCCAATTTGAAATTTATGTGCTAATTAATTATATATATTTAAATAAAATTGTATTTCATTTTTTAATTCGAAATTGCAGTTTTTTCAGATTAGATACCAAAAAAATCAGAATACTATGTTTGACAAATGGTAATTGTGATTTGAGAATTAATAGAGACAGATGCAACAGTACTAAGACCAGTTTCATTGGTAGCTTTTATTCTTTTTTAAAAAGTTGCACATTTTACCCATCGAAATTTTCACATTATTAATATTTATTGTTTTGTTGATTATTGAGTTAGTTTATTAATGAGTTATTTGGTGTTGTTTGCTAATAAATTAGAGTTTGTGTTTTCTCTATGTGTATGAGTGTGAAATTGGTTGATTTTTGTGATAAATTTATTGTTAATTCTTTTTTAAGTTGTTGTGAGTTATCATTCTAATTACGGATAAAATTGAAATTATTTCTTTTTATATGATTGTAATCTTATTATTTACTACTAATTTAATTAGAAAATAAAGAGTGATACTCCTAAATTAAAGAAAATTAAAGCGACGAGAAAGCAAAAAATTATGAAGAGGCGATGAATCGAATTATAACTTATAATTTATTTGCATACTTTTTAATTTGTTTTATGTTTTTTAATATTAAACATGTTTATGTACAATTCTTTTTTTTTTTTTTTTTTCTATTATCTATAAATTGTATCCCATTTCAAAATCTGGTGGGCTATCATTAATCTGAGCATCAAGTTGCCACACATTTAATGGTGATAGCATAAGAAGACAATAATAATAATAGACTTTTTTTATCATGTACTGTGTATCAATCATTAAGGTTGTCATCAATATATTGTAAATATCTTTAACAACACTATTCATAGTCCACATAGTATTAATTTAGGTTCTTAATTTCCTGCTTTGACTTGGAAGACTTTATGTGCTTTGCCTTTCAACTCTACTGGTGATGTGGACACTAATCAGCTTTCCAAAATGTTGATTTGGCTGTTTGCATTTTGGTCCTTAAGAAATGTCTAACGTGTCATGGTCTGTTCAACCCAAGGAAAAAAATTTCGCGAAATTTCGTTAATTTTGAGTCATCGAAATTGAAACGGGGTTGAATAAATTTCGTCAGTATTTCACCGAAATTTCGGCGAAATTTCGGTAAATTTCGATTTCGGTAAGGTTATAGTATAAAATGTTTGAAAATCTCGAAATTTCGGTGAAATTTCGGTAAATTTCGATTTCAATTTCGATTTCGGTGAAATTTTTGTTTTTTTTACCCCAAATAATTATAATATTTTATAATGAATTACACCAATTTTTTAAGGGAAAAATTTGTATTTTGCACATTATAATTATAACGTGTATAATACTATCAAATAATTTTCTTACATATTTATCGTAAATGGCTCACGGATTGAAAAGATGAAATGGATTATTCCACTCAAACCACATTATTTAATAATAATAATAATAATAATAATAATAATAATAATAATAATAATAATAATAATAATAATGTAGTGTCATTCATAAGTTATTCAATTATGTATTCAATTATTTTTTGTTATAGTAATAATGTATTCAATTATTTTGAATTTCTCATGTTATTATACCAGACAACATTTTAATAATAGTTAATTTCAATATTAGTTGTAAATATGTCATTTTGTTTGAAATTTTAAATTGAATATATGCATTAATGTTAGTTATAATATTCTATACAATATCATATCCAAATTCCCAAATTTTAACAAAGTTCTTGACATATTTCTAAATTTTACCGAAATTTCCACTGAAATCGAAACTTTCACCAAAATTTCCGTAAAATTAATGTACCGAAATCGAAATTTTCATCCTTGGTTCAACCACAAAAAATAACTCATTAGAATTGTGGCTCAATTTGATGAATATATGTAAATTCGGGTCTTTTAGCCCCAACCAGTTGGCTCGAGACTTTGACAAGACTAGCCTCCGGGCTGGCCAGGAGCCCACATTTTCTTTCTTTTCCAACTCAAATAGATATAGATTGCAAGTGACGTTGTTTTTAGAACTCAGTTCATTTTGAATACTCTAGAACTAAAATTAAACTTAAATTTAAAGAATTTATAATTAGGAATGGGGAAAAATATTAAAGATGGTGGCAAGTTTCTGCACCTACACGTATCACTATGCATACTTATATTAATATATATTAACATTATTATATGCAACTATATATACAAGTTACTGTTAAAAGTAGCATTAATTACCCCATGTGCATCACTTGTTTATATATGAGTAGGTCTTGTGTGAGATCGGAATGAATTTCGTGAGACGGGTCAATCCGATCAAAAGTTAAAGTCAAAAAGTTAACGGTCAACGTCGGTTAATGGTCGGTCAACATCGTTGATTTAAAAGTATTACATTATACACATGAAAGTATTACATGATACTTTTATAGTTATTATGTGATATTTTCAAAAAGTATTATATGATATATATATAAAAGTATTACATGGTGATATTTTCAAAAGGTATTATATGATAGGGTAAATTACATAATAGAAGCCAAACTATAGTCACTTTTCCACTTTGTTATCCGAACTTTCAAAGTTCACTGTAAAACAACTCAACTTTGTTTTTTTACTAAACGGCCGCCAGAAGTCATCGACGGTGGAATATTTTGGAATATGTTGTCCCGAACTTTCAAAATTAATTGTAAAACAGCTCAACTTTGCGAATTTACCAAACGACCGCCATAATTAAATTAAATAAAAAATAACTAAAAAAATACAAATCAAATCAAATAAATAATACAAATCAAATCAAATTAAATTAAATAACTAAAACCCCCAAATCGGCCCCCCAAAATTGGCCGATTTAATTTGATATGATCAAATTAAATAACTAAAACCCCCAAATCGGCACCCCAAAATCAGCCGATTTAATTTGATTTGATTTGATTTGATTAAATTAAATAACTAAACCCCCAAATCGGCACCCCAAAATTGGTCGATTTAATTTGATTTGATTAAATTAAATTAAATAACTAAAACCCCCAAATTGGCATCCCAAAATCAGCCGTTTTAATTTGATTTGATTAAATTATATTAAATAACTAAAACCCCCTAAATCGGCCGATTTAATTTAGTTATTTAATTTAATTTAATTTGTATTTTTTATTTAATTTAATTTGATTTGTATTTTTTAGTTATTTTTTTATTTAATTTAATTATGGCGGTCGTTTGGTAAATCCGTAAAGTTGAGCTGTTTTACAGTTAATTTTGAAAGTTCAGACGGAATATTCCACCGGCGGTGACTTCTAGCGGCCATTTAGTAAAAAAAATAAAGTTGAGTTGTTTTACAGTGAACTTTGAAAGTTCGGGTAATAAAGTGGAAAGTGACCATAGTTTGGCTTCTATTATGTAATTTACCCTACATGATATATACAAAAGTATTACATGATATACATAAAAGTATTACATAGTAATATTTTCAAAAAGTATTATATGATATATATAAAAGTATCACATCATGTTTTATTCTCATAATGTAATACTTTTATGTATACTATGTAATACTTTTATGTATATCATGTGATACTTCATAATGTAATACTTTTATGTATATCATGTGATACTTTTTGAAAGTATCACATGATATACATAAAAGTATTACGTGGTGATATTTTGAAAAAGTATTACATAATATACATAAAAGTATTGCCTCATATATATAAAAGTATTACATAATTTTTATATTCAACCCAACCCGACTCATTCCGTGAGACGGTCTCACCCAAGACTTTGTCTTTATATATATATATATATATATAATATTATACAAATTGACTTCTTATATATGTATATATGTAAATACGCACCATTTCCATTTATCAACAACATTTATATATGTTAATATTAATTAAATAAACTTCTTGTATGTATATATGCAAACACACGACACTTCCACACACACATATATATATATATATTAACATTAATTAAATATTTTACATTGTTCACTCGAACATTACTAGTGTCTTAACTAATTGTGTCAAGGTTTTCTCAACGTTAGTTATGTAAGAGAGTATAAATAATTTTATCTAACAGCAAATTATAACAATGTAAGATCACAATTAACACATAAATAATAAAAGATGCATGCAATGCATGAAGCTCATGAGAAACTCGGGTATCACATCCTCCTCTCCTTATAAAAATTTTGTCCCCAAAATTTCACTTACTTGAAAAGTTCTGGATATTTAGACTTCATTTCATCTTCTCTTTCCCATGTAGCTTTCTCTACCAGTTGTTTTCTCCATAATACTTTGACCAATGTAATTTCCTTATTCCTAAGTTGTTTTACCTCTCGTAGTAAAATTTCAACTGGTATGTTGGGAAAATCCCATGATAGTTTTGATGAGACAATGTACTAATTTGATAGAAAATTAGAGTACCCGTTCTCCACATTTCATAAGTGGAAGAATAAGACCTATAAGCATAAGATCATGATTTTATAAACAGGTCTTAAAGAAAAAGAAAAAAAATAAGGAGAAAGAAAAATGATTGAAACAGAATCTCAAAGAACACTTATGATCAAATGAGAATCGAGCAAACAGAAGATTAGAGGAAGGCCAAACAGACGACCAAATCAAGAAGATTTCACGGAAACAGGATGCTGACAATGAGAAGTCAAGACAAGAAGCTGATCTACATCAGGAAGCTGACATCCTAAACCAGTACTGAAAAATAGAAGCAACAAACTGACAATCTCAGCTCATTTATCACAGTACAAGGAATGTACAATAAAAACAGTACGAGGAAGGTTGCTAACAAAGAGTCGTTGGACAAAAGTTTGAGCCAGACCAATGAGAAGATGCCACCTGGAACTGCAGCTCTGCAAAAAGTCTGTAACCAGGGTGTGGCGCCATTTAATGCGGATATGAGTAGGATATGCCCTATTCTTTCAAGTTGTCAATCGCATTAATTGCAAAAATATGGAGGATCACATTCAAACTACAACAGGAACAATGTCTCTCTTCAACGGGTATATTCCAAAAGATCTATAAATAGAAGGAATGAGTGACCAAGAAAGAGACTGAAGCTCTGGACAAAAATTCCTAAAGCTTTGAAGAACTCTACATATTCTCACAAGTCTTTCATTCAAAGTTAATATCAAGCTCAGCCCCTCAACCTTCTAGAAACAGTCGACAAACAACATCTAAACCTTCAAAGATCAAGACTGTTTCACACAAGTTGAAGAATCATTTGTTTTCTTTAACTATTGTGTTTTGTGTGCTAGGTTATTTTATGGTGTACCTTAGTTGAGAGGATTAGATCCTTACTAAGTGTGTAGTCTATAGAGATAGATTACTTGCCCTTTGTGGGTTGTGGCCTTCGACTAGAATCCGGGATTCTAGTAGGCGTAGTTTGTTAGGAAGATGTTTGTAAAGCAAGACTTGTAAATCGAACTGACCTAACAAAGATCATCCTTGAGTTAAGGAGTAGAGTGGATGTAGAAGGATTACACCACATTCGAACCACTATATATCTTGTGTGCTTACATGTTTTATATTCACTTACTGCACTGCTCTCTCTAATCTCATATACCCTATTGCATGCATATTTAGCACAAAGCATAAAAGTTTAACAAAGAGCATACTTGCAAAAAGAAACGGTTTTCCAAAAAGAACTCTATCAAGTTTATTCTGTTGCGTTACATTATGATACCGGATCAAGAACCTGATTAAGCCTTAGGCCAGGTTGCTGATTTGAGACAGATTGTTGTCCCGTGGTCAGGAACCTGTTATAACAGAAAAGTTTTTAAAAAGAGTTTGCAAAATCGACAAAATCGATAGAGGTTCATTCACCCCCTTCTAAACCTCTGAACACTTGGGACCAACATGGTACTTCTTCATAACTTAAATTTTCTTTCAGCTCCGGGGGCTCTTTGTTTAAAACGTGGGATGGATTTGTGATGTACTTTCTCAGCGTAGACACGTGGAACACATTATGTATTTGAGACATTGATATAGGCAAGTCAAGTTTATAAGCGACATCACTAACCCTTTCAATAATAGGAAATGGTCCAACATACCTTGGACTAAGCTTTCATTTCTTCCCAAAATGCATTATACATTTCATTGGAGACACTTTCAGAAACACTTGATCACCCACTTCAAATTCTAGTTTTCTTCTTCTTTTGTCCGCGTAACTTTTCTGTCGACTTTGAGCAGTTTTCATTCTTTTTCGAATCTGGTCTATTACTTCACTCATCTCCTGAATCATATCTGGACCCAAAATTTTCCTCTCTCCGACTTCGTCCCAATGAACTGGAGATCAACATCTTCTATCATAAAGTGCTTCATACGGAGCCATTTTGATAGTGGATTGGTAATTGTTGTTATAAGAAAACTCTATCAAAGGTAGAAATTTACTCCACTGGCCCTTGAAATCTAACACACTGGCTCTCAGTATATCTTCCAAAATGTGTATTGTTCGTTCTGATTGTCCATCTGTCTGTGGATGATACACAGTACTGAAAGATAACTGAGTATCTAATGCTTTGTGTAAGCTCTTCTAAAAGGCCGACAAAAATCTAGTGTCCCTATCTGAAACAGTAGTAAGTGGTACACCATGGAGCCTGACAAATTCTTGTATATACATTTGAGTATAACGGTCCATAGGATATATGGTACAAATCGGAAGAAAATGAGCTGATTTAGTTAATCGATTCATAATAACCCAAATTACTTTATAACCGTTAATTGTCTTGGGTAAACCTGTGACAAAATCCATAGTTATATTCTCCCATTTTCATTCCGGAATGAACAGAGGTTGCAACATTGTTGTAGGTCTTTAATGTTCTGCCTTAATTTGCTGACAAGTTAAACATTGTTATATATACCGTGCAATATCATTTTTCATACCTGGCCACCAATAATGTCATTTCAAGTCTCTATACATTTTGGTGGCTCCCGGATGGACTGAATATGGTGATGAATGTGCCTCTAGCATCACGTCTTCACGAATCTTATTAATATTAGACACATATAATCGATCTCTATATCGGAGTACACCATTCTCTGCTAACTGAAGGTCAGATGATTCCCCCAAAATGATGTCTCTCTTCACTTTAGCAAAATGTTCATCAATTTGTTGCCCTTGATAAATTCTATCCATCAAAGTAAGTTTGAGGGTTAGCGCTGCAAGTTTTGCTGCCACTAGCTCGTGATCAACAATTTCCATGTTCATTTTTTATAGGTCAAGTAGCTCGGGCTTTTGAATCAAGGTCATAGATGCTACTCTTTCTACTGACTTTCGGTTTAATGCGTCTACCACCACATTAGCTTTGTCTGGGTGATAATTGATGACACAATCGTAATCTTTCATAAGTTCTTACCACCTTCGTTGCCTCATATTCAACTCTTTTTGGGTGAAAATATATTTCAGGCTCTTATGATCAGTGTAGATCTCGCAATGTTCCCCATACAGATAATGTCTCCAAATTTTTAGTGTAAATATCACCGCAGAGAGCTCTAGATCATGGGTGGGGTAGTTCTTCTAATATTCTTTCAGTTGTTGGGATGCATATGCAATCACCTTACCATTTTGCATCAGCACACAGCCAAGACCATTCCTCAAAGCATCACTATACACTTTAAAGCCTCCAGTTCCCATAAGAATCGCTAAAATATGAGTTGATGTTAGTCGCTTCTTCAGTTCTTTAAAACTTCGTTCACATTCTTCCATCCACGTATAAGCCACATTTATCCTAGTTAATTGCGCCAATGGAGAAGCAATTTTGGAGAACCCTTCTACAAATCTTCGATAATATCCTGCTAAACCAAGAAAACTGCGCACCTCGGATGAATTTATTGATTGAGGCCAGTTATCAATAGCTTCAACTTTACTTGGATCGACTGAAATCCCTACTCCTGATATTACATGTCCCAAGAAGACAACTCGATCTAACCAGAATTCACATTTCTTGAATTTTGCAATTAATTGCTTTTCTTTCAAGATTTCTAACACGAGCCTCAAATGCTCCGCATGATCTTCTTTATTCTTGAAATAAATCAAGATATCGTCAATAAAAAACAATGACAAATTTATCCAAAAAGTCTTTAAATACCCTATTCATCAAATCCATGAATGCTCACCAAATAAAACTCACAACCACTTTCCAGTAATCTTTGTGCCCTGGTTGTTGATATCATTGGAAATTTAGAACTTTTCTTTGATCCAACAAAAGAGAAAGATTCATCTCCTACTGGCTGAAACGTAAACTCTTTTTCTGGCAATCGATTGTAACACCATATTTTGATAACTAATTCATACCCAATATCACATCATAATCATTCATATCTAGCACAATCAAATCAGCGCACAATTTCATACATTCTATTAAAATAATACATCCTTATAGAATTTGATTGGTTTGTTTCGAATCATCAGATGAAATCATTACATCAAACCTAGTTTTCGTTAAGGTAGGTAGTTCACCCAATCTCATCACATACTTAGTGGATGCAAATGAATGTGTAGCTCCGGAATCAAATAACACAAATGTAGTAATACCAAAAATCGAGAGTTTATCTGTGACGATTGAATTGTCTTCAGCATCTTCCTTAGTCATCGTAAAAACTCGTGTTGAGGTTCTTCCCTGACCTTTTTGTTCACCACTACTTGAACACATACTGGCTATATGTCCTTTTTCTCCACAAGAGTAACAGTTCCTTGGGTTGAAAAGACAAACCCCAACATGCGATTTGCCACAATTTTGACATAAAAGTGGTAGTGGCGGCACTCTACTCTGATCAATCTTAAAACGTTTAGGGTTGAAAATCAGGTCTTGATCTTTGAAATTGCATTGGTCTTTTCTTATTATCCCCACTCCAGTGTAGTGTTGGCCTCTGTTGAAACTGACGGCGAGCCTCTTGCGCCCGCCTTATCCGCATCTCAGCTTGTTCTACAATCTGTGCTCTTTCTGCGACTTGAGAATAAGTCACACCCTGGATTCCTGCCATACTAACGTTCCTATAAAGCTCATGTCTTAAACCCTCAATAAATCTTTCCACCTTTAAAACTTCAGTACTAACCATATTTTCGGCAAATCTGGATAATTGCTTGAATTTATTAAGGTAGTCTGTAACAGTCATGGTTCTCTGTTTCAACTGTATGAATTCATTCATTTTCATTATCCTAACTGGGGCCGTGAAGTACTTATTTCTGAAAAATTCTTTGAATCTCTACCAAGTCATAATGACAACGTCTTCAATGCTTTTAACGGTATCCCACCAATGTCCATCACTACCCCGCAGCATAAAAGATGCACACAAAAACTTCTTCATTTTCAGGAATTCTACTATACTGAAACATGTTATCCAAAGTTCTCAGTCAATCTTCCGCAACTAAGGGATCTTTAGCATCCTCAAATATAGGTGGGTTCAGTTTTCGAAATAGCTCACAAACCATTTCAGCATGTTCTACTCGCGGCTGTGGTTGATTAACTTCATCACGCGGTTGCCTATCAGCGTCCCTTTGTTGAATAAGTTGTTAGATTTTTTTGAGACTGTCGCTAAACTAAATCTGCCAGTCGTGCAATAATAGTATCGCGTCCGACACCAGCAATTTGTGTCTCAGGTTCAGGACTTCTTTATGTCCCACTACCCTCACTTTTCCCACTTACCATATTTGTATAACAACACTACGGTCCTACACCACATGGTCAATTATAATATATAATGTACATAGAATAAACATTATTTAAAATAACTTACTGCATAGTTGTGCTCCCAAAGTTTTAAGCCCATGTACATAGACAGTCTACAAGACCATCGATGGACTCTGATACCACTCTGTCACGACCACACTTACTCAACCGCACATAAAATGAATTTAAATATAACTTAATTTAAAAACATGCTATTATAATTTTGTTTTCAACATAATATTTTCATATAAAAAAAGTCTCAACAAGCCGAAATCCATAAACAAGCTTCATGTTAATCCATTAGTATGCATTGTGTTATATAATACATAACATATTCAAAATGGACTTAATATCCAAAAGTAAAAGCAACATAAATTACAATTATACCCAACAGGTCGTCATCTATGTACACAAGTGCTCAAAACCATGCAGGAGCTCCACAGCTTGCCCGGTACATCCATAACGTTACACATCATCATGGTTACCTACAAAACATAAATTACGTGAAATAAATCTTAGTAAGCAGAAATTATACATGATAATATGGTTCTTTATAACTCATTCCCTTGAGTCCACTTTTTGAATCACCTATTTCGTTTTTAATCTCTCACGCATACACTCAACTAATTCATTTCTTAATATTTTGTGCACACAACACCCACCTACACAACGTCAATTTTATGCACACAACATCAACCTTGCCCACACAGCGTCAATTCAAGCACACAACACCAACCTTGCGCACACATCGTCAATTTTATACACACAACACCAACCTTGCGCACACAACGCCAATTTTATGCACATAACATTAATGATATAGAATGATGTCAATGATGCATGCTAATGAATGAAAATTTTTCTTACAAAATCATTTTCCTTCATTGGGCCCTTGACCACCTAGCTACTAGGCACTAGATAGAGCTCAATATAACATCATTCATCATTATAGTCATATACATGTCTCACATGCCACCGGCAAAACATATAGTAATGGTAGTCATATCCATGTCTCACATGCCACCGGCTGAACGAATTAAAACTATATCCATGTCTCACATGTCCCCGTCTACCCATATAATATATCGTAAGCATGATTACATACCTCGACGCACTAGTAATGGTCAATAAAATCATTTTCATTTTGAAATCATGTCTTGCATGCAGAATGCAATAACTTTCATCATTTACGTATGCACGTGTTGATGCTCGTGACTGATATTTGAAATGCATCACATATATTTTCACATAACATCACTCAAACACGTCATTCTCAAGAAGATATAAAATCACGTAATATCATTTAATCAATATACATATATATCATGAAATACTATGTTCATACATTATAGTTGCAAATGAATTTCTACTTACCTAGATTTCCAAAGATTTTGAGTATACGCTTCTAAATCACCACCATAAACCCTTATTCTCTATGCTTGGTTTTTCTCTTTTCTTTCCTTTCTCTTTTCTAATCCACCGTCCCCCCCCCCTCCCTGCTCCGCCCTTGTCCCCTTTTATTTTTATCATTCTTCTTATTATTATTACATTATTATTATTATTAAAGATGGTGGCAAGTTTCTGCACCTACACGTATCATTATGCATACTTATATTAACATTATTATATGCAAATATATATATATATATATATATATATATATATATATATATATAAATAAAAAGCTACTGTTAAAAGTAGCATTAATTACCCCATGTGAATCACTTATTTTTATATATAATATTATACAAATTGACTTCTTATATATGTAAATACGCACCATTTCCATTTATCAACAACATTTATATATGTTAATATTAATTAAATAAGCTTCTTGTATGTATATATGCAAACACACGACACTTCCACATATATATATTAACATTAATTAAATATTTTACATTGTTCACTCCAACATTACTAGTGTCTTAACTAATTATGTCAAGGTTTTCTCAACGTTAGTTATGTAAGAGAGTATAAATAATTTTATCTAACAACAAATTATAACAATGTAAAATCACAATTAACACATAAATAATAAAAGATGCATGCAATGCATGAAGCTCATGAGAAACTCAGGGATCACAAGTTTTAGAGCCCGTTTGATTCGCGGGGTGGGATTGTTTAGGTGGGTTAAGAATTATGGGCTTTTACTGTTCATAGAAGACAAAATAACACTTTTTGGGTGTTTAGTATGTAGGTTTTGGGATAGGTTTGAATTAAATTTTATGTTTGGTTTGAATGATTATGAGTTTGAAAATGTGTGTTTAATTTAAATTTTGTGTTTGCTTTGTCAGTTAGGACTGATAAAAAACATGAAATGACAATTGTGCCCTTACTTTTAATAATTCAAAATCCATGAATTAAATTAATTATATATATTAAAAGATTAAAAAATAATTTAATATATATAATTTAATATCCCAAAATTTAATAATTTAAAAGATTAAAAAATAATTTAATATATATAATTTAATATCCCAAAATTTAATCATTTAATAATTTAAAAGATTAAAAAATAATTTAATATAATATATGATTTATATAATTTAATATAATTTATATATATATAATATAATTTTTATAATATAATATATATATATATATATAATTTAATAATTTGGAAAGACGAATGGAAAAATAAGGGCATAATTGTAATGACACATTGATAATTCCAGGAAAAATAAGGGCATAATTGTAATTTTGATACAAAAAACAAGGACAATATGGTCCATATAAACTTTGCACCGTGCGGTTTGAAATAAACCCACCAAGAATGGTGGGTTTATAATAAGACCAATTAGCCAACCTAAACCCAATTTTTACACCCGGGCTTAAAAAAGTTTTCGGGCCTCAAACCCCCCAACCAAACATGGGTTTAGGTTGGTTATTAAACTTAAACCAACCTAAACCCCCAACCAAACTGCCCCTTAAGATAATATACTTATATTGCACGTGGGAAACTAAAGTTGCATGTATTAAATATTGTATAATGTAATATTAATTAATTATTTAATAATTTTTAAGGTGTAAACAATTCATTATATGACACTTTTTCAAAATTTTAAAAACACAAAAACTTATATACACCATTTGCATGAATTTAGGGTCCATGCACCACTTCTGACCCGACCCGTCACGCGCTCAGACGCGCCCGCATGCGCTTGCACGCGCCTCTAGGTCGCGGATGAAATCCGCCCAAATATGAGTCTGACATTTATGTTATGTTAAGCATACCTTTTAGTAGTGTTAGACATACATTTTACTTATGTTAGACATACCTTTTATGTTATGTTAACTATACTTTTTAGTTGTGTTAGACATACCTTTTAGTTATGTTAGTCATACCTTTAGTGTTATGTTAAGCATACCTTTTAGTAGTGTTAGACATACATTTTACTTATGTTAGACATACCTTTTATGTTATGTTAACTATACTTTTTAGTTGTGTTAGACATACCTTTTAGTTATGTTAGTCATACCTTTAGTGTTATGTTAAGCATACCTTTTAGTAGTTTTAGACATACCTTTTACTTATGTTAGACATACCTTTTGTAATTTAATTAAATGGTGTCATCTGGAAAAAAATAGGGAGACCTTTAGGTTTAGTTAAGTATACCTTCACGTGTTCATAAGATGACCATCATGTATTCTTAAGCATACCAGAATAAACAGAACTAAAATAAGTCAACTATATACATACAAGACATTCAGTTTCTTTAAATACGGAGACCTTCACATATAGTTAACTATACCTTTACGTTTTCATAAGATGACCATCATGTTTCATTAATGTTTTCAAATTGAAAAGTTTGAAATTTAGCAGATGAATTACTAATTTACCAGATGCGATTTCATCTGCAATTTCCATGAAGATTGATTGATTGATATGAAGTATTGTTAATTGCGACCTGAGGGAAGAAATTTGATAGAAGAAACTCGATGGAATACGCAACCTGAGGGAAAAAGGAAGAAATTGGGCCGGATTGTTAATACCTGAGGGAAGAAATTGGGTCAGGCTTGTATTGGGCTGGGTCATGACTGTATTGGGCCGGGTCGGATAGTGGTGCACGGATCTTAAGATCCGTGCAAATGGTGTACACCAGCCCCACTCTTTTAAAAATAATCAATTTAGGACTCGTTTGGTTTGGATGATGGGTTTAAGTTAGTTTGTTTAAAAATATGATTATTTACTGTTCATCGAAGACAAAAAATGTGTTAATTTAGGTGTTTGGTTTGTTGGTTTAGGTTAGTTTGGATTTAAATTTAGGTGTGTTAATTTAGGTGTTTAAATTTTGTGTTTGGTTTGAATGGTTATATTTTTTGTAAATTGGGATAGTTTATAAACTTTTGTTTGGTTTGTAGGTTAGTTAAGTGGAATATGTGAAATCCCGAAACTACCCCTCATTTATATTACTTATGCAAGAATACCCAATTAGATTACAAAATTTAGATACACTTCTCTTATATTTTTTTTAATATTTATATCTACGAAATTTTCCTCAATACATGCAAATTCAATTAATTTACAAACGCATATATATTTGTATTTGAATATAAATATATATAATTTTATATTGTATTGTATTATATTATATTTTTTAATTTATAAGTTCTATTGGAATATTTAAAATATATACATAATTTAGATATAATATATATTAATATTCAAATAAATATAAATATCATATACATAAATATTCTTCAAACAATACAATATTTATGATTATATAAATTTATATAGTCAAACTTATATGTGTGTGTGTGAATGGAACGCAATACTCAACAACTTTAATATATTTACCAACATAATAAATTAATCATCTTACAATAATCTTGCATTATATCATATACACATTTTTAGTTTTTTGCAATAAAATTTAACACCAGCTCAATTCCTTAGCATTGATTTAACATTTTTCAATACAACTATACCATATTAAATATCCAAACAAATATACATCTTTTCCATTCACTTTTACTTCAAAATACAAGATTTCAATGACAATATCTCTAGAAATCCACTCAAACCCCTTGCAAAACATATTAGAATTTGAACACTATTTATTGCTTGAAAAGGTCAAGCAAAATATAAAATCTTACCTTAAAAAACTATTCAATATGCAAATCTGTTATAATTCATCATTATATGATGACATGATTCCAATGTTAGTATTACACGGAAATTTCAGGGATCAAAACAACTAGTATTATATTAAATGCAAAATTATAGTTTTAAATTCAACTAAATTCCATAATAAATAAATAATTTACATGTAGGTAAATTAATGAATAAGGGTTTTAAGAAAAAAAAAAAGATAAGGTTTTATCACTTTTTTTGCAATCCACTCAAATGTTGCAACAGTTTTTAGCAGAATATTCAAACAAAATTTCTACATCAAGCTCCCACTACAGTAACACAAGGGGCAGTAGTAGACTAGTGGTAGCATCATAATCACAAAAATACACCTCTGATCACAAAATAAATTTATACAAAGTCCACAAAATTAAAACAAACACCTACACAATACAAATCAACTAAAATAAAACATGTCAAGGCAACACACACAGATGTGCCAATAAAAGCAACAAAGAAGCTGAATCAAGACTGCATTTCCAAACTACGAATGGGATTTGGTTCATGACCGTGTACCCTCAGTCGGTAGATGCATGTATGAGTAGCACTCACATGGTTTGAAGTGAAATCAAGTCTAATTGTATCAACAAGGTTAGAGGCTGCAGACCCCACCTTATAAGTTTGAGCATTGCTCTTTTCAAGGTCGTAGGTGAATTCGGTCAAAAGAAACATCTTCTCCGAACCAATTTCAGAATCAGTTGAATCTTGTCCATGCATCCATCCAGAGACTCTGCAGTGCTTGGGAGCACTGGACCTATTATAAGCCACACTCTGTTCATAGTAAAACAAAAAGAAAAGTTAGTACCAGTTGCAGAACAGAAAACATTCTACATAATTAGAAGCATTACAGAATCAAAAACTCATGAAGAAACAGGATGGAAGATATAAAGGTAAATATGTTAGTTGAATGACTATAATTATCAATCTAGCTGACATTATTAACACTAATAAAGTCATAGCTGGGGCACATTTTGAAGAATATTACAAATTCAATAGAACAAATCATATAATAAAGCATCTCTTCTACTGGACTCTTCAGATGCTCTAGCTTTGTGACAAAGTATATAACTATACTTTACTTATCAAAGGTGATGCATGCAAAACCTTGATGTCTGCATATGGCTTACAAGTGATATCTTTAACAAAGGAAACTACTATGTCCATTCTCTTGACGCATCCTATGAAAAAATTTCTTTTTTCAAATAGTGGGAGATCTGAATTACATGGTCTATGTTTAAAGCTTCCTAGTCATAGATTTTCAAGTTTGAAATGGACCTCATGTGCAACTCAAAAAATAGTTGAGCATCAAACAAAAGTATTAAAGCAACTAAACCAGAGCTTACTGAATGCTTATGGTTCTACATTAAATTTATAACCTCTCACATTTCTACTCTACAAATATTACTAATAGATCTTAACGTTTGGAACTTATTTCAAAGGAATCATCTAATACAGAGAGGAAGCAACTGAGTAAGACTAGTCAACAGATTCACAGAATAGTATACTAGGAAGGAAGTAACCTCATACATGTTTTAGTGGTTGAAGCCTGAAGGAGAGTGTGGTACATCTTTGGTCAAAGGTATTGTTAAAGATGTGACTATCAATAACTTGAATCATAACATATGACATAAATACAAGTCTCAAATTGGAAGTCCAAACACCAAATAAACACTCTACAATCATGTCAATGTTGAGAAATGATTTTATCTTCATATTACAACTAGACAAGCCTCATGCCACTAAGTCAAACAGATAGCCATTAGCATCTATCAACAAAGGTAAACTTTTCTTACAATAGTTCCACTGCAAGTGGTCCAAAAATTTGCTTGCTTAATTAGCACCAATCTTCAATTTACCACATCATACATTATTAGAAGTTTTGTAGCTCATTGTAAGTATGTGGGACAAAACAATACTTGATGCAATAAAAATAAGCCACTTGCATGTCATTTTTTTTTCTACCATACAGGAAACGGGAAGGCTATCTTCTCTAAACAGAAATTTCCAGTAATATCTTCATTATTATACGTGTAGTAATGCAAAATGATAGAAACAAAACTCACTGTCTTGTGAAAACATACAAAGGGTCTTCTAAATATTTCATTTACAAACACTGTATTTTAATCTCATTTAAAACTTGATTAGTTTTTTAAAACAAATGCAAACATAATCACAAAAAAAAAAAAGACGAAAACTGTAATCGGACAATAAAACATACCTACTTTCAATACGATTACAATCTGACATGTAAAAACAACATCAAACAACCTATTGTAGAACGTCGAAGACAATCCCATTTGTGAATAATTGGTCAAAGAAATCACACCTTGTGGCATTGAAAAATAATCTTGGGAAACCAACTCCCCATTGCATCAGTTAGGAAGAAAAAGAAGTTGCTAGATGTTTACTAAACAAAAAGGATCGTAAAAAATTACCCTCAATACTCTTGATGGGTTATATGAAATCTTCATGACCCTAGTTTCAGAGAGCTTCAAACGAAAAGGAAAAACATATATTCCAAGATTTCCTAGCTGCTAAATTTTGTACTCATCGATAGTTTATTACTTAGATTGAAAATCGTGGGAAAATACTTACGCCAAAACCTTGTAGATGGGGTGAAAATACTTACGCCAAAACCACGATCTAACAGACTCTATTGCACCTCTCTCGTGTTAGAGAAATCTCTGCCCTATCTTCGGTGGACTGTAGTAACTCGTGTAGCCACTTGCACGCACAGCGGTCGGCTTTCTCCTCTGAAACTTTTGCCTCGATCTCTTTGAAATCGGCGTGGTCTGGCCACGCAAAATTGGGGGAAGAGTTTTGCAGAATCTTCGAAGGACTAGGGTTTTCAAAATTGGGGGGAGGCAGTGATTTTTGGTACTTATATGTAATGGCATATTCGAGATTCTTAGGATGTATAAGGGCAAATACGTCATTTGTACCAAAAAAGGAGGGGCGTTTTGGGGAGAAAAATATGTTACTGTTGGGTTTATTTTAAACCCACCAAAATTGGTGGGTTTATAATACTGCATTCTGGCCAACTCAATCAACCGGGCCATGATAATTAAACATCCCAATCCTCCGGGCCCAGTTTATTATCCCACCTTATAACCCCCAAACCAAACGGGGGTTTAGGTTGGTTTAAATCCGAAACCAACCTAAACCCCCAATCCAAACACAGCCTTAGATTATCGACAGGATGTTTATGTGTATTCTTTTTTTTTTATACTATTTTAGAAATACAAAATAAACATTGTGATGTCAAGTTCTTGTGGCATCTCCAACAATATTGTTTGATATTTTATCGTAAATTTTGCAATATCCTAATGTAAAAAAAGTCATTCATCTCGATCGGTATGCACTATTTGTTGGTAGAATATTTTATAATATTTATTATTATTATTATTATTATTCTTTCTGTTTTCTTTATTTAAAAATTTGAAAAAGAAAAAAAAAATAAAAAGAACACCATAAATTTTGACATGCAGTCGGCAGTTAAAAGCTAGCGCAAATTTTTACAGCAATGTTAGAAGAAAATATGAACCTACTGTTTTCTTCTCTAGCAGTGTTATAGAAAAAAAACACCAAATTTGAATATTTTTACAGCAAGACAAGAAAAACACAAAAGCCATGCTAGAACTTGATTGATTCTCATGCAATGTTGTAAAATATCGAACGACTAACTTGTCATGATCCAATGGGCTGGCCGCTGGTCTGTTAACCACAAAAAATATAACTTTTTAAGATTCTGGTTCAATTTATGAACTAAGACTAGCTCCTGGCCTGGCCCAGAAGCCCACTTTTTTTTTTTTTTTTCACCCCTTAAATAGATATAGTAGTGTGAAAAATAATGATCTCCTATCCAAGTACGCTCCCCTTAAACTTTTAAAATTGATTTTTTATGTGTAATTTTTTTAATATTTTTCATTATTATCATTAATTTACTATGATTCGTCCCCTTTGTGTTGTAAAAATTTATCCATTATATATAAATTTTGCCCTCCCTTAAAATGAATTTTTAGATCTGCTTCTATCTATCATGGATATGTCTTAATAAAATCATTACTAATGTGTAAAGATCGCATCCATTTAGATATTGTAATTTGAAATTAGTGATTGTGTTGGATTTGTGGCACATAAGCGGTGGACACATTAATACATGTCTACTCATATTTTTTTCCATATAATATTTCTGTTTTCCATATAATATCTTTCTTTATAAATGGTATTTCTCATATATGGACAATAATGAGTTGGATTTTGAATCGTTTGGTTTTCATTTGCATATATGCCTGATATATGACTTATATATATCATGTTTCACATATGGATCAAATTGAATATAAATAGAAATATAATAACTCAAAATTTTGAAAGTATACCGACCAAATATACATTTTCCATATATTTTATTATTCTTCTGAATTTATAGATTTAAATTAAAGAACTTTAAATTCAATAATAACAAAGTTATTATGTATATATTGGAAGATTCAAATTTTCAATTTATATTAATGCTTGAATTCTTATTTTAAAAGAAAGAGAAATATAATGAGCTAATTCTTATTCCAAAACTGGATTTACATCTTGGAGGAGTATTTATTTTTCCAAAACGCGAATCAAAGAAAAGGAAAATCCTGCTTCAGAAAATAATAATAACAAAAATAAAAGTAGTAGTAGTAATAAAGGAAAAAGAGAGAGAAATTGAAAACAAAATAAACCATTTTTTATATGTTGAAATAAACACAGGGAAAAAAATGAAAATGGAGGTTTTTTCCTGCTGTGAAGGTATTCAAATTTCAATAATTAGATTACACATACTTGTTGCCTTACATCACACAGTATTTAATTTATTGCAGAATAATTACTTTATTTTAGTTGTTTATGTAATGTCATCATTTTATTCACATACTTTATGTTATAAAACTTTTATTAATTACATAATATGTACGCATAAAGAGTAGTTACTGCTTTCTGATTTACATAAACTAATTTATAATTGAAATATATTTATATTTATAATAATAGCACCACAACAAAAATAGAAAGCCTAATTTTTTCGCCTGAAATCCATTTTTATTTTTTGATAAAATTGTTTTTTTGTTCATTTAAATACATTTATCGTTTCCATAATCAAAATTTTCTATTCTTTAATTTAATTATTGAATATTAATTCATGAAACTTGTTCTCTGTTCATTATTTAATTTTAAATTGAAAATTTTAATATTAATGAAAAATTTAGGGGTTCCAACATAGGATTTTTTCCCCTTCCATTTTTTTTTATACAAAATCATAATTTCAAATTAATTTCATTAAATATTTATTTTTAATGTATGCATGATTTATCGAAATTATCATTTTAGTTGTAATTTTATTTATAATATGGGTTTAAAATTAAATAATTTCTTTATTTAAAATTCTTCTTAATGCACAATGCATCAACTTTATCATCAAGTTTTAAAATTTATGTTCAATATATGACATATCAAAATTTTCATTTCACGATTTTTAATTTGTTATCTATATTTTATATATAAAGCAAAACTTCAAAACTAAAATGTTTAAAATTTTGGTGCACTTAATTTTTTTTTATTGATTTGTAGTGGTTTAGTTATAATAATAAACTAAAATATTGAAGTTAAAAGATGTATGTTCTAAGTAAAAAATATACTTTAAATTTTAAAAAAGAAATAAAATAACAATAAATAAAATTGCAAATTAGAAATTAATAAAATATTTTTTGAAACATAAAATTTTCAAATTATTTGAGAAATATATATATATAATGATTATATTCAACTACAAATACTATAATTCGTAGAATATATATAAAGAGAAATGCTAGTAATATATAAAGAAAAAGTGGTGGATTTAATAGAATGATGAATGCAAAGATAAGAATGAGGCAATCAAGTTGCAAAAATTGCGTCCAAGTCTCCTTGAAATGCACCCCCAAAACCATTGGCCATATCATATCCCCCAACTTTACTTGGCCATGCAATAAGTTGTTCCTCTTGAAAAATATAAATTAAAAATAACAATATGTAACATGTACAACATGACAATAACAATAATTTCCATTCATTTTAGTTTTCATCTACCATAACACGAGACAATGACATGTAGAACGTAACCCATCGAAAATAATAATAATAATAATAATAATAATAATAATAATAATAATAATAATAATATTCTTATTATTATGTAATCTACTTTTGTTAATATTTTGTAAACAAAAATGCTTCTTTTTCTAAATTTTGTACATTTTTGTTTTCTTTTTTTAATATTTTTTAAATTTTATGTATTTTTGTTTTCTTTTGTTACTGATGAATTAATACATATTTTACCTATCAATGAGTTTTTATAATCAAGTTAGAAATTTACCCGTTTATAATATATATTTGGATGTCAGTGAAATACCTACATATATATCACTTAAAAATATTGTTGTGCGTAATTGACCGAGACATTAAATTTAAAAATATTTATAGGATCACTCTAGAAAAATAAATAGATAAAGGATGAAAAATTAAGATTCTAAAATTACGAGACAAGAAGAAAACCTCTTTTTTACTTCGACAAACTATAAATAAATTCTTAAAAGAAAAAATTCTAAAAAAAGTTAGTCAAAACTGTGTGCTACATTTTCAGTCCACACCCCTTGATTTCTTCTCAAACCATTTTCTTAATTTTCCCTTCTCTTTCGTATATAATATCCCATCTGCTTACAAAACAAATAATTAAAACCCAATTCCAATTATAAAAAAAATAAAAAATCAGAAGATATGTGTAGAGGGTTTCAAGGCAACGAAAGAGAAAGCTTGAAAATCAAAGCATTCTTTACTCAATTATCAGTTTCACGCACAAAGAATGCAACGACTTTGCCGGATTTTCTGACGCTGCATTTTCTTCCTCGCATAAACGGCAGCTTTCTCGTGATAAACGGGTCGGATATCCGACCCGACTCGCCCGCTTTCGTGACGCTCCACCGGGTTTTATCCGAGGAGAGCCGCGGGTACAGGTACGGGAGCAGAGAGAGAGTGGCGGTGTGCGAAGGGGCGAGGTTCGAGATCTACGTGGGGGATGTGAAGGTGTTGAAGGGAATTTTCAGAAAAGACGAGTGCGATGACTGGACCATGGATTGCAAGTGTGCGCTCTCCCTAAACGACGTCGTCACGGGGATCAAGGATGTTGAGGTGTCGGTGGCGCCGGAGCTGGCGGAGGAGGTGATGACTCACAAGGTGGAGATGGTGGCGGCGATGCGGCGGCGGAGGGAGAGGTGTTGCGTGCTGGAGGAGATTCCGGAGGAGAGGGAGGTGGAAAGGGAGGGGGAGCTCGGATCGGGTGTGTGCTGGTGTAGTGATTGTTGTGCTGGGAACGAGGAAATGGACGGTGGAGATTGCGAGTTGGAAATAGAGGGCATGCACTGGGCCGTCGATGTGGGGATCTGGGTCGTCTGTTTTGGGGTGGGGTACTTGGTCTCTAAAGCATCTGCTTCCAGGAGATTGAGGAGTAAGAAATTGATATAAGATATTTTTTTTTTTTGGGTGAGGAATATTATTTTTAAAACAAAATATATGTTGTAAATAATTACGATAACTATAATATAAACTAGAAGAAAAATAGACGAAAAACGAATAAATGAAAACAACGCGTAAATAAAAGACAGACGAGAAAGAAAAAATATATGAGAGAAGAGAATATGTTTCTTCTTTTTTTCCATTTCACTACATGTATTAATATATAGAGAAAATTTTGATACATTTGTGTTTTAATCACTAAGTTATATTCATTACCTTAATCACTAAGTTATATACAATATTATAATACTTCCCTTTGAATATAGCTTTGGTAGGTCATGTGCATAAGCTATCTCGTAAAAAACCTCAAATTGGAAAAACCCATTGGGAAAAAAAAAATTGGAATGAAGGAAAAAGAATACAGCACATATATGCAATATTTTTGCTTCCCCTGAAACAATTAGTATGAGTTTGGAAATAAACTGTCAATCTTGCTTCTCATTGGATCTTCTCATACCGATGTCGTATATCAATTTCTCAAATGTAGATGTAGGTAGAGATTTTGTGAATAAATCAGCAAGATTGTGACACGAACGAATTTGCTGAACATTTATTTCTCTATTTTTCTGAAGCTCGTGAGTATGGAAAAATTTTGGTGATATATGCTTAATCCTATCACCTTTTATATATCCGCCTTTAATTTGTGTTATGCAAGCAACATTATCCTCATAAATGATAATAGGCGTAGTGGTAGTTAGATTTAACTCACATACATTTCTTATATGAGCTATAACTGATCTTAACTAAATACACTCTTTGTCTGCCTCATAAAAAGCAATAAGTTCAGAGTGGTTAGAAGATGTGGCAACCAATGTCTGTTTAGTAGACCGTCATGAAATGGCTGTGCCATTATAACAAAATAAATATCCAATTTGTGATCGAGCTTTGTGCGGATTAGATTTATATCCTGCATCTGCATAACCAACTAACCCCGAGTTAGTTGTATTTTTTGAATATAACAATCCCAAATTTATAGTACCACGGAGATAATGGAAAATATGTTTAATTCTGTTCTAGTGTCTCCGGTTGGCTCAGAATTATATCGAGCAAGCACATTGACCGCAAATATGATATCTGGTCTTGTACATTGTGCTAGATACATCAATGCTCCAATAGCATTAAGATACGACACCTCTTGACCAAGTATCTCTTCATCAAACACTTTAGGTCGAAATAGATCTTTATTAGGGTTTAAACAACGTACCACCATAGGAGTGTTTAAAGAATGGACACTCTCCATATTAAATCTTTTGAGCAGTCGCTCAGTGTACCCAGATTAATGAATAAAAATGTCATTTGCTCTATGTTCTAGTTGAAGACCGAGACAGAGTTTGGTTTTCCCAAGGTCTTTAACTTCAAACTCTTTCTTCAGATATGTAGTAGCATTGACTAAATCCTCAGGGGTGCCAATGAGGTTCGTGTCATCTACATAGACTGCAATTATAGCAAATCCGGTTTCTGATTTTCCAATAAAAACGCATGGGTAAATTGAATCATTTTTATAACCTTCTTTGATAAGGTATTCACTTAGTCTGTGATACCACAAGCGACCAGACTACTTTAGTCCATACAATGATCTTTGTAATTTGATCGAGTATAGTTCACGGGGATTACTTGTTTTTGATATTTTAAATCCATCAAGAATTTTCATGTAGGTATCAGAATCAAGTGAGCCATATATATAAGCTGTTATTACGTCCATAAGACGCATGCCCAAATTTTCATGGACAACCATACTAATGAGAAAACGGAAAGTGATCGTATCCATTACTAGTGGATACATCTCATCATAATCAATCTCAGGTCTCTGAGAGAACCCTTGGGCAACAAGTCGGGCCTTATATCTTACAATTTCATTATTCTCATTTCTCTTACAGATAAATATCCATTTATACCCAACAGGGTTTATATTGTCCGGAGTTTGAGTGATAGACCCGAATACATTCGATTTATTTAGTGAAGCTAATTCAGATTTGATTGCTTCCTCCCATTTAGGCCAGTCATCCATTTGACGACATTCTATTATGGAAAGTGGTTCACTGTTACAATCATCGCTTAAAATCTCTTGAGCAATCGATAATGCAAAAATATCATCAATAATGATCTCATTTCTATCCCATACATAATTGTAGTAGCTTATGGAATTCTCGGTATTTTCTGAATTTATTATCATGATTGTTTTACTAGGCTCTACAGATTTATGTGGAGCTTGCTCATTAAAACTCATTTGATTAATGGGCTCATAAACAATGGGTCGACCCCGTTTTTGTCTTGGTCCATCAGAATTCATTTTCACATGTTTATTAGGAACATCGATCCTAGCTGGAGCGTTCACAGCTGGAATATGAGACTTCGTGACTTTACTGGCATCATTAAATGCGTCAGGAAGTCTATTAGCAATATTATGTAAATGTATGATTCTATTGACCTCATTCTCACATTCAAGTGTGCGTGAGTCTAAATGAGACAAATTTTGTTCACACTATGTGAGATTCTTAACATGTATAGGTTTATTATTATCAAGAATTGTCTTACCGATTGATGGAAATGTCGTTTCATTAAAATGACAATCCGCAAATCTAGCAGAGAATAAATCACCCGTCATTGGTTCCAACAACCTAATAATCGATGGTGAATCGAACCCGACGTATATGCCAAGTCGGTGTTAAGGATCCATTTTTGTCATTTGTAGAGGTGGAATTGGCACCTGTACAGCACACCCAAATGTGCGAAGGTGCGAAATGTCTGGTTCAAAGTCCAAGGTTAATTGCATTGGGGAATGTATATGATACGCACTGGGACGTAATCTAATTAAAGATGATGCATGCAATACGACATGTCCTCATGTTGTACTAGTGAACTTTGATCTCACTAATAAAGATCGAGCAATAATTTGGATTCTCTTGACAAGAGATTCTGTCAATCCATTTTGAGTATGAACGTATGCTACTGGGTGCTCAACATTAATTCCCAGTGCTGTACAATATTCATCAAAATATTTTGATGTAAATTCTCCGGCATTATCCATCCTTATATTTTTAATAGAATGATCAGGAAAATGTGCTCGGAGTTTAATAATTTGTGCAAGCAAACGCGCGAATGCAACATTGCACGTAGATAGTAAGCATACGTGAGACCATCTAGAAGATGCGTCTATTAGAACCATAAAATATCGAAATGGTCCACTCGACGGGTGATTGGTCCACAAATATCACCATGTATCCGTTGTAAAAACGATGGTGATTCATAACTAACTTTTGTCACGGAAGGTTTTGTCACAGAAGGTTTTATAATGAGCTTTCCTTGTGAACATGATTCACAAAAATAATCATTTGACATCAATATTTTTATATTCGTTAAAGGGTGTCCTTTAGTATGTTCTACAATCCTACACATCTTAGTGGTTCCGGGGTGACCCAGACGATCACGCCATAATCCAAGTATATCAGGATTAACCAGTTTCTATGGCATGGTGGCATAGGATTCGAAAGCTCGAATCGAGACACAATATAGTCCAGAAGCTGTTGCTTCAAATTTCTCATGAACATTCATTTTGTTCATATCATATGATGTGACGCATAGATGTTCTTTGACATTTTCAACCAATGTCTCTATATGGTATCCATTGCGTCTAACATCTTTAAAATTTAGTAAACATGTTTTTGATCTACTAGATAAAAGTGCATTTTCAATATGCAGTGGTACCATTAGACAATACAATTGTTGCATTTCCAGAGCCATCAATAATCTCAATGGGACCTGATATGGTTCTTACTTGTGCTTTGCACAATGTCACACTCGAGAAATATATTTTATCTGTCAATATTGAGTGCGTTGTTTAACTCAAACATATATCAGTTCGGCAAATAGACACAGTATATAGAATGCATAGCACATAAAACGGATCCTTAACGGACACACCCGGTCCTATAAAGCTCATATCTGCAGCGAGGACGGGTACTCCCCGACTTATTAGACGGGTATCTTTGTTCCCCCTTAATATGAAAGTAGACCTTCGTCCATTCAACATGAATGTGGACCTTTGTCTCTTCATATAAATATGAACTTTCGTCCTTTCACAACATCATCATAAACCATGCATGAACACATTAATCGTAGCATATAATCACAGCACATAAGGTTCAACAATTCATTTAATATCAAGTTCATAAGCATGCATTCATTTATCATTATTATGTGTTAATAACATAAACGTATAATTATTAAGGATTAAAAGTTACCCCCACCTTATTCGTTGGTTACCACGTGAGTTGCCGAGTAACAAGTATCAAGTATCACAATGTACGATCCGACTGATAGTCTTTTCCCGAGTAAAAATTCGTGATGATAACGTGTTGTAAATAATTACGATAACTATAATATAAACTAGAAGAAAAACAGACGAAAAGCGAACGGAAACAATGCATAAATAAAAGAGAGACGAGAAGGAAAAAATATATGAGAGAAGAGAATGTGTTTCTTCTTTTTTCCATTTCATTGCATGTATATATAGAGAAAAATTTAATACATTTATGCATTAATCACTAAGTTATATTCAATACTTTAATCACTAAGTTATTTACAATATTATAATAATATAATAATTAATCACGACATTCTCCTTTTTCAATTATTTTTATGGGCCATCACTTGGGCCTTAGAGCTCTATGTGGACTCCCCCAATGTTTTGCATTTGATGTTTGTTGAACAAACTATTGGGCCTTCAATCCAAGCCCATATAAGATTTGAACGCCCCATTCTCAACTAAGCCCACATACAATAGTTTTATAGGAGTGCTATCTTTTGGGTTTAGAAACTCACTTGGATTCACCAAATTTTGAAAAATGAGACTATATTAGTGTCACTGTTATAAATTAATCACGAAGGCATAATAAGCTTGAAGAAAAATCAAAAGTACTACCAACACAAACATAAGTCTAAAACACAAAATACATTCATAACTTTGCTAGCCCAAACACATTATCAAAGACGTGTGTGTTGTGTGTACATGTATTAGTGTATTACCATAAATTAGATCCATGCTTTTCTATTTTTGCATAATTCTGATTGTATCGACTTAGAGGCAATCTCATGTGAATAAACCTCATCATACCTAAAAGTGAGGACAAGTTCTACAAAGTGGTATTTACGCTATTAAATCGATATTTCACCATGTCTCTATTGATAGTATAAGGAATCGTCAATTTAACTCAAAATTTTAACCATTTCAAGATTTAGGTTTTGGGCGGCTATTCGTATCAAAATATCTCTCTCTTTCACTCTCTAACAATCTATAATGAATATTTGCATTATTTACAATTCAAAACATATTTTATTCATAATAGATTGTATTTGAAGTATTATCTATCATGATTTGATAAATATTTTTTCTCTTGCGACAACAATTTTTTTTTTTCAAGCTAGAAACTATGTCATATTTGTTGACGGTAAAATTTAAAACTTAATAGCTGTTAAAATGAAAATAAAACCAAAACTTTTGTTGTGTGGTCGCAAATATGGCAGTATAGAGCAAAGCCATCGAGTGTGGCTTGCATGATTCCAAATGCTATAGAATAACAAAAAAGGTAGACATGGCAATTGGCATTGTTGGTAAGAAAAAATAACTCTTAATTAGAGACCTATAGACTATATGTCCCAAAATCGTCGAATATTCCTCATTGATCAATAGCACGTGGCATGGGCCCACAAGTCCTTATCATTTGACATCCACGTGGCATTATCTTAAACATTCAATCATCAACGTATAATTTCATACCTACAATAATTAATTGATTCCACATTGTACTTTTATAAACACTATTTGTGGAATCAGATGGAACCAACATATTCAATCGAAAACCAGTCATTGATCCAGTTCGATTAGTCATACAAAACAATGTTTATGGTAAACCGGTCAAGAAGAATCAAACCAACCAAAACAAATTTACTCTTTTTTTTTTTTTTTTCTACTTTTGATTTTCTTTTTTGCTACCTTAATGATAGTTATTAAAACATTGTGAGATAAGCATACTACTAGCCATTACCGTCATTATAATGATAACTTATGACATTTTAGTTTGTTAACCATATGACACAAACTCATCAAAGTATCATTAATTATAGTGAATGAATTTAATGTTATTTTAGTAACGAACCAATGTGAGACATATTCATTTCACAATATCATCATTTATAAACTATAGTGAATAACTATAATGTCATTTTAGTTTGTTAATCGATGTAAACCAAATTCACACACAACCTTCTATATTTTTTTTGAGTGTATATTTTGACATATAGTGAAAATTTTGATTAAAATTACAGTTTTAGTACAAGTTGTGATTTTTCAGGCAATTAATCCAAATTCATTTGATTTTTTTTTGTTTTCACGAAAAGTCCTCACATAGTTGTTTAGTTAAATTAATAAATATCAAATTGTTAATATATTTAAACACTTTAATAATACAAATGCCTATAAAATTTTTATTAAGCTATAAATCATTGAATTTTTTTTATCAAGTGCAATTCATAAAACTAAAAGACCGCAAAACATCCAAACTCAAATTGTTATTTGAATAAAAGAATAAAAGTATATATAATATAATTAAAATAAATAAATATTAATAATTTATTAAAATTATTTTATATATTATTTCAATATTCATGAATACTCAAATAAAATATATTCGTATTCGAATCTAAAAATAACTTCCTTTCAAAATTCTTATTTAAATTTTCCGAATTCAAATCATTATATTTGAATTCAAACATCGAATTGAATAAAAAATATTTGATTCTTTTACATCTAACAATGATGTGGTTGTAGCAAAATCCAGTACATAGTTGGTGCAGGCAATCCAAGCCATCTCTCCTCTACTTTCTGCCGTAAGCCTCTATGCAATATGCATACGGTCAACGGATACATAATTCCACTTCTTTATATAATAAAATTATTTAATTTAATATATAATAAAACAAAATGGGGATGAAAGATAAATAAAAAATAAATAAATGAAAGGGATCAGAAAAACAAACCAAAATCTAAAAAATATCGCTAAAATTCGGAGTATTGTAACAGACAGAGAGAGAAAAGTAGAAAAATTCAGCAGACTTCAACACAGTCCATATCTATAGACTTTCACTGTCCGAAAAAGGATTCACTGTCCGAAAAAGGATTCTCGTAATTCAGTAAACGAAGAAAGGATAAACAACATAAAGGAATTATATATTTCTGGGAGAAAGCTTTTGCTCCATTTCGTTTGGTGAAATCGAAGCGGTGAGACTTTCAAATTGATGGTTTCATCAACGGCTGGGTGAAGAAAAATGGGGAAGACTTACACGGCGAATCCAGATGATTACAAGCTTCTAGAAGAGGTGGGATATGGCGCGAGCGCGACTGTTTACAGAGCGATCTATTTGCCAACCAATGAAGTTGTCGCTGTTAAGTGCTTGGATCTCGATCGATGCAATAGCAATCTGGTTTGTTCATTTATCGCATTTCTCCATTTCTCTTGTGATTTCGTTAGTTTTATGCGATTATGAATTTAATTTCAGCCTGTTAAGTATGAGGTAAGGTTTGATCTAGTTGGAGTGTGGTTCTGATGTTGCTTGGGATTTTAATGCCTGTGCAATACGAGATCCTGGAGTTTGGTTATGAATTTGTTTGAGTGGAACTGGGTTGTGTTCAAAGGGTATAATCTTTGAAGTTTGAAGCATTGAGTTGGTTCTAGTTAATGGTGGATAGAGAAAGTTGATTTTCTGCTCCAATTGGTTTCTTTCTGAGTATATATAGAGTTGTCATTCATTTCTATATGGGGTTTATAGATCATTTATTTGCTCTCAGAAAACATTGTGTTGATCAGGTTATCTTGTTGATTGGAGTAATGCTTTTGGATTAGTTATTTCATGCATGCAACTGCCACTGATTGCATATCGAAATTTGATGTCTTCATAGTGAGATAAGTTGGAAGAGTGATATGAATTCTGAGGAAGGGCCTTGAGAAAGATATTATGTAATCTGGTCCTTCTTCATGAATGCTAAAGTGCTTAATGATAAATTTTTTTCACTTGATTAATGAAGAATTTTAAGGGGCCGCTTGGTATGTTTCAAGGAATGGGAAAATGAATGGTAATGATAGTAGTGAGGAATGGAATGAATATTATCTTTAAATTTGTGTTGTTTGGTTGATAATAAAGAAATGGAGGGAAATGAGATAGGATTGTGGAATGAAAGTCATTCCTTAGGAAAACCTGAGGAATCCCGATTCCTTAGTATTAGGATTTGAGGGATTCCTCAGTATTAGGATTTGAAACAACTGTAGCAGGAATCAAGAATCCAAGGTGTGTACGAAACACTCTCAATTCATTCCCTTTCCATTGCTTAGTTGCAAAGTCGCTTACCAAGCACACCCTAAATCTTAGATCATAAATTACCTCAGCCATTGATTTAGTGTTGCTTAGTCTCGCTCAAAACAGGCAGTTTGCTGTGTTAAAGTATCTTTGTTTAAAATTGAGCCATATTTGCCTCATTTTGGCCTAATGTTTGATTTGACTGTAATGCTACAACTGCAAATTGTGTTCCTGTTGGATACATACTCACTTTTTTCCCCCTTCACTTTATGACTCAAAATTGTAATTATTTTCATAAAATGGAATATTAGCAGTTTATGCCTACTAGAATCTAGATTAGTGCTACTATAATTTGAACAGGAGTCACTTAAAATTAAGATGGAGGGGTAGTGGGATTGATGAAGTAAAAAGTTCAGATATATTTTCCCATAAATAATCATTTGCATCTTATGATGCATGGAAAACTTATGGGCAAACTTGAATCATGACAAAAAGTTGAGGTGAGAAATGGTCAAACTAAAATTGGACTTAATAACAAAAACCCAGAAGCACTTTAAAACGCTGCCCTACCTGCTTCTAGGTTTCAGATATTTTTTCTGCTTATTTCAAGCAAAAGCTGAGGTGTGCACACACTCAACCTACTGAATACAAGGAACTTTAGCTTCTAAAATGTGTTGCAAACGCTCCCTAATATATTGTTCTTGCCAATTGTTTGCTGCTTTGAGGTTTATTGTGTACTCAGAATTTACTATTAGCAACAAATTTTATGCAACTGCAATTTATCCTAATTATCTTGGTTTGCACGCAAATCATATCATAAATCACTGGTATTTGCATCAGGAAGTTCTTTCAAATCACGAATCACGTGAGCGTGCAATGAATAATCATAAGTTGTTTCTCTTAGTTATCTTGGCTTCCAAAAGGAAAAGTTATCCGAAAAGCGCTGGTTAATGCTGTTCTCGTTCATGTCAGAATTGTTAGTTTTGGTTTACTGCAGTATTGTTTTTGAGCAATTGACCTGAATAATTATTGTGCTCCATGTCAGGTTATAAATCAGATAAATATTGTGTTTAATGAATATGGCTTCTCTATTATGTAAACCAAGTGGATGTGGTTGGACTGGATTTCTGATTGAACAACTTTACCATTGGGCAGGATGATATGCGTAGGGAAGCTCAAACAATGAGTTTAATCAATCATCCTAATGTCATAAAATCATTTTGTTCATTTGTTGTTGATCGTAACCTATGGGTGATAATGCCTTTTATGGCTGAGGGTTCTTGCCTACATCTCATGAAGATAGCATATCCAGAAGGATTTGAAGAATCTGCCATTGCGTCTATCTTGAAAGAAACTTTGAAGGCTTTGGAGTACCTTCATCACCACGGCCATATTCATCGCGACGTGAAGGTCAATCAATTTTTCAATTTTATATTTATTCTGAAACTAAAGCTTGACATATTCTTTGGATTGTAGTATATATTAAGGTTGGATTTGGGGTTGAAGGGTATGAGGATGAAATTAGAATCAATTGTTGCAAATCAGTGGGTGGTTGTTTGGATTGATTGGATTTGAAATCCTTTAATCCCATTTTGAACTAATTTTTGAGAAATTCCTCAATCTAAACTCAATCGAAGTGAGTTGCTTCACATTTTGTTTAGCATCTTTTTGCAGGCAGGAAATATATTAATGGATAGTGATGGTGAGGTGAAGCTTGCTGACTTTGGTGTTTCAGCATGCATGTTTGACAGAGGTGATAGACAACGTTCCAGGAATACCTTTGTAGGAACTCCTTGCTGGTATGCTCTCTCTCTGTCTCCCTCTCCCTCTCTCCCCCCCCCCCCCCCCTCTCTCTCTATATATATATATATATACATTATATTAGTCAATCTGTACTAACTGATATTATGTCTTTTATTATTATGTGTTTTACAGGATGGCCCCAGAAGTGTTGCAGCCAGGAACTGGATATGATTTCAAGTGGGTTTTACTCCATCTTCTCACATTGTCTAGTGGTTTTATGATATGTACTTTCTCCCTGCATGGATATTTGTGAGCATCACAAAGGTGCTTGTGCATGCATGTATACATGTGTTTAGTTGTCAGTCTCTTCAATTATGATTTCGATATTTGTATTTGAATAATCTTGGAGTCTATACTAGAAATTATTCTCCAGTTTGGAGGTATAGGTAAGGTGTATGGTGCAAATATTTGCCCAAAAATTATTCTCATTTCATCAGCTAAGTTGCATTTAGCTAATTTTCTCTGACGCTGTTTTCATATCTGAACATGACCCAGTGGACAGATTAAACTAGAACTCAAACTATATGGTTAATCTATTCTAAAATGTATAAGACTTATCCCAGTCTAGTTTTCGAGTAATTTCTTCACATTGGATCAATGCCTACCCTGTTGCCAATATGTAACGTTCTGTATATATCACTAGCAGTATTAAGAGGTGATTGCTTGGTGCATAATTTATAGCATTTTTTAATCATATTGACAGGGCTGACATTTGGTCATTTGGAATAACTGCGCTGGAGTTGGCGCATGGACATGCGCCATTTTCAAAATATCCTCCAATGAAGGTATAGATATCTACATAAGATTATAGCTCTTTTCATGGAGGATATTGTAGTAAAAACCCTTCATAATATTTTCCCTCCACCTTCTAATAGGTTTTGCTAATGACAATACAAAATGCCCCGCCTGGACTTGATTATGACCGTGATAAGAGGTTCTCTAAGGTATTCATGATATATTACTACAGCATGTTCACCTACACTTTTTGAGGCGTTTAAATTATTTTACCAGTCCATAATTAAGCAATCACTGGCAGTCTTTCAAAGAAATGGTTGCTATGTGCTTGGTGAAAGATCAAACAAAGAGACCAACTGCAGAAAAGTTGTTAAAACATTCATTTTTCAAGAATGCGAAGCCTCCTGAACAATCTGTGAAAAAATTATTTGTTGACCTGCCACCACTATGGAAGCGCGTGAAAGATCTCCAGGTATGTCAGGACCATGGCATTATCAGTGGTATTTAAATCAGCATTTCTTAAATTCGTGTTGATGTTGTGAATTGAATGTAGCTCAAAGATGCCGCACAACTTGCTTTGAAAAAAATGCCTTCGGCAGAACAAGAAGCTATATCTCAGGTTTGAAATATACCGCATATTATTTTCTTTTACTTGCTATTGTGTTTCTTGCTTTATGGTTTTGGGTAACATATTTTGGTGCAACCTGCCTTTTTCATCTTGTTGGTCTAATGCTTTTCCCCTTTTCGCATGGCTTACCATGTGCAAGATTATCTGTTTCATATTAAACCTATCTGCAATATGGTTGTTCTTTGCGACTAGATATCCTGATAGTTTCCTTCATATGAGTGATATTTCATCTTTGGTGCAATGGGGCTGAAAAGGTTTCTAACTATGGTGTCCTATTTTTTTTTAAATTTTTAAATTTTTTTTTTATAAATATTGCCAAGTATTGGTGAGTGGAAAATACCGAATCTGCCATGCCATGCACTGGAGTGGTGGTAATTAAACTTTTAATTAGAAATTCAGAGAACTAATACACAATATCCTCCATGTTTCTATATGTACTTTGTCATTCTCTTGATTTATAAGTTTTGCTTGTCTCTTTCAGAGTGAGTACCAACGAGGAGTAAGTGCATGGAACTTTGATGTTGAGGATTTGAAGCTCCAAGCATCGATGGTATGTGGACAAGTATATTTTTTAAATATTATTTTTGGTTCAGAAATCATTATGGAGTAAACCATTACCATTGTAAGTGGTCATATGGGCTGTTTTATTCTTCTTGGCAGCTGCAAGATGAGGATGAAATACATGAAATCAAAGAAGAAGAAGACAACCTAAAATCTTATATGAGCCATAAGGTCATTAGTAGTTTTCTTTTCATAATTATCTATTTATCATAATTTCTTCTATGGACTATGTTTATTGCTTTATGGACAATTTAGTAAAGTAGTTAATTGATTTCCCTTTGCTGTTCATAGGTTACATCTGACTCTGTGGTAAGATCAGTAGATACAAGCAATAATATTGGCAGGTAACTGTTCGATGTTTATAGACTTTTTATTTGTACTCTGTATTTCTACTCAATTTATCATTATTGTCTTCTAAATTTCAGTTTGCTATATAATTATCCTTTTAGGTGATTTAAGTTTTGTGTTTGGGACCTGTTTTAATATACGATGAACTTGCATATTTCTATGTTTCTAACTAAGCCTAAATAACTTTTGTGCTTCGTCTCCTCTTGTCTGTAGAGAAAAAGCAAACGATAATGAAGTGTTAGCATTTGCGAGTCTGACAAACAAGGGAAAGACATTTGAAAGTGATGTAATGGGGTATGACAATGAGGTAAAAACTGATCTCATAAAGAGCGACTCAAAATCTGAACTGCTACCATCATTGGTAGATAAAGAAGCAGCACAAGCTAAGACTAAAACTCAGACAGGCAGACACCGTCAAACTCAAAGTGGACCACTCATGCCCGGTATTGTGCTAAGTAATTCACTTTCCGAAAGAGCGCGCAATTTTGAAAGGTTCATCATAATTTATTTTTTGGCTTTAATCTATCCTTTGTATTATCCTAGTTGACTTCTGTATTCTGGTTATGCATAGACAATAATAATTTGTAATACTAATTTTTAGTTGACATGAGGTTAAGAAAGGTGATTCTCAGCATGAATAGCACTCTTGTCTCTTTCACGGTTAATGGTCCAAACATTAATTTGATACGCATGCTTGTCTACTGCAATTGATGGTCCTAGTTGTTAGAAAATTCCTCTACGTTGTTAAATTCACTGGGAAATACATAACTTGTTCATCAGGTATGAGATTGAAAACCACCAAGTGGTTGATAAGTCTCATCAAGTGCGGAGAGCTCCCAGTTTCAGTGGTCCTTTAAACCTTCCTAATCGAGCTTCGGCTAACAGTTTATCAGCTCCAATCAAATCCTCAGGAGGTAATTAATTTCATTCAATTGGTCATGCCATCACCAAACTATATCTATGCATGGACAAAATTTTCAGAGGAATATCGTCTCTACTTTGTTTTCTAGGTTTCAAAGACACCTTGGAGGATAAATCAAAAACGAACTTGGTACAAATAAAAGGGCGGTTCTCTGTAACATCAGAAAATGTAGATCTTGTCAAGGTACAGCAACATGATTATGGCACTCAGTTCTTTTTCATGACTGTTTCTAACTTAAACGTAATTACTAGGATATTCCATTATCCACAGTTTCTCGACGAAATGCTCAGGTAAGATAAAGTTGCTTTGACTGTTTGAAAAGGTGATGTGGATTTCTAGTTCTGTATTCATGCATTGTTAATGTGGTTCTCAGGAGTCGTCATTAAGGAAGTCTGCTAGCGTGGGAAACTGGATATTTGATACCAAACAAATGGTTTGTATGCTCCTTGTCTTAACTGATTTCTTTGTCCCCTGTTTCTTTTTGAAGTTAACCCGATTCCTTAGTTTATTTGTTCTTGGTTTTCAGCCCTCCAGCCAGTCACCAAAGGAGATCGTCAATACTAATACTAATGGGCTTGCTTCAGTTCTCGTGCCTCACCTTCAGAATCTCTTCCAACAAACATCAATCCAGCAAGTGAGATGTTTCTAGAATCTATTCTCATCTTGTGGAGTGTGGCTTTTTCCTCTAATTATGCATTACTTTTGCAAGAAAAGGCAAACTCCCTGATTTATTTTCTTCTCATTTCTTGCCACTGACCTTTAGGATCTTATCGTGAATTTGTTGACTAGCTTGCAAACAATGGAGGTGGAAAATGGTGCGTATAAAATCTAATGGTTGAACTGAATAATTCTGTTTTTATTTAGCTGATTTATTTATATATTTAGTTATTTTTCTCTGTAGGTCCTCAAAATGGGAAATTGCCTCCTTTACCTCGTTGTTCAGAAAATGGCAGCGTAAGCTTTAAGCACTCTTCAAATAAGCTGTTCATATTGGTGCATTTATGATTTTTACAGTTGTGTCTTTAGCAATGATTGTTTTTTTCTATACAAAAAACATGGTTGGAATGGTGCATTCTTTGAGATTGACAATGGGTGATTCCTTATGATTTGTGTTGTCTTGGGAGAGAGAATAAATTGACGGGACATACGAATCACTTTTAAATTATTTTTTGCAGAATTAAGCTTTCATCTTATAGAATATATTTTTGAATTAAAATCAAATCATTGTTCACAGTTCCCTATAAAGAAACAACACTCGAAATAATATTCAGAATTTACTAAATATTTCATCTGGAATCTATAAATTCAAACACATCTTAGTTTAACTAACTCATAATCTCTCTGTTTTTTTTTTTTTTTTGATCAACTCATAACTGATATTATGTTGGATTCTTGGAGACCATTCTCCATAAGTTTCTGTATCTTTTGTATACCTTTATCTGCACTATAGGCCTCCTTTGGTTAACTTAGTAGGGCTTGATTGGCTATTTTATCACACTTCATCCAATGTTTGGTACATAGAATGCCAGCCCAATATGTATAATCTTTGTAATGAATGATAATTTGTCCTCCCAATTTCGGTCTGTTAATCTGTTTACTTATCATAGTGGCTCATCTGCAACCATATAATTCATACTTACATGTATACCCATTTTATTTTCTTAAATTTCGCACCATTATGTAATTATTTTTGTGTTTAAATAGTTGATGTTCAAGGGTAGTTTGGGCATTTTTATATGATATAAGTACTAACAAATCAATTTAAACTAAAATGGTGATATTCTATCCTAAAAACACTGGATATCAATCACTCAATCCAAACATACAGTTCATCCAATTACACAGTATATGGACTGTGCATATCAATGTTACAAATCCCGTCCCTAGATCCAAATGAGGCTACAAGGAACTGTAATTTTCTTTACCATAATCTGCAATATAGACTGTTACATCTATAAGCATAATACTTAGACAGAGGTGTGAATCCATTTGTTGCATTTGGTAGAAAAGTTTCGTGCTATGCTTAAAATGGCGAATTGATATGACTCATTTTTGTTTGGAAGTGGGGTCGTACGATTGGAACTTGAGTTCTATAAGGACAAACTTAATTGGAGAGCTGTATGTGTCAGCTTCTGCACTGCAGTTCCCCTGTTATGCAGTCTCACGACTTTGGGTAAACCTTTGCACATGCTATCATATTACCACCTCCATTATCGTTCTTGGATGCATTTTTACCCAGTTGTCTGAATAAAGACAGCAATGTTCGTTTTTCAATATTTGTGCATGTAGATAAGGGTGTGGGGGAAAAAGAAGACAGTGTGAATTAGTTAAATTAGTTTTACCCTTCTTGATGGGGCTGTAAACGAACATAGCATTCAGCAAACAACTTATGATCAAGCTCAGTTAGCGTTCTTTAATTAATCTTAATGAATACAAACGATTGGTCATTTATGTTCATGAACATGTTCATTTAGTATTTCTTTAAATAATTATATATTTATCTACTTGCTATTTTATATTCATACTGAAAATTATGCTTATTTTAATTTTAAAATCTTTTATATATAGCTCATTTGTATTTAGATTCATAATATTCATTTATTTTCATTTGAGTATTCATGAATTAGTTTTTGCATGGATGCGTTCCACTTTTTCTACACGAACAATCAACGAACATGTTCATGACCATCCATCAATATTCATGAACATGTTCGATTGTTAAATAAATGAATATGAACGGCGCTTTAAGATAAATGAACAAACACAAACAACCCTTGCTCGTTGGAGCTCGGCTCGTGTCGTGTCCTACTTCTTAAGCTTCAATTAAGCTGAATACTTTATCTCATTTTGAAAAGACACCTATCCTATTGTTAGTTTTCTGCTGATATCTCATGTGACACTTTTAACTTTCATGCTGACATATTTTTTTTGCTTGAAATTCTTATTTTGATTTCTTATGATGTGATGCTGGATTACAATCATGGCCTAGATCAAGCCTTTAGTTTTTTCTGCTGCTCAAATTTCTGTGTCATTGCTTGCTTCTGTTCATAGTTTAAGATGTCAGATAAATATATATACTGTGTCTGTCTTTGACTTAAAGATCCATGCTATCATTTATTTGAATCATCATATTTCATGCATTTACAGGTTGAATCAATTGCGTCTGAAAGGGAACGAATGCTGCTTATAAAGATATCAGAACTTCAAGCTCGGTGTGTAACTTGGAACTTGACTCAAAAAGAATTGGATTAACAAACTCAATGAGCCATATTTTCTTTCTGTTTTCGCTTTAATTTTCAAGAGAAGCTCAATTCCTTTTCCGACCACCTGCAGGATGAATAGCTTGACCGATGAATTAACTGCAGAAAAACTAAAGTACATGCAAGTGAGTTTTTGGTACTTACAATTACAATTATTGATTGTTTCACAGTTGAGACATTGTATGGTTTTTGTCTGTTGTTGTGGCTATAGATCGTTCAAAATCTAGTTGCTATATTTAAGAATACTAAACCAACATGGCGTTTAAATCTAATGATCATGTTTTCTGCTGCTGACAGTTACAACAGCAGCTAAATGCAGCATCAACACGTGAAGAGGATGGAGATAGAAGGGGAGGAGATTCATGATGCTCGTTTTTTTTTTCTCTTGGTATTGTTAAATTCATAGCACCTTGAAAATTCAGGTGAGTACTCTTAACATTACATATATAGATTGAGGGAATTGAAATTTAAATATTTAAAATAAGAAGTGGATTTCATGTAATAGTTTAGTGATGCTCTGATATCATGTTCACACATCAAATTGTGGTCTATTGTCAGGGTGAAAATGTAGAAACAAGTGGAGGATATGTTGTTGATGCATGTATCTGGGATCATGCTTGTAAGTGAGGTGTTGAATAAAACCCAGCCTTGATTGGAAAGAAATAAGAGAAAAACGACAAGGTAATCAATCCGTTCATTTATTTGGTTGGTGCAAGAAATGGAAATGGTCCTCGTGCAGATGGTGCTTCGAGTGACCTCAATCCAACATGTATTATGTGCTTGAAAACCCATCGCTATAAGATCGAAAACCACAGGGATGTTTACTCTATTCTGTAGATTATGTGTATGTTTTAGCTTGATTGCCATATCAAACTGTAATTCTGTGAATAGAAGATCATTTGTAACATTAAGTTAATATGTTTTTGCTAATGTATTGCTGTTTTGTTATCATCTGTAGTTCATTTTAGTTTTTCTTGCTTGAATTTAATATCTGAATGGTGACTTAAGGGTTCTTCCCAGGTTAGAGTCTCATAGTTTTACTTTGAGGTGGTTTCTTATGAGATAATCGTACGGATTTTATTCAATTAAAGGGGTTGGATCCAATTGAATTGGTCGAAAATCCTACTCTCCTCACATTGTATCGCGCTTCCTATGCGATCTGCTCCGTCGTGTTTTCTACACTTCTTCCTGCTTTGTCCTTTTATTTTCTAGCCTTCTACATCTTACTTGCTTCTGTTTAGAAGCTATGATTTCTCTTTCTTATTCCTGCTTTTCTTGTCTTATGTCCTTTTCTTAGTGATACTTTAACAAAATAAAATTTTCATCAATTTTCACATATTTTAAAATGATGCGATAATGTATAACCCTTGATATGTTAACATACAATCTGTGATATTTTAATATATAACCCTTGATACGTTAATGTACATTAAGTATTACTTTGATGAATAACAAGTGATATGTTATTATAATGTATAATGAATGATACTTTGATATATAACAAGTGATACTTAATTTTATTAAATAACATTTAAAAAAACCAGTGATATTTAATATATAAATCACATACTTTAATGTATACAATTCAAATGCGATGATCTTCAACATGTTACATATGTAATCCATGTTGACGGACTTGTTTGGCTACGATGTACTCTGTCTCACAAGTCCATATGAGAATTTGAGTGTCCTTAAAAAATCCAGTCTCAATTGAAATACTTATTTATTATCCATGCTAGTAAACCAAGATAGTCCATATGCTTAATTCATGAGGGATTTTCACTGTATAATTAACAAATTTTGGTCAAACAAAATTCCACCAGGATTTTGATACCATTTGCATAGGATTACGTTATTTATTTATTTATTTCACACTTGTTTGATTCCTTACCCAATTTCAACTTTCGTTGCCACCAAACACAACCTTAGAAAACACCAGCTAAACCTAAAGGCATCTTTCCTTGATCCTCACATGGCACAATTTCGAAACCTCCCAACATATCACAATAAACCTTAATAAAAAAAGAGTGAAGCTGTTACGCTCCCGATCATCGCCTCCGGCGCACGTTAGATGCGGCCACCGTCCAATAATATTCAATGATCCCTCTGACCCTCACTTCATCTCCACCAGCTTCCCTCTCCCTAAAACCCCGCTGCTTCCCCTCCCTCAGACCTATACATACAAGATATAGCCAACTCAAAAAACTCCGGCAGGTATTAGCATATACATACTTTATCATAGTTATTGATAATTCTTTTATTGAATTCTGTTTGGTTTGGTTTGGTTTGGTTTAGAGTAGGTTTAGGAATGGCAAGTCCATGGCGCAGCTCTCGGCCGACGCGCCGGTGGCTGTGGCAATCGGCGCCTGCATTCTAAACTCGCTAATTTTCCCGGCGACTCTTCCACCGGAGGATTTTGAGGCTGAATCTTTGATTGATTCGACCGATGCGAGGTTCGCCGTTATGGGGATCATCAGCTTCATTCCTTATTTCAATTGGATGGTAATCCCTTTTCTTTTCTCCATTTTGGGGATTTATTTTTGAAAAACTTCCATTTATAGCATTATGATTTTGATGTAGCTTTACTCTTATGTAGAGTTGGGTGTTTGCTTGGATGGATACTGGGAATAGGCGATATGCTGTTTATGCCATTGTCTATTTAGCTCCATACTTAAGGTTTGATTCTTTCATTTTTCCTTCATGTAACAAAGTCTTCTTTAATGTAGTGGAGAAATTTTAAAATATTGAATATAATGAATCAGTTATTCAAGTAGTGATTAGTGATGAGTATTGGAAGGAGAAACAATGGCAACTCTCATATACAAAGTTGGATAATATCAAAACGTGTTGTAGATGTTCAACTTAGCTTTATACTCTGTATCCTTTAGATTCTGAACTCATACTTATGAGTATATTGTTCAGTTACAAAGATAAGGCAATGCCATAATGATCACAAGCCTCTCTTGTCCATTTTTCTCTGATGTTTGGAATATCTGCATTTAGACTTTAGTGTTTTTTATTTGTTTTGGAGATGCTTTGTGCACAACTTAATGTGCAAGGAAGTTAAATTTGGATTCATGATGATCATGAAAACACCCTCAATCCGTGCTTGTGTAGGAAAGCAGTTCTATTGGTGGTTTTACTTTGTTCATAATTGAAGTTATGGTACATGCGGCATTGAACTTGTTTTGATATGCTTGCATCTGCATCATAAAATCTCATGTTGGACTGAGTAGAATCGTTTTTTTTAGGACGAATCTATCAATATCTCCAGATGAAAGCTGGCTTCCAATTGCTAGCATTCTCCTGTGCATCATTCACATTCAGGTGGAGCATTTTCTCTCTTCAGAAATTTTCAGGATAGTACTAATTTTCCTCTCAATTCTTGATTCATTGAGCTCTTTTGTTGGCAGCTAGAAGCAAATATAAAAAATGGAGATCTTCAGGGCTTCCAAGTATTAAATGAGGCTGCAAAGCACCTTTCGTCAATCAGGAAGGATAGTAAACCTTCTGAACAGGTACTTAATCTCTGAGACAAAGATTGGAACATATAATGTTGTTCAAGCCTTTATTTAGTTTGACCTCTTAATGTTTAACAGAGAGAGGGAAGAAAGGATTCCCACAATTTGCCATCGGCTCGTGACCACCATAGAAATGAAATACTGGATTGGAGTGGTCCAGATAAACCCCAAAAAGATCGTGAAATTGTGATTGAAGATGAAGAGGACGATGGAGGTGCCTAGCAATAACCGAAATGTGGGTTGTTGGCTGTTGTGTGTGTGAAATAGTGTTGAATTAGAAGCATTCCAAATAGATACCTCCCATTTGAGAGTCAATTTATCGAAATTTCTTTTCCATTTCCATCTGCATCATGTATGGCTTAGAATTAGTGTCAAATTTCTGCCCTTTTTATGAGGATATCAATTTGGACTTTGGAGTAATTAATATGGTGATTATTATGGACATTTCTGGATGGCAAACAAGTGGTTGCAATTCATATTCAAGGCTAGTAATAAGATCTTGGTAGGGTTATCGAATAATGATCTCAAGTTTTCTTACAAATTTACTCCAAATCACATTCCCATTATTAAAAGTTATAGCTTTCAGGACTTTAATTTATTATTATTATTTTTTTATTACAGATGTAATTATGTGAAATGGAATCCCACAGTCCAAATCCATTTTTACAAATTAATCTCTATTTCGTGGATTGTAGATTAATCTATTTCGTGAAATTAGATACGCTCTTAAATTATAATGGTAAAAATAAATATAAATCTAGTTACACGAGTTCAACTTTAACAAAAAATATGACCCACCTAGACTCTGCTTTGGTCCAGTGTTGTCATTTTGTATGATTCATATGATCCGAACTGAAACTCTAGAACACATTTCCAAAACAGATGGTGTTTGCAAGGTTTGCTTCGCAATCAAATTATTGTTTGGTTAGGCTAAATGCAAAATATATCTCAACTTTTCAAATGTGTTTGTAACTATCGAATCGCAACTTTTCATTGATGTATCTCAACATTTGAAAAAATTATCAAATCTATTGTCGGTCCAATTTGGACAGATGATAGATTTGTTCACTACATTTTGGAAAAGTTATTTAAACATAAATATAAAAATTATTTCAAAATCTAAAAGAAAAAAATTCCATATTTTATCTTCAATTCCAATTTAGGACAGGATAGATTTGATACCTTTTGAAATGTTGGGATATAATTCACAAAACTTGAAAGATAGGATATATTTAAGGGTGCGGCTATCCGCACCCCAAGCTTTACTTAACACACCCCAATTCAATTAGTTTTTAATTTAAAAAAATACAAAATAAGTAAATTCCTATATTACCTTTTAAAATTAAAAAAAAAAATCATCCCCCATCCCCATTCCCTCCCGTCCACTGTTCTCTCTTCTCCCTGTTTCTTTTTTTTTTTTTTGTCATTTTCTTCTTCATATTTTAGGAATAATACAACAATATAGTGAAAATCATTTCATGGATCAATTAAATGTGTAAAAATCATGAAAAAATTGAATAAAAATCACATTAAGAAAAACAAAAAATCGATAAAAAAAACAGTTTTGTTCGACCCTGGTAGGCCGAACACATAAAGGTGTGTTCGGCCCGGGAGTCAAACATATAGAGGTGTGTTCGGCCAGCCGACGTCGAACCTTTAAAAAAAAAAAAACAGTTTCGTTCGACCCTAATAGGCCGAACATGTCATAGTGTGTTCGACGCCTAGTGACCGAACACACCTCTATGTGTTCGGCTACCAGGGTCGAACGGAACTGTTTTTTTTTTTTTTTTACATGATTCCTATATTATATTCATGTATTTATTCAATCTGTAAAATGATTATTTGTTATTTCTCAAAATTTCAAGAAGAAGAGAGGGGAAAAAAAACAAGAAGAAGAAGAAGAGAAGGGTTGGGCGTGCTTGATGGGAGGGAGGGGAGAAGGTGAGAATTTTCCTTTTTTTTTTTTTTGAAATTTTCAAGGGTAAAATAGAAAATAAAATAATTTTGTATTTTTTAATTAAAATATGAAAATTTTGGGGTGTGTAAAGTAAAGTTTGGGGTGCGGATAGCCGCACCCTATATTTAACGAACAATTAGTTAAGCTTAAATAAATAAATAAGGGTTTGCAGAGTAGCGCTCCTCATTACTGTTGATATCCATCCCATTTCGTTTCAGCCTCCAAGCTCTCACTGTTTCAGTAATGGCGTCCTTGTCTATCTCCTCTTCGTCTTCTCTATCCACCCCCAGGAGATCTCTTTATGCTTGTAATTCCAATACCATTTCCCAATTCTCATTCTCATTTCCAAATATCCAACCTCAAACCCTAACTCTATCCCCCAATCGCAAACCTCTGACCTGCCCTCCGCCCCGCTCCTCCATCACCTCTATCCCCGTCGACACAGCCTCTCCTCCAAAATCTCTCAAATCCCGCCTCAAGAGCGGCGAAACCCTCTACGGGATCTTCCTCCTCACTTTCTCCCCAACAATCGCCGAAATTGCGGGCCTCGCGGGCTACGATTTCGCCGTGGTGGACATGGAGCACGGCCACGGAGGCATCTCCGACGCCCTTCCCTGCCTCCACGCCCTCGCCGCCACCAACACCGCCGCCATCCTCCGCCTCCCCGAGTCCTCCGCCACGTGGGCCAAAAAGGCTCTAGATCTCGGCCCGCAGGGCATCATGTTCCCGATGATCGACAGCCCGAAATCGGCAAAAAAAGCGGTGTCGTACTGCCGGTTCCCGCCCAACGGCGTCCGAGGGTCGGCCCACACGATCGTCCGGGCCTCCGACTACGGCATCGACGTGGGGTATTTAAGTAATTACGAAGAGGAGCTGCTGATCATGTGCCAGGTGGAGTCGGAGGACGGGGTGAAGAAAATCGACGAGATTTGCAGCGTGGATGGGGTGGACTGCATACAAATGGGGCCGTTGGATTTGAGCGCGAGCATGGGGTATCTGTGGGACCCAGGGCACAAGAAGGTGAAGGAGGTGCTGCGTGGGGCGGAGAAGACGGTGCTGAAAGGCGGTGGCGCGTATTTGTCTGGATTCGTGATGCCGCACGACGGGATGGAGAACCTGCGGCGGAGAGGGTACCATATGGTGTCGGGGGCGGCGGATGTGGGGCTCTTTAGAAATGCGGCGGTGGAGGATATGAGGAAGTTCAAGATGAGTTTAGAAGAGCAAAAGTCTCGAGAGGAAAAGGAAGATGGTGCACCTCCTGAGGAGAAATACTGGAGTGAATGAGATATATGCTTTTTCTACACAAATCTTCATTTTTGCTTATCTCAAGTTTTATGCATTACCACTGAAATAAACTTGTTCTTGTATGTAGTTTGTTATTAATTACATAGCTTATCTTGATGGTATAGTGTGATTGCATGTATTGGAATGGAGTGTGATTAGCTTTGTGTTTTACAATATATCTATTTGTATAGATGAAGGGTGGACATTGATGTGATGTATGAGGTGATGTTACAGTGCTCAACTACAAATAGGGATGGCAATGGGCCGGGTTCAAACCTAGACCCGTCACAAATGGGGCGGGTAAAAAACCCGGTCAAACGGGTCCCGGGGAGGGTTTGGACCCAGTCAAACGAGTCTACCCCGGGTCCGAGGCGGGTCCTGGTATTTGATAAACCCTCCCTATATATATATATATATATATAATATTAATATTTAATGAGAAGCCTGAGGTTGTAATACAGTAATAGAGGATAAGGACAGAGAAGTAGAACGCGATTTTCCTCGTTCGAAATCAATTTGAACTCATCGCGGCCGCAGGTTTTCCAATTTGGAGGGTTGAGAAGCTAAGAGGAGAGAGAATGAGGATAGAGAGAGAGGGATTTCTTCAGGTTGCCCTTCTCTCCTACTCAATGATTCTCCTCACCCATTCACAATCAAATACCAACAACCTTTTTGTGTGTGTGTATGCGCTCTTGCAGAGAGAGAGAGAGAGAAGATAATGGATCTGTTTGTAGATCCCCTTCTTCTTCTTCTCCTTGTTATTATTATTATTATGTTCTTACGGAGGAAATGGATTTTAGGGGAAAAAAAAAAAAGGAAAAAAATACAAAAAAAAATTAGAGCGGGTCGGGATGGGTTACCCGTCGGGTTTGCGGGCGGGTTTTGGCCGGTCTTTTGGCGGGGCGGGTCCCGGGTCTAAAAATTTTTTGACGGGACGGGTCCTGGGACAGGCTAAACTTGTCCCGGACCCGCCCTTTGCCATCTCTAACTACAAATACATCATCAATCAGTTGTTTTAAAGCTGTAAACAGTATGAGCAGGGTTATGGAGGCAAATAGTTTATTGGGCCTGGGCCTGCAGGGAATCAGGCCGCCCCAATCATTTGATTCGCGCCTCCAGGTAAGCTTCCCCAATCTCCATCTATTTGGTTAATTTCTCTTTAAATTACAAGAAAGGAGATCGCAAGTATGAGACTTATTGGGCTGGATTAATATTGGGCCTCATGGTCTCCGGGTGGTGGATTGATATTGGGCTTCATTTGTTTAAGATGGGCTTAAATTTTATTAGTTAATACTATAGAGTAAATTGAGACTATAATCGTGTCTTGCGATTTCCCTTGGCTTGTGTTTGGATAGAGGTATATGAGGAAGAAGTTCAAGTTCATAGTAGTAAATCTATTGGTGAATTTTGAATTTTGAAGAATTTGGATGAGTTTTAAATACAATTTAATTTGAGTAGATTTAAAATCCATTTAATTTCTTGCTTTTATTTGATCGTAGTATGTTAAAAAACAATTACTTACACATAAATTGAAATTGGAGCTAAAAATTCACGATTTGATGAAACCTTATGGGAAAAAACAAGATTGAATTGATAAAGACGAGGTTGTCCCATTTGGCAATTGTAAGTGGTGATAGAGAATGATGGATCGCATCTGCCATTTCTTCTTGCAATGTGTCGTGCACATGTTGAGCTGCATCCAGTTTCTTGAACCTGCCAACTGTCCCACGTGCCATGCTTCATTCAAATTATTGACCCACATATGTAATTTCTCCACTAATAACATCATTATGTAGAGGGAAATTTCAATCATTTGTTACTCAAATAGGCACCAATTATCGGACAACTTACTAGATTCAGACAAAATGGACAACCATGCCTCATTACACTATTCAAGGGGTTGAATATATTTATTTCTACTCTCTTATCATTTCTAGCATCGGTTGAATTTTATTCTTCTTGTTTCTTTAAACACTACTTAAGTTTAAAACTTGATTGCATAAAAACATGCAATTCTAATAACAATTAGTCTAACTATAATCAACAGTTATGGTTAGAGCTTTTGGTGTCTGAAGTTCTAATTAAATTTTTTTGATCCATAGTCAAGTTAAATTTAATAGAGACATAACAACAAAAACAAGATATAATTTTGAGTTGGAGTCGCTGAGGGCTATGAGAGTGAAATTCTTTGATCCACGTAATTAAAAAAATGTAAATAAGTTTGAAATGAAGGGTATTCTGGTAAATTCACTTGCCATTAATCTACCTGTCGGTGCAATGGAAGTTAGTAGTGTGTGCGCACACACACACATATGTATATCCTCCAAAGCTCTGAGCCTCCCTCTTTACACCAATCAAAATTCAAGAAACCTCAAAAAACATATGATGGCTATGCCAAAATACCAAATCTGGTACACCCTTCTTTTGCTTGCATCATTTCAAGCCAAAATCCAATGCACCATTTACAAAGTTGGAGATTTAGATGCATGGGGCATTCCTTCCTCATCCAATCCACAAGTCTACACCAAATGGTCCAAGTTTCACAATCTCACCATTGGAGACTCACTCTGTAAGTCCCGTCTGTTTCAAATAGTGTTTCATCTCGTCTAATCACTAACAGTTAATTTGACTTGCAGTTTTCTTGTACCCTCCAAGCCAAGATTCACTGATCCAAGTGACAAAAGAATCATACGACAAGTGTGATCTCAAAGATCCAATCTTGTACATGAACAATGGCAACTCTCTATTCAACATTACAAGGGGAGGGGATTTCTTCTTCACAAGTGGGGTTGATGGGCACTGTGGGAAATCACAGAAGCTTCATGTGTTTGTGTATGGAAATGGATCCTTTACATCAGATCCACCAGCTTCTGCTCCAACTCCATCTTACCCTACTGTCTTCGGTTCGATTCCGGTTCAGTCTTCCAATTCTACGTCGCCGTCTTCGTCTCCGCCGTTGCTACAGATTCCGGTGATGCTTTCTGCAATGGCTGCAGCTTTTGTATCTATGCTTGTGGTGACAAGAATGTAGCGGCCATTGTTTATTTGTGTTAATTATTCTGAGTTTTTTTGTGTTCGATATTCAATTGTTTTGATCTGCTTTTTCACTATATACATTTTTATATGATGCTTTTCGTTTTTACTTTATAGAATGGAATGATTCTTTGAAATAGTTTGGAGAGATTTTTCTGCACAAGCTTTTCTCTGGCTATGTAATTCTTTTTTGTGTAATTAAAGGGGATAATTTTGGTAATGTCTTAAGTTTTCTTAATATATTGACTTTATTTGTACTTTTCAACTATTTTCACATCAAAAAAGGTAGTATTATAAGAAAAATATTTGTGGATGTAAAACATTTTTACTATAAGTAGAAAATACTTTGTACTCTTAATTCTATTGTCATGAACAGTGGCAAAGGTAAACTTTGATTTAGGTTTCAATTAACAATATCATAAATCTGATTTAACTTTTTTGTTTTCTCCTTTTACAAAGTATTTGTTGCATTAATTCTCGAACATGCCTTTCTCTGGACTCTGGAATCTTCAAACCCATCTTTTCTTTATAAATTATAAACTTCTAAAATATCATGAGATTTTAAGTTGGATTGTAAACAAATCAAATTGAATTGACTATCATGATTTATATTCCATTTTTATTTGATTAATTTATTGAGTATTCATATCTATATTCTTTCTAGTTAACTATTCAAATCACAAATCCGATTCTTATTTGGTTCGTATGCAATATTCGAATAATTACTTGGAATTACCTAAAATTTCATTTTGATTTTTTCCAAAAAATCTGCTTTATTTTAAATAAGATGAAATTTAAAAATAAAGAATTCCTTTCTTTTTTCTTTAGTTTTTCTGCTCACCTTTATCTTTGATCTTTCACTGTTTTCGAAGAAAAGGAAAGGGTAATGTTAGAAATTTATTATTGAAGAATGTAATAAATAGCAGACAATAAGCTGTCAGAAAACAGAGAACGTGTGATGTTTTATATTAACATACGATTTTTTATTCATATTAAGCTATTATTGGACCAAAAACAACTAACCCACTTGCCTAATTGCCTTTTAAACTTAATTTTAGTTGACATATAAGCTTCCTGAAGTCTTAAAATCAAAGTCTTGGGTTGTGATTGGTTGTGCTTTCATTTTGTTATTGTTATTTCGATTAAAAAAAAAAAGAAAGGAAAATCAAGGTGAATTTTTTTCTACTAATATGAAAAAACTAATAAGTGTTGAAATATGAAAAAAAAAAAAAAGTGATATTATGGTTGATGTAACTTATCTTTTTAAACAAGTGTATGATTGATTATGAAAACTTTGAATCAATAGCATTTTGTCATGAATGTACCGTCTTTCATAAATATTTTATGAATTTATTTATTTAAAAGTAGGCAAAATAAATTCCATACAATTCTTTATTCAATCTAAAGCTAAGCTGGTGGATGGTAGATTCAGAGTTTATAAATTTACCTAGTTGAGAAACTAAAAGATACCGAATTATTATTATATTTATCATCTAATTAAGAAAAGGAAATGGATGGTTTGATATATAGACATAGAAATGTGCAGAAATTATTAAATTTGACAAAAAGTAAAGAAAAACTTATAAAATAATTTTTATTTTTATTTTTATAAAAGGTGAATAAGTAGTGGAGGCAGAGGAGACATTAAATTTTACTCCATATAGATGATCCATGATTCAAAGCCCAATCATGTTAATCAACACATATTGTCAATCTTCATGTTTTTCATAATATTAACCCATATATATGTCTGTATAACTAGCTTATATAATAAAATAGTATAAAACGAAACAAAATTATTTAATTGTTTGCTTTTCAGTTTTTTAATACTTTTTTCTGGGAAAATTTTAAAATGAAGTTATTTTTTTCTTTCGATCAATTTTATAACACATATAATACATCAAATGTCCTCTTTTCAAGTCTCTTATAAAATAAATTTAACAGTATGATTCATAAAACGTTAGTCATGTGCATACGAGAGAAATATTAGTATTACTAAATCACATATGTGTTTCCATAACTGCGTTCATAACCCTCAATATATTCACTTAATTAAAGTTTATATCATTAATTAACTAATGATGTCATTTAATACACATGGTATGTAGTGATTAATTTGTAATATGAAATGTAACATGAAGTGTAATAGAAGATCTCGCTCGCACTATGAACAAAATAGGACGCAAAGCAAATTTCCTTCAATAAATTAATATGATAACAAATATCAATCAAGTCACAAAAGTAACCCCAAAAAATTCATACACAAATAACACAATGAATCAATACATCATGAACAAACATGACCAAATCTATGAACAATGTACAGTTTTTAGTCGATACAAGATAAAGAATGGACTTATATTCTTGAAGATGTTTACAACTTACAAACCCCATCTCCATTTCTCCATGAACTCTTGATGATCAAGTAGTGTTAGGACATAACAGGACAGTCCCCAAACACAACCCCTCTAGCCGTAGGGCAAGCAGCATAAGGGCACCCATCAAGCTCATTCCCCCACCACTCTATACCCACATTTTCCAACCCCAAACACATGTACAAAAGCACCCCCATGAAAGCCAAGCCTGCATCCAACGCTCCCGACAACACGTAATTGTAACGCTGCCACAAGTCGGGCCTGTACCTATACACCACGTACCCGGACAGAAACCCGAGTATGATCCAAGAGATGTAATTCACCGCAGTTGCTGGTGGCATTGAGCCACACGCACCTATCAAAACCGGCATGTTGACCAGCCTGATCCAGTCCTGGCCCGGAAATGCCTTGGTAGCCAACCAGACCAGCACAGGAGCCACGGCCCCACCCAGAAAGAACCAGTTCACCATTCCGTACGTGCCCTGGTCTCCGAATATCTTGCGTGGACCAATCAGGCCCCAGATCACGGACGCGTCGTAGAAGACGTGATCACCTGGGCAGGTCCACACGCTATTGGAGGAGGAGTCGCAGATGCCAGGGATGGTCTCCATTAGCCACCATGCTGTTCCTAAGTAGACGAATGCAGCTATGAGAGTGCCTACCACCTTTGTAAGAGAATTATCATGAGTTTAGTACGTATTAGAAATCAGTGAATGTGATTAGTTATAATAAATTGGGTTGAAATAAGAAAAAAATTGAAATATAAATGACCAATGCTGAAAGCTTAACTGAAATTGGAAAATGTTGAAACATATAGTAACAAAATTGAAAAACGTATACTTGGTTGTTCAAAAATGAAAAAAAAAAATCGTATATACAGAACCAAAACTGAAATTAACCATGATAAATTAGTGGATTGATGATGAACCTGAGCCATGAACATGGTTCTTGGAGGGATTTTCATGTAATGTCCGAGTTTGAAATCTTGAAGGAAGGTAATGGCCTGGCTCATGCTAATGTATCCGTAGACTTTGAAGCACATGTTAGCAACAGGATATCCTGGATAAATGTATCCAATTATATACTCCGTGATGATGTTCAACCCTGGCGACTGTAATTTGCACCAATAATGTACTATAACTTCAATTATTTCAGACCAAATCACCATGTTAAATTAAAAGCATGAATATGTATGGTTGAAAATGGTTATGGTGTAGCACATTTTAAAGTCCTTACATTATGAACGTTTCTTTTAAAAAATTTCTGAAGTATCACTTTATATGAAAAGATTAATAAAAGAATATTTCATTAACTTTCAATACTAAAGACCTCAACATAACATTTTCTTATAGTTTATGAAATTTTGAATAATATTAACTTGTGTTATGTTCAAGTAACTAAACACCACAATTTTATTATAACTCCCATCAAAGACTTGAATATGACTTCTTTTTTCCATAGGGGAAATTGTCTCTCCATAGGAATTTATTTACTGATACTATTTCAATTCAAACTCAATTAAGTGAGAATCTAATGAAATTGGGACAGATCAAGTTCAGGCGTTGCATGCGCGTTTTAGCCCGAATTTTGGGATTATGAGCTAATTTGTCATAAATTGACCAAAAGAGTTATTGTCCAAATTATGAATGGTCATGAAAAGTTATCGTATAAATTTACAAAATTTCATTTCTGATACTTTAAAGACTTTTAGAAATGAAGTGATACTTTAGGAACCTTTCAAAACAAAGGTCAAATAGGTAAAAGGGATCGATCTAAAGATTTATATTTTTGGCAAAAGGTTATAAGATTATGGAAGACTTACTTGGTTAGTAATAGCTGTAATAATTCCAATAGGGAGAGTAAAGAAAAAGGCAATAACACAAGCTAGTATGACACCCCACCATGGCAGCTGAAGTTGCTCCTTGTAATATTCACAAGCATAGATAGTAAGTGTAATATTCCCCACAAGAATGCACCAAAACCACCACTCAGGCACTTGTCTATACTTGCTCATCAATTTCGTGTGTATATCCATTTTCTTTTCCTTAAAACTTGTTCTACTCTGCTCCCATATTTCCCTACATTTTCATCATATAATCATCAACACATTTGCTAAGTATAAACAAGGGGAAATTGCAAATTTAGAACGTTGACTTTAGACCATTCACCAATGAAAGACACCAACTTTTTAGATCGTGACATTAGCACAATAACTTTTCAATTTGGGAGATTTTAGGACTAAAAACTTGGAATCACGAGTTTCGGGCTAAATCACTTCAGTCAAAAGCCCAAATCTCATGCAATTGACCCAAGTTTCGTGATTTCGGATTTTTTGTCCTAAAATCGCCCAATTTGAAAAGTTAGTATCCCAATGTCAAACTCGAAAAGTTAATGTCCTTCATTGGCGAATAACCTAAATATAGTATTCTAAATTTTTATTTTCCCATGTAAACAACGATGATCTTACAACCACACACATATATACCTTCCATGAAAGAGAAACACATGCATAATCGTGGCACTCAAAGCAGCAAACCCAACCCCATACGTCATGGCGAAGAACGTGCTGAGATGAAGCGGGCCTTCGCGCTCATAAGCATCTCTGTCGAGGTGGAAATTCGAGTCGATGATGCTAGTAATGTTGTATATTTGGCCCGAGCTGGTGAAGAGATCGTCGGAAAAGATTGGGAAGGTTTTGGCATCGTAGATGTTGAACCAGTAGCTGAGTGGAGTCACTACATACATGACAAAGACGAACCCGACAGCTACATTAGCAGTGGCGAACCACGGGCTTGCTAACGGGCTTCCGAGGTAGGATGAAACAGTGGACCAGTCGAGCCCGACTGCTCCGATTCCGAGCCCTTTGAGGCCCGAACCGAGCTGCTGGGCTAGAACAGATCGAGGAAAGAGCCAGCATATCCATGAGATGGAGGTTAGCATTTGGAAAAGATATCCAGGGAAAATGTAGTATGCGAAGCTGCAGATGAAGGCGATTATGAAGAACTGAGTTCGAGTCACCCTTCCCTTGTCTCGTTGGTCTTTCTCATGCAGAGCCCTAATTAATCCATCATGCTAATTCAAATTAGATAAAATTGAGGAGAATTACTCCACTATGTAATATTTTTTTCCTAATTATGTTTAATAAAAATGTAAATAAGTAAGTTAGCTTGTGACCATATTTTTACCATCAATTTGGTTCTTTAATTATAATTTTTTTTTTTCAATTTTGGCGATTTTATTCGAAATGTCAAATTATGTCTATATGGATGCTTCCATAATAGCAATTCCAAACAAAATTCAAATCAGAACAGGAAAAAAATGGTAGTTAGATGACTAAAATTGGTATCGTGTAATTGATGGTAAAAGAAAGATTAAAACCTAAATTGTAGGATGAAAATTATGATTTTCTCATTTATTGCATACATGTGAAAACTAAATTAGAATTATTTTGTTTTAAAAGAGTCCAATTTTTTCAATGTCTTTGTTTAAGATTTCTAAAACGAAAAGAAAAAAAATATCAATGGAGGCACATAACTATAACTTTAAAAAAATGAGAGATAAAACTGTTTCACAACATACTTATAATTAATCTTATTTCTAATTAATTAATCTTACATCGATCACAATGTTGTTCTTAATTTTTTTCCCTCATTATATATACTACTTACTACTTTACTTTTCAAATTAGGAAACCATTAATCACCTCATTAATCATTACTTATTCGATAACCAATTTATTTTTTCTTTATATTTTCTTTTCCCATTATATATACTACTTATTACTTTAGTTTTCAAACTAGGAAATCACTAATTACCCTCATTAATCATTATTTATTTGATAACCAAAATTATCTTTTTCCTAATGAGAAATATATTAATGCTACCTAATTATGGTTAGCAAAGATCAAGAAAGTTTAGAGGAATATTAGTTTTTTGATTCTTTCACTATTAATCTTGCTAACAATTAGGTAGCATTAATAATTAAAACATATAAAATCAAATTTTGTTGTGACAATATTAAGAGTATATGTAATGAGAAATATAATAAGAACTTTCCCTTTTTTAAGGGCATCATCATGGGTTTGAACATTTTATTTAGTAGGATAGTTACAACAATGCGTGTTTCAAAGGACACAAATGTTATACTCCCTCCGCAACACTTTGCACATTTTCCTTTTTAATCTGTCCCAAAATACTCTGCACACCCAAAAATGATAAATATTATCACAATTATTACCCTCCCAATACACACTTATTTACACACAATGACATTACTTTTTCTCTCTCAACACTTTATTACTTTTTGTCTTTTTCTCACGTAATTGACCTTTATACCCTCAATCAAAAAGCAAAGATTCTTTTTTTCTTAAAAATTGCGCCCAATTTAGTGTGCGAAGTGTTGTGGGACGGAGGGAGTATCAATTAAGAAAGTGTTCGAATTTTTTAAGTGGGCAACGTTTGGTACTCCGTATTACAGTTTTGGGAAATTCTTATTATAATAATAAAACCTCATTATAAAAACGTGGCTTGATAGTATATTGTGAAATACATGATGACACATCATACCAAAATAAGATATTTTAACTGTCATCGTCTCAATTTGAAAATTTGATCCATGCTGTGATTATTATAGATTTTTTTATTACATTATTTTTTATTATTTCTAGAAACTCAAACTCTTTTACAAATTTGAAAATGAGTAAAACCTACCTTACACTATAAAATATGAGATCAACTACCACACCATGCACACATCATATATAATATATTTATCAAACTCTAGTATATTTATTGAGACAACCATACAACTCAATGAACAATAAAAACCAATAAATAAGCAATTCGGGTCCCTACAAAAGCAAAAATAGATGCATACCAATTCTCTCTCTCTCCCAAAAAAAAAAACTACTTCTAATTAGACTTTCATTATGCAAATGATATTATTTCCAAGAAAATTCAAAATTGAAACTTCACATATATGCAGAGTTCAGAGAATTTTCTACCCATTTACATATAGTAAAAAATATTTTCTACCCCTAGTGTAAGAAAATATATTTAGTCACTTCTACTTTGTACACAAAAATATCCGCCAGATTTACCTAAAAATTTCATGGAAACTTTATTACCCTCTTTTGAAGCATATTAAGGCATTTTAAAATCAAAGTGGATGAAAAAGATTTTTTCATGTAAAAAAAAACATTAGCAAATATTTTCCCAAAATATTCCAACCTCCATTCAATATACGGGTTTTGACCAAGATTGAACAAAGAATCTTAATAGTTTTGGTAAATAGGAAAAAACTTGCCTGAACAGAGAGACCTGTACCAAATTTGCGGGCCACCACATAGCAGCGGGCTCCACCAAATACCTTCTGTATATTCCAGCCCATCCAAACCCCAACACCTGCCATTCAAACCATTCAAATTTGTTGTCTACACAACATCACCAATTCACGCTATGTATTTAACATCCACTCAAATTAATACCTGTGTCGTGATGACAACGATCAAGGAGACGAAGAAAGTGATGTGCTGGTTATAGAACACCTTAATTGCAGTAACCACATGAATGGCGTAGACGGTGCCAGCCCCTGAGTTGGCAAATATGGTAATAAGCACGTGCTCCTTCACATTAAATGGCCCCGGATTCAGCGTAAATTCCCATCGTGTCCCTCTCAGGAAAACCTGGTCCGTTATCTTCGCCGCCATCAGTTGACCTAACGGCACCACCGCAATCTGGGCTGAGATCGCCGTTATAGATAACGGCTCCGTTCGGTACCAGAAGAACTGGTTGAGGAACGAGAGAAGAACGCATGAAAGTGTTCCCAAGAACCACATTCTGAAGGTGACCACTGGGAGGGTGGGATCGTCTGTGGTCGATACCGTGAGGGCGACTTGCTCGATTGGTGAGTTTTCGTCCACGTTGACCTCATCCTCGCCGTCGATGTGCTCTCCGTCTCTCTCACTCCCTCCTTGTACTGATCAGATTACAAGGAAATTAATCAAGATTGTTGTTGGATGAATGGAGAGAGAGAGAATTGGACTTACTTAGAGGGGCAGATTCTTCTTCCATTGTTTGGCCTGGAAAGAGGTGTTGATGAAGAATTTGGAAGGAATCTGCAGATGGGTGTTGTCTTAATACTCCATATACATCAAAGAAATGATGTGATTGGTGAAAATGGTTGAGGGTAGATGTATTGTCGTGTTTTGGATATAAATTTTGATGAGTTGTTTGAGAAAGGGATACATGTGCTGCACCTGCCTTACATTTTAATCATTATTCATTACTACTGTTGTATATATTTATATTATATACAATTTTCGTTTTTTCAATTAAATTTTGTCCATTTTTTTATTTATCATCAATATGTATACGTATTTCAATTTGTCCTCTTAATATATATATATATATATATATATATATATATATATATATATATATTTATATATATATATATTTTTTTTTTTTTTTTTCAATTTTCACCCAATTTTCGTATCAACTGTCAACAGTTTGAAATTGAAGGTGGGGTTTGGTCAAAATTTAGACCTTGAGTAGCTTCCATAACTTAACAGCTACTTTAATCTAGGTTTATTTAATTACCAATAGTTTTCATGAAATTGTTATTTTATAAAAACAAATAGTATACAATTATTGAAGTACATCATGATTCATGTATGGATATAAACGTGTTATTAAATTATTTAATTAATAGTCAATACAATGACTAGCTATTTAGTAATAAGTAGTGTATTTATTAATTATTACAATATTTATTTTTCATATACATGATTTCTATTTAATTAAGGCTGATAAATGACGCTTAGTTAATTTTGAGTAACACTTCCGTGCAACTGGTGCACAGAGTTGCACGGAAGACATTTATGTTATAAATGTAGTACCTTTATATACAAATATTTGTACCTTTTAAAATGAACATGCATAAATGTGTTACATTTATAACATAAAGGTACTACATTTATAACATAAAGGTGCGGATTGCACGGTGCAACAGTTGCACAGAAGTTTTTGCCTAAAACTTCAGTGCAACTGGTGCACCAGTTGCACGGAAGACCTTTATGTTATAAACGTAGTACCTTTATATACAAATATTCATACCTTTTAAAATGAACTGCATAAAGGTATTACATTTATAAAATAAAGGTATTACATTTATAACATAAAGGTCGGTGCAATTCTGTGCAATTGGTGCACAGAAGTGTTACTCTATATATATATTTGAAGTTTGATTGTATGATTATCTATTTAATTTTTTTGCATGATCTTTTAGTAATGAAGTTGGCTTGATTCACTATGGCTTTTTACATGGTCAATTTGTAGGTTTTTAATAATTAGATGAGAAATCCACTATGGGTTATATTGTATTGATGTTTGATTGAACCAATTAGAGTGAGCAAAAACATGAAGAAATTCACATTTCAAGTAAAATTTGATCATAATTAATATTTTAAAAAAATGATAGTTACATAATTAAAATTGAAATACATAAAATTTGTATTAAAAAAATGGTTAAGATCTACGTTGCAGACAAACATTGAGATTTTTCATTTTTTTATATGATATATAGGTAATTTTTAGAATTTTTTTTTATAGTTTTAAAAGTCTAAAAATTATAATAAATGTTTATATGTACGAAACATTCCATATTAAAGTACTATAATTGTTACCATCTCCTTCCTACAAAGATAGACACATTTTCCTTTTTGGTTGTTCCAAATTAAGACACTTTCCTTATTATTAGGGTATAATTTGTCCAAAATACCCTTAATTAATGTTTGTTTGAATTATCACTTTCTAAATATTGATGGTTTTTTGTTTAGTCATCAATATGTATAAATAAGGATGTATTAGGAAATGTGTGGATTAAAATTACTTTTTCAAGTAAATTATTTAATGTTTGTTGGAATTATAAACTTTCTAAATATTGGTGGTTTTTTGTTTAGTCATCAATGTGTATAAATACTCTATCCGTCCCAAATTATTTGTCGTTTTAGCACTTTTCACGCAGATTAAGGAAACCAACAAAAAGACTGATCTATCCCTATTTAAATCTAATAATACATATTGTCAATGCCTACTTTGAAATAATAAAGCATTTACTCCCTCCGTCCCAAATTATTTGTCGTTTTAACACTTTTCACGCAGATTAAGGAAACCAACAAAATGACTGATCTATTCCTATTTAAATCTAATAATACATATTTTCAATACCTACTTTGAAATAATGGAGCATTTAGTAAGGAATAATAAATATGGGTAACTTTGGAAGAATTTGGGAAAATATGCCTTGAATTCCTATAATGTCAAATAATTTGGGACAAATCTCAAAAGCTAAAACGACAAATAAATTGGGACGGAGGGAGTAGTAAGGAATAATAAATAGGGGTAAATTTGGAAGAATTTGGGAAAATATGCCTTGAATTCCTATAACGTCAAATAATTTGAGACAAATCTCAAAAACTAAAACGACAAATAATTTGGGACGGAGGGAGTAAGAGTATACTAGGAAATTGTGGATTAAAATTACTTTTTTCAAGTAAATTAAGTATGCTTTCTCAATCTATGTAAAATGAAAAGTATGTCTATCATTGTGGGATTGATGAAGTATAAGCTTAGTACGGGAAATGAAAATATTATTTTAGTTAAATTAATACCATACAAATATTAAAACATGTTTTAAAGGTTAAACTAACAAAATTTCAAGGAAATAACTTACTCGAAAAATGAAAACATCACAAAAACCTAAATGAAACTATATTGGTGACTCACAGATATAATTTTATGGGATAAAGTTTCACTATCCTCAACTCAAACTTATTTTCATAAGTCAATCTCTATTTTATAAGTTATGGATTATCAATCAACTAATTCCATACAATTACATTCATGGCCCAATCTTATTTTAGAAAATTAATTTTGTGAGACAGACCTTATAAGTTTCAAACTCTAAATTTATTTTAAGTTATTACATTTGGGTTCAATCAAATTTGATTGTCGGGATTATAAGCTCAAGCAGGGACGGAGCTACACATGAGGGATCAATGCTCAAGCAGGGATAGGGCGGAGGGGGATCATTGATCCCCTTAAATCTCAAATTTTTTTAAGGGTGAAATAATATTTTGTATATATTAGGTTAAAAATATAGAAATATCAGTAGCCGCATATTAGATCTCATCCATAATTTTATATTAGATCTCATCCATAATCTCATTCACTCCCTCGTCGTCACTACCTCCTTAAATTCTTATCACATTCAACCGCCACTACCTTCTTAAATTGCTTAACTATTTAATTTATGGTTTGTATTAATTCTTACATCTCATTCAACCGCCGCCGCCTTCTTAAATTGGTTAACTATTTAATTTATGGTTTGTTTAAATTCTTACATCTCATTCACCTGCCACTACCCCTTAAATTGTTTAACTATTTATATTCAATAAATCTTATCGGAATCTTTTCAAACTCATCTATTTATAGTATCATAGGTTAAATTCAGGTTTAATAAATCTGGTAAGAATACATCAACTCTATAATTTTTTTTTTTTTTTAAGGAGGTCTAAATTATTTTAGTGTAAATTTTTTGTTTCAGTCCTTGGGCTCAAGTATGTAGCTATGACAATCTAATCCTCGTTTTACATAACTATCACGAACCTAGACGATAACATTAATAGTGCCTACTCACCCATAAAAAAATAGAAGACCAAAATTAGTTTAGTAAAATCCATTTCATCTTTTCAATGCAATTAGCGAGGTGAATAATGATTAACGATCAACCTTCGTTAGTTATTTTAGTGAAGGAAAAGATACATTTGAAAGTGTAACAGTTCAAAACTTTGATTATTTTAATTTATCTTTAATACTTAAAATACATAAATAAATTTTAATTTTTTATAATTAAATATTTGCATTTTTTTTCTTTAATTTCTAATCATTTTTGTCAAACACCCCATCCCCACCAGTGCCACCACCACTAACAAGAGTTTTTTTTTTTTGGTTTTTATGTTTCTACCAATACGTAAGTTTTATTTTATATATATAATTTACGCTTTCCTGATTGATAGGACTATACAAAAACTTGGAAAATTACCAAGTTTTTACTGCCTTAAAATTCAAAATTTAGATGCATCTTGACTGACAACTGCCAGCTTGTCATAGTAACGGTTTTTCAAATGACAAATGTAACCCTACTTATTACATTTTCCAACTTGGATCAATTCCTCGGATTCTATTTGTGGAAGAGGTGGGTCGACTCAACACGTGTTTTATGGGATGATCTCCACTCATAGGATCCCGGAGAGCAGTAGTTACAATTTAGAAAGACAAATTATATAATACGAGGGAGGATTTTTTTTTTCTTTTTCCCATGACTTAATTTTAATGTGTACTAATTTTATTTTTAATTTGCATTATAAGTGGTAGTTTTTTTTTTTTAGGTTTATAATTTGTATTTTGTATTATTTCTAATTTTTAAAGTTGTATATTTGTATTGTTGTAACTTGTAAATGTAAGTTCAAATTTTAAATTTATATAAAAAAATTTAACTAATTTTTTTTGTTATTTTGTAATATATGAATAATTGTAATATTATATGAAAATTTAATTTAAAAAATTTAAAATGAAACTGTCCAAACTGGAACTGAAACCAAAATCTCATCTATCAGTTTTGATTTGACCTTTCATGATTTTTGGAACCGTTGGTTCGAACCATTTTTTTTCCATTTAAAATTAGCCTTTATTAGATTTTTTTTTCTTTTTTGCATTTGAATGGGAATTTATTGACTTTATTTGTTTTTTTACTCCATTTTAATATTTACTGTAACTTTTGAGGAATACTGCTGCTTTAGGCATTTTTAGAATTTTTATGCATTTAAATGGAAATTTATTGACTTATATTTCTTTAATCCTTTCTTTAATATTTACTAAAAATAAGAAAATTTGTTCAAATATTTTTTTTAATGAAATCTTCTACTCCCTCCATCCAAAATTATTTGTCGTTTTAGCTTTTGAGATTTGTCCCAAATTATTTGACATTATAGGAATTCAAGACATATTTTCCCAAATTCTTCCAAAGTTACCCCTATTTATTATTCCTTACTAAATGCTCTATTATTTCAAAGTAGGTATTGAAAATATGTATTATTAGATTTAAATAGGGATAGATCAGTCATTTTGTTGGTTTCCTTAATCTGCGTGAAAAGTGTTAAAACGACAAATAATTTGGGACGGAGGGAGTATATAAATAAGACATTTCAAATAAAATTTTAAAATTCAAATATTTAAAATAAAATCAGGAAAGAAAATGTTGAGCAGAAAGTGAGTCCAATATAATGTGGGTGTGTTAGGGGTGGGACATGAGAGAGAGAATAAAAGCTAGGTAATTTAATTATGTGATTAATAGTCAATCTTAAATGTGTGAGCAATGGAGAAGAATATATTTGTGTATTCGGAGTATTTCAGCAAGTTGACCCTCTCATTTATTTCAGTAAATTTGAAGTTTGTGCCGTGAGGTTCATTCACAACATTATGTGCTTCTTAAAGACAATACATGTTATGATTCCCAACTCGATTTTCATTACTACAAGGGAGTCAACCAAGATTTGTTCGATTACTCAAGACTCTGAACCTTTATAAATTTGGGTACCAATAATGTAAATGAAGACTTTGATAGCTAAACTATATATATCTGATTCATTCTCTCACCCTAAAGACTCATTTTGGTGGACTACAAATTTCAAACTTCTATATAGGCAATTGAAAAATGTTGGTTGATATGGAAACAATAAGATGATCTATATATAGGTGCACACATCTCCAACATCACCACATGTTCTCTACTATTTTGAAGTAACAAATATATGACAAAATAGTGTTTGAATACTACTTTTTGAGAAGTGTACAAAGTTGATTTAATCTATCAACTTTTTGTCATAATACCAAATTATCAATATAAGGCTAACTTTCAACGATGTTACTCTTGAATTTCACATGCCGTGTGAATGACTTCATTTGAGAAAGGTTGTTATTTATTCTAAATTTAGTGTTACACAAGGTAAAATTCAAAGTAAAAATTTTGATTTTGCGACCAATAGTTAAACCTTAATTGAATGAAGTGACAACTGTATAGTATTTTTTGAATAGTAAAATTTGAGAAGTGTATGATTACTTGTACAAAGTAAAAGAGACGGTATCACGTGAGACCGTCTCACGTGAGATCTTATGTAAAATATAGTTCATATGGATCAACAAGACAGGTCAATCAATTTAATATGGTCAATTTCAGTCTTACATAAAACTGTAAAAGACCTTGTTTCACATAAAGTTTTAATCAAATGGTCTCATGTGAGTTTTTACGAAAAAAAAAATTCTATCTTTATTAACAATTAACTAACTTATGACGTTAGATTTCACATGTTGTGTGAATGACTTCATTGGAGAAAATTTGTTATTTATTCTAAACTTAGTGTCACACAAGGTAAAATTCAAAGTAAAAAAAAAAAAAAAAAGATTTTATAACTAATATTTTAATTTTAATTGAATCGTGCTTTTAAAGGATTTGAGAATTGATTTGATTTTACGCATCATTACATTTTAAAAAGAATTGATGATTAACCTTTGAATTTTTATAAACATTTAAATATCCAAATTGATTATTGGATACTAATTATTATAAAATGGAAAGGTACGTTGATAACCATCGGTGTTTTATATTTAAAATTTGGTAACTAGTTAAAAATAATAGAAATAAAAAAAAGGAAGATATTGGTAGATCTGTACCAAAAGCTTTTGCTATTAATCAATTTATGACATAAAGCAAAATTAACAATTAATTCATGAATTGAAATTTGAACACCAACTTATTATAAAATATTAATGGATATGAGCAACGGATAATCTAGCGAATTAGAAGTGCTAGAAAGTGAGGCTCTCGAAATTTTAATTTTAATTTCAATTTGTCAATTTGCAGTTTTATTAAGACGTAGAGATTAAGGCACACACTATAGGTCGGCTATGACAGCTACAATTTAAATAAACCCTCACGTAATGAGTACATGTATTGTTTATTATATTAAATCTGCATAATTGTTTACATAAATATATGAGGACACAAAGTCATCTTGAAGGTGAGGGTGTCAACTACTGTATATAATGATTCTCATGAAATAATGTACATAAATAAATAAATACAAATTTTAATAAATACTACTGTATATAATAGTTGCATAAGTTTGGGCCAAATACGGGTTGTAATAAATCTAGGCCCAAGCCCATTTGACCCGTAGTATACCCAACTTAAATTAAATGTTAAACGTGAGAGATTATCCAATTGAACCGGAAACTTTTAAATTGAATTATATTTTCTAATTATTTTTCTTTTTTTTGTATTGTTTCGATTTTCTTTTTCTATGGATCTAGAGTTTTGTAACTGTCCATAAATTACTGTGTCTGTTACATCCTGATCCTGAGCCACCCAAAGCCGGGATATGGTGGCCAGACTAGGGGTGGAAATTGGAACGGAATATCCGATATCCGCCGAATCCGATCCGAAATTTTCCGATTTTGGAACGAATTTTTTTAATCCGAAATTCCGACATCCGATTTTTCCGAAAATTTTCGGATGGAAATCGGAAATAGTTTTAAAAGTTTCGGAAATTCCGAAATCCGATCCGAAATATTTCCGAAATGCAATTTTCGGAAATTCCGATTTCCGATCCGAATTTCCGATTTCCGAAATTATAAAATGTAAAGTGAGTAGAGACATTTGAGAATCGAACACGAGACCTCTCACACTCAAAGCACAAAACTTACCATCAAACCAATAGTAATTGTTGTAAATAATTCAAACATTTTATACTATATAATATATTTTATATACATTTACTATATGTAAATATTAATATACATATTATAGTATACTTTATAATACTATATACTATATAATATATTTTATATACATTTACTATATGTAAATATAAATATACATAGTATAGTATACTTTATAATACTATATACTATATAATATATTTTATATACTTTATACTATATGTATATTGTATAGTTTATACTATAGTTTTATTTTATACTATATACTATAGTTATATTGTAGTTTTTTTTGTATTATTTTATAATATATACTATATACTATAGTTTATACTGTAATTTTTAGTATTATTTTATAATATATACTATATACTATAGTTTATACTGTAGTTTTTAGTATTATTTTATAATATATACTATATATTATAGTTTATAGTATAGTTTTTTAATTATACTATATACTATATGCTATAGAATAATATTATATACTTTATGCTATATACTATATACTATATGTATATAGTACAGTTTATACTATAGTTTTATTTTATACTATATACTATAGTTTATACTGTAGTTTTTTAATTATACTATATTATATACTGCATAATATATACTACGTACTACATACTATATACTACATACTATATACTATATACTTTATACTATATGCTATAGAAGAATACTATATACTATATACCATATATTATATACTATATACTATATATTATATGCTATATAAGAATACAATATATTATATAAAATAAAAAGTGAATATCTAATTTTAAAGGTAAATATATCATAAATTTCATTAAAAATGATAACATTATATATAATAGGAATAATGACAAAGAAAATTATACAAATTATAAAACAAGTATTTTAAATATTGAAGAATTTCAAACAAAGCATTATCATAAATAATAATATAGATTTAAATATTCATTTGTTTTGAGCTTCCTAAAAGAAAAATAACTTAATAAATATGAATTAATAAGTATAATTACTTACAAAATGATAAAATGTAGAGTTAGTAGAGGCATTTGAGAATCGAATACTATAATACTATATACTATATAATATATTTTATATACTTTATACTGTGTGTAAATATAAACATACATATTATAATATACTTTATAATACTATATACTATATAATATATTTTATATACTTTATACTATATGATAGTATATAAATATATTATATACTATATGTATATAGTATAGTTTATACTATAGTTTTATTTTATACTATATATTATAGTCTATAGTTTATATTGTAGTTTTTTAGTATTATTTTATAATATATACTATATACTATAGTTTATATTGTAGTATCTGTAGTTGTTTAATATTATTTTATAATATATACTATATATTATAGTTTATACTTTAGTTTTTTAATTATATTATATTATATACTACATACTATATACTATATGCTATAGAAGAATACTATATACTATATATTATATACTTTATGCTATATATACTATATGTATATAGTACATTTTATACTATAGTTTTATTTTATACTATATACTGTAGTTTTAGAATTATACTATATTATATACTGCATACTATATACTACATACTATATACTATATGCTATAAAAGAATACTTTATACTATATACCATATATTATATACTATATACTATATATTATATACTATATATTATATGCTATATAAGAACACTATATACTATATATTATACAAAATAAAGTGAATATCTAATTTCAAAGGTAAATATATCATAAATTTCATTAAAAATGATAACATTTTATATAATAGGAATAATGACAAAGAAAATTATACAAATTATAAAACAAGTATTTTAAATATCGAAGGATTTCGAACAAAGCATTATCATAAATCATAATATAGATTCAAATATTCATTTGATTTGAGCTTCCTAAAAGAAAAATAACTTAATAAATATGAATTAATAAGTATAATTACTTACAAAATGATAATAGTTTATAATATAGTTTTATAGTTTTATTTTATATTATATATTATATACTATTCATATAAATTTTATAATTTTATTTTATACTATATACTATATACTATTCATATAAATTTTATAGTTTTATTTTATACTATATACTATAGTATATATTAAATATAAAATATGACTCAAAAACTAAAAGTGAAAAAAGTAAAAAAATTTAATATAGTATTTATATACTATTTATAATTTTATTTTATAACTATAACTATAATTTTATTTTATAACTATTTATTTTATAATTTTATTTTATAACTATTTATATAGCACATCAGCAGAATAATTAATCTCCCATGTCTTTGGTAGATATTATATTGATGTTAAATGCTTGGAATATCAGATTCGAGGTCGTATTATTTCTTAGGATATTAGAAAAGGTTATATATAGCTAAAAGACCAACTAATTAATTCTGAAAATTTCTGAATTTTTGAATTTTTGAATTTCCGAAATTTCTGAAAAAACTTCCGAAAAATTCCGGAAAAATTCCGAAAATTTCCGAAAAATTTCCGAAAATTCCGAAATTTCCGAAATCGGATGGGATTTCACATTTCCGAAAATTTTTGGATGGAAATTGGAATTGGTTTTTCATTTCCGAAATTTTTTGGAATTTTTCCGAAACACCCTATTTCCGATTCGATCCGTCCGATTTCCACCCCTAGGCCAGACCAATCTGAGGAGGGTCGAACTTATAATAGGCCACAATTCAAGAAAAACGAAATTTATTGTATTTTTGATAAAAAATTATATGAGGCAGTTTCACGAATAGTTATCATTGAGATGATTTTTATATGTGTGAATAGTGAAGTGCGGACTGTGGATTGACACAAACTAATTCTGTGAGACGATCTCACATAAAATTTACTATTGTGTTTTTATTCGTTTTCATCTTTGTTTCTCAATTATTAATTTATTATCCGGTTTTTGACCCCTATCGTTCCTTACAAATTTACTGTCTTCTGTATCTAACAAAAAAATAAAAATTAAAACTTTCATAGGATACAGTGATACACACACAAATATATGTTTATTTTATCCAATATTTGATTTGAATTAATTAGACATTTTAACAAAAAATTAATAATTTATAACACAATAGTTATTTAAAAATCTCACAAAAATTTAATAGTTAATAATTCAAATATTTAAAATACATGGTTAAAACTTAAACTTAAAGTATTGAAAAATTAATTTAAAATCTACCAAAAAAAATGTAAATATCCCAGTGTATGAAAACCACAGCAGCCGTGTAGGAAGATGACTGGCATTAGAAGAAGAAAAATCTCTTGCTTAATTTCCCTCTTCAAAATCAGAAAGACACACACAATAAATTCGACTAATTTATACACAAACAAAAAAAAGAAAAAGAAAACAAAAAATCATGAGAAAAGTTAGCCTACAACTACTTGATTTGTCAGCTTCAATAAATGAGCAACATCTAATTACCATTGTTCTCCTCTTACAAATACCACACACAAAAAAAGAAATCTATATAGCAATAATCTTATGTTGTAGCTCTCAGATTGAATTCAGTCCTCTTATTTAGAGCATTGTCATGACAAGCTCCCACATCGAACAGCATCACCAAAGTTAAGTGGCAATGAAGCACAATGTTGTACATCATTCAAACTTGGTCTCACTAAGCTACCAACATCTCCATAGCTATTGCTTCCATTCATTCCACTCATTTGTAAAAGCTGAATCAGGGCGGAGAATATGTCGTGTCTTGATACAATCCGACTTCCCTGTAACACGTTTCAAACGTCTATCAATGTCTCAAACCGAAACAGCCAAGACAAACAAAGGCCTTATCTTTTTGTGTTTTGTTTTAGTAGTTTAAGCTTACCTCGGCCTCTACCATGAAGTGGGCCCATATCTTGTTCGTTTCACGAACTTCCATCACTCCTTTACGGATGATCAAGCCAAAACCTCGGATTATGTTTACGATCTCCAAGAAAAAACCTTGTTCTTCACAGAGCATCTGGAGAATAAGGCATTGAAGTTGATTAGCAAAGGTTGAAATCAAGATTGAATGAATGGATGTGTTGATTTGATTTCACACCTCTATGAGCATTTGACCAGGGGTAATAAGGTCTTCTACTATCAGTGGACAAGCCATTGTCTCATCACCAATTTCACAGGCCCATGTAACTCCATTGGAGGTATGATTCCTTTTAACCTCCCTATTCTGTAATGTTATCATCAAGATTATGACAAATTACATACTGATTGTTGATTATAAGAGCTTCTGAAAGCACTATTACAAAGGATATATGATGTTGTACCTTTGAGGTTTGGATTTGTTTTAGAGACTCAGCATGTTTGGTGAGACTCTGCATGAAGTTCATGTGCTTAATCGTTTGTTCCAATAAACGATCAATGCTCATCTGTTTCATCATCAGCAGTTAGTTACAATGTCAACAAACTCGTATATTTTCAATTTATGGTTTATATCAACTTGAGAAATGAGAAATTGGACTCACCTTCTCACCATTAGGGATGAGCCCTCTGAGCTCTGAGAAGCGATCTTGGATCATCTGACGATCTTTTGGCCTTGGTCTCGTCCCTGGTTTGGCCTTCTTCTTTGCTTTCACTTGGTCCTCTTGCCTCATTGATGATAAGCCCGTTTTTCTAGCATCGATTATATAGCTTTCAGCAGGACATGAATGGGGTTCCTTTGTTGATTCTTCAGTCTTTGGCTCAATGTTATTTGCCTCAAGATTATACAATGGTTTAAGCATTTTCATCTTTCTGTCAACACTAGGAAGATCTTTGAATTTCACTTGGTTTTGGCTCCATGAAAAGTTGTCGATTTTTCTTCTTTTAGAAGCAGATGATGATTGATCATCTAAAAGCTGATCAAGGCCTAATCTTGAGAACAAGCTGTTCGAGCTGCACGTTGTGGATCCAACGTGTCTCACACCTGTGCTAAAATTCAACTCAGATTCTTTAACTTCATGGCTGGCTCTAAAGACATCTGTCACTGAACTCTGTATGGAATTAGTTGGAAGATTCTCTGTATTATGTAGAGTAGTGAACTGAGCACTACTACCTAGTTGAGGACAAAACCATTGAGAGAAATCATCATCATAACCCTCTTGGCCATGTTTGAATAACTCATCCAGATTCACAGGGGCATTAGAGCTTGGATTTCTGCAAGATTCATAATCCATTGGTGTGGAGAAACACATGCTTTCCTCAAGAAATTGCCAAGAAGAATTCAACAGAGAATCATCACAATGGTTGCTAAGTGGTTGAGTTGAAGAGCAATCAAAGAAGTTGCGCTGATGATCTGAAGTAGAAGGGAACGATTGAGACGGATTCGATCCCATGAAACCTTGAGAGAACGAACCATAGTTCCAATTCTGATCAACGCAATGGGAAATCCCACCTGATAATACTGAATTACTTGAATCAAGAACTTGGCTATGATGAGGTTCATTCTCTATAATATGAGTTTCTTGATGTTTATCCATTTCTCCGAATAGTTCTTTAACTCGATCCACAAAGTCTTTCGTCTCAGGATTCTGTAAGAGATGGTTCAACATGGGAAAAAAGATTAATTCTATGTGAGAACCCTATATTAAAATAAGAATTTAAGAGCAATATTAACCTTGTGAGTTGATCCAAGTTGCAAAACTCCCCAAGGTTCTACTGAGATTACAGCAATAGTCTGCAAATCAATAAACTAATCATCTTAATTGAAGAAGATGATGATAGCAAATGTATAAATGAAACTAAAGTAGATGAATGTAAATCACCTTTATTCCCATAGAGAATTGGCAAAAGAACTCAGAATCTTCCTGTGGAATCAAGAACACAAGAAAGATCAAACTATTATGCTTAGTACTTAGTAGATCTTCTAAAACAACTAACTAGAAGGGCTCATAGTAAATATAAAAAAGATTCTTATATGAAATATGTACCTCAAAAACCTCAAGACTATCAAATGATCCTAAAGAACTTTGTCTTTCATGTACTGCATCTGAATACATCCATCTATGATTTTTCGTAAACGCGACTTGGCCAATCACCCTGCATCAAAATCCAGTGAAATTTATGCTTTAGATATGCATCTAAAAAAAAAAAGAGACAGATTTAAAAATAATAAAACTAAGGACCAGCTTACCCTCCTCCAAGGACATGTGATTGGTGAAGCATAGTGTCAATCAGAGCTCCCATTTGTTCTTCATGATAGGCATCTTTAAATGTCAATAATCTTTCATGCCAAAAACAAAAAAAAAAGTTGAAAAATTAGACAAATTAAGGTTTTAAAATTTAAAAATAAAAATCAAGAACTTGTAATCAAGATAGAATTAGGCCATTACATTTATGCAACCAATGTTATCCTATCAGAAATTTAGTTATCTAGGTAAAAGTATTAATAGGGAACACAAGTAATCATCAACCCAGTAAAAGTCTCCATTTTAACAACATTTTGTTTGGGAAAGAGGTAAGAAATTGGTAAAGGTATGTGCTTTTCTAGACATCATCCAGAAAAGTAAAAGAATGCTTCACTTAAAAAATAAATAATATTCTTCTGTAATATAGATTAAAATGTGCAGGTGGTCACTCCACAGTCTGAGCCCAAAGATGATGTTTTTTTTTTTTTACATTTCTTAGGTTAATTAATTATCATGAAATTTTTATACATATATTTTGATGAACAAACATATATACAGAAGGAATAATTATATAAATATATTTATATTTTTTTCCAGCCCTATTTGTTCAACTTTGCAAGAAATTATCCAAACTAAGTTAATTACAATCCCACATGTGAAACAATGAACACAGAAAAATCCATGTTTTACATTTAAACACACATGCATACATGTATGAGAGAGAGAGAGAGAGAGAGAGCGAGCGAGCGAGCGAGCTTACAAGGAATTTCTCTGATCAAAACCCCAGAAAACTGCATAACACCAACCATTACTGCAACAAAGACTCTTGAGGGTCTTCTTCATCATTGAATCAAGCTTTTCTGTATACATATTGCAGAAAAAATAGATTCAATATCCACCAACTGTGAAGCCCAAACTCTTCCTTTTCTCTTTCCCTTAGTTTATTCCATCAAACACAGCTGAGATCACTACCAAGAAACACAAACAAATTGAGCCCTTTTCCAGAAAAGAAAGAAGCAAACTTTGGTGGAAGAGAAAGTGCAATTTGGGCAGGTTCAAGTTCAGGGTTTTCCAGCAAAAGAAAAGAGAAACACACAGAGTTTATAGCTTTGGCAAAGAAGGAATGGTTGTGAGCAAAAGTTATATAAAAAGAGAAAGAAAGAGAAGTGGAATAGTATGAGAGAGAGAGAGAGAGAGATGAGGGTTGGATGTTTGTCTGAATAAGCTCTGAACCAAATGTGCAAAAGCTTAAAAAGAAGCCATCATAATGAAAACACAAAAACAGAAATGCAGAATGTGGTAAAACTATAAAGGGGTGAGGTCAGAGAAGACAAGAAAAGTATATTTTATACTTAGGTATATATTGTATTAATGTATGTATATATTGGAGGGGTGGGTGGGTGGAGGTGGGGTAACAAGGCAAGAGGAGAAGAAAACACCAAAATCAGATAAAAACTTTAATGTCCAAAGGGAACAGAGATTTTCCTCATTTATGTAAAATGCATTTATAGACTCCTTATCTGTCTTTGTCGCCTATAATATCTTTGTGGAGGATTTTCAGCTATGTAAAATACCAATTTTGCAATTTTATTTTTCTACTCAATTGCTGAGAATTTAATTCGGATAAGAAATAATGATGAGGGCTGTTCTATTATTTGAGGTTGGTGGGGTGAAAATAATAATTTCTACCATAATAAATAAATATTTTAATATATTGCGTAAAAGTAAATTGAAGTGGGGATTTATTGTACTCTATTAAGGGAATTTTAACACAATAAAATGACAAAATTAAATTATTAATAAAAGTTAAGCGTTTCTTCAAAAAAAAAAAAAAAGTTTCCTAATTTCTCATAATATAATCTCAATTTTGTTAGTTATGAACTTATGAATTGTGGGTTTGTTTTAATCATACATGTTACATCGTATGTGATAAACTTAGTTTAGTAATGAAATTAAATAGCGTACTAGCATATGATAAAATACAAGAATGAAAATAAGTTTAAAAATTAAACCAATTAATTGTATTTAGTCTATGCAAGATTAATGTTATAAAACTGTTGAGATCGTACTAATTATGTAATTAAAGTTTGACTTGAAAAAGAATTTGAAAGGGTAAGATAATAAAGGATGAATGATGGGAATATCAATGTTTAAGAAAGCAAACCCAACATCTCAGCAACAATGCTATAATGTCCCTTTCAAAAGCTCTCAACAAAAATCCTGCAATTTTTAGTAGTGCCCAAAATATTATGGCAAATGTCTATTTCGACAATTATGACAACTAGAAAAGAAATATACACACAAATTAAAAAGAAAATGGCCCACTTTCAACAATAACCAAACTTTAAAGAGATTTAACACATATATAGAAGGAAGACCAAATGATAATTGCCACATACTTAATTGCCTCACAAAATAATCATGTGGGATGAAACTCTATTACTTATAATGTAAATCTACTTTTACAAGTTTACTAATCTTATCCACTACGGGTACATATAATGTATTCATTATTTATGTGTTAAAAATTCAACAAAATCATTGATTTCAAATCACAATAATTAAATGAATGAGATCTTTATACATCAGTTGTAAGCATATAAGTCAATTTTTTTTATATAAGTAATGAATTATAAATTAATTTATCTTACAAAATTAGATTGATGAGACGATCTCACAATAATCATACTCTTGATAATGGCCATTATATACACTACAATAAAAAAAAAATATATATTAACGACATTTGTCAGGAAAGCATTTATGCAACTACATTTTGTTACTGAATTATTATCATCTTAAAGGCCTTGTCACGAATAAACTTTTTTACGATAATGTTGTTATTGCTATATAATACATTAGGGACCAGATCATGTTGTCGCAACTAGACTTTTGATTAATTGCTTCTTAGTTGATTTTGATTAATTGCTTCTTAATTGATTTTTTTAATTGCTTATTGACAATTTATATTATCAATTTTTGTGACAACATGGAAAAAAAAAACCACTTTTCTCGACAATTTTTACTGTCGTGAAATATTTCAACACAAATAATCTTTTTTGTTGCAGTAATAATAATAGTTAATTAAATAAAAGGAAGAAAGGGAAGTTGAGAAAGTTAAATGAAGTAGTAAACAATCCATGAATCCAAGGCCGAATAAATATTTAATTTCTGATTCTCTTGAATTATTAAGAATTTATTCTCTACCGTTATTGTCATTATGAAATATATCTTCGTCTTCTTCCGGTATTTAATGATGAAATATTCATACTATTAAAGGTAATTCGAGGCTCTATTCATATTATTAAATATTCATGCCATTAGTACGTTTATATATATATATATAAAAACCCAAATTACTATTGATTTGGGTCGTAACAAAATCTATTATTTTTATAAAACACAAGTTAATTATATATTATATATACACACACGTTGAATTTTCATATTTAATCTGACACTTCATATAGTTTCATCTTCAATCTCATTTTTATATTATAAATGTTTAAAGTTAAAAATTAGAGTTTGTAAGAAAACCAAGAGTATATTTGAAATTAATTAATTACATACACCCATTTCAGTTTATATAATGTTTAAGGTTGTTTCACACGAGTTAAGAAAACAATTAATAACTATAAATAATATATGAATAAAATAACAATATTTGAAAAGGACAATAAATACTAGAATATTTGGATGATCCAAATTCAAACTTTGATTATGAACTCAATCCGCATCTTTATAAGTATGGGGATATCACTTGAGCTATACGAATATTGTTTTCTTTAATTAAGTCATCACTAATCACATTTTTATTTGTTATAATTTTAATAAGTTTGTAGTTGGCAAGTCTGTTCAGTTTAATTTTACCCCTAATTTTAGTTCGTGGAGGTTACAAATATATTCTCAAGTAGCTTATTTGTACATCTAATAAACAGGATGACATGGTTAGATACTTAGATATCAGTTGGATTCATATAATATTACAAAATGACATTTCATCTTGAATGTATTTAGATTAGTCTCGGAGATTTTATTGTAAATGTCTAGTCATATTTAAAAAAGTTTGAAATTTTATATATTATATTATATTATATTATATTGGTAAAGTGATAATAGAATGATAAACATATTTATTAAAAGTTATGAAATTACAATTATATGGTTGAAGAGGTACATAAAGTCCGAATTTCTCAAATCCAACATAAGCAATCTACTTGAATTGGGAGTTCTTGAATAGTTGAATTGGACTTTAAGAATCAATTAATCCAAACACACATTTGTGTTCAATATTTTAAATACTGGTTGTTGTGGGAAGAAATGCAAAAAATTGAACCTAATTATTGTGTATAGCAAAACTAGTCTAATCCAATCAAAATTGGTAATATAATAATTTTTTTCTGTTTTTTAATTAACGCAAATACATTTCAAATTTCACCAGAAAAAAAAAAAAAAAAAAAAAAGGAATCTTGCTAGATATTTATATTCTATGTCAATTTAAGGGTCGTTACTTTTACGACCAATGTTTGTAAATGATGCAGAGGTATCCAAGTCATCGCAAAGGTGTCCAAGTCATCACATGGTGTCCTTTAGATGGTACATAGAACATAATAAATGTTACATGAGAAATTTGTACCCACAAAGCAATTCAGCTAGAAAGGCCAAGAATATTCCTCAATTGACATGCAATTTACGATAAGATTTTCAATATTTTTGTGAAATTGAGACTAAATTCGAGATAATTGAGATGTAGGAATAAATTATCAATTTTTACTTGGATATGACCAGTTATATATTAATGTCTCATAGTTACATTAAGGGATTAATTTTGCATTTTCCTGTATCCGCAGACCACATACAATATTGATATTGAAATTCTATAGATGTGATCATGATATGCTATGAGAATTCAATAAAATATAAAAAGATATATTATACAAAGTAAAAAAATTCATGTGCTTAAATATAAACTTCGCAGGACTCAAATATATATAAGATGAGCTTATAATCTCTTCAAAACATCTTATGAGATGTTAAGCTTAGGCAAACACCCCCTAAGCTTATCATGTTTTTAGAATTTATAATAAGATGTTGCATCTTATTTTATAAAAAGTTGTTGAATTGTTTGGATAAATAAAATGGTGGAACCTGTAAGATGTTAGAAATGACAATTGTAAAATTTAAATGATCAAATTTAAGGAGTTTATAAAAATAAAAAGATCTTATTTTAGAAGTAAATTGAGATCCTCTTAATAATAAAAAAAAAATTATAAATCCTAACATCTTTAGGATGAAATAAGATATTCGTTCGTTTTAAATATGTAACAAACACTTTTGGAAGTTTATAAAATCTTATAAACATTTTATGAAATGTTTAAAGGAACTTATAAGCACGTCCTAACACTCTCATAAACTTAACATGTTTTAAAAAAAAAAAAAAACTTAACATGTTTTAATACGATAAATGAGTTAGTTATAGCACTAGTTAATCTCAATTCTCAACCTTGTGGAAAACTCAATCTACAGTATAAATCCAGTCTAGGAGTAGGAATCAAAATTTTGAACTCACCTAAGTCTAGCTAGGTATGTGATCCAATCGAGTCGAATCGAACTTTTAAAAATTGGAGTTTGATTTTTATTTTTTTATCGAACAAACTTAAACTTAGTTTTCTTTCATGTTTCACAAGTTTATTTGAGCCTTAACGAGCTTAATAAATATAATTAATAAATTATGCTATTCATCAATCCATTAACAAAATAAATTATAAATCCTAAATAATAATATATAAAATTTATAATCTAGTTATAAAAAGAAACTATAATTAAATATGTGGATATTTATTATAAATAAAAGTATAAAAAACATATAAAAATATAATACATTAGTATCATATTTTACAAGTTCGTTCACGAGCTTTGTGACGAGTTTGTTCATGAGCTAACCAATCGAATAACATCAAGTATGAACTTATTTATTTATTTTAACGAGTTACAATAAACGATTTCAAACGAACTTTTATTGAATCGAATTCCAAATAATTCACAAACAGCTTGATTCGTTTACATCCTAATCTAATCATACAATTTAATAATTATAATTGTTGGTTTTTTTAATTAATTCATATTATATATATATATATATATATATATATATATATATATATATATATATATATATATATTAGAGTTGGTTGATGGTGGTGGGTTGGGTGAATCATAGGGCAGGAGAATATTCCGGCGTTAACTGTACATCGGGCAGTCCCCACCTTGGGAAATGTGTAATGCTAGTGCGGGTGCCCCTGCCCCCAATTGTGGGGTTTCATTTTCATATATTTGCATATCTGCCCCTAATTAAATTGGCCTTTACATTTTTGGCCCAGTTTCACTTACTCTCCAAATGTTCAATTCCGTTAATCCATATCATTGGATCCTTTATCAACAATTTATTCCCATCATACCTCCATAATCAACCCATATTATTAAAAATGAAATGTTAAAACAATAATATTTAGCTTATTGTTAATAAGGGAAAAAAATTATTGGTGTTCAAAGTTTTATATCAAATTTTTCGTCATTTATCTTTCATATTTTATTTCCTAATCCTCTGTATTTAAAAGGATTATTTTTTAATCCACTTACCTACCACAATCTATAAATGTCTTTTATTTTTATTTTTTTATTACAAGTTGACTGCTTCAAACAATCAATTTCGCAACATTTTTTAGGAGATGAGATCAACCTATAATCCACCAATCAAAATTTAACTTGTAAAAATAAATTTACATTAGGGTTAATTTTACTATGTGCATTTTTTTTATTTTGCACCCTAAACTATTTTTTTCTTCAATCACACCTATACTACACTTTTGGTTTACTTTTGCAACCTCCAACCAACATTTTCCAACGAGAAAAGGCCCACGTGATTTTCACGTGCTAATTGAAGGTTATTTTTGTCATTTGTACTTCTAAAATATGGGTAAATTCAGTTCTTCACCTATTTTCAATGGTAAAAAAATCTTTTTTGTATGAACTATCACCACCATTCTTCATTTACTCAAACAATTTACAGAAAAAATGAGGTAAAAATTAGGACTAAATCCGATTTTGGAGGGGAAATTAGTTAACGGCCTAGAAAATGACCCTTAGTTGGCACACAAAAATCATGTGGGTCCTTTCTTGCCGGAAAATGATGGCCAGAGGATTGCAAAAATAAACAAAATATGTAGTATAGATTGTGATCAGAGGAAAAAAAATAGTTTAGAATGCAAAACTAAAAAAAAAACGTACATAATATAGGTTGGAAAATAAAATTAATCTTTTAAAATTATGATAATATATTACTTTATCTTATAAAATTATATCTATAAAACATTCTCATTAAGAACTATCTTGAGGATCATTAAAATGATTATAAACAAAACATTAATTAGTTTAAATTTTCTGGTCGAGGTATTTTCATTTCGATGATACAATAATAAGTTATTTATTAAAATATTTGATAAAATGCTAAGTACTTTTAGGAATGTTTTGATCTTATTATGGATGTCGGAAAGATGTTTTATGGCCTGTCTTTTAAAAAGAATCAGGGGCAAAGCATTTTACCATTAGAATTATTATTTTGAAAATTTATCATCTTTTTTTTTCTTTCTCCTATATAAATATTTCTTCCTCATATTACTTTAAAATGTCATAACATTCTAGAACACATTCCTTAATCCTTAGGTTTTTATTTTATAATATAACTAAATAAACATGCACCACAAATCCTAATAATATTTTCTTGGATAAAAATAAATTTTCCTTTTGAACTGTCATGCATTTTATTTAATTAACGAATGCAAAATTCTTAGGTCCAAAAAATAGTTGACTATCTTTCTAATCATATATTTAAAAAATTTAAGGAATATATCTTGAAGAAACATTTTACCTTTCATGCAAGTCACATGCTATTAATATTATCATTATATATAGATAACATATGATGGTTAATTTAAAATACAAAATGAAATAAATTCTTATGGAAAGACCACTTAATTATAACACCATATTTTTATTTTTTAATTGAAATGATGTGGCAAATTTCTAGGCGCATATGTTCATGAAGATTAAGCAGAACTAGTCAATAGATTTTCTTGCAACCTTTTTATTGAATTGAAAAGTTACCTCACGAATCAGATTTTCTTGTTTTTTTGTCATGCAAACATTGGGAATAAATGAAACAATGATTTGATGTATGATAATTTGTGAGTTGAGGGCATATATGAGACATCATTTATTCATGCTGTTACAATGTCCCAATTCACATGTGAATTCTGATTATCTTTCCGTAATAGTAGTACGTACTAGCTTTGATTTTCACAAAATCACACTTTCCTTTTACACTATATTGATTGGCAGGGGAGGGGGTCGTCACTTTGAATTTTTTTAAATATTTTTTATATATATCATTTATATTATTAATTTATGAGAGTCTATCTCTCTTATATCGAAAAATTTACATATTATTTTAAAAAATTTAAACCCATACTTTATGTCACAATATGAAAGTTTTGTCTGATCTAATATTGGAGAAAAATTCTAGGTTAATTTGTGGTTACACACATATATAGGTTAATTGTTGGAAAAATTACCATCTTTAATTGGATTGTTATTTTAATTAAAATTTTTACTATTGGTCAAAATAACATAACTTCATATATGTAGTATGATTTTTGACTTCGATCAATTTTGTGAAAAAAAAATTGCTAACATGTCCAGCTATCTGGACACATCAGTTGCAAAATACGGCAGTTTTATAGAGTTCAACTTCAAAAATTTAATTCAAGAATTTTTTTTTCTTTTTAAATTGAATGTATGCAAAATGTTTCTCAAAACTGACTGCTATCAAAAATCATATTAAATGTATAAGATTCTGTTATTTTGATCAATAGATACAAAGTTGGTTAAAATGATAACCGATGCGACCTTTTCCACCATTAATCATGTGTATGTTCTTAACAAAACAAAAATAAGGAAACCGAAGAAGTTTGAGGAGCATAATTTTCACCACTAGAGTATTTGTTCAAATTTATTCTATTCATATTTAACTTCACTAATTTTCAGTTAAATGTGCGAAACTGGAAATGTTCATTTTCATTTCTATTGGTAAATTTTAAATTTGCACTATACTAAAATTTCGACTTATTTTTATGTTTTCTATTTCTAATGAAAATATATATACATTTTGTCTTCATCTTCTCAATTAAAATAACTTTTAAAACTGTAATTTTTATTTTTGAACCATGTAGAACCCTATCAATTATGATTCCAATTTAAATTATACTAATTGGGACCACCTTTTTCAAATTATTAAAATAATTATACCACTTTAATCATTTAAATAAATTATTATTATTTCCAGATTATATCATATTAGTGGATCATATGTTTCGATCAAATCTCATTTTAGTAAATTATAAAATACTATTTTTTAAATTCTTTTGATAGACCAACTCCTCCCTTATTAAATACATAACTTATGAAAACATACCTATATATCATTTTCACATTTAGGCACGATCATGTTAACATGTTTCCAACATTCATACAAAAACCAATACAATCCCAATTCTTTCTTTCCTTGGATTATATATTAAACATGGTATTTTGATCTTCAAAGAAACAAAATTAATTAGATGAGTCTCGACTCTCAACATAGGATTCGCTAACGACTACAACAATAATAATCTAAAAGTTGATGCATAAGCTAGTCATTATCGAATATTCAATTCTCGCATATATATAACATTAATATCTATATTTACTAATACAAAGATAAAAGACCCTAAAAGATCAATTAATGGATGTTGTACAATAATAATATCGTACGAGGTCTGAGGCCATGAACTTTCAAATGATCGAACGTATCACATTTAGAATTAATCATACTGCACCAAATTCGAAAAAAAAAAAAAAAAAAAATCACCAACCAACACAAATAATAAAGTTAAATTAAAGCTGCCATTTTATGCAAGTTTGATGGTGTAGGGTATCCGAGGTCCATTCTCTAAATGGGGGAGAAACATCAATAATTTGTCATGATATATATGTATATATATGGAGAGAGAGAGAGAGAGAGAGTACAGCACACAAATCTTTATATCCAGTATGACAATCTTGACTTGGCCACTCTGTTAAGGTTTGCCTGCACAAAATCTACTCTTTAATTTCCATATAATTACTATGTTTTTAGGTAATACCATTGATTTTTCCTCTTCCAACTCATGAACATCATAAACATCACCATTATTCATTGACTTTTGTTTTTCTCAGCCTATCCTACTCAATATTTTCTACACTTCCTTTTTGTAAAAGGGTCTGATATATATGCTTTAGCAATGCATTATTTTTAAACATCATGGTCCACTTATTATGTATTTTCCATAGCAAATTGATAGATAGGATCACAATTTACAAGTTTCAAGAGATCTTCTTCATTCGTTATCGGTTTATTAGTGAATTTTTCACTAGTAAATAATCAACAAGATTTCTTGAAGTCAATCCTAATTAAGCATATTTACTGGGTTGGTACCAAGTTACCAACCCTCGATTTTTGTATAAATACACAAATATGTGAGTGACATTAATATATACTATAATATCCACCAGATGTAGTATGAATTATACTATAACAAATAAATGGTTCATTTCTATACATACCAAGAATTCATTAATATATTTTTTTATCGACAATTCAACGTTAATTTAAGTCACAATAAATATACGAATTTTAAAATTTTAAGAATTTGATCAACACTCTTGCAAATAATAGGTTGATGTAGTCAAATTTCGATTATTTAGGCCGTTTTTATTTCCTCATAAATATTACATCAAATTACAATTTTACCCTTGGCTTGATCACCATTCTTTTTTTAGATAGGCAGCTCACACAGTTTATAATTTTGTCGCCTCTCAACACCACACGCCTCATCATCACCGTTGAGGTTTAAGTCAACGGCATCCTAGAGTCTTTTTCTTTCCTTTTTTTTTTTTTTTCAGCTTTTTGCCTTTTTTTGATCTTTAAATTACTAAAGTAATTAAATCTATAAAGGAATTAAAGTGTTGGTAATTATAGATTCTTTTGTACTATGATCTATCCTTTGGTTAGCATCCACTACTCCTTTACTGCCTTATTATATTATCGTTCAATTTTGTTACAGAAAAAGTTGAAGCAAAATTAATCAAGAAACATAGACTTATGGTGTTAACTAAGAAACCAATAAATTTGGTGAGGTTGTGGGTCTAAAATGTTATATGGGTTAACTTTTGAAGGAAAATATTCATTATACCATGAAAAATATAACTTAATACATTTTATACTATCAAATTTAGTTGTAGGATACTTTCTACCACAAAATATAATTTACACTTTCTACCATATTTTTAATCCAAGTCAATGGAGAGTAGTGCTTCGATTTGACAAGTAACTAGTGTTGAATTGATTTGTCCATGCATGCAAAAAAAATTAATACAGTCAAAATAAATGTCCTACTATTTATTGCCCATGCTTGCAACTATTATAGTACCCAATTTTTTTGTTTTTTTTTCTTAATATTTACTGTGAATTCACATGCATTTTGTACTGTTTCTTCACTTTATACGTTTATATAAGGTTGATAAACTCAGTAAGAAATTATCATACAACAATTTTTCATATACAAAATTCTCCCAAAATTTTTTTCGACATTTTGACACTTGAAAGATTTGAAGAATTATCGTTGAAATAAGAAAGGTATGTTTAATAGTTAAACGAGGATTATTAACATAATCCGCATTTAACCCTATTTTCTTCGAATTTTATGGTTGAACGTGAATTAGAGGATTAAACATGGATTATTTGCTTAATGCACGTTAAACCCTTTTTTCGATTAAATTAGTGTAAAACATGGACGTTTTACCCAAATTTTTTCAAAAAAAAAAGAGGATTAAACGTGGATTATGTTAATAATCCACATTTAACCCTGAAATTGTCGAATTATAGGGTTAAATGTGTATTATTGGCTTAATCCACACTTAACCCTATTTATTCGAATTAAATAGGGTTAAACGTGGATTATGTTAAGAATCCACGTTTAACCCGTCCTCGGTATACCGCGCTCGCACAGCGCCCTTCACCCGTGGGCGCGCACGCGGACCGCAGCACCGTCGTCGGGCGTGCGCGCGCTCACGGGTGATTGTAGGCGGCGTACGCAGTGATCAATCCCTGCGTGCACAGCGCCCCGACACCCGTTGCAACCGCGCATTTGAATAATCGGCCTTTAATAATTAAATCAACATAATTTAATAATCCCCATTTAATAATTTTAGTAATCCCCTGTAATAATTTATTAATTATGTTAATAAGGAAATTTTATTTATTTATTGGGTTAATTAATTTTGTTATAGGTTTAATTTTATTTAATATAGGGTTAAATGATTTATTTTGTTAAGAAGGAAAATCCACTATTAATTATTTATTTTGTTTATAAGGAAAATTATTATGTACCTATTATTTATTTACAATAGTTATAATCTTTATGTGTACATTAGTATATCTTTTTTACAATATTACAGGACGATCTCGTGACAAATTATTATTTAGTTATAATAATATAACTATATTAGGATGTAAGTATATTAGTTATTGATAATTATAAGTCATACAAAGATTAATTATAGTAAAATTAGTTTATAAATTAAACTAACATTACTTATAAATTAGTTTTAAAATTTTAATTATAAGAACATTAAAAGTGAAACGAATATTATTACATATACAGATTAATTATGTCAACGTGAATTACTCCCTCCGTCCCACAAAGATAGACCTGTATACTATTTTCGTCCGTTCCATAAAGATAGGCCTGTTACTATATCAGTGTAGTTTTTAACTTGTAATTCCATATATATCCTTATTTATTTTTTAGGGAAAAAAAAGTTGCATTGAATGTGTGGTCTTCATTTGTTCATTTTTGACAAATTCCCATAATCATTTCGTATTTCCAAATTTTCATTAATGATTAAATTGCCTCTCTTCCTCAAAAGTAAAAAAATGTATCTTGAGACAAACAATATTATTAATGCAATATTACAAGTGTGAAAATAATTTTTGTTTCAATTAATGAAACTTCAAAATTAAAAATAATTCTTTGAATAATTAATGTATGATAATGGTATAACTAGAACTTCAAAAAACATTTTAATCTGTGTGAAAATAGAATTAGGCCTATCTTTGTGGGACGGAGGGAGTAATTTTTTGGTACAGTCACTCCTATAGTAAATAGAATATTGTGATGCACAATAGTGTTGAAGTGAAAGTTTATTCAGTATATTAAAATTAATTGAGGTTCGATTTATTATGTTCAGACTTTAGTAGTTCATTATTTAAATTATTTATTGTTTTACGAGTGGAAAATAATTAATGTGGTTTATTTTTTTTATTTGTTTTGTTATTTATTATGTGTTTCATAATACTCACAAATTTTAATGTTTTTTTAGTAGTATCCACCCAAAAAATGACTTCTCCAGTTGTTGTATGGTATGGAGGCTATTGGGAAGGTTTAGAATACATCAACGGTTTTGAAAAGGTCATTCACCTTCGTGAAATTACATTATTTGATTTAATGTCTTACATTCATGAACTTGTGGGTGCCGACATGATGCAATGAGGATATATGTTGCACACTCTAGTTGAAACTGAATGAATGGTGAATAAGATAAAAATAAAGAATGGAAGAGTTTTGCAACGAATATTGTCAATGATATAGGACAATCTTGTTGTTTTTGTTTCTCTGACGAGTATTAATGTTGGAGTATCCGATGTTGTCTTGTCTCCGAAGACTCAAAATACACCCCCTGGACGTGGATCATCTTATCCTAGACATCCAGAACAACATATCACTATGGATGAGCAAAATCAACGATGTAGTGAAAGTAGTGTACCGTTTACATCTAGCTATCAGGATCCAAACTCATATGTGTATACCGACCCCAGTCACTATTTTTCATCTGTTTCCCTTGGACTACAAGGCGACGTAGGATTTCATACAAGATGGGCAATACCCAATGAAAATGACAATACTCGTGTTGAGACTTAGAAAAAAAATGAAAATTTTCAATATAATTTAAACTGTACACCTTTATGTGATATCAATGCGACATTTATGTTATATTATGTCACCTTTATGTACAAATATTCTGACCTTCATATAATATATAAAGGTGCATAAATGTCAGAATATTTGTACATAAAGGTGACATAATATAACATAAAAGTCACATTGATATCACATAAAGGTATATAGTACAAATTGTGTTGAAAATCTTCACTTTTTTCCTAAGTTACAATGCATAAATATAGGAATAGTTATACATAAGGGTCACACATTTATAACGTAAAGGTCACACATTTATAACATAAAGGTCAATACAAAAATTTGAAAAATTTTTTTTTGAAAAAATAAAAATTCGCGGATTCGGGTCGGATCGACCCGAATTGCATGGATTTTAGATCCATACAACTAATGCACAAGAGTTTTTGTGTTTAGTGTAATATTAATATATTAAAATAATATTAAAAAAGTTAAGAAAATAGAAAAACTTTGAGTTTGGCCACCATATGATTACATTATACACTCAATTTCCTTTAATACTCACTTTCTTTCTCTTCTAGGAACTAATTTCTACTGAGAAATATTGTTGTACTGCAATAATATTTTTATTATTTTATACTAGTACAGGGCTCGTGTAACACATGGGTTTTAAAAAGAATTCAATTAAATTTAACAAAAATTAGAAAAAAATTAATAATTATTTATATAAGAAAAAATATATTTATTGTTTTGTGTAATACACCTAGCTCAAATCTAATAATTTAATTGTTTAAATATATATTGTAATTTGTTTATTATTTTGAAAAAATATATAGTGTTATGTCTATCAACATTGAGACCATTATTTTTTTTTGATTTTGATTGTTAAGGTTTAGAATAACCCTAAATTTTCATTTTGAATTAAATGATAAAAAATCAAAATCAAAATTTTCCAAAAATAAATAAATTCATAGTCTATTTTAAAACACATTCGCAAAAATTATTCAATTACATTAATTAATAAGTTCCAAAAGATTGAATAGTTTGAATAATCATTTTTAATCAACTCACCTTTATTTTAGTTTTTATTTATTTATAATTTTCTAGATCTAAAATTTTTAAACTAACAAATTTCAATTATAAATGATTTTTGTATAGGAAATCTAGCATGTGGTATTTTAACAATTTTAGTAAATATTCTTATATTATTTAGTAATTTTTAGTATCAACATTAAATTTATATATTAATTAGCTTTAAAATTCTATTTATTATATATTTAATTTATAAAAAAAGAAATTAATGTGAAAAAATGTAGATTTGACATGTGGCACATATGGTCATACTTATATCTATATAAAGTTTCTAAAGACATTGCTTATAAGTTATAACAACTACTACAAATGCCTTAACCATGCTCTTTATTGTGGTCATCATGGGGATCTATTCTTGTTAACATATACTTGCTAACCTCCAACATCATTTTTCTAATATGTTGTCTTTACTACAAAGAAATCTGCCAGAAAATATACAAGAAGTACTCGATGGTGGGTAATGATAATGTCGAACAGAAACAGAAACAATAAACAGCAAGTCGAGTCGAGAAAAACCCTCTCTCCTTAAGATGAGATACGTCCAGGGTAGTGCTCACTGAAATCGTGCTTATCGTCTCCCAAAGATAAAACAACTTCGTCTCTGGAGTAGTAGCACCACAAACTCGAGAGCTCCGTCGAACTTTAGTGCTTTGAGAATTGAACTGATGTAGAGATGGAAAACAATGCAAGGTTTTCGATTTGGATTTGGATGCTAAAAAATGATGCATGATGACCCTTATATATAGGTATCCAATATGGGGGTTACACCTAAAATTGATGAGAATTTACTGCCAAAAAACAAGTCTTTTAAAGCAAGTTAATGCCACGTTCAAAAATAAGAAACGGTCAAAAAATGCTCACAGCGCTGTATTCTGCAACACGGCGTTTTCAGCATTCTGGATACGTTGCTGCACGGCGCGCATCAGCATATTGTACCCGGCGCAACAACATACTACACCCAGCGCATCAGCATACTGCTCCCGGCACATTAACATGCTGCAACAACAGCACCCGGCGTTCAGCATACTGCATCAACATGCTGCTCCCGGTACATCAGCATGCTACAGCAACAACACCCGGCATTCAGCATGCTGCTCCCGGCGCATCAGCATGCTACAACAACAACACCCGCCATTCAGCACAGCATGCTGCTCCAGAGGCATCAACTTGCTACAACAACAACACCCGCCATTCAGCATACTGTATCAGCATGCTGCTCCCGCTGCTTCCTGCCGTGGTCGCACATTTACCCGGCGCCATTAACGGCGTCGCAACTTTTACCAACACCCGACGTTCAGCATACTACGAAACTTTTGCCAGCATCCGGCGTTCAGTATACTGCATCAGCATGCTGCAGCAACAACACCCGAAGCGTTGTATTCTGCAACACGACGCTTTCAGCATTCTGGACACGTTGCTGCACGACGCGCATCAGCATACTATACCCAGCGCATCAGTATGCTGCAGCAACAACACCCGATGTTCAACATACTGCATCAGCATGCTGCTCCTACTGCATCCTGCCCCAGGTGCACATTTACCCGGCGTCGTTAACGGCGTCGCAACTTTTGCTGGGAGCATCAGCATGTTGCGGTAACAGCACCCGGCATTCAGTATACTGCATCAACATGCTGCTCCCGTTGCATCCTACCGCGGGCGCACATTTACCCGGTGCCATTAATGGCGTCGCAACTTTTGCCAACACCCGACGTTCAGCATGCTGCAGTAACAACACCCGGTGCACATTTACCCGGCGCCGTTAACGGCGTCACAACTTTTGCCAGCACCCGACATTCAGCATACTGCATTAGCATGCTGCTCCCGCTACATCCTACCGCGGGCGCACATTTATCCGACGCTGTTAACGGCATCGCAACATTTGTCCAAAAAGATAAACATGGGTCGGGTAAAATCGGAGCCCGATCCGCCCAAGTCCAATCCAACGTCCACGTGCGCGTGTGTTGCACAAGCATACTATTCCAATAGTATACTAATTACTAAGCCTCTTCACATGACTTTTCTTGTACTTACATTTTCAAGGTCTATTTTTCTACGAGGGATAGTTAAGCACTCCTCCCACATTCAAGACCTTTCATTCTCATTTCAAGTGGCCAACTTTGATGCATAATTTCTCACTCACAAAAAATTGGTTTTGAGCGATTCAAAATGCCTCGATTATCTACTCCAAACGTAGATTAATCTTTTGACATCCAATCCTTAAAAGGATTAACTTTTGGCTACTTAACTATTGGTCAAAGTGGTGCCAACCATCACTTTCAACAACCAATTTTCCAACAAAATCTACTAGGGATGAAATTTGGTAATACATAACATTCGTCACTAAATAATGATGAAATAGAGACAAAACTGAACATACAAATTAACTCGAAACAACGTTGACATGTGATTAGTATTAGAAACTGACATTATTGATCTCCAATTATGTTGGTAATTTGATCTTCAATTTCATCAGGCTCAAGGTATGTTACCTAATCTTGTCGCTGCAAGGAATTGGTATATAAGCAAGGGCATCGAAAATTCATTTGAATAACTAATCTTGGTGTGTTAATTAGGTATCCAGGATTTATTTAATCGGAGGTGAATTTTTTTTGTCGTGGTGTGTCCTAATCCAAGATATATCTAATCGGTGGTGAATTTTTTTTTGCCGTGGGATTAATATTAGTATCTAGTTATTGGTGAATTTTTAGGTTTATTTTCTATTTAAGATTTTGATCTACTAATTCAATCTTTAGATTTTCCTGATTTTGGTATAGGTTTTTCTTTAAATATTCTTTTGAACATACATTAAATTATGAGCATGTCTTATGTGAGTACAAAAACTTACGTGAGACCGTCTCATGGATCTTGTTGTATAAGACAGGTCAATCAGTTAAAACCGTTAAAACCAGATAAAAATTGGTTGAACCATTTTTCTTCTTTAAACTTTGAACCTTTTGTTTTTCTAACCATAATGATAGTAAGACATTATGAATAAATATACTATTAAGAACTAACATTATTTATAATGATAGTTTCAATGTTATTTTAGTTGAGAAAAATTCATTTTTGATCCTGCCCTAGAGATGCTGTCCGTTTTTAGTCCTGTTAATTTCCGATCATTAATTTTAGTCCTGTAATTGAAAAATATATCCAATTTAAGTCCTTTTTTCGCCGTAATCTCAAATTCCTGACCAATTTTCGGTGAGTGAGCCACACTCGCCCCCAATTCATTGTTTTCAACCACCTTACACTTACGTGGCTATTTTTTTCCTTATGTGGAATTCTTTTTTGTATTATTTTACTACCTAAAATTGCCAAATAATTGCCACATCATTTAATTGTATAAAAAATAAAAAAAAAATTATACAGAAAAATAAAAAAGAAATCTGGACAAAGAATCAGAAGGGATTGAAACACAAAATTCCCCAAATTCTCCAAGAACCCTAATCCCCAATTCATTCATTCCCAAAAAGGGGGGGGGGGGGGGACTCTATATTATCCCATAGCCAATGTGAACAAACTGTTTTTTTTTTTCTAATGAATCATTTCATCGAACACCTTCCGCTCCAACTCAACATCCTCACATTTTGTATTCAAGATCAGAAATGTCTTAACAAACAAATTCAATTCTCATCCAACCCAGAAGGATGAAGAAGGTCTGCACCTCTTGACTTTAGTCTTGCAATATGCAGAAGCCATGCCCGCTAGAGTAGTGAGCTCTTGTTTAGGGATATACGCAGCGTTGCCAATTGTCCCACAGCCAGAAAATGGCTTCGACTTTTCAAGTATTCAATGGGATCAGCCCCTTCGTGAAGTTCTCCCTTTTCACAGCCAATCAAGCCATTCAAGAAGCCTTTGAGGGAGAAGATAGGGTTCATATTATAGACCTTGGCATAATGCAAAGCCTGCAATGGCCGGGCCTCCTTCACATACTGGCATAGAGGCTATTGAATTTCGCTGCGAAATTGGGATTGCCATTGGAGTTTTATTATTATTAATTTTTTTCTTTCTAAATGAATGAATTGAGCATTTAGGGTTTTTTGGGAACTCCGGGAATTTTGTATTTCAATTACTTTTGATTCTTTGTTCAGATTTTTTTTTTAATTTTCTGTGTAATTTTTTACTTATTTTAATACAATTAAATGATGTGGAAATTATTTGGTAATTTTAGGTAGTAAAATAATACAAAAAAACAGTCATGTAGGCGTAAAGTGACCGAAAGCAATGAATTGGGAGTGAGTGTGGCTCACTCGCCGAAAATTGATTCCGTGGGACAGGATTAAAAATGAATTTATCTCATTTTAGTTTGCTAATAAATGTGTGACAAACTCATCATCACACACTAGCTTTATTTATAGTGCATAATTTTAATGTCATTCTAGTTAGCAAACCAATGTAAAACAAATTCATCCCACATTAATATTATTTATAATGCAAGATTTCAATGTCATTTTAGTTTGTTAACCCTGTGTGGGATAAACTAATGGGTAAATTACAAAATAGAAGCCAAACTATGGTCATTTTTCCACTTTGTTACCCGAACTTTCAAAGTTCACTGTAAATTAACTTAACTTTGTTTTTTTACTAAACGGTAGCCAGAAGTCACCGCCGGTGGACTATTCCGGGAATATTCCGTCCCGAACTTTCAAAATTTACTGTAAAATAGCTCAACTTTACGGATTTACCAAACGAGTGCCAGAATTAAATTAAATTAAATAAAAAATAACTAAAAAATACAAATCAAATTAAATTAAATAAAAAATACAAATTAAATTAAATAACTAAATTAAATCGGCCGATTTTGGGGGGCCGATTTGGGGGTTTTAGTTATTTAATTTAATTTAATCAAATCAAATTAAATCGGCTGATTTTGGGGTTTTAGTTATTTAATTTAATCAAATCAAATTAAATCGGCCGATTTTGGGGTGCTGATTTGGGGGATTTAGTTATTTAATTTAATTTAATCAAATTAAATTAAATCGGCTGATTTTGGGGTGCCGATTTGGGGGTTTTAGTTATTGAATTTAATATAATTTAATCAAATCAAATTAAATCGGCTGATTTTGGGGTGCTGATTTGGGGGTTTTAGTTATTTAATTTAATTAAATCAAATTAAATCGGCTGATTTTGGGGTGCCGATTTGGGGGTTTTAGTTATTTAATTTAATCAAATCAAATTAAATTGGCCGATTTTGGGGTTTTAGTTATTTAAGTTAATTTAATTTGATTTGTATTTTTTATTTAATTTAATTTGATTTGTATTTGTTTTGTTATTTTTTATTTAATTTATTTTAATTCTGGCACTCGTTTGGTAAATCCGCAAAGTTGAGCTATTTTACAGTAAATTTTGAAAGTTCGGGACGGAATATTCCCGGAATATTCCACCAGCGGTGACTTCTGGCTACCGTTTAGTAAAAAAATAAAGTTGAGTTATTTTACAGTGAACTTTAAAAGTTCGGGTAACAAAGTGGAAAAAGTGACCATAATTTGGTTTCTATTATGTAATTTACCCTAAACTAATACACTTTATATTACAATCTCCTATATTGCTTTGATTGTTTTCTTTAATGCAGAACAACTTCTAACATTATATTGTGTATAAGTTAAAATCAATAAATGATATATTCATAATTTTAAGGAAAATTTCATATTTTAAGCGAAAATCCACGTCATTAAATTAAATTAATTTCTTTAAATTGAGGAGATATAATGTTATTTTATTTTATCTATATATGTAGTTTTATGTGGTTTGTTGTGAAATTTTGGTTAGTTAATTTAAACTTTTATTTAGATTATTTTTAAAAGGATTTTGGATTTATTATTATTACAGTCAAATGCAAAAACCAACCTGAAGTACGAGTGTTTATCAATTTGCAACATAATTTTTTTTTCTTAATCTATACATCTAAATGTTTTTTCCAACAACTTTTCCGTCGAAATTCTGATCTATATGTGACTTGCACGTATCAATCATAATGATAAATATGTTATTACGAAAAATTAGTTTATAAATTGAAAAATGATCACATTTAACTTGGTTTTTCATTTCCCTTATTACTATTATTTAAAAGGATTTTTGATATTATTATTATTATTATTATTATTATTATTATTATTATTATTATTATTATTATTATTATTATTATTATTATCATCATCATCATTCTCATCATCATCAAGTTATACATAATATAATAAAATTTAAAAAAAAAACATTTCATTTCCTTTTTATTTTATTGGTTAGCTTATCGATTGAACTCATCCGACCAATTGAACCTCAAACTTTAATCACCCATCCTATTACACATACAATGTTAACAAGACGACAACAATTTCTCATTGTGAATGCAATAAAGGAGCAGTAGCATTTATTAGCAAAAGCAGGTTAAAACAAAGCAGCTATGAACCACTTAATGATTCAATGATGAAATTGCGAGATTCAAGAACACCAACCTCACTTTGCCCCATTAACACGTGGACCCCACCCTTACAGACACAAAAAGCCAGGTGTGTAGGGTGTCTTACGGGGGTGTGGGGGTCTTATGCTATGGGTTTCTACTTCTTCTATATATTACCCATTCCATTTAACTCATCTTGGCCCGTTTAATTTTTTTTTTTATTTAATTTTTTTGGCGCTCCTATTAGATTAATGTATTTAAGTACCTATCATATTTCACCATATACTATTAAAAAAACTGTTTTTTTTTTTCATAATTAAACTTATGTAAACTACATAAAATTACAATCGATTCTATAATTTTTTCTTATATGAAAACTGAAATTTCGAAAAATTATTTACTTTATTGAATTACTGAAAATACATTTGTTACTTTTATTCTAAAAATGTTTTGATAATATATATACACAACGACGGACCTACATTGAAGCCGGGGGCACTAGGCCCCCCTGAGATTTTAAAAAAATTAATAATATTTTAGGTTGTTTTATATTTTTATTTAAGAAATATGTATATTAATTAATTTTACTTGCATATCATCAAATTCTTGTTAAAAATATCAATTTTTAAGATTTTTAAGGTTAATTGTTCATATATCTAAACTCATTATTTATTTTTCTTCATTGAGTAATGACATTATTTTAATTTATTTGATTATCAATTGTTATAGAATATATAATATATTCATTATTTTGGCTTAATAAAATATGAAGTGATTGTAAAAAATTATTATCATTGATTATTATTTTATAAATTGTTAGCTTTGAGTTAGTATTGTTGATAAGTTAGATATTGATTTATAGTTTGTATAATAGTAATGTTAATTTAATGATATTTAATAATTCTAATTTTATCTTATCTTTCATAAATAATGAAAAAGTATTATAGAAAAATATCAGTGCTAATATTAAAAAGTGTTTCAAAATGAACAATATTCAAAGTTCACTTTTGAATTTAATGAACGATATACTATTGAATAATTATTTAATAATACATCAGAAAATGATGTATTTGGAAATGTTAGCAACGAAGGTATCTTGCAATGATTTCAAAATAGGAAAAAATACAACATAAATATTGTAATGGTTTTTTTTTATTTGTCATGTTGAAATGTTATAAAGATATTGATTTTAGATGTTATTTTATAATGTGATACACTATCATAATTTTATGATTTTATTCTTAGAACTATTGTTATTCTTTTATTAGTTGGCCCCCCTCGATAAAAATCATAGGTCCATCACTATATATACAGATAAAAATCTATTACCCTAGCTATAAGTATATGAAAATCTATATTTTCCAAAAAAACTTTTACGGCAACATGTTTTTGGTTTTCCTTTATTTTTGCTTTACCTTTTTTTTATTCACATTTATTTGTATTTTCACAAATAATTTATATAAGATCGTTTCACGGTAATTTCATGTAATGAAATATCATTGTCTATCAATCCTAATTCATTTTTCATGTGTCAATCCCTATGTAATTAATATATCTCATGAATATTAGATTTGTGAGATAATCTTATGAAAATTCTACTCTAATTCAACTTTAATTTGATCTTTTATCCAAATAGATTTGAACTTCAATTCTCTATTAGAGTTAGAATGTCATTCGACCAATATTAAGAGTTCTGCACAATAATATAAAATTTAAGTAGTAATAATTTTTTCTTCATTATAATGATTCGTGCGATTTTTTGCATACACAAAACCTAAAGCTTATAAAAACAAAATACTTTCAAATACCCTTTTTTGAGCTTGAGCTCATCGAAACTGACAATAGCCATATATATCCCTTAACTGATTGAATTATAACCGAAAGCTCTCACATGTCTTTCCTTCAGAATTAAGACTTGTCAGATCATTAATCTTCATCATCCTTTCCAGAACCAAGACTTGTCAGATTAATCTGCACCCTCCTTTAAATAAAAAAAAAAAAACAAAAAATCAAATATTTATTTGATTTTTTGCATATCAATTTCCTTTTAGAAATTTATTGTAGGTTTTGCATTATTTTAGTATAAAAATTGTTAATGATCTCTAGCACCCTACACTATCTTTTACATTTACAAAAAATATTTCATATTATTCTTTATTATAATTTGTATATGCTTTTCATTTATAGTATACTTATTAATATTCTTTATTTGTTACACTGTTTTTGAATGAAATATATCACAAATTTATAACATGTAATAACACTCAAAATATAAGAAAAAAATAATAAAAATTAAAACAAAATGAATACCAAAAAGAAAATAAAAATAAAAGTAGTGCAAATTTTAACTTGATGTAAATGTAGAGTAAGGACATTGATTGAAATGACGTGGTGCTATCATCTAACGTACTGCAAAGGCCACGAGTATTGTAGTTTAAATGACATTCCATCTTTATAAATATGGATCAGCGTTTGAATTTGGATCTTGTAAGTTTTCTAATCTTTAATATCTCCTCCTTTCCAAATTCCACTTCATGCTCATTAAAAAAATATATACTGCTATAAAGAAACATCATTTTCCAGATTAAATACCGCAGTAGATGGAATATTGAGTTATTAAATTTAAATCAAAATATATAATAAAAATGTGCTAACCCTTTCAGTTTTATTTTCCTTCTCAAGTTTCAGAATATTTTAGAATTTAAATTCTTGAATTCGGGAAAAATAGAAGTAATGAAATGAAACTGGGCTTTATGTGTTAGGAAATTGGGGAAATGTGAAATCAGCCAATGTGTTGAAACTCCGAGCAAGCGGTCACAGTATCCAACAGCAAAGTAGAATATGGAGCGGTGGATGGTGATAGAGGTGTCCAATCCAACGGTGGTGATTCCGAGGGAGCACAATGTCGGCTACTAGGCCGGCAGATTTCTGCCACGTACAGAATGGCAGAGTAGCTTTGTGGGGCCCAAATTATGATGCGGTCCCCCAGAAGAAGCCTCATACTGCCACGTCAGTGTGTTTTCCTTATAGTGGGATGAATGATGGCTTCCGCAGGAGATTGGCGCTTCTTGAATAGGAGAGCTGTTTGGTAAATGGTAGGATGTAAATTGTAATTGACTCGAGAGGAATCCTACTATTGGTGTTTGTAGGAATGACATTGGGCAGGGTTTCTTATCAATTACAAAATCTTAAATCCTGATCCTATTAATGGTAAAAATTACTTTAATTTTGATCATTACTTTTATTTTTGAACAATTAGGTATATATCTGTATATTTCAAAATTTTCCAATTTCAATCTAATTTTGATCGGATGGTCCTTGGGAAATCTCACGTGACATTGACGATTTTGGGAATTCAAACTAAAATTTGACTGAAATTGGAAAAATTGAACATACAAGAATCAAAATTAGAAAACATATATTTGAATGTCAAAAAATGAAAAATGTCTTACATACATGATCAAAAATGAAATTAACCCTTAATATTATATTATCCATACACATCTCATTTTCATTTAGAATTAAATGTACCCTTCACATTCCCAATTGCCACTATCTGGCGGGTAGCCGTACACATGTTGTATGAGTTTTAACGGGCGAGTATCCACGGGTAAAGGGATCTACCCGACTCTTACTAGAGATTTCTTATTTTTTCCAAACCCGTCTTGTTCTCATTTGGAACTATTCGTACCCTCCCTATTAGAATACGAGCGGGTAGGGTACCCGCATTTACTCGTACTCTCACTATTAGGTGTTTGCGTTTGGTTTTGATTAACAAATGAATTCAAGTTTAATTTATCGAATGTATTCATGGTTTATGAGCTTAATTAAGTCTTAATTGAATTTAATAAATAGTGATAACAAATTATTTTATTCATCAAATTTAAAAAAGATTAAATTTATTCTTATTAAATATAATATCTTATCTAAAATTTATAATTTAATTATAAAAATATTTATTATTAGATATTTATATATTTATCATAAGTAAAAGTATAAAATTTATGTATGAAAATGTCAAACATAGTATTACATTTTACGAACTAATTCACTAGACTACTAATGTACTTGTACACAAGTTAACGAGCCGAAAAAAGTCAAGTTTTAGTTTGTTTGTTTACTTTAATGAATCATAATTAAAAAAAAAATCAAACGAATTTTTATCAAATCAAGCTCCAAATAGTTCACGAACGATATAGTAATCCCTAATAAATGGAATGTGATATTCACCTTTTTAATGACCCATTAATTTTTGATTATTTTAGGGGTAACAATTTCAAGTATGAAATTGCTATTATTAAAACTGTGGGATGATTTTGATGATTCGATTTCCAAATTGAATATACTAATATCAACAACAAGGTTCTACTCTTGATATTCATTCTGTATTTCTGTTTCAATTTATCTAATGCTGTTGAAGCCTGAAGGTGATATATTCATCCGATTTGAACCGGCGATTCAAAACCGAACCGAAACGGCGGTTTGATGAAGCGGTCGGTTTGTGTTTTTGTTTATGAAGCGGCGGTTTGATTTTAATCGAATAATAATTATTATGATTTATAAAAATGAAGATACCGTTCTAGCCTTTATAAGTTAATACAAAAGCCTTGCCCATAAATATAATTAGGCAAAGGCCATACAAATGGGCTTATGGCTTGATAGTAAAGTCCGGCAGCTAAAGGCCCATAAGTGACCACCAAATTATTGCTGACCCAAACACGTAGTAGTGACCCAATAATTAATAATTGCTATTGGCATCGATTAAATAAAAGGAAAGGAGATGATGATGATGATGATAGTTTCGGATAAAATTTGTATTTTATTTGAACAATTCTGTAATCTCTTTATTTCTTTAAAATTTTTTATGACATTTTATGACTTGAAATATTTATATTTTTGGCATTTTATTTCCTCAACCTATTGTTTTTACAAGTCATCACTTTCTAGAGTACTTTTCCTTGTTATATTCTATCATTCAGACTATCGTGTTTGGAAAAAGCTTATTTAAAAATTCGTTCATCTTATAATATGATGTTTTTAAAGCTTATAAGATGTTATATCTTATTTTAATAATAGATTGTTGAAATGTTTGAATAAATTAGATGATAGAACTTATAAGATGTTAATAATGACAACACATGTGTAATTTAAATAATCAAAGTTGAAGAAGTTTATTAAAACTAAGATCTTATTTTAGAAATAAGTTGAAATTCCCATATTTTCTAAAAAGAGCTTAAAATAAGATTTTATTTTTAAATTTTTACCAAACACTATTGAAGAGTTTATAATCTCTCATACATTTTATCAGATGTTTTAAAGGGTTTATAAGCTCACCCAAATACTCTCTATAAAATAGTTATATTATGAATTTTGTAAGACTGTCTTACAAATTTAACATCGTGAGGTCAACCCACAATTCATAATCTATAATAGAAATTCACTCATGAAAATATATTTATATTATGGATAGTGAGTCATGATTCTATCTTACAAAAGCATAAACAATCTCATATAAATTTTAATTTGTGGAAATAATTATATTTTGATAATCAAATGACAATATAGTTGACATATATGGTAACTTTACCATGTTAAAAAAAAAAAAAAAAACAAAGTTTGAATGATAAAATGTCACAAAACGATCGAAATAAAAGTGAAAATAAAAGCATGGTAGATCAGATTAGAAAGTGATTTGTAATGGATCAATTTGTACGATGTATTCTTCTGTTTTGCAGTTGCAAAAACAGTTTTTTTCTTGACGCAGTCATGAAAAGATAAGGTCAAACAAGGATTTGAAAAGTCAGCCAACTAATTAATGCCTAAGGGGCTTTGCCTAACCAAGAAAAATCACCTAACATATATCACTCAAATGATGTTAGACACGTAATAAAAAGAAGACCAAAATTGACAAAATTCTCAAATTATTGCGGTCAAGAGCACATCACAATTGATAAGTTTTGGTGAATTTGGGAGATTTTTGGCTAAATTCCGAAAACAATATTTAAAAACAACCAATTTTAATTTAAAAGAAAGTGAACCAATTTTGCAATATTAATTTGGTACTTGATTATTTTTAGATACATTGTTTTTGATGAGGCTCATCCCTCCATGATATATAAATCTCTTTTTCATTCTCAATATACACATGATAGTTAATAAACTTCCTAACTTATTCAACTTGATTAACTTGAGGTATTATTTCATTTGGGATTGTTAGAATGAGGATTACCACTTTAATGTAATATTTGTTCGACTTTTTATATGTTAATATGAACTTGTAAGAAAATGTCTTTCTTACACTTGGTTGGTCTTGTAGAGATCGGATCGAGCTAGAGTGACTAAATATTATATATAACTTATTATTCTCGAAAGCTTAGCAAGTAGGAAGATGATGCCCAAATGTTTATAAGTACACATGTTAAGTTAATACATAACAATATGGAATGAAATTAGAATTATAACATCGATCATTATATTTCCAACATCGAAGACACATAATGAGATTTTTAGGTTTCCACTCCCACAACTAAAGTAATTAATATGGGTTAGACCCCTTACGCTGACATGTCCCGCCACATTAGAACAATGGATTAGGTTGAGTAATTATAAACTCACAAAAAGATAGACCTAGATGATTTAGCCGCGGTGGTTTGGTCCGCCATTATTTTTTTATTTATTTTATTAAATTTATTTTTCTTCAAAATATAGATTGTAAGAAATAAATAATTTTAATGCTAAATTTTTTTATCTACTATAAGAAATAATTTATAAAATATTGATATTAATAATTTATTTATAGGGATGAATAAATTAACAAAAATTCGTATAATATATGTAATTGAAAGTATATAACATGTTTGAGTAATATATATATATATATATATATATATGTGTGTGTGTGTGTGTTTTTTTTTTTTTTTGTTATATGTATAGTTTTTCTCCTTCTAAAAAAATTAATAATAAAAATTTTGGTAGATCTGTCCGCTTTACCCATGGTTCACTAGTGGGTTGGGTTGAGCTGAATTTTGGTGGCCTCGTAATTAAAATATATGTCGTCAAATGATGGGTTATAATGGGTTGTGATTTGATCCATTCCATGTAGCCGTATTCACAGCTCTACGACCACAACACAAAGGGACCACTCTTGGTTTAATTGCAATGTGACCTAGAACATAGAGTTTGTTTTAATTTAAAGAGTTGTGACATAATAGTTGGTTGGTTACCACAGGCCTTACACTAAATGTGACATTTTAATATATCATGATTTACCATTGTTACAAACAAAGTTAAAATTTTAACTATTCAATATATAATACTTAATAACTTTACATCATATCATATCATGTATTATATATAACATCAATATTGACAAGATAGAGCTATATTCAAATCGTTTTCCATATTACATCATTGTGATCATTTCCAAAAAAATAAATAAATAATATCATAGTTTCATAGTGGAAATAGGTCTTTCTATCCAATATACACACCAAAAAAGGAAAAATATCCACTTCATAAGAAAACATGTTTTTTTTACCCAAAATGAAGAAAAAAAAGTCTTAAAATGCCCTTACCCATAAATGAAGAAAAAAAAGTCCAAAAAATAGATCACGGTGCTACCCTCGTGATTTATCTTCACACTCGTGATCTACATTTAGCATCGTGATCTATTTTCAGGAAAATTTTGAAAAAAAAAAATATCACGGTGCTCTAACACCCTTGTGATTTATCTTCACCCTCGTGATTTACATTTAACATCATGATCTATTTTTAGGAAAATTTTGGAAAAAAATAGTTCACAATACTCTGACACTCTAGTGATTTACATTTAGCATCGTGATCTATTTTCAAGAAAATTTTGGAAAAAAATAGATTATGGTGCTCTAAACCCTAGTGATTTATCTTTCACACTCGTGATCTACATTTAGCATCGTGATCTATTTTCAGGAAAATTTTGAAATTGAGTAATTTTGCCTTCATTTTGGGTAGAAAACTTGTTTAATTATTAAGTGGGTATTTTTCATTTTATGTGATGTATATTGGGTAGAAATAGTCTCCGCCCCTATTTTCATATATATGCACACAAAAATATTCAATCATATTTCATCCCAAATCCCACAAAATGTCATGAAAATAAACACATAGCATCAATGAAGTATCTCTTCATTCCTATGACCTATCCCCCTTCCCACATGAACTCATGTCTATCAACATCTTATATGCTCTTCTTCAACACTCTTAGCAGAGATAGGTACATCTTGGATAAAAGAAATATAAATATATAGGGTAGCACACCAAGACAATATCTCTGAAATTCAATAAATGTAATTTTAATATTTGAATGAGCACATAGATGATAGAACGACCTGACACCTCAAATCATGTGCAATATTTCAAGTACAGTGTAATTGCACTGTTATCTTAATTCTATACTTCTCTCTGTAATTTTTCTCAGAACTAATTACTTTAGAATCAATTGTATTTATGGTTACAAAATTAGCGGAATTATAATGATGGTTATTATGTTCTTTACAATATTTTTGTGTAGGAAAAATTGTGATATACAGACTTGGGTTTGATTTCATTATCCCACTTATGCATTTAGAGGCCCTACTTGTTTGAGAAAGACAAATTGTTGTTGGCAACTTGTCACCGAAATAGAGGGACCGATTATGTAAAACTGTAATTAAAATAATCATTGATTATGATTAAAAATGGAAACTAGAAGAGATTTGACAGCGAAAAGTCAAGAAAATAGTAGGTAACACAAAACAAGGCTCAAATCACTATTCAAGAAAATCCTTATAGAGTTTAGAGCAAAATATGTACAAGAAGATAAATTGTTCAAAATATAAATTGTTTTATAAAATTTGAATATATCTATACTGTACTAATAGCAGGTAAGTTGGAAAAATTTACTGTATTACCACGTTCCCGCTAAAAAATGTCACATCAATGCTGACTGTGTAAATAATTTTTTTTTATTTCATTTTGATTTTCTAAATAATTTTGAGTCAGGCTTCCTCATCAAGCTATTTGATGAGGCTTCCTCTTCAAGCCATTTGAATGAGATTTCCTCTCCAAGCCATTGTACTATATAAGTTCTAAGTGGTTGATTAGAATACACATTGAGCAATTGAGCAAGAAAAGAAATATTGAAGATGAACATTAAGCTGAAAATAAGAAAAAGATTCGTGGGGCCTCAAAATATCAAAATAAAAATAAAAATTAGAGATGGAAGTCATCATCTACATATCAACTAAAGAATAAAAATGAAGAAATAAAGAAAGAAAAAATGGGAGCACGAAATGCACGAAAATGAAGCCACTATTTGCCGATTAAATGATGATAAAAATTCACGATTCGTAGTTTATAAAATATTTTCAAAAGAATTGAAACTCTAACGGTATTGGTGAGCTATCATATTACAATAAAAAGAAATATAAAAATATCAGATACTCCATTGCAAATGAAAGAATGAAGAAAGAGGGAGGACAAAAATCAGATTTGAAGAAAAAAGAAATTAGATCTCAATAAGAGAATGAAATAAAGAAAAAGAATTAGAAGATGAGAGGAGAAGAGAATGTGAGAATGAAGATGGAGCCGCTGTTTAGGAAGAATGGAGATCTGCAGGAGGAATGAAGATTATGGTAATTGTGTATACTTATTTAATGGGTAGTGAATACATTTATTGGGCCAATTAAAATAAAGGGGCCTTATAATAGCTATTAGAAAATTAATTCTTAAAAAATATAAATATCAACAAATAAGATCTTTAAAAATATTTAATAATAATAATGATAGTACTAATGAGCTTTTTTTTTCTAATTTTGTCGAAATCAATAGAAAGATTTAAATAATCTTATAATTTTTTTTTTGTTTGGATGCAATAAAAATTGTTAAGAAATTTGAAGTTTGTTTAATACTATTTTAAAATTTATTTAAAAATATAAAAATAAATTGAATTAACTATAAATTTTTAAATAGTAGTTCAAATTTGGAATAACTACATTTATTATATCTTCAAAACGCTTATAATTAGTTACATTATATTATCAAATATATGATATAAACCACATATTATATGACAAGACGCGCAACGCGCGGGTACACTGTTAGTACTTATATAAAAGTAAAGAATTTGGAAATATTTACATTTTTGTCATTTTCCCTCTAAAAAATGTCACATCATGGATATCTTTTTTTTTTCTCTCTCTCTTTGGTGCAATTATGACACAAGCTTTTGTCATATACAATTTTAATAGGAAATTTATTATAGAAAATCTTCTTTTTCATACTAGCACACTAGTATATATTGTTTTATTTCTCCAAACTAATCAATGAAAATAATTATTTATGGTTTTGTTTCTATTTTTATATGGCTCTTTGTTATTTTTATAATTATTTAACTTAGTACATTTATATTTGTGTTCTATGTTTAGATTAATTTATAGACTTCTCAATATTTTTTTGAGTTATAATTATATTTTTTTGTTTTATTTCTAATCCAATTGTTTGAAATTAATGAATACAATCATATATAAAATGAAAGTAATATAAGTATAGTTATTTAAATTTTATTTTTCTAATTATACTCTAATATTCGGTGTGCATATAATTTATTACATTTTGTAATCAAATAATTGATAATCATCACATATTTATCATTTCTTTAATATTAAAAAATATAAGTATATAAGGTAATATATAGTTATGTAAATTTTATCTTTTTAATAATTAAATATTCTACATATTCTGTTTAATATTTAACATAGATATTTAATATATAGTTCAGTAAATTCATATTTTTTTAATTGTTAAATATTTTATATCTTCAAAATATTTATACCTAGTTACATAATATTATCAAATAGTTGATATTTACTACATATTATATAACCGTGCAACGTACGAGGACAACTACTAGTATATATAAAATGAAAGAAGTTGGCAAATTTTACTAATTTGTCACTTTCCCTCCTAAAAATGTCACATCAAATTGATGATTGATGTCACTACCACACTTACTCCACCGAGCACAAAACAAATTCTAAAAAACTTCTATATATATATATATATATATATATATATTAAACAACATAACATTATCTCATACCCAACAATACCCTGTTCACATTCATATAAAAGAAGTTTCAACAAATCAGCAACTCACGAACAATTATCATATTAACCTATTAGTACGCATCATCTTACATAATACAGAACATGTCTTAACGAGACTTAATATCTAAAAGCAAAAACAGCATAGACCACAATAATGCCCAACAGGTCGTCATCTATGTACACGAGTGCTTAAAACCCTGCAGGAGTTCCACAGCTTTTCTGGTACATCCATAACGTTACACATCATCATGGTTACCTACAAAGCATAAATTACGTGAGATAAATTTCAGTAAATAGAAATTATGTATAATAGTATGATTCTTTACAACTCCTTCCCACGAATCCACTTATCGAATCACCTATTTCATTTCTAATCTCCCACTCAAACACTCAACTAATTCATTTTAAAAATATTTTGTGCACACAACACCAACTCCATGGACACAACACCAATTTTGTACACACAACACCAACCTCGTGCACACAACATTAATTTCATGCAAACAACACCAATCTCGTGCACACAGCACCAACTTCATGCACACAGCACCAACCTCGTGTACACAACACCAATTTCATGCACACAACACCACGTGGCCAACATAAATATGACTCAAAAGTACCGTTTTATCCTCTTGTTGTCAAAACACATCATTTGATAGGACTCGTAACTTCAACCCACAATAACCGTTCAAATCTCAAATTCATTTCATAACAATTGTTGAACCCACAGGTTCATTTATTTCACAATAACTACTAAACAACAAATCAAATCTCATAAAACACGTAGTATACATGTATCATCAACTAACAATTAATTCATAAAATACTATTTTATACTTTGTAGTTGTAATAAATTTCTACTTTCCTGGGTCTCCAAAAATTTTAAATGTAGCTTTTAAATCACCTCTCAACCTTTCTTAATATTCAAGATGATAGTCCCCTCAGGTTAAATGTTACGAGCCAAATACAAATATGTTCTTTTTTTTTTTTTTTCTAATTACACGAATATATAATTTGAAAATGGGATCTTCTCCATTCTCTGCAACAGAATTGAAATATATATCCATATATGTGCACCCTTGTAGCTTCTAGAGTAAGCTTTTCCCTTTTTTTTCTTTTGTTTAATTATTATCATTATTATAATGTTGCTAAGTCGGCTGTTGGAACTCATTTCCCATCCACATAAATATAAGTATATACTATACTATTGAAAGTTCTGATCTTATATATATATATATATATATATATATATTTATTTATTTATTTATTTATTGTATACATGTGTGTTTATACATATATAATATAATTTAAATTTTCTTTTTTTTTCCATAATTTATATTAGCATCAATCAAATAATTTATATAGTATATTTAAATATCACTAGAGTCCTAACTAATTATAATAGGGCTTTCTCAACACCAATTATGAAAGAGCATATAAATAATTCAATATCTGAAAACAAAATATAATCATGCAAAATCACAAGTAACAATACATAATAAGAGATGCACATGATGCATGAAGTGTATGAGAAGCTCGAGTATCACAATTCATGATTGTATAAAATTTTATTTTTTATTTTTTTAGGATCTAAAAAATAATATTTTATATGTAATCATCCTTTTTTTTTTCATTTACAAGAAGATGTTATGATAATAATATTTAAAAATTCAATTGTGGGTCATATTCCAATAGAATTCACTTCCTTACATCCTAATTTTAAATTTACTCAATACATTTTTTAGGAAATAAAAAAGAGTAAGAAAAGTACTCCCTCCGTCCCGGTTCAACTTGTCTACGTTGATCGGGCACGGAGATTAAGAAAATGCAGTTGACTCAAGTGGATATGCACTTTTGGATGACATTTTTGTAATAATGTTGAAATATAGGGATATTAATGTAACAATTTTTTTGCCATTTATGGGCTGGTAAATTTAGATGAGACAAACCGAAATGGCAAATAGACAAGATAAGTTGAGACGGAGGGAGTACTAAACAAGATTTATCCATGTCTATAAATTGTGGAGAAGCTTAGCAACATACACCAACATAATTTCATACATATTCACTTTGGTAATCACATACTTTAAGGATATGATTATATTTTAATGATGTGATTAAAATTTGAAAATTATCAAATTTAAACATTATGTCAAAAATAAAAAATTTGAAAAATTAGTTTAAAATTATAATATATAAATGTGGAAAATAATTTTAAAATAAAAAATTAATTTTATAAGTTGTTATAAAATGTTTAAAAGTTTGAAAACTATTATAAAAAATATCAAAATAATAATAAAAATTAAAATTAATAATAATAACAAGGTTTAACAATTTAAAATCAACAAATAAAAATTAAAAATTAATTAAAATATATGTAATATTAATTTTGAAAGATATAAATATCAATAAATTGAATAAAAATAGCTTAATAAAAATAATAAAATACTTGGTAATTTATTCAAAATTATTTCAAATAAAGAAATATAATTAATCTAAAAGTTGTTTTAAAAGAACTAGAATTTGTTCTAAAATAATCTGAAACATGGTTTAAAAAATCTAAAAATTATTATTTATAAATGTAAAAATAATTTGGAATCTAAATATTTTAAATATAAACTAAATTTTGGAATAAATTTACTTTTTTTTTGAACAAATCCATCTAAAAACAATGAAGAAAATTATTTACAAATTCTAAAAATAATTCTAAAATAAAGAACAAAAATATGAGCAAAACATATTAGTAAGTATAATAAATCACTTCTTAATTATTCATAAATTAAAACTAACAAACACAAAACTATTATTATTATTATTATTATTATTATTATTATTATTATTATTATTATTATTATTATTATTATTTTATATTGTGTTCAATTTTATTTTCAGATTTAATTGTTGAATATTGATGTTCAATTTATTATTTTATTATTCAAATTTTATTATTTTATATTGTATTGTGCTATATTTATAAATTAATTATATTCATAATTTCATTTAAATTTCATTTTTAATGCATGTTATATCAAATTTATATCTATTTTAAAATTCATAATCTATTATTTACATTGCATATATGATTATATCAAATTTAAAATGTTGAGTTTAAATATTGTTTGCATTAAATTTTTTAATTTTATCAAATACAATTATTTAAAATAACATATTTTTAAAGTTGCAATATTAATATTTTTATTAATATAGATATTAAAAACAATATATATATTACATTTAAATTATATATCATTACATTATCTCATCAACATTAAAGATTATTAGATTTTATATAACAAACCGTGCATCGGGCGGGTGTACTGTTAGTATATAATAGAAGACAGAAAAACTTAAATAACAACTTTTGAATAAGAATCTTTTTATACCACACAAAATCAAAAATAATTATTTTTATCTATTTCAATGGAAAAAAAAAATTATTTTTAACATTAGGTGTTACCTGACATGATAATCACTTTACACGACATAAAATGTTACATGATATAATAGTTGAATTTTAGACGATCCACAAAAATAGTCAATTTTAGGCGCTACACAATATACGATGTTAGACAACATCATAACATATAATTATTTTTAGGAGTTACATAACATAATCGTTAAGTTTAGATGTTACATGACATGATTTAACTTTACTTAGTGTGAATGCAGATGCCTTTTTTTTTTTTTCGTGTCAAAGAAAAATTGATACAAAAGAATACTTTGTTATCTTAAATGGTAGAAAATACATAGTACTATTGGAGGGTTAGAATATTCATCCATTTTTGCAGAATAGAATGGAAGTGAGTTGTTAGGAGTAGAGTCGGGAGCACATGGAGAGTAGTTGCAATGTCCTCTTATGTTTACCACCCCTTAATCTTCTCTAACATAACAACGTGCACTTATATTCAATAAACGACAAAATTGTACCTCTCTTTCTTTCTATCTTTAATTTTAAGTTTGTCGATTTTATTTGGGCTATCATTTCCCAGTATTTCATCGATCGAAATAAAATATTTTTGTTATTTGAAGTACTTATATCTAAAATTAGAGTAGTGTTACTGTGAACTAGTTGTATGTGCAACTTAGTGTGTGGGTTGGATTGAGTTGGATTCGATCCGGATCCATGCTCAAATTATTATTATTATATTTTAATTTATACGGTAACTTTTATATTATATTAATATAGATTTTATGTTATAATAGTATATTCTTCATGTACATATATCATAATTTTTAAATGATATTACTTAAATTTTTCTCAGCATAAAAAATCGTGTATTATACTTGTATCTTTATATTATAATAATTTAACATTTAAGTTATATTAATATAACTTTTATGTATACAAATATCATGATCTTTATGTTAAACTTTAACTTAAAGAAAAATATAAAGGTTATGTTATTATAACATAAAGGTTTAAAGATAGTATATGTCTGTAATATAATGTAAATGTTAAACTAACATAACATGTATAAAAGTTACATCAACATATAACATAAAGGTTATGCGAACATAACATGAAGATTAAGCGTGCGGACATGGAGACACGTGGAAGTGCGTGTGGGCGCGTGAAAATCATCTTCCAAATCATATGACTTGATTTGTATGAATCATGACCAACTGCAAGTGCATATAAATATTTGTGGTAAAATTATATTTGCTAATTGCAATAAGTTATAAAAACACCTACAATCCTCATTTTCACTTTTTTTAAAAGAACTTCTCATTAAATTTGTGGTTGTTGTGGAATGATTTTTCTAAATAAATACACTATTCATGTCATCTAAAAGTATTTAGTTGTTCCCATGTTATGTCATATATTTTTTTGTCAGTCTTGTTTAGAGTCATATGATAAAACAATTTCCTACTAGATGTTGAAAGAAAATTATTAGTTTAATCACATTCTTTTCGTTGGAATGTCTTAATTAATGAGACCAACTTTACCTATATATATATATATATATATATATATATAGAGAGAGAGAGAGAGAGAGAGAGAGAGGGTAAAATGAATGGATAATGTTACCGTGCTTAATTAGTAGTTATGGAAAGCACAAATAGATGATTTCAATATCCATGTCACAATCTCTATAAAAAAAAGACATGTCAGATATCAATTGTGTTAATTATTACACAGTTTTATATATCTAGTGACACTTATTTTCTACTACAAAAAAAAAAAAAAAAAAATTATCACCTCAATTTCGTACCTAAATGAATATTAATAATATAACTCATCGCATAACTTTTTTTGTTTTCATTTTCCATTTAAAAAAATTATATTAATATCTTGTTTATCTTGTTGATCTTAATTAATTATGGTGGTTTCAACACTTCGCCTATTTGGATGATCTCAATAATTTATTATATGTTTATATTTTTTAAAATATATGGCACATGAAACATAATAGATATTGATAACTATTTAAGTATGGTCAATAATGTTGGAGTTAGTACTTTCGTTCCTTTACTTATGTCATTCCTTCTGTTGTTTTCACTTTAAAGTGATTAATCAGTGAAGAAGACACGATAACAAATGTAACTTAATAGACAAAGTGAAAAAGTGATAACAAAGTGAAAAAGTGATTTGTTTAAGTCTATGTTGCTGCAAGTCTGCAACTTAATAGACTAATAAAATTTCCATACTCATTATGGGCACACTTTTTTTTTTAAATCTATCTCAAGGACATTTTTCAGAACAAATAAATATTCACTTTTTCAAAAAAATCCTCACACAAATTGCAGGTTATTCGAGTTATTAATTAAAATCAAAATATTTCATAAATACAAAATAAAAATCTAAATACTTCAAAAATCCCCATGTAAAACCGCTCCTCCCCAAACCGTGGTCTTAATATACGGAATATGACTCTATCTTGTCGGTGTATGTGAGATAAGACTCTATTATGTACGTGTATATTGTGTAGGTGTATATGTGTACATGATATACATATATACAATATGAGTATATCAAATAATATGCATTTGATTTTCTTATAAAATAAAGTCATTTGTTATAAAATTTATGGATAGAAAAGAAAATATTTGTGATAGAAAGTGGGAGTGAGAGAGATTATATTGCATTCTTGGAAATAAGATATGAGTGGAGTATAAAATTAGTTACTATAAGATGCATGGAAATTAATGGGGGACAGAAATGGTTGTTTCTTTCACGAACGTTTTCCAAAGTAAATTCCCAGACCTCCTCTTCGAGTATCTTACCTTATCAAAATAGAAAAAAGAATCACATGTTCATCGCCTGCCCTTAACTTTGCCTTCATTTTTCCTCGTTTCCACTCTCACTCCTACATACATAACACCATGATAGTGATGTTTTTCCATTATTCATTATTTTGTGTTAATTTGTGAGCCAAATCTATTAATTATTAATTGGCAAAAATTAATTATATTCGATAATTACAAAATGACTAAATTAAACTCATCCATCCATCAATATAATGGTGGTGGTGCTTATGCCCCCACCCCACATAGTGCCTTACAGCAAATAAGTATGATGATATAATAATATTAGAGAGTGGTGGTAAGTGGGATTATTCTGGGGGAATGTTTGTGGGGCCCAGCCCAGGAGGATGAGTAAAAGAGAGTAGGGTTTCTCATGTCTTTCAAAAAAAAGGGAAACATGGCATGGGGAACTCATCATCACCCTCTTGAATAAACCACCTCTTTCTCTCTCTACTAACTAAATTTTAACTCTCTTTCTTCTTTTTCAAGAAGCAGGTGTACAAATTACCAGCTACCACCTACTTCACACACCATGAAAATCATCAAAAATCTGCTCTGCATTCAATATATCCTCATGGGACCTCACTCTTTCATTCTCATTCCAAACTAACATGCTTTTAATTTATTCATTTAAACCCACATATATATCCAAACATGAAAAGAGAATCAAAAGAAAATGTTTGTGTCTTTATATTACTTCTCAATGTGAATTGGGATTACTATATATATAAACTCCAAAAGATTCTTCATATGGAGATTGATATATATTGGTTTCTTTCTAAGTCAATTTGATAGAAACATCTTCATACTTTATATACATCAGCATGTCCTTAAAAACAAAGTAACATTACATTTCATTTTGATTCCCTTCATAAGAAACCCGATATCATACTTCATGTTATAACTATATACATATCGTTTGGTATAAAATCCGACATTGGGTTTTTCTCACGAATAAACCTCAATTTAGATTACCATATTAACAAAAACGCAAGATTGCATAGTACTAGTATTCAAAGTGAGATTTCATAGATAAGTCAAACCAATATCGGATTTTATATCAGGACCATACAATAGAGGCCAAGAAATGAAAAGAGAATAGATTAGACTGAAAATGTCTCACCATGCATCAAAAGCTGAATACAAGTAGAGTTATACATACATAATTAATAGATATTTATAGCATAGCAAGAAAAAAAAAAGACATAGAACATAGAGTAGGATATCCCTCTTGCCTCTCTTTAGTTGATAGAAGAATATTAAGCATATATGCCTTCAAAAATCAGGGCTTCATGATTTCTTCATATCATCTTCTACCACTATACACCATCCCAATTACTCACTGCAATTCGAAGCCATATCTAAAACAGGCTTCCAATTCCAACTTCATCGATGAAAGGGTACTTAGGTAATTTAACACATTCATACACTTAAAAAGAGAGCAAGATCATTAAAACCCTTGAAACCCTATACATAAAAAAGGTCAGTTTTTTTAAAGAGATTTGAGCAAAAATCACCACCCCACCACGAGACACTATCAATAAACTTGAAAAAAAAATATATAAATATATAAAATCACTGTATCGATCGGTTATTTATGTAATTAATTATTCACCAAGATCCTCCTCCTATCACTCCATTCCAATACCCAGTGGAATTACCTCCATGTTGATCTCTATTCTGTTGATGATCACCCTCATTTGTGTTACTCGAAACCTGCTTCAAATCCTCAAAGGGAAAGAGAAGCTTCCCATTTGACTCTTGTACCCCTTGGAAAGTTCCATAATTACTTCCAAGTCCATCAAGGGAGAAATTCAGTGAGGGTTTGAAATCCGGCAAGCTAGGGAATCCCGACGAGTAAACTGGATCGGTGCTGGTAACCACCGGCAACGGCGGCATGAACCCTCGTGGGCCGGTGAGGCCGGTCAAGAGCTCCAGAGAAGACAGGTGGTGGTGCGAATTAGGCGGCGAAGAAGAAGAAGAAGAAGGGTTGTGCTTAGTGGGGGTATTTTCGTAATTCGGGACCTGGATCATCTCAGTGATGGCCTTGAAGTCATGGTGGGGGTGGTGGATGGAGAAGCCCAGGTTGAGATCCTGGGTTTGGAGGATCTTGGGATTAGGGTTTGGGTGAGGGGGGATTAAATCAGGGAGTTTCTTGGAAGAATTGTTGGAAGAGGTCGAAGAAGAAGATGAAGAAGAGGATCGCTTGTTCTTTCTAGAACCACCACCAACAGGGATGTTTCTGAGGGACCCACCTTCAGTCCAGTATCTTCTGCATGTCTTGCAGAAATACCTTGGCTGAGAGAGGCTGTAATTGTTGTAATAACAGAACTTGGTGTTGGTGGAATTGCATCTTGGACAGTTGAGGGCTTGCTCTTTCTGGGGCCTCACTTTTCTTTCAACTGAGGATGCCTTTGGGCATGTCACTATTTCTTCCATTTGTTTCACCACTATAATATCCTATATATCAGATTAAGATTTTAGAAAAGGTTTTGTTTTGTTTTTTTTTTTTTTAATTAATGATCAGAGATAAAAGAAACAAGGAAATGAGACTGCTTTACACTTTTGCAAAGATGATAAAACAAGGGAAAAGGAACAAATAGAGTCTTTATCAAGTAGCCTTTAGCGTTGAAGTGAAAGTGAAGTGCTAAATTCAAATTAAATAAAGGTGATCTGAGTGGGCATGAAATGAAATATGATCATGGTATGTATGTATGTATCATCTTTTCAGAAAAGCTTTGATTCAACAAAGATGAAGACATTAGACCTCATGAATGAATGGTGGAAGAAAGGAAAAGGTGATGGATCTGTGTACCTGAGGAGGCCATTGAGCAGCTGTATCCATGGGAGTGAAGATGAGAGAGAGAGAGAGAGAGAGAGAGAGAGAGAGAGAGAATTTTTAAACAAGTAAAAATGGAGGTGCTTTCTTGCAAGTGGGTTTAAAAGCAGGAAAAGGAATGTTTGAAATGGTTTATGAACGTTCTATGTGCTTTACGCGTGTAAGTGGCTGTGGCACCACCTTCTCTCTCTACTACTCTCCTCAAGTACTTTCTTTCTCCTCCCTTTATCCTAAATATTATTATTATTATTGTACATTCAATTAATGAGTATTATTTTTCTATCATACAATTAATTTTTTAATATTAGTCAATCGAGTTAATTTAATAAAAGGAAAAAAAAAAGGGAGAAAACTTGAAGTTAAATACCACTTTTTTTTTAGTTTAGAAACTAGTCAAGGCGTTGATAGAGAAGGTAATGCTTTCACTATTTGGTTTTCTTTATAAAGTTAAACTCATTTCCCTTCTTTTCTTTTTTTCTTAATTTGTATATTCTCCTAAAATTCAAAAGGATTGAAACTATATATATTGATTTAGATATTGTCTAGTTTCTTGTATTTTGTTTTTCGAGTTATGGATGTAGAGCATTTGCGCCACAATAGTGTTTGATAAAAATGTTATTGTTAAACAACAAAAAGTGGAAAGACATTATTATGATCTTCAATCGGCATTGATTTTCGGCCTTATAGAAAGAATGACTCAGATCATTGCTACTGATGCACTAATGTTATTTTATAAGGATGATGGTTGTCTTATACCTCATGTATTGATTGAAAAGAAACACATATAATGCTGATATTACAAGCCTTTGTGCAAGAGAAAGAATAACTAAACACATGATATATCTCAATAGCAAAGAGGATTTGTTAGTTATGTTGAATATTAGAAGTGTAGATTCGAAGTTTAGGAAAAGGAAATTTGATCTCTTCTTGAATAGTATTTTGTTGGTGATATTAGTTGATACTAGTGTAGATGTGGACACGATTCGTCCTCAAACTTCACCCGCTTCTAAATGTAGGGTAATCGAACCGTATAATATACGGTTTCAATTCTAGAATTAGTGGTTCCACTATTCTAGAATCAGTGGCTGCACCAACGATCAGAATTTGTTTGAATTTCAGCCATTGATCTTTAACGATCGGATGATTTGAATCGTTGATTAAAAGATTCGAGAACCGTTGATTTATCTGAACTGGACTTTGTGAACTCTAACCATAACCAAATCGTATGAAAATGTTTTGGTTAGTTCTGAAACCGAAACCATACCCGTGTCTATATCAGTGGGTCACTTAAACGCATCTCCCATGATTTACATGATGCCAGATAACAATTTCAAAGGATTGAGATTGTTACCTCAAAACTAATTAGACGGAAGCTTAAAACTAAATGATTAAATTAACAAAACAAAAATTAGGAGTTGCCATTGCTAAGAATCAGCAGATCATTTTTCGATTTGTGTGAACTTGCTTAAGTAATGAGCTATACAAGGAGTGTGCACATAAAGGGTTAACTGTCGAAAAAATCAAAATTGATTGTGTTGATGCTGCAATATAAAATTGTCATACATAAACTATTATCATAAATGTTGTAGTTGAGATTTTCAAAATGATAGAACACATCCTTCAGTGCCAAAAATTATATATTGATTAAATTACAAAAAATATGAAAATTCATTTTGTATTTACTAATATTCATGGGGCAGCTCGAACAAACATTCAAAAATATGGAGCGGCTTTGGCCCTACTTTAGCAATCTGATGGTCTCATGGGCTTTGCCGAATTGGCCCAATTATTTCGGAGGCCCAATGGCCTGACAATATAGTACTTCTTTTACTACATTAATTACTTTAACCATCAAATAATAAATATGGAGTTGTAAATTATCAATTATCTCAAAGCCTATAACCCATTTTTCCTGGTGACCTGACTCAGCCAAGGCAAATTGAAAAATCCTAATTCAATTCCTGTCGTTTTGCCAGAGCGTGAATTCTTAGTAGTCATTTATTCATTTGAGTTTTTTTTTTAATTAGACATTTATCATATAATTATTTAGATATTGGTATAGCGTTTAAATGCTTTAATTTTTTGTATATTGTATTTCAGTTAATATTCTAATTGAAAAAACATAATTACAGATTTGGGCTATGTAATTTGGTACGTGCCTAATTACTTATGTAGGCCCAATCAGGAAGTCAGCTAGCCTAGCCCTCCAGCCCATATCACTTGGCCCGATAGAACTATTGGGCCAGAACGAGTTGGGATGTCCAAATAGTCCAGTGCCAGCAAAAAAAAAAAAATGGATTTTCCATGACGCATTTAGGATCAAACGGATTCGCGGTAGTGTTAAGAAATCACTTTTTTTTTTTCTCTAAAATGGACTTTTGAGTTGTAAGAATATTTTTACTTTATTTTCTCAGGCAATTGTTTATTTGTTCGTATACAAATGAATGAGATAGCTTACGCAATTGTTATGGCCTCTCGTTTCTATACTGAGCATTTAGATTATATGGATACGCGTCTTATAATTTTTTTTTCGATCATAAATGTATAAATGGTGAGTATACGGAGGAACATTTATGCCTCAAAGTTCCATCTAAAAAACAAGATATAGAAGGTGTAGCCCATGTAACACGTGTCAGATTTTAAAGCTGTTGAAAACAAAAACAAAAAATTTTTTTTTTTTTTTTTTTTTTGTAAAATTAATAGCATTCTGGATGTGGTCTCGCAGCCCATAGATGATCCAAATCAATTATTTGTTTTATTTGCCTGCGACGCCAGTACAATTGCATTTGAGGCTTCTAATTGCAATGTGACAATTAAATGCAAATGATATATAACGTAGAAAAATTATGCACAAATGTATTTAAATATAATAATCGAATATGAGTGAGATTTGATGTGGGTTTTACAAACAGTACCCTTCTTCACTTTTGTTCTGTTTTACTTTAGCTTAATTATTATGATTAAGTTTCTATTTATGTTCAATTTGATAATTTAACAAATTGAAAATGGTTGTATGAATACTTTCTTAAACCTACGATATAAATCTTAATGGATCATTCTTATTAGGTGGGTCGTCTTAAAATAGTTATAAACACATGATTGATGTGTGTTAGCTCAATACATTACAAGTTTCCAACATCTAACTAATCCAATTCATTCATTTAGAACGTTCGTAGCGCACATAAATATATTAACTTTATAGTTTTAATTCTTGTTGGAAATTTGGGTCGATATGCCATCAATAACAAGACCCATTAGCTATTTGTAGTCGACATTAGATATAAAAAAAAAGAAACAAAAAAAATATATATATATAGACTCTGCAATTATTGTTGAAAAAAATGCCCCAAATTATTTCTATTTTTCTCAACACTATGTAGAACCTAATTTTAGGTGCATGTGCTAACCATCTTCCCATGTACCAAATGTGCAGATTGTATGATTTTTATTTAATTTTTAAATATTTTGCAGTGCTCTAAATAGATATAGCCATATAAAGAAAGCTATTATTGCATCATTTTCAAAAGAACTAGTATAGGGTTAATGGACCACGGAAATCAAACGCCTAAATCTCCTTCAATGAATTAGGTCCCACCCTAAACAATTGCCAAACACCATTCAATCCTTCGCCAAATCAAAATAAAGGATTTTTTTTTTATTGAAATTAGGGTTTTTATTATCTATCAATAGATCGAATGTGCCGATCCACATGTTTTTATCACATAAATTAAAATTCTCTAATAATTCATCAAATATTTCAAAATAATCATCTTACGATAATGTGTAAAATGAAATCAATTAACATGTGGTGTATATATGTCATAGATAATGAAATACGAGATGAAACAGAAGATCTAAACTGTATTTTATAACTATAAAAAGGTGAAATTGTCCATTTATTTAGCCTTAAGTGGAAAATCAGTACTCCATATATAGTTACATAGGATTAATTTCTTGGAGTAGGGTGTATCTTTAATTGTATGTGCGTGGGATTTATTGTTATAAAGTTATTGAATGTGATATTTATGTTATAAAGCTACCCCATCTTCTCTTTTTTCTTTCTTCCATTATTATCTTCCTACTATAAAGGAGAGAATTGAAGTTGTTTATAATTTGGGTTTTTATTTTACATCACCATTTTGTTAATCTCTCCTTTATGGGAAGTTGATAGGGCTAAATGTCTATCTTCCATTTATAATTTCCATATATGTATTCAGTAAATTAAGTTTGGAATCATTTAATAATTAATAAGTGTTGTTACAAAATATTCACACAAAAAGAAAAAAGAACAATTGTTTTTTGAAAAAATGAAACTAAATAAACAATTGATAGGTGAAAATAGGATTTGTTGTTGTTGTTCAACTCTAGAGCTATTCCGACCAGACAAGCCTTTAATTATACTTCAACAAATTAAATCAGTCAGTACTAATCCAATTTGGAAGATTATATAATCATATGCAGTAATTACATATGTTTGCCTTCATACATACATATATATGTATATATGTATATACACACACATATCTTCACAAAAATAACAAAACATTGCTAGAGTACGTATACAATAAAATCATATTTTGCACAGATAAATTGTTTATTTATTGCGTGCCTCTTCCCATCTGTGGCTCCCTAATTAAGAATTCTAGATTTCAAACATTTATTCGCAATTGGTATATAAATACTATATTTATTTATTTATTTATAAGCCAAAACCCTACTGAATTGAATCCGTGAAAACCCTAAAGAGGCACCCCACTCAACATATAAAGTCAAACTTGCGCAACTTACCACGCCTAATTAGCTGGAGATTACCACTACTTTGACTTGTCACTTTCTATGACAAAAAACTAAATAATTATTTAATTTTAATAAACAATTTGTCTTCATATTTTGTGTAGGAGTGTTAATTAAGTAGATCGGGACAGGTTTAGACCTCTTCATAAAGGATCGGGGCATGTTCGCTCTTTTTTTGTTTAAATAATTGTTTTAATTTACAACTTATTTATTTTAAAAAATTTCATTCGTATTTTATAAAATATCGGCAACGCTATAAGAAAAAGGGGAAATAGGTCTAAATTTTAGCGACAAGAATAATATTGCTTTTAAATGAAGTATTTCATTCCGAAAATCGAATTTTTCTAGGCTAAATTGGGCTTATGTTTAACATTAATGAATATAAGAAATTCTACTGAAAATTTGTACATGATAATATCTTTGTTTTGCAGTAAAAATCAATTAACACGACATTTACGTAAAAGATTTCGCCATTAAAATTATTTTGACAACAATCTTATGTTGTTAGTGGCCAAATTTTGCAATTTTGTTCTAGTGAAATTATTCGGTGGGTGATAGTCTTTTCGTAAAAGTAATATGTATTAATAATAGATATAATGAATGGTGGCTTAATTTGGGAGATCATGGTGGGGTTGCTTATTCAATCGTGTTCGGACTCCATTGACTTAGTTAGGGTGGTGGCAATTCTCCATTTGGCCGGTTGGGATAATTCTGTACATTACCAATATACATAATGAATAACAATGTCACTGCATATAATAATGAATTTAATTTATTTTTCTTTCCATAATTATTATGATGTCTTCTAATTTAAATTCCATAATATCAAGATACACTCATCTAAGAGGAAAAAGGGTATGGGCTTCATTTCTGAGGCCATCGTCTCCAGAAATAAAGCTGCTTGCAAAAGTAGATGCCATCTTGCACAAGTTGCTTTTGAAAAATAATTTAGATATTGTAATTTTTGTCTCACTACTTTTAGGAAGAAGAAGATCTTTATTTTTCATCTGTCCATAATCTTTATGTTTTATCACCGTGTTATATTTGTAATTGTAAGGCTGCATGAAAGATTAGTTACATACAACGTTATATTTAGGATGATTCTTGTTAATGTTGATAACATGCATCCTGATTACTGATTATGTATTGGAAGTTGAGGTCGATGTTTTAATTGAATTTGTTTTCTATATTTTGTGAACATCATTATTATAAATAAAAATTCATATTATAATTAAAATATAGCTTAATTTATGTGGGTGGAGCCTTAAATTCCTATATTAATTCTTTTATATGAACAACGCCTTCAAGATACATGGACACGTCTCATAAAATTTTATTCAGAAATTGTTCATAAATAAGATTTGCTTGCTATAAATAAAATCCCCCAAACGGCAGACATGTGGATAGTCATACATTTTGTTGGGTGAGCAAATCATTTCTGAAAAAATCAATTAAAAAAATGAGCTACGTGGCTGCACCAAGGACGGCATTGTTTGTAAGTAAAGTTTTGAAAGAGCTGCTATATTGGGCATGATGATGTTTGTGACGATCTTATCTTGATTCTTAGGATTTTTTATTTAATAATTATTATTGTTTTTAAAATAGGTTGGAGGACGGATGAGGCTAATGAAGTATTTGGCGGTGTTATTAATTAGAGATGATTGGATTGGTATCCTTTTGAGAGCTACAAATTAATGCAGAATATGAGTTTGTGGCAAGTTTAAGTTGAAACGTAATTAAATGCTGAGAATTCATGGAGTATTAGTTTTTTTTTTTTTTTTTCACATTTTAACAATGAACATGAATTAAAATGAGCATTTATTGATTAGTGTAGTGGTAATTCAATTTAATCATTAATGAAAATTTGGAAATATAAAATAATTATGGGAATTTGTCAAAAATGAACAAATGAAGACCACACATTCAATGCAACTTTTTTTTTCCTAAAAAATAAATAAGGGCATATATGAAATTACAAATTAAAAACCACATTAATATAGTAACAGATCTATCTTTGTGAGACGGACGAAAATAGTATACATGCTCATATTTGTGAGGCTTATATTTGTGGGACAGGAGGGACTAATGAATGTAATAATTGCCAAACCCACCAAATAGCTCCTATAACATGCAATATAGGTCGGCATGAAAGATATTCATATATACATCATTCACGCTTTATACATAGCCCATCAAATTCCAACTAATTATACAATAAATTCCTCATTCAATATTCCTTCTTTATAATGAATGAGCTTGATGTTATAAAACTCCATCCTTTTAATTTCATATTGGGGTAAATGTTATAATTTTTTATGGTACAATTTTATTTTATTTTTAATTAGAAACTTTCGGCTTTGTGAATTCCTGCAAGAATACAACATGAAAAAAGTGTGATTAATTGATCAAGATCTTCATTTTGTTGGCTTGATTAAATTAATCGGACAAAATTATTTTGCTTGTTTTTTTATCAAATTGCTTGATTACAAACTTGGTAAATTTTTACCATAAAATTGGAATTGGCCAACAAAATGTTGATTCGATAGGCGTATAGGTATAATTTAGTACAGTATACCGTATCAAAATTCTCATATTGTATACAATACTGAAATTTTATAATATAAAAAAATGCAAATCATTACTGTATCGAAAATTTTGGTATATCAAATTTTGGTATGATACATAGTTTATATTGTGTCATATATATCAAAAAAAAAAAAAATTCAGCTATACCGAAAATATCGTTGTATCGTAATGGAATATATTGATTTTTGTAATGTATTAATGTGGAATATAAATAAACTATTATTTCCTTATAAAGTGAAAAAATTTAAATTATCATATTGACATATCAAAAATATTGATATTTTCAGTATTTTTCAATAAGATAAGTGTTTCATATACGAATATTTTTTGGTATTTTTCTCGGCTATATATCCACATTTCATCCATTTTCCCAGTAGGATTGGACAGTCTAATTTGCAACTTTTAGATGGTATGAGCATTAAGGGTGATTTTATGTCCTAAAAAGATTTTTTTGTTGGTTAACACAACACAGTTTTTTCCCCTCAATTAGCGGAAAACAATTTCCACTTTTAAATCATTTGTCTTGTTTTTCAAAAGGGAATAAATCCTTAAGTACGTGACCAACTGTCACTAGGAGAATTAGACTAATTGGTACATAGTGTTTGAATCATTTCCTAACTCAATTATTTTAATTTGTTAAAACGGTTGAAAATTAAAAAAATGAATATTGATAGTTAAAAACGTTGAATCCTTATAGGGTTCTAAATAAATCAAACCAAAACGAACAAATCATTGTCCAAATCTGCTTCATTCGTGCTTTATTTGTTATCGTTGATTAAAATTAGTTTTTCAATTTATTGTTGGAGCATCGATTGGATCGAGTTGAAAGAAATCAAATCATAAGGATATGCACTTAAATAATTTAATCTTTTTATATTAATTTATGAGTAAATCTCTTATGAGACCGTCTCACGTATTTTTATTGTATTGTGTGAGACGGATTGACCCACAATCCAATCACCTACAACCCAAATCTTACAATTCACATGTTGTTTATAGGAAATGAGGCTCCGTCTCACGGTAACTATTTGTAAGACTGTCTCATTAGATTTTTATTGTATTGTGTGAGACGGATTGACCCACAATCCAATCACCTACGACCCAAACCCTACAATTCACATGTTGTTTGTAGGAAATGGATTCCGTCTCACGGTAACTATCCGTGAGACTGTCTCATTTGAGTTTTTGCGTTAATTTATTCTTATAAAACTCAAAATCAAACCAAGTTCTATACTTTAACAAATATAAAAATATATTCAAGTTTGTTTGAAAAAAAAAAAAAGGAAAATTATGAAATCAAGCACATTTAAGTATCAAATACTTTGATTTGATTTTGAACCATATAATCTTACTAATTTTTAATTAAATTCATCTAAAAATAAATCAATTTAAAGATGTACTCTTGGACAATTCCGTCAAGTTAATTCATATTTACTATTTTCAAATCAAGCTTTATTTATTTTTATTTTTTTGGCTCTCTTTACTAGTGGATTAGTTTGAATCAAACTCAATGTTTGACAAGTGACACAACAAGCTTACCAACGTTTGACTAGAACCATTTCAAAAAATGTATAATTAGATGCTAATGATCACCCACTAATTATAACATGGATGATATTCACAGAAACTAATTGGTGAGAAACAAAAAAGTCGATATCATCGGAGGTTTAAAGTGCAATTAAGATGAATAGATGGATAGGGACTTGATGAGATCAACTCTAAACCACAAAAATTAAAGAGAGAATCTATTTCCAATGGCTCCCAATTTCGGAACAAAAGGGATATAAAGGGAAATAATTTATTATTATTATTATTAAGTGGGCGTCGTTTTGACGCATGACGCGTTCGCAAATGGCAACAACAAGAGTCTATAGTCAAAGCTCTAAAGTCATGATTTTCTCTCTCTTCTCTCTCTCTCCAACTTCTTACTAAATACCCTTTCTAGATTTGAATGATCTCACACGCTTGTGAGTTGGAAATTTGGTGACACGACGACATTAATTGTGATAATCTAATGTGTATTTAGTAGACATAAATACGCTCCTTTATTGATTTTTAAGTCAACATTGAAAGGAATATGAATAACTATTGAAAAAAAAGGGTTAGGAAGTTATTCATGGATGAATAATTGAATTTTTTGGTTGAATTGAACAGATCTCTAATTATAGCATAATGTTATAAATTGAGTTGTAATGGAACGAGTTAAACCAAATTTTTTATTATTTGAAAATTATGTTAATTTAATATTAAATTGAATTAACTTCGTCAAATTTACGCATGACTCATGAACTTAACTTAAATGGGCTAGTGATTATAAATTATAAATTAACTATTAATTAATTAGAGTGTATAGTTTAAAAAAGTATAATACATTTGTTTGACTGGATATTATATACACTATCATAATAAATTTATAGATGATACGATCGAATTGAAGTAAACCGAATTCTCTCCTCTAAACTGGACTAAGGTTAAAGTCAACATGTGTGAACATCTTTAAGAAAGCGAACTGTTCTGCGGTGTTATCGGCGAACTAATGCAGTGCGAACTAATCAGTGATGAAAAAGGGACAAACAAGTTTGAAAATCAACTGACCGCTATTTTCGCGGATCAGTTGCCCACTTCCCAGATTTTTCGGGTATTTCCAACTGCCACGTATCACAGGGAAGTATATAAACTTACAATATTCATTCCTTTATTTTTTAGGCACACTTATATCAAAAAAAACACACACATATACACACTGCTTGACAGATTTGCTTAGCAACCCTATTGACTTTTAGCGTCGGAGTCTCATTGCCGGGAACCCCTCCTGGTGTTTGTTTTGCAGGTTTTCGAGTAAAAGGTTTCGGATTTTTGTGCTTGGATCAGAGTAATATCAATTGTTGGATCGGAGCAATATCAATAGAGATTATAAATTAAATGTTAAACTATTAGATAGAGCAATTCTACGCACTGTTGGAGATATAATTTTATCATTATTATATTAGCTTGATGAGGTGATATACATTATTATATTACTTTTTGCTTAAAGAAATTATATTACGTACTTTTCTTTTCATACCCATTGATATGTCTATTTAATTCAATGCACTTTATATAACTGATATTGTATTAGATGTATTATCGATCTCTTAATCAATTTATGGATAATAAATATATGATCTAGCTAACTGCTAGGAATAATACCATTCCATAAAGGCATATATACATATATAATACGATTTTTTAGGACAATTTCAATGAAAATGTTGGAAATTGGTTTGAAAAAAGGCAAAAACTTCTGTGCAACTGGTGTAGTACATTTATGTACAAATATTCATACCTTTTAAAATAACATGCATAAAGGTATTACATTTATAATATAAATGTACTACATTTATAATATAAATGTACTACATTTATAACATAAAGATCTGTGCACTTCTGTGCAACTGGTGCACGGAAGTGTTACTCTTGAAAAAATGGGTGTTGATCAATTGTTGACCAAATTTTTTTACACGGTGTTTCACTTGTTTAAGACGGGAAAGAGTTGTAAAATTGAAATCTATGTTTCGAGTAGAGATCCTTAAATTAGTAAGTTATGGTCGTCTAAAAGGTTTCCAAGTCATTCAGGGTATGTTTGGAAAGGATTTCAATAGTCAGGATTTAGGATTTCAAAATTCCCGAAGTATGTTTGTTTTGAGACTTCAATTTGGATTACAAAATCTCAATACAATCATACCCTATTATTACAATTTATATCTACAAAATAAAATATTACATTATTTCACATTTTCTAGCATTGATTTGACATCTACATTATAATCCTACCCTACAAAATCCTCAAACAAACATATATTTTTACTACTTACCTTTACTACAAAATCCAGGATTTCAAAGTTAAGATTTTCTCAATCCCACATAATTCCTAAACAAACATACTCTGCTTCTTCACCAACTTTATCTAAAGTAATGAACTTGGACTTGATTGTGAATTGAGATATACACGCTTGTCTTTATGAGTCATTTTTAAATACACCATATATTTTCCAACAAAAATACCAACTACATACATTATGTAACATCATGTTGTTTTTGTTAATCATCTCCAATAGACCACACCATTTTAATGCATGTTTTACATTGTAAAACCAGCAATTCATTTTTAATTGTTTATACTACCTTTTTCACTAAAATTTATTATTTCAAGTGATATTCATTTTTTGCATTGATTTGACTTCATAAACACGTCGATCCATAATGAATGCCTCTTAATAACATTCACAGAATCACATTATCTAATATGCTACATCACCATTTTTTTAAAGAAAAATGAAGAAAAAAATAAAAGTGGAAGTAATTATAAACATCATTTTTGTGCATCTTTTACTATATATATGTGCCTGTTGGCGCCAACTAGTAATGGTGTTAGTCTGATAAATGAATTTATTGGATCCCACAATTAAATCACCATTTTAGTTATTAAAAATGTCATGTCATCATTAATAACACACCAGTAAACACCGTTGAGGATTTGAGTAGGCACCAGTAAACATTTTTAATGATGACATGGCACTCATTTCCAAAACGCTATTTCATCTTTTTTTTTTTTTTTCTCATTTTCACTCAAAAATGAAAATCATTTTCTACCTTCAAATTCTCAACAAAAAGATTATATTTGTCTTATTTGTTGACAATTGTTGCAAACATTACATGACTTTCACATATATCATTAGTTAACCAAACATATTTTTATTTATATAAAAAAATCAATATAGTTTTATATGTTGATTTACATAAAATTTAATGAAGTTAGATTAAATTTCAATTGCAACACGTAGTTTTATTTATAACAATATTGGTAGAACTTTGAATTTTTTTCATTTACTACATCGACCTCATTTTTCAAGACCTAAGAGCATCTTAGTAGTGCGCTGAATTATTAAGATTTTAGATTTTTTTTAACTCCAGCGGTGCTTTAAAAGTTCATACTACACTATTTTAATCCCTAACCTTGCATTAGATTCAACGCAAGTCAAATATTGCATTAAACTTTTTTCTTTTGTTTTTATGGAATATTATAAAATATTCCTTTTTAATGTAAATAATAGTGCACATTGTCGGAGACGAGTGTCGGTTTTCACATGAAAATAATACAAAAATTACAGCATTTTTTTTGTGCACTGCTGGAGATACCCTAATTGTGAAATCACCATTATCATTAGATGCGTCTCAACGAGATTGTCTTAAATCTACCACTAATTCATCATTTACCACATCTACCCTTTTTAATCAAGTATGAGTCGTAGGACAAACCAAACTTTCACCCTTGATTCGTAACTATGCCAACAACAATCTCAAACTAGGTGGTGCATTTAGGATGGTCTCAACAAAACATGCCCAATGATGGTGGTAGTGTTACAATAAAAATGATGTTAGTGTTGTATTAATAATTTATGAACAACGTCGTTACAAATAAAAATTCATATTGTATTAAAAATTTTGTCTACAGTTCGTGAATTTTATTATGTAATAAAGTCTGGTCCCGGTCAATCATTCATTAGCTGTTGTTAAGATTTTTTCTCGAATAAATCGTGTTTTCATTTTTCCTGAAAATGAGTACTAAAAACAAAAATAAACATCCCCTACTTATAGAATTCACATCAAAACTTTATATATATATAATTTCTAAAAAATATAGTATCTAGTAAAATTTTCAAGTGCAACGTGAGTACCATAAATCTTCTAAAGTATTTCATATATAAAATATTGGTTTTATGGATTATATTTTATTCTAGCACATATAGAATGATTTTTGAGTCCTAACTATAGACCAATCAATGGAATGACTCAAAGTTCATATCTTAAATTTAAATATAAACAATATGTCATGGATATCGCCCACTTCATCTAGATATGATTTGGTGGTTGAATCTTTCTTTTTTAAAATAAAAGTAGAAACCAAACAGATGGTTGAATTTATTAATATTTGGGTGCGTAACATGATACAGATAAACAGATACTTAAAACACGTATATATAAAAATTTAATGCAGATCGAAAATGATATGTACGACTTGAACCAAAGAAGATTTTCCATTTTCGGAAGAAAAAAGAAGGATTTTCCAGAATTGTTTTAACGTTTTAAGGAAATTAATTAGTGGTAACCCCATTCCTAATCATCTCTACTTATAAACATTTTTTTGTTAAATTATTAAATTTTATTTTTTAAGTTAAGAGAAATAATTTTTGCCAATTATATCCTTCTAATATTTGATGTGTAATATGATGGTACGAGCTACATGAATGATAGTACGAGAGTCAGAGAGTGTAATATAGTGGTACAAGCTACATTATTTATGATACGGGGGTGTATTTTGGTGATACAGACTGGTACGGGGTGAAATATGGTGGTACGGGTTGATACGAGGTGAAATATGGTAATACGAGCTGATACAGACTAAATTTCATTAAGGATACAATGGTTCAAAAAAATATTCTCTTGATTAAAAAAAAATAGTTTCAAATTCTTGGTTAAAAAAGAATGTTTCTTTTTATGGTTGACTATTTATAATTTCATCCCATTTAATTATTAATATAAAAAAACATGTCATCTTATGTGAACATTATATCTTTAGAACACCATTACACCATTGAAACTTAAAATCATTTTACCATTGTCAAATTTCCAAATAATGTAAGGTATAATTTATGCCACATTTAATGAATTATATTTAATACAATATTTATCATACATTTTATATCCAAACACACACATACCCAATTACCCATATCATGTTTATGTTACATTATACAATAAATATCGCATCATATATAGTTAACTAAATGTAGCATTTTCAAAACTGCGCAACTTATATAGTACTAGTATTTAAATGCATAGCTGTTAAATGAAATAATTTTGGCATTAAACAAAATATTTATGGAAAGTAGTTGAACTATAATAACATATGCCAAAAATTAATTTCATTTATTTATTTATTTAAGCTAGGCAGCTGGAGTACATGTAACGTTTTCATGCTTCACACTATACTACATTGGAGATTGGACCACCATTTTCATGCCTCTCATTTGCACCTTCAATTGTCTTCTACATTGGACCACTATTCCTTCATCTTTAATTATTCTCTCTATATTATTATTTTTTTAAATTGCATGAAAGAATTTCTGAGATAAAGACACTCTTTTGAAATTGTTTCACAGACTTTAAATGATCCGTGAAACGAAACTCATCAAATTAAAAAATGTATGTCTATGACTCACTTTAACTTAATAATAAGTTGGAATGAATTAGATATGACTCAGTCTCACATAATATGATTCATAAGATGGTTTCACCCAAATTTTGATTAAATTTTTTTTTTTTTAAATAATTGGATCATGTAACATGAAAATATAAAAATTAAGATTCATATTCTTCGGCACTCGGCAGATAGAAAGTGAGGATAGAGATTAAACATAACATCTTCTCATGAGGTTAGACAGAAAAATATCATGCTAGCTTTTCCTTTTCTCAAAATAATTTTCTATCTCATGAGAGAACATATATTTATTTTATTATATTTTTGTTTAACGAAATTCTACTCTCTTAATGCTCATACAGAAAATATATTTGATATTTATATCTTTGTTTATTTATATTTAATATTCCTGATACTCGCTAGTATTTTATAATAAAATAATAGTATCTAATTACAACCAATTAAAATTGGTAAAAATATCTTAAAAATATTTCACACTAACTCACACCAGACTTATGAGCAGGTTTCCCTCCAACCATACATGATATCTCTCAATTGGTATTGATAAAAAAAAATCCAGATATATTATATTATATTACACGCAATTAATTCATTTCTCCATTTTATATTCTATTTTATTATTAGTTCATGTAATCTTATTTATTAATTTAGCCCGTAAATTCTAATATTTTATTTTGCTAACGTTTCCTACTTCTATTACTATTCAAATTTAACATCTTGAATAAAAATGTAAAATTTTTAAATAAAATAAAAAATGTATAAATTTAATAATGAAATTAGCGTCGACAATTTCCAAACCAAAACAATTCAAAGTCATCGATATACCCGTTAGTTGAACTGGTGCATCAGGGGCAAAACCGTCAAATCAGGTTTATTATTTATAATTCTGTTAGTTGCTCGAAAAATTTGATGTAGGTGGGAAAAAAGGGGAAAAAATAAAAATAAAAAGTGAAAGACTGTCACAGAGAGACACCATAACCATCTTTTCCACCTTATGACGTTTCCGTTCCCCTTGAAATCCTTTTTCAGAGGCTTCGAATCTCTTTCTTCTAGCCCCATATTTATTTCTTCACCTTTTTCTGTTTTCATTTCACAATCGGATAGTTTGTGGATTGAATCATAGTTAACAGTGATTTATCTGCTGTTGATGTTTGTGTTGAGCGGTTGATGCTGCGAGAGCTTCTGCGATTGAATTTCTGGGGTTCTAATTTATGCTTTTTGACAGCCCAGGTTTGGAAATTATCCCCTTTTTTCCTGTACTGAAGAAATTCAGTAGAATTTTGATTTCCTTAATTTGTTTTTGTTTTTTTTTTTTTCCCCTTTTGGGGAATTTCAAACCGAAATTCAATTTTGTTTCTGGAGTTTATATCTCTGTTTGCTGATTATGTTAGTGTGTTTGTGGTGTGATCGCTTCTCTTGTTTTCTCAGATGATCTGTGTATGATTATTGAATTGTTAGTTTTATTATTCCATCTTTCGTTGGCTTTGGATTTTGTGTGACTTTTTGGGGTTTTCTGGTTTGGTTGAGGGTTCTATTTCGTATAACTTTGAATTAAAACCTTGTAGTTTTTGTATTGGATAGGGATATTCTAGGTTATGTCTGATTAAAATCCTTTTTTATTTTATTTTATTTTATTTTGGGGATAGGTTTGTATGGGCTGAATTCAGATTTGATGGATAATTATAGTGGAGCAGAAGATCGATTCATTGACAATCCTGATGATTCTTCTTCCTCATCTGAGAAGAGTTTTGATTGCTCCGATGGTTGTTTGAATTCTGTGCATGACAATGGTGCTCTGGGATATAAGTTTTGGACTAAAGAGCCAGATAGTGTCAATGAAAGGCGGCTTAGGTTTTTGAGATGGATGGGTTTGAGTTCGGATTGGCGTGGAACTAGTGAAGCTGAAGAGGATGATTTGTATCAAGAAGATATGAGAAGGGATATTGATAGATTGAAGGATGATGGGGAAACAGTGCTTGCAAACTTGGATTCCAATCCACAGTTTTTCTCATCTCGTTCTTTGCTATCTCTTAGGTCATATGATGCCACATATTTACTTGAAGATGGTAACATGGAGGAGAACCCGACTTTGAAAATTAAGAATCAAGACGATGGTACAGAATCACTCATGGATGAACTAGCTGATGATGGCTCTGTTACAACATTTCTTGACATGGATTCAGATAAGATGATATCGCTTGATGAGTTTCAGAAAACGCTTGGCTCATCATCTTTGGTGCAGCAGTTGTTGAGAAAAGAGTGGAAGGGGTTGAGCATAGTTGATCCAAAGAAGAAAAGCAATTGGCTTCAAAGATTTAATTCGATTGCCCACATTTTGGATAGGGCTAAGGAGTTTCTTGGTAAAACAGAGATCGATCTAAAGACTGGATCTACTACTCGTAGAGTTCGTGTAAATGTATGTAAGAAAAAATCAAAAGAATTATCATCAGTCTACACAGGGCAAGAAATTCCTGCACATGAGGGTTCTATTTTGACTATGAAGTTCAGTCCTGATGGTATGCACCTGGCTAGTGCTGGGGTAGACGGTGTTGTGCGTGTCTGGAAGGTTCTTGAAGGTGACTTTGGAAACAAATTTAATACTCAAGATACTGATCCTTCCTGTTTATACTTCTCCCTGAATCAATTTTCCAAGTTAGCTCCTCTTGATGTTGCCAAAGAGAGGAACAATCATGTGAAAAGCTTGAAGAAATCATCAGACTCTGCTTGTGTCATACTTCCACCAAAGGTCTTTCAGTTATCAGAGAAACCTCTTCACGAGTTTCATGGACACGAAGGGGAGGTATTGGCCCTCTCATGGTCTAGGGATGGGGTTAGTATTCTCATTCTTCCTATGGATGTCCTAAATTTTCTCCAAATACTATCCCAGGATTGGTCTTCCTCTTAATGGAAATTTGCTGCAATTGGAAGTGTGATTTGGTTGTTTATATTTGCAGCATTTACTTTCATCTTCGGTTGATAAAACAGCTCGGTTGTGGAGAGTGGGACATGAAGACTGCCTTGGAGTTTATTCTCATAATAATTATGGTAAGTTCCTGACAATATTACATCAATTATGAATATAGATGCTCTTCATTTGTAACTTGTGTAAATTTACTATTATGATTAATGACTAATTCTTATCTTATATCTGATGCAGTAACCTGTGTTGAGTTCAATCCCCTGGATGATAATAATTTTATTACTGGTTCAATAGATGGGAAATTGCGAATTTGGGAAGTTCATGGTAGGCGAGTTGTTGATTGGACTGATATTAGAGAGATTGTGACCGCTGTGGTTTATCGACCTGATGGCAAGGTCTGCACAATTTTTATTTTTATGGTTTGATGTGATAATATTTCTGGAGTTTCTTCAATGTATTCTTTCTATTGATTCAGGGAGGTGTCGTTGGCTGCATGGATGGCACTTGTCACTTTTATGATATCATAGGTATTCCCATGTTTACCCATAACAACATCATATTGTTTTCTTGTCATACTCCTGTAGTGGTTCACAAGCCTTAATTCCAAAGAAAAAAAAATCGCATACTTTCACGATTGCAATTTAACTAGACTTTTCTAATGTAGCATAAAAATCACGAATTTTACATAGATTTGCAATTCGAATTGTCATCCATTTTGTGGCAGAAGATTGATTGTAAATGTTTTCGATTATTTTACACATTGATGCCATCTTTTTCCTAAATTTTGTGACGTGGCATCCAAAGTGTAAAAAGGAGCCATAGATGACAGTCTTTTGCCAAAAAATGGATAATGATACAAATTGCTAAACTTTGTGAAGTCTGTGATTTGAATAGTTGTGTTAAAATTGCAATTGCCAAAGTTTGTGTTTTTTTTTTGGTAAGTAAGACAGACTGGTTTTACTGTTTATCCAACGGAAATGGTATAAAGCTTTTATAATGTGCATTATAATATGAATATAATGCAGTTTTCAATTCTGCCTTTTTAATTGAAGTTGTTATAATAAAAATATGGAAGTTATCTAATTATCTTATGGTTTTCATATATCTGGTTATTTTCAATTTTTATTGCATGTGTATTAATTACCACAACATAATGTTGCACACTAGATTTCGGATGAACTACTTGAGCAGCATGTTCATACCGCTTACACATGTTTATTCCTGCAACGGCTTTAAGTGTTGTTAAACTAAATGTTCATATACATATTTGCTTCCAGAGAGAATTTTGTTACCAGTAAACTGTCTTTTTGCCATTTGGAAGATTACAATAGAAGATGTGCATGTGGATATTCATGACCAGTGTGTTACTTGCAAGTGCTGTTAAATTGATGTATTCATATACTGATATTTGGTTTTGTTTGCCTAGTATTCTGTATTGCCCTTCACTTTAATTTGGCATGGTTGGGTAATTGATATGGAAACCTTTTTCATTAGATAATCGTTTGCAATTGGGTGAATCAATATGCTTGAAGGGGAAGAAAAAGTTGCCTGACAAAAAGATAATTGGATTTCAGGTAAACTTTGCTCTTACATTTCCTTTATTTATATTTTTATTTCAATTAAAGCCACCATTCTAGTGTTCAAATCTGATGCATGATTGTTCATTGTTCAGTATTGTCCAAGCGATGCGAGCAAAGTAATGGTCACTTCTGGTGATTCGCAAGTCCAAATACTTTGTGGGACCAATATCGTCTGTAAATTTAAAGGTAGTCATAGCTTTTTCTTCTTAGCTTGTTAACGTAATTTCATGACGTTCTTTGCCTGTCCCCTCTCTCTCTCCCCTCAAGTTATAGTTTCATTGTTATGTTGTCTGGTTCAGGTAATCGAAGCTCAGTAAGCCAAATGCCAGCTACATTCACATCAGATGGAGAACACATTGTTTCAGCCACCGAGGACTCCACTGTTCGTCTCTGGAACTACACTAGCCACGACCAGAGAAAGTCAAACCGAAGGAAGAATGTATGGTCTTGTGAGAGCTTCTTATCGCGCAATGCTTCCATTGCTATTCCTTGGTGTGGCTTGAAGAATAAGCTCGGAGCTATACCAGGAAGTATATTAGGAAACGGACATTTCGATGAAAAATTGCTTCAAAAGTTCCATGCATCTTTCCCCGATTGTTTCACAACGAGCCTCGGGTATTTCTTGGACGCTCTATACAGAGGATCGGCCACATGGCCAGAGGAAAAACTGCCGAAGCCAAATCCGGGCCCGGTTAAGCCACCCTCAGTATGCAAATCAGAGTTTAAGTTTCTAAAGAATGCTTGGTTGAATGCATTCAATTCTCCTCATTTGTGGGGGCTTGTGGTTGTAACTGCAGGATGGGATGGGTGCATTAGAACATTTCTCAATTATGGTTTGCCTATAAGATTTTGAAACCAGAATATATGTATGTATATCCAAAGAGGGTTTATATAAATACTAGATTTTTGTAGGGTCACAGCAGTATATATAACATTGTTGTTATTTGTAATGGTGAAATGCAATATGCTTAGTTGTGAAAGCCAACTACATTATACAAATTCTTTGATTTGTCTCACTAAAGCTGGTTACTGTGATTATGTATTATTTTTATGAGCTATGATCATCATCGTTTTTCTCGAAAAAATCCTTGTCCTGTGCCTGCAAAATCAGAGCCATGTTTCTTTGTTAAATTTATATCGAGAACATTAAATTAATAAATTTATATATAGTAGCAAAATTATGGCTAATACACGCACACTATATCGAGAAATTTAATAAATAAATCAATAAATTAGAACATGCACATAGATGGAATAAAAAAATAAAAAAAAACCTAAACACTATAGGTATAGGTGTAGTTTCATTTATAATCATTTGTGGAATAAAAAGATCTTTTTAAAGATTATTCTTTTATGTTCTCATCGTTCGGACCCGGCCAACAAATTCTTGGTGGGAATCAACTTTATAACTTACAATTTATTCATTTTAAGTCAAATTTTGACATTTTTACCTTCTCATATCATACCATTAAAATTTAGATTTGTATCATTTTATCCCGTCTCAATAGAATTGAGTTGTTCCATTTTTTAATAGTGCAGGTCATTCAAACTTTGGTTATATCACTCTATTTCATTCCATGAATGTAATTTATCAAAATGACTTTAGAAAAAACAAAAATAATGATGAGAAAAAAGAAATATACTCATAGAAGTTGGTTACTTGGTTCATAATGAAGGATTACCACAACATTCATTAATTGATTGAATAGATGTTTATAAGAAAGTTAAGTTAAAAAAACATAACTCGTATAATATGCATATTCTGTGTGAATGGGTGTGTCGCGTTATTCTTGTTCAAAAGAAAAAATAATAATAATAAAGTTAAATAAATCAGATTCAAATTATGCACAGGGATTCTTGTAATTCAGTCTTTTGGTTCTTGATTCAAATTATACACAGGCATCCAGGTAATTCAGTCTTATGGCTCTTTATTATCTGCACATGACCATTTTTTCCCAGGTGTTCATAAGGACTTCATATACACACACACACACACGGGATTTTATGAAAATTTTAAATATTATTTATACAATAATAATTATGCAGTACATATCATCTAATTTATTATTAAATATAACATAATATGATTAAATAATTATTTAATTATCGAAATATATGTTGCATTTGTAGAGGATTATAAACAAATATTTATTTATTATTTTAAAAAAGAATATACATTGTTATGCCTATTATATTATTCAGCTCACCCACCATTTTTTTTAGTTTGCCTTTTCTTGTTAACATTTATAAAAACACTCAAATTTTTTTCAATTAAATGATAAAAAATTAGAGAAAAACTCACCAATAAATTTCTTATTTTATTGTAAAAACACATATTCAAAAAAATTATTCAATTATTAATAAGTTGAAATTTTTTAGCAATCATTTTCAATCTGACTCACCTTTATTTTAGTTTTTTTTCTTTATTTATTTATTTATATTTTTTTCGTTACTTTTTTAAATTTAATAAATTTCAGATATTTAAATAATATCTATTATTGAAGTCTAATATTACACATATGATAAATTTAATTAACTTATTGTTTATTATTTAATAATATTTCTTATCAACTTAAAATTAGAAGTCATTAAATAGCCATATTTAATATGAGAACATTGTAAACTTCTCATATTAAATATGGCTATTTAATGACTTCTAATTTTAAGTTGATAAGAAATATTATTAAATAATAAACAATAAGTTAATTATATATATATATATATATATATAAAATATATCACATTAATAAGACCTCCAAACTTGAACCCTATATGATATGATAAATAAGGGTTTGTTTAGTAAAGGTTACAATTTCTAACACATCATACCAACTTTTCATATATGATGATACAATTATTTTTCTGAGTATGATACAATTATGTTAACTTTTACAGCATTAAGTGATATCCGTATAATGTCATAATAAATAAATAACATTCATTCTTTCAAAAATTCAAACATGCAAAGTTGAAATTCAAGAATCGAGAGGATGTGGGATTTGGGTTGTGGGCTTGTGGATATGGATTATAAGGCACTTTGGGCTTTGTGCATATGATTATAAGGCCCATTGTGATTTAGAGAGGATGTTGGGTACTTTGGGAATCTTCTTTTAACAATGGATGGATATCTTGGTCTTTGGAATGTGTAGAAAATTTTCTTATATAAATTGATGCCTTATCCAAAAGGGTATTTGGGCCCATTTTCACTGTCCATAATAATAAGCTAAATAAAATAGAATAGAATAATGAACATCCATTGAAAAGGTAATACTACACTAGTGTCATACATTTTATCCACGAAAAGGTTCTCTCTCATATGAAGGGAAATTCTTTTGTGATCTGAATTGTCTTGCTTTTTATATTTTATGTTCTAAATTTATTTTTTGACACTTCATAATTGACACTTGACCATCAATTCCAATTTGTACACTTTTCCATTAAAAATTTAACTGAAACCATACATTTAATTGGTATTTGTACTGTATTATATTATTAAAATTTATATATGTAATAATTTTAAAATACTTATAATCCCCGACTTAAACTAGTTTGATCTGTTTTTATAATCCGAATTACAATTATCATACTAAAACGATTTCCATATATCAAATAAAATTACGGCCACTATATATAAATCACCTGATTAAACATTAATTAACGGTCTTATGTGAGACGATCTCACATGCGATCTTTTATTAGACGGATTTCATATGAAATAACAAAACAAGTCAATCCAATCTGATCAATTTCGATTTTACATAAAATTATAAAAAATTCCATTTAACATAACACCTTATTTGAGACGGTGTCAAATGAATTTTTACTTAATACAAATATTAGTGAGAGACCCACTTACTATTGCTCTTACTATAAGCAGCTTTTAAAAACTATCCAATAATACTTCTACATTAAATCTACTTAGACTTTCTTCTTGACTCAAAAGCCAGATGATATTTAACAAAAAATAAAATTAAATATTGAAGCTAATAATTATCCGTGGAAGTAATAATAAACGTCCCTGAGCTTTCTAAAAAAAATACACGTGTTAGGCACAACCAAAAAATAAAAAATCCTTAAATCAATAATAACTTTAAGAGTGACCGTCTCACGAATTTTTATTATATTGTGTGAGACGGGTTGATCTATAACTCAATCATCTATAACCCAAATTCTAAAATTCATATATTATTTGTAGGTGATGGGACTCTGCCTCATGGTAACTATCTGTGAGACCGTCTCACATGAGTTTTTGTATAATTTTTAATTGCATTATCTTCTTAATAACTTTGTTCTTCCTTTTTTCAGTATATATTTTTAGAGGAATAATTCTATTGATATTAAATATTAATGGATGATAAATGGGATCCATAGGTAGCCGACTTTAATGTCATTAAGTAATGTGATGGGTCCTCATTATTATGGTTGTTGAATTGTGTGGATATTATCATTCTTGTGTTACTTTTTTGTTTTTGTTTTTTTCCTTTTAATTGTGGTGGAGCTTTTCATAATATCACTAATAACACATACTAAATATTATGCAATTAATATATTTGTGGTTCCTCGTGGTCTATCCGATTGCATGCAGGGGACGCATGAGCTGTCTGAGTACTCCAATGAAATTATTTGCTTGCTCATACACACACACACACACACACACACACTTATATACATAATATAGACAGATTTAATTTTTCTCAAGAACTAATAAAATTACTGAAAAAGATAATTAAATTACATGTCGATGAAATTTAATGACATTATATTTCTAATTATATATATGTATATTAGTAAATGCATTAAATATACATTATTATTATTTTTTATAAAAAGTGGACTATATATGAGATGAATTAAATACAATTATTTTATGTGCTATTTACTAATAACAGTACTCTACCACCATACACACATATTAATGTGTCTACCGCTAATGTATCATAAATCCAACACAATCTTTAATTTTAAACTATAATATTTAAATGGGAAATGGATGAGATTTTTATATATCAACAATGAACATATATAAAAACATGTTGACAATGGGTAGCGAGTCATTGTTCTTACTAATACAAATCTATTATCCCACCCACTGTGTGCATGTGTTAATAAACTTTATCATATGAGAGAGAGAAGAGGAGAAAAATTAATTTTTATGACATGACTTTTCTACATATATATATATTCCTTTTATAATGCAGACAAAAAAAAATTCAAGATTTTTGTATTCCTGGCATCCGCATCAATATGTTTTTAGCACACCATTTTAGTGTGGGTCCCACATGCCAACACACTAATTAAAAACATCTACTTTTTAAAAACACACCCCTACATCAATTTAACACAAAGAGAGAGAATGCAAAATCACACAACATTAATGGATTTTTAGCACACCATTTTTGTGTGGGGCCCACATGACAACACACTAATTAAAAACATCTACTTTTTAAAAACACACATCAACATCAATTTGTCACAAATTTACATCAATTTAACACAAATGCAATCATTACATGTGGGTCCCATTATCCACTAATTTTTATTCTATTATTTTTATCCACTAAAATACACACTCTTTCCAATCATTAGCTAATAATTACAAAGGGGACACGAATGTTATTCTTACATCTTAACACACTCATACTTACACAAAAACACACACTTAAAAACATCCCCACATTAGTTAACACCACACATGTTTTAATTAATAACACCTCAAAATGAATTGGTATTTGTGCCCTATTAACACACACACTAATTATATAAAAACACACACTTAAAAACACACTACATTAATTAACACACCTTTTGTTTTAATTAAAAACACCCACAAATAAATTAATGTGGGTGCCCTTACTACAAAGGGTTTCTGAGGGAGACGTTATCGCACTAGCTGGGGTTTCAGAATGAGTAGTCGTCAAATAATAATGGAGCCCTACTCTATTATTAGATTAAGTCATGAGTAATGCAACACAAATTGTAACAAAGGTACGATTGACAGGTGACTTAATTGTACACACTTTTTAGAGGATGTTTGCTTCTCAATAAATCATAGTCATATAGTAGGATTAAATACATCCATGAAGTTTCAGGGCACCCATTCTTAAAAAAAAAAAAATCTAATTTTATCCTTAGAGTTTGTGTAACTACTTTCGTTTGGTCAAAGTGACCGAACGTCCCTCTATGTGTTTATAGAAGGACGTTCGGTCACCTTAACCGAATACCATAAAGTACGTTCGGTTATAATGACTGAACGAAAGTAGTTGCACAAACCCTAAAGGTAAAATTATATTTTTTTTTTTAAATTAAAAATGGGGTGCCCTTGGAAAATGATGTAGTGTCTTTAGTCCCACCCTAAATCATATTCACCACGTGCTCATCCGTGTCAATCTAATCTCATTTTTTCATCTCGCTCTATGATTTTTCTCTTGCATTATCCTACTATTTATATGTTGTCAAACTTGTGAGTGTAGTTTGATATATTTATTTAGTCTCAACTTAACATTACTTTTTTTTAGTTAAATTTGGATATTTTTATTCTTTTTGTTTATACAACATGTATTAGTTCATAGCATCAAAACATATGTTGTATCATATTATCTTGTATCAATAGAATAAGATTGGTCAATTACATTAACTCGTACAATCAAAACTTAGGTCGTACCATCCATTTTCACACTAAATACTGAGTTAAAACTATCTAAGCCAGTCTTAAAAAAAAGGTAGAAAATAGTGCTTATATTTTAAACTTTTTATCTTAAATTCCATAAATCCAATACAGACGTATCTTGAATATTGGTTAAAAGATACTACTCAATTTCAAAATAAGTGTCGTTGTGAAATTTAAATTTTGTTTCAAATTTAGTGTTGTTTTAGACTTTTATGCAATTTTATTCCCGAATTGTCCCTATCAATGTTCCTTAGCTAAAATTTAGGTATTTGATATGATATATGAAATCTATTTTATTCTAATTTTGAATCCTAAATTTCTTAATTAATTAAAAATATATTTGTCCAATTTTTATGTTCATTAATTTATAACAAAAACTCTATAACCACACTTGTTTTTAGATGGAGGTGACGTCCTACGTTGATAGCATATGATATTTGATTCCAGAAAAAATAATAACAGATGATGTCTTATTTTTTATTCAGCATATGTGATGAGAATCGAACTAAATTAATTGATATTTAATTTGAGATTGTTTATTAAAAAATTGTTGTAGTTTGGTTAAATAAATGTATCAAACAAGCTTAATTATATTTTTAATATGTGCAAAAACTTGCATACTCCCGAAGTATGGATCTAAGATACATGCCCCCAAACTGCCCCAACCCGACCCGGTTTGAAAATTGGTCAATATATTTTTTTTTGAATTTTTTTTTCATTTATTTGTTGTTTTTCTCTCCCACTTCTCATGTTCATTCACGCCTCTTCTATTTGCTGCGGTTTTGAGCGATTTCTTCCTTTTTGTTGCGATTTCTCGTTAGTTGCTTCGTTTATCTTGTTGATTTCTTGTTTTAGTGGAAAGATAATCGTTTTTTCAAAGGATTTCTGGAGATTTTGCTTCAGTTTTTTAGTGGTAAGTGCTTGATGAATTTTTTTCGATTTTTGTTCATAGATAGTGTTTTAGTTGTTATAAAGTAATGTGTTGTTTTTATTTTATTTGTTGTGTACTTTTTTTTGTGTGTTTGACTTTTTAGGGTTTATGGAGTTTTTTGTTATTTTGCATGATTATTTATTTATCCTAGTTTTGTTTACTGTTTTGTCAATTTCTACGGTTTTGCATGTTGTTTTTTGTGATAGTTACTTTACACTGCAATGTAGAATGTGATTTTTGTTTATAGTTTTATTTAGAATTGGAATAACGTTCATTTTTTGGCATTATCACCGTTAGTAAGTAAGATATTATGTTTTCAGTGTGCTTTGTTTTTCTGTTTCCATTTTTTTGGAGTTTAGTGTTTTCTATATGTTTTATTTGTTAAAGGCTTTGTGTATTGAATATATTGTAATTTGTTTGGCTTGTATGTTATGTATTTTCATTTTTTTTGTGTTAGGATAATGGATAAAAGAAAAGTTGTTGGAACTAAGAGGAAATCTATACTGATACAATGTGTAAGCAGAAAAGATCTAAGAAACAAATTTTGGGTACTTTGAAAAAAGAACTTGTTGGGAAGAAGAAAATGCAGAAGGAAAATGTGGTGGTTGCTATTGACAGGTATTTATGTTATAATATGTTAAAGGTGTTATGATCTTTAAATAAATTAGGAGTAGAAGAACCTTAGTTTTGTAAATAAAAGTAGCGAAAGACTGGATTTTATTGATATTGAAGTTTGAAGAACTCTCTCCATTATTGCGCGTCACTCAGGTCATCTCTCTCAGCAGGTAAAAGCGTGTTAGGATATTTTTGTTTAGATTTTGATGAGACAAAAATTTAAAAGTAATTTGTTTGAACTTGTAAACAAAATTTGTTTAAACGTGTAAAATCATAATCCACCAACGTGTAAACAAATTTAGGTAAAAGTAAGATCACATTTGCCATCTCAAAATTTAAACTTTATCATTATATATAGTTATTCTTTTTTTTTTTTCCTTCATATATGTTAAGTTCATAAATCATATTTCCAGGGTTATATATCATTTTAATAATATTTATAAATAATTGAAAATTGTAAGGTGTCAAACAAAATTACTTAATTTGATAGTTCTTATCTTTAAAGCTGTGAATTGATAATTTACTATATTTCATCGATTAAAGTTTCAAAAAATAGTAATTACATTAGTTAAAGTTGAACCAAAATGTGACAAATAGTACGAGTCGATGGATCAAATTCTCTATTGAATTAGTGTGTGTCTATATATATATATATATATATATATATATATATATATATATATATATATAAAAGACTAATTACCTACACATATGCCGGGAGTATTTTGCGGGAACATATATATTAGTGGAGTGACACTTGTGTGTACCCGGGACCTCTGTTTTAAAAATCGGCCTAGGCGGCTCCTAATCGTACCGATTTTGCATGTTTGGTCGCTTTAGACGCTAGGCGATTTTAGGCGAAAAAATTCGGCCTTAGGCTATAACACCCTGTTAAATAATTTACAATGTAATATTATTTTTGTCAATGAAACTTAATTTTGTGAGATTTTAAAATATTACAATGAGATTTTAAGTTTATATAAGAAATGGAATCGACAACAATTTTGTGAATTTTTGTGTAATAATTTTATATAAAAAAGAAAAAAGAAAAAGAAAGATGATGAGATTAATTGGCTTTTAGCGTGGGAAAAGGAAAGAGGCAGAGGCGGCTTCCGAAAAGCCCCTTTTTATCCCAAATAATATAAATTATGCATCTGTAATCATTCAATTTGTCGATTGACCACCAAAATTATAACACAAAGATATAAATTATTACTATACATTAACTTACGAAACAATTGCATTAAAATCATGAACTGCAAATGGAGAGCTAATGTTTTGTGATTAAGTTCACATTTGAAAAGTGTTTCGGATTTTGTGAACTAAACCAATTTTTTATTTGATAATATGTTAATACTAAATACAATTAACGTACCACCCCTAATAATATATATAGTAATATAGATGAATATCAGCAAACTGGGTTTACGTTAACCAAGAACAAATAAAAACAATAAAATAACTGCAAAAATTGTCACCATCAAACGTTGGAAGAAAAAGTTAATGTTGCAGCGAGAGTTTTGTCCGTGTTAGTCTAAAATCTCTTACTGTGTATCCAACCAACTGTCATGCCACGTCATGGAGTCACTCGAATCACCATGTATACGGTCCGTATCACATCATTGAGCCAATTGGACCACCTTATTAAGGCACGTGATTCAATTTCAACAAATGAAGAGTTCTCACAAAAATGTTTATGTATAAAGTGTGGTTTTAAAACGCTCATTGTGACAAGTGTGAGGGGGTCATTAAGGGTACCCTTTATATTTTTCCCAGAGGTTAGAATTTGATCACTTGAGATGCTCTTTGATTTGAGAAGTGTGTGTAATAAATAGATTTGGACTGTAGATTGTCTTTATTTGATTTACTGGAGAATCACTGGAGTAGGAAGAGTATAAGTGATGAGGAAATATATTGATTACCAGGATTGAAACTCATAATATTATTGATGGCCAAAACTACCTATTGAGATTGATCCATTAAGGGAAAGTTGATATTTTACGCTAATACTAATTATAAAAATGGGTACACACACATTCATCTATGGGGCAAGAGGGATGATTATTACTATTATTCTTTCTGTTTTGTTGCATTTTCTCTTTGATTGACTTGAGCATTCGAGTGCACATAAGGAACACCTTTGATGTATTTTTCCCTAGCTCGACCACAACTGAACACAAGCATGGTATAGACGTCCTCGCCGCAGGTCTAGACAAGAACCGACCGACCTTAAGTGAATTGACCTCAAACCATTGACACAAAACGTGGAGTCAGAGAGTCAGCGAACAATTCGGATTTGGATCCTCTACTAGGCAACTAGCCCAGCACCTCCTGCTGTGCACAGAAACGGTGCCATTTTTGTGCTTTTTTTTTTTTGAAACATTGATCTCATTTATTTTTTTCAAGTTAGAGAATTATGAAAAAAATCACTTGATGTAATAAATAATTACATGACAAATAAATGAGATCAATGTTTCAAAAAAAAAAAAGCACAAAAACGACACCGTTTCTGTGCATAGCAAGAGGTGCTGGGCTAGTAGAAGATCCTGGTCCGAACAATTCCCTTCCAAAGTCATATCAAGCATGAGGCCAATCACATCAACATTAATGTTAAACTTACCAAGACATGGTGACTGCCATAAATCTAGGGATTATAACACTAAATTCATCCAAACATTGACTACTATACATAGAAGTGCATTTATTGTAACAAGGGTTGGCAATTTAAAAGACAAGAATATACCAGCAAATCCACTGAACCGAGCTCCGAGCTCTTCCATAGCTTCGGGCAAAGAGACCCGACTGATTCGAATTACAGAAGCAAAGGTCCTACAGACCCCTTACTTGTTTATTCTCGAATTTATATCATATTTCATTTGATCCACCCCATTAACTCATTTATTTAGACAAGTGGTTCAAAATATTGATTATTTGATTATAAAGACTAATTACGGTTTTTACACATCAACAATTATTATATTCAATTTACTAAATTTATTCTTTGATTGACTTGAGCGTCGGAGTGTACATACTAGAACCTCCTCCGGTGCCTTTTCTAAATTTGTTTCCATCTTATGTTGGTAACATTTTTATGTAAATATGCAAATTTACAATCAAATATTGAAATTTAACAATATATAAGTCCACGAACTTCGCTTATATGCCTTTGAATAAGTATATCCGGAAGCACAACAATATATATGAATGTCAATTAGCTTGATCAAGACATGTTTGTTTTTGAAATAACATGTCCAAGCTCCAAAAGTCTCCCCAATTTACTAAGACCGGTTTGTCTATTTTAGGTTCAATTAAAACTTCTTTTATATAGTAGTTGGTAAAATAAAATAAAATAAAAACATTTTTAATTTTGAAGAAATGATATTTATTTCACTTAATATTACAAACTATATAATCACTAAAGTAAGGAGCGTTGACCCTTGACTGGAATGGGATGGGATCCAGCAAATGAATGAGAGGGTCCGTGTGGGAATCAGCCGGCACGTATTAATTTGGACCCATTTCCAAATACTATTATATTCCTATTAATTTCCACATGCATTTTGCGTTTCTAAAGAATATGATAATGAGACACTGTGTGGGGTCTTTTTTTGTCTTTTCATCTCTAAATTATTAACCCAATGTGATGGTGGCCTATAAAGTAGCCTCACTACCTCATCAAACCACCACCTTGTGGCTGCTCTCCTTAATTATATGCCCCCTTTCCCTCTCTCTCTCTCTCTCTCCTGGCAGCTCCTACTCCTAGAGAGAGACACAATAAAATATATACAAAGTGTGTGTACATGTTGAGAGTATTAATTGTGTATTAATATAACACCCATAGTTGATAGTAGCAACTAACTAGTACTATTGGCACTTTGGCATCAAGAAAGAAAGCAAAATGGGAAGATCCCCTTGTTGCTCTAAAGTTGGATTAAAGAGAGGGCCTTGGTCTACCAAAGAAGACACCTTGCTCACCAATTTTATCCACCAAAATGGTGAAGGCCAATGGAGATCTCTCCCTAAGAAAGCTGGTACTAATTATCTCTCTCTCTCTCTCTCTCTTAATAGCTGCCAATGTGGAGCAATAGTAGTAGTGTTGCAGTTACTGATATTTATTTTGCAAAATGGAATAGGGTTGTTGAGATGTGGGAAGAGCTGCAGATTAAGGTGGATGAACTATCTACGGCCAGGGATTGTCCGAGGGAACATCACCGAAGATGAAGAGGACTTGATCGTACGGCTCCACGGCCTCCTCGGAAATCGATGGTCCTTGATCGCCGGCAGATTGCCAGGTCGAACTGACAATGAGATCAAGAACTATTGGAACACTCATCTCCTCAAGAAGCTCAAAACAGCTGGCATCCAACCCAAGCCCCACAAAGATTTGCCCAAACCCACCAAACCCAAGAAGAAAAAGAAAACGACCATCACTAACGCCGTCACGTTGACCGATACCGAAACCGAGCACCCTCCGAATAAGGTGAAGGTTTATCTGCCGAAGCCGATCAGAGTCCTGCCGAGGTCCGAGAGCTACGACAGCCTGGCAAGTGGCAGCGACGCCAGCGACGCGGCGGAGAAGGTGGAGTGGCCGCCGCTGTTTGACGTCGGAGAAGGGGAGGAGGACTTTCTGTTGGGGGGTGGGTTTATACTGCCTCTGCTCAGCCACTCGGACTCCATGTCCAGCGATGTGAGCATGCTCGAGAAAGTGTACGACGAGTATCTTCAGCTTCTGTAGATTCAAATCTCTGAGTAAATATAATAAAACGTGCTGTGTTACGATCGATCATCATCTGTTTTGTTAATTCGAGGTTTTTTTGTTTTTTCTTGTTAGATTTCGTTGTACATAAATTTATCACTGTTATTGGTAAAAGTCATTAAAAAGTACCCAGGCTTTTGTCTCCCTCTGTTTTGAGTCTCCATCTCTTCTTCACTCTAAATGTCCCAATATTTGTGATAGAAAAAAAAAAATGGCAAAATATTTTATTACATGAGACAGGTTGGATACTACGATAACTCATAAAAACCTAATATTATCATAAAGACAAGTTGAGTTTAGTTATAGTCCATAGTTACATAATGTACAAATACCGATTACTTGAAGAATTTCAGAAAAAAAAAAAAAAAAATTCAGATATTTGAGATTTTCATTCAACTAATTAATTGGAAGAAATATTTAAGCATTTCCTCTAATTTTCCCTTTGGTCAAACACAGATGTGGCCAAAACAAGGATTATGCTACGATTAAGTATATTCTAGTACTGTCCACGTACTTACATTATTTTATGTTTGAGGTTGGGAAACTTATTTATCAATTTTGATTTTATAATTATTAATTTATTATATATACTCTCTCTCATCCGAAAAAGTCATATTTCGAAAACTTCTTTTGTGCAAAAAAAAAAAAAAAGAGTTATGTTTAAAAAGTGAAATTGTGCTTTTAATGAAAAATTACTATGACGCTAATTAATGGTTAAATGTTTATTAAATAAGTTAGATGGTTTTTGAGAATTTATGACAAAAAGATTGAGCAATAACTTTTGGGTTTTTGATGGAGACGGTACAGTTTTATGATGGATCCATATTTAACGGTTCAGTTATTATGATATTATCAATATACCGATTTGTAAAAGGTGTAATGGTAGTTTGATTATTTTGGCAAATGATGAATTGATGATGTAAAGTCGTTCGTTGGAAATGGGTCAATGCGTTATATATAGTTGGTAATTGATGAAGTGAGCAATTTGTTTTAAACCATTGTAATTATTTAGAGATCTCAAATTCGATTTTTTAATTAGACCTAGCAGCCTTAAAATGTCTGAAATTTATGCTATGTTTTCATATTTTAGTTAATTAACTTTTCTTGAGAATTAATGGAAATGTAAATAGCAAATTAAATATTTATGTGAGTGGAGGTTATGTTACTTAAGTAGTTGTAATCACGTGGATTTATATTTGAATAATCCAAAAGAAAAAGATTATTAGTATTACATATGACGTGCGGAGAGTTGATTAATGATAATGGAATTTTCAACTTTGGAAAGACTTTGAATTTATATTATTTGAAGTCCCATCAACGCATGTTTCTTCCACGACGCTATAATACCTTTTCAACTTATGAAAATTAATCTTGTACATGCTTACATGTAATTCCACCCAATTTTTTCTTTAAAAATTATATGATATCGTGGAATATAGATAATTTTATGAGAGTTTACAATCCAGGCGTAATCTATTTTCACATAATTTCATCATATTTCATATTTATTTTATAAATTATAAGTGATAAATTGATAAGTGTTGGGATATTTTAGTAGTTATATTGATAAGACAAAAACAGTTTGTTTAGGGATGTCAGTACCTAGTTTCCATACTGTCTACATGATCTTAAGTTAAAAGATCATGTAATGGTTTTCCAAATGTAAAGAAATATCAACCTTAAAAGAAATAGGATTAAATCTTCTAAGAGTCAGCAAGCTATAGGAAATAGCAAGCTGGAGCGGATAGGATGCTGCAAGAAGGAGACAGCAAGCAGCAGGAAACAACATGCAGAAAGATGCATGAAGGAAGCAGAAAGCTACAAGCAGAAAGCTGCCAGCAGATTACAAGAAGCAACAAGTTGAAGGAAGCAGCAAGCCAAAGGCAGCAAGAAGCAACACCAGGAAGATCATGCGGTGTGAAGAAGAGTAAAGCTAACTGACATCAAGTAGTCGTTGCATGAACTTTAGCCATGGACTCATACTGACTTGACAGGTCAGCAAGAATGTTAGAGAGATTCAAAAGCAAATGGTGGGCGCATTAAATGCACATGTCGGGAGCAACTCACAAACATTTAATGCGGCCACAGAGAAAGATCTTGGAGATCAAAGCTTGAATTCAAAATGGAGAAGTGTTCCCCTTCAACGGATACTTCCCCAACGGATATACTCCCAAGATTTATAAATTGAAGGTGTGGCTGACTGAAGACATTGATGAACAGAGTCGAGAGGAAACTCAGATATATTCCAAAACTTCTCAAGCTTATACATGTTCAGTCACTCAGCCTTTCAGGAGCAATCTACCATAGCATTGAAGCTTTCAGAGATCAAGACTGCTTCGCACCAGTTGAAAAAAACTTTTTTTCTTTTAACCATTTATGTTGTGTGCATTAGGTTGTTGTAGATGTACTTAGTTGAGAGGATTATATCCTTACTAAGTGTGTAGTCTAGAAGTAGGCTACTTACCCTTTGTGGGATTATACCCTTTGTGGGTTGTGGTCTTGAACTAGAGTCTGGGATTCTAGTAGGCGTAGCTTGTTAGGAAGAGGTTTGTAAAGCGAGGCTTGTAAATCGAACTGACCTAACGAAGTTCCTCATTGTGAAGGAATAGAGTGGATATAGAAGGCTTACACCACCTTCGAACCACTATAAACCATAAGTGTTTATTGTTTTGATTTACTTACTGCATTACTCTTACCTTGTTATATCTATCTTACTGCATATCATAAGCATCCTGGATAAAAGACTTTGAAAAGAGCATACTTGAAAAGAAAACTATTTTTCCAAGAGAAACCCTATCGTTGTTTATTCCGCTGCAATCTGATATCGAGTAAAAAACCTGACTTAGCATTTGGCCAGGTTGCTGATTCGAGACAGGTTACTGTATTCATCAGTGAATCAGGAACCTGTTATATAGAAAAGTTTTTAATAGTTTCAAAAATCGATAGAGGTTCATTCATCCCCCTCTAAACCTTTGACCACTTGAGACCAACAAGTGGTATCAGAGCAAGTTGGATTAAACGCCAACTTAACTGGTAATCTACCCAAATCCACCCGTTTCTGCACTGGAAAAAACCTTTCTTTTTCAGACCAAAACTCATTCTTTAGCATGGGCATAAACACTCTTCATATCTCTGATTATCCAAAATCTTCTGACATATCTATTTTGAGATTTATAGGAAGTTGTTCTGATTTAGAAGAGTTGCAATACTCTCAAACAGGAAACTGATCAGAATCAACAAGTTGTGGTTGAGGATGCTAGAAAGGAAAGATGACACCTCAACAGAAGGAAGCCCAATGACTTCCATGAAATATTTTTTGGAAATCTCATCAGAGAGAAGAATGCATGAACTTAGGGGGAAATATTGTCTACCACAAAGTTTGAAATGATGCAGAAGATCTCACTGATTCAGACAGTATACACACTCAGAACTCAAGCAAAATAGCAAGTTGTATCAAAATCTCAAGCAGGCATATCATCAACAAACGGTTATGATGGTCAGGTTGCTGAAGTAACTTAAACTACACCTTTTATAGTAGCTGAAGTCACTAAGGAAGAAACTAAGGAGGTTGCTAAAGTAACCTAAGCTACATCTTTTATAGTAGTTGAAGTCACTAAGGAAGCAACTACTGAAGCAAGTTGCTGGAAGACCAAAAGAAGTAATCATTGTGCCTGAACAGGTAGCCGAATCTACCGGGGGAAATTAGTTTTCTAAAAGAAATAGCCAATGAACCTGATGAGACAAGACATAATGCTAAGGCAAGCCTCTTCAGAAGAATCCAAAAAAGTATATACCGATTGATTCCTACAGGGTACACACTCAGGATTCAAACAGTCCGGGAACCTGGACCTATAACAAGTGGTATCAACTATCAACAAGTGCTACCATTAAGTGGTATCAGGATTCTACGATCTCGATCCAAGATAAATAGTCATGTGTAGAAGATCTATAGAGGCGGATGTCAATCAAATCACAACAGAGCAAAATCTAACTTTTCAAAAGTTAGAAAAGTGGTTATTCAAGTCTATCTCAGAAGATCATCATTTTGCAAAAAGGCCCCTCCGTCTTTTTTGAATCAACCGTTAAATCGTGTGTTTCATCTCCTAACCATCAATTGAAGAAACCGCTCACATCTATCTATTTATACCAAAGGCATTCATCACTCTTCCTCAAAAGCTTTTCATTAAAGCATAAGCCCCTATATAACAAAGTTACATCAAGTTGTATGGTGATGAAGATTCCAGAAAGAAGAAAAGAAGATGATGAAGATGGAGGAAAAGAAAAATAAGACGAGAAGTCTCTAATGACCAGGAAGAGAAGGAGGCTTTCAAGGGATGATGAAGAGGTCATCACGGGTGTTGAAACTTATCCCGTCAACCCTGTGGCTCTCATACGAAGGAAGGACATCCTCTATGAAATGGATGTTATCAGAAGGGTGTTCGAGATGCCGGAGATTCCTCGCTCATCTTCAAGATGATTGAAGATAAAGAAGAGAAAAAAACGATAAACAAGGGATGCACATATACCCTCATTTATCTAACACGGGTTCGACTTCCTCAACTCCGAGAAGATATGAGACCGAAGCCCATGAAGAAGCCTTACACATCAAAGAATGATGTGGAAGTTATTCATTAAGAACCAATCTTTGGACAGAGAAGACACCTGCTGTCATTCATGGAGATAAAACCATAAAAACAGCAGGTGTCTCTCGAAGGTTGTCAGCAAGCTGGCTGATTGTCCAAAGATACTGTGTCAGCAGCTTCGAGTTGGTTACTGGGCAAAGAGATGAATCCTCACCAGCAAAACACATAGGATGCGTTGAAGGCGAAGCCAAACCAGCAGATCAAAGATCCAAGGTGAACGTACCCTGGACATTGACGAAAGCTGCACAGGTAACTAATCATCCACCGACCAGGTACCTGACCTCTTGACACCTCTCTCTCGAGGTCTTATTCCATTGGGTAGGAATAAGAAGGAGAAACCTCAAAAGAGACAGGTTGTTGTTTTGGTTTTGAATAACAATTGTCAAACAGGAGGAACCTGGATTGCCATATTTTGTGTTGTGACTCCACCCCTGAACAACAAGCTTGAGGATGATGACAAAAAGGGGGAAGATTTACAAGTCAAGAGTCATTGTTGAAGCCTTATAACAAGGGGGAAGCAGAAAATGGTACTATGACAAACAAGAAACACCTATCATCTCTAATGCAGCAAGCTAATCGACCAAGAAGATGCAGCAAGCTGTCTGATTGAAAGAAGACGCATCACACAGATCAGAGATGATAGAGGGAGAAGAAGAACTCCCTGGTGGAAAAGTATGGAAACAGCAAACTGTCAGAAACTGAAGAATGAAGCTAAAGCTTGATGAAGATGTAGCAGCTTACTTACATTTACATTTGTTCTTGGACGAACTTGTATTTGTACATATACTCAGTTTCAATAAAGAGCACTCTTTTCTTTTAAATGACTCTTGCATTTATTATGTTTTGTCATCATCAATATAAATGGAGAAATTGTTGGGATATTTCAGTAGTTATATTGATGAGACAAAAACAGTTTGCTTAGGGATGTCAGTACCTAGTTTTCATACTGTCTACATGATCTTTTTCCAAGTGTCAAGGAAAACCAACTTTAGAAGAAATAGGATTACATCTTCTAAGAGTTAGCAAACTGAAAGAAGTATCTGCATTTGGAGCATATAGGATGCTGCAAGAAGGAGACAACAAGCTGTTGGAAATAGCATGCTGAAAGCTGCACGAAGGAAGCAGAAAGCTGCCAGCAGATTACAAGAAGCAACAAGCTGAAGGAAGCAACAAGTCAAAGGCAGCAAGAAGCAACACCAGGAAGATCATGCAGTGTGAAGAAGAGCAAAGCTAACTGACATCAAGTAGTCGTTGCATGAACTTCAGCCATGGACCCATACTGACTTGACAGGTCAGCAAGAATGTTAGAAAGGTCTAGAAGCAAATGGTGAGCGCATTAAATGCACATGTCAGGAGCAACTCAAAAGCATTTAATGCGGCCACAGAGAAAGATCTTAGAGATCAAAACTTGAATTCAAAATGGAGAAGTGTTTCCCTTCAACGAATACTTCCCCAACGGATATACTCTCAAGATCTATAAATTGAAGGTGTGGCTGACTAAAGACATTGCTGAACAGAGTTGAGAGAAAACTCAAATATATTCCAAAGTTTCTCAAACTTATACATGTTCAGCAACTTAACCTTCTAGGAGTAGTCTACCATAGCATTGAAGCTTTCAGAGATCAAGACTGCTTCACACCAGTTAAAGAAAACTTTTTTTCTTTTAACCATTTGTGTTGTGTGCGCTAGATTGTTTTAGGTGTACTTAGTTGAGAGGATTGTATCATTGCTAAGTGTGTAGTCTAAAAGTAGGCTACTTGCCCTTTGTGGGATTATACCATTTGTGGTTTGTGGCCTTGAACTAGAATCTGGGATTCTAGTAGGCGTAACTTGTTAGGAAAAGGTTTGTAAAGCAAGACTTGTAAATCGAACTGACCTAACGAAGTTCCTCCTTGTGAATGAGTAGAGTGGATATAGAAGGCTTACACCACCTTCGAACCACTATAAATCATAACTGTTTATTGCTTTGATTTACTTACTGCATTGCTCTTACCTTGTTATATCTATCTTACTACATATCATAAGCATTCTTTATAAAAGACTTTGAAAAGAGCATACTTGAAAAGAAAACTGTTTTTCCAGGAGAAACTCTATCGTTGTTTATTCCGCTGCAATCTGATACCGAGTCAGGAACCTAAATCAGCCTTTGGCCAGGTTACTGATTCGAGATAGGTTACTGCATTCATCAATGAATTAGGAACCTGTTATACAGAAAAAAATTAATAGTTTCAAAAATCGATAGAAGTTCATTCACCCCTCTGAACCTCTAACCACTTGGAACCAATAATAAGGCTCACAAAATTAAATTCTACCTCAAATTTATGTCATTCTAACCACATTTATTCTAACCACATTGTAGTTCAGATAAGATTGTGAAACCCAAAAAATTTATAATTCTTTTACAAAAAGTATTTCACTGTTATAATTGAGAAATTTATAAGTATTATTATAAATTTTGGGTTATCGAATTTTTTATATCATATAGATTATATATGAACATTGATATAAAAAAAATTAAGAGCCTACAATGACTCAGGTAAGTAAATTTGAACTGAAATCAAAGTAAATTATATGTTATGTCCTATTAAGTTTTGACAATAATAATTAACTGGTATAGTTAATTATATACCATTAATTGATTTTAAACCTTGTCATTTTCATAAAATATATAAAATAAGAAGTATTGTCAGTGTGTCATTGGTGACGAGCTTTATTGATTATTCTTTGTTATAGTGAGGTTAATTAAGATCTAGTGACAAAAGTATAATCAAGAATATCTTAGTAAAAGTATACAATCTAGAGAGAGCAGGAATCACTACTAAAATACATAATGAGTATTGATCATGTGTACATGACATAATTAATAAGGATAGGATAGGAATTCAAAACCTCTAATATAAAATATTAAGATTATAACTTTATGTGGTTAGTAAAATATCTTCTAGATATCTTTGAGATTAAGAATAAGTCCATTATTAATAACATGTGGAAAGCAACTTAGTGTTATGACTTTACGTCTAAAATCCCATAGAGTCGTCTACCTAATATTTTGTTAATTAATTTACTAAACCACTATATATCTTAATTTCTAAAAGTTTCCTAAGACTTGGACTAGATCTTTAAAAAAATAATAAAATAATAAAATAAAATGAAATAAAATATGATAAATATTATTAAAAAAAAAAACAAATTTTGAATACAATCAGAAATACACTTTTTTTTCCAAGAAGTAACAACTAGATACATAAACGGACAGAAAGTAGGTTGCAACAGTAGGACAAGAAAAAGATTCCCAATATTAACAAAGCAGATGCAAAATTTTAGAAAGATATAAAATTGTAATCATCATAATGCAAAATGTAAACTGTTTTATTTATTAATGTGGGATTTAAATGCATATGTTTTAATTCCCAACAGTTACATCAGTTACAACATGTTGTAACACAGATTTAACACTCACATTAACTTAACTATTAAATCAATGTTGTATATAGAGGGTGTTAGAATTCCATAACATGTGAAGTGCAATGATTAACCAAAATATGAGATTTTTTTTTTTTTTTTAAGGGAACGAAAATCCGATAGTATGAATTTATAACAAATATATGAGAACCTAGGCAAATATATATGTATATAGAAAAAAAAAAATTTCTTCAACCTTATTTAAATTATTTAAAACTAAGAGAGAACATGAAGAGATCATATGTGATCTCATTGGGAAAAGAAAAGAAAAAACAAATTGAGATTGTTAATGTGAAGTAGCACTCTCATATCACTAAGAGGGTTTCAGGATATAAAGTTGTCAATAGAAAATTGTGCCATTGTGGAATAGTTATTTCGAAGATGAATTAGTAGTTACCAAACAATCCAACTTGACATATATTATTGAAATTGCCATATATATTACTTTTCAAGACTGTTCAGTCCATGCTTCTTAACTGGCAAATTTATATTTTTTTAATGCAACGTGTTCATTTTTATTGAGATAGAGAACGCCATGATTGTTTGGGAAAAAGACTAGGAAAATTCCCCTTATGTTACTTAATTGGCAAAGGAAATGATTGGAGATTAGATATGTTAGAAGTTTAAAGACTTTGCTATTCTCTTTATAATCAGATTATTCATACACATCTCACGATTTATATGATATTTAATTAAAATAATTAAGTTGTTATCTCTAAATTAATCACATTTAAATTTGAAACTGGGTCATGAAAAAGAAAAGTAGGCTTTATGAATTTTGTAGGGAGTTCTTTTATTTTTATTTTTTATTATTGTTGAATGATTTATTTATTTTACTATGCATAGTTGGCACTTTGACAGCATACCAAACTGAGAGATGGGATGAGAAAAATTCAAGTTGCAAATCAGTTAAATGATTTATTTATTTAATTTAATGATTTATTTATTAGTGATAATCAGAAGTTCAAGGCGATCTCGGATCCTAATAATAAATAAGGTTAAATGCAAAAAACAACCTAAACTATTGGTTTTTTTCATTTTGCAATCTAAACTTTTTTTTTATCAGATTGCAACCCGAACTATTATAATTTATCAAATTGCAACTTTTGAACTATTTTTCAATAAAAATAAGAACACGTAACCGGCACACCTAAAACATAAGGGTATTTTTGTAATCTTTTAATTAAATGTGACCCTTATATGAAGTTAGTGTATGTGTCACATGTTCACATTTTTGTTGAAAAATAGTTCAAAAGTTGCAATTTGATAAATTATAATAGTTCGGGTTGCAATCTGATAAAAAAAAAAAAGTTTAGGTTGCAAAATGAAAAAAAACCAATAATTTTGATTGTTTTTTTGCATTTAACCCTAATAAATAAGATTTCATCAATAATAATGATAATAATAAATAAGAATTAGGTAGTTGGTGATGACGTGGTTCTATAATTAGTAAGAGTAATTAGCATATACCAACTCTTACCATTATTTTCGTTTCAATTTATTAAGGTCTCTATCGCCTGTCGGGATATGAATGCGCATGTCCCACTTGCTAGGGAGCGGCTTTTTATTTATTTATTTATTATTTCGTTAAATACATTTTCTTTATTTTAGGACATATAAAGCTTGTAAGACGTGATATTTTGTTTCAAATAAATTTTCTTCCTTTTTTTTGTTTTTTATAATTCTGTTGGTATCATTATATATTGTATAAGAATAATATTTGCTTGGCCTGAAAAGAATAAACAAAACTAAATTCGTAAAAATGATCCTATTATTATTATAAATTAGTTTTTCTCTTTTTACTTTTTAAATTATTTAAATTGTTCTGTGTTTGGCTCAATAAAGGCAATAGATACAACCCCACTATAGAACTAAAACTAGTTTGATAATTTTGTATGATAAAAGAAGTTTATTTTTACGCCGATGAAACTCTTTTAAAAGAGATTCTCAAAAGATCAGACGTTGCAATATTATTATGGTAATACTTTCGATTGTAATTATACTAGTATGGATCCGTGCACGGATAAATTATTTACTAAGGATAATTTAGATAAATGATGATTTCAACTTCAAATAGTGTAAAATGATTTTGATTTTAAAATATTTTTTTGATGAGACTTGTTTTTATTTTATTGTTTTGGATAAAGATTCATGAACTATTGAATGACACGATACTTTATTTACATATATTCCATTTGAATAGAGATTTATAAAAGTGATACAAAATCATTTTGATGTAATGATTTTTGTAGAAGACTTTTTGGTAATATAAAAAAACTTGGTTGATTATATTATTTTTTTCATTTTACAACCTAAACTTTTTTATTTTTCAGGTTGCACCACAAATTTTTTAAATTGCAATCTATGATCATTTTATGATTACTTTTCCCGTCAAAATCGAATTTGATCAATTCCTAATTTTATTTTATTCTAACCAAAAGGATGATTTCAACTTCGAAGAGCGTAAAATGATTTTAATCTTAAACTGTTTTTTTATGAGACTTGTTTTTTCTCTTTTTTCGGATAAAGATTCATGAACGATTGAATGACATGATACTTCATTTACATAGATTCCATTTGAATAGAGATTTATAAAAGTGATACAAAATCATTTTGATGTAATGGTTTTTGTAGAAGATTTTTTGGTTAAAAAAATCTAGTTAAATTATGATACTTTTTTCATTTTACAACCTAAACTTTTTTTATTTTTCAGATTGGATCAACAATTTTTGAAATTGCAACCTATGGTCATTTTCCGATCACTTTTCCGGTCAAAATCGAATTTAATCGATGTCTAATTTTTTTTAACCAAAATACATTAAACATACACTAAAACACTATACATATCAAATCAAACAAAAGTCTCAAATCAACTTTCTATTTTCATTCAATTCAAGATCATTTTGTGAAATGAAAGAAAAATTTTAATTTTGGCTGCCATAAAAAAAATCTTGGAATTGCATTTGAATTATTGAATGTGATGTAGATACAATTCTAAACACACGAATTTGTTCATAAGACATAGAACTATAAAAGTAAAAAAAAAAAAATCAAATGTGGCCATTTGTTCATCCACTAAGTTTTCACTTAACTTAGAAATTCATCTAAATCATTTTCACTTGTCTTTAATCTAACGTTTTTAGGAGTCGTTGTTTCATCTTTCAATTCTAACTGTCTTTAAATAAAAAAGAAAAATAATATATTATCTGAAAATGATTTTTATTCAAATAAAACTTTAAAAAAATGTTAACAATCATCACACCTAAGATATTTCAATGATGAAATAGTGTTCCCAATTACATCAATAATTACATCAATTACATGGAATCAACCTTGAACCATTTACAAAAATTAAAATAAGATATTTATCATCCGAGAACAATTATTATACAAAACAAATAAAAGATCTCTGAAAATAGTATATACTTATATCTAGCTTAAAAAAAACTTAATGTTAAAAATCTCGCTTAGTTATATAGTTATATGTACCATCATGAAATTGTTCACCGTATTTGAAATAAAATGCATTTCACCTTCACGCTTCAATAGACAGCTTCTTATGACAATTCTACAACTCTCAATAAAATAGCAATACTACAAAACATTTGATACCTTCCAAACTAAAATAAGATATTAATTAAGTTATAATATATTAAAACCAATACGAAACATTTATTATAAGATAAAGTTAAGTAAACTCTTGTTATGAACATCAACAACACCATCACAAAATTGTTCGGTTAACAACAATGAATGAATACATGAGTCAGCATAGTGAAGTACGATTGAAAAATAAAAAGAATGATATACTAAAAACAAAAAAAATTCTTGACAGACGTAGGATATCGATGTGTGATTGTGTAAAAACCATTCTACAAAGTATTTATAGATGGAACAAATGAGAATCCTAAATTTGGAATTGAATAATACGAATCCATTTTTTCCAAATATAAGGATAAAATCATATTTATGTTAAATTTTGAAATATCAAAATCAACACATGCAAGATAAAAAAAAAATCGCTCTGATTGATTAATTATTAATGATGAATTAATTGCGTGTGTGCGTGTAATCAGACTTATATAAGGCAACTGTATGTATATAAACATAGATACTTGAATGAAATTATAAAATATATATCAAATGTTGTATACATTTTCTCTTAATTGATTTTAGGTCCATATTTAAACAAATCATAATTAATAGCATATTAGTTATATATAACTAAACAACTTATCACGTTATTGCTCCAAATCTGCTTCAATGCCGGATTGTGTTTGAGATCAAAAGGATTAAACACTATATCATATTTTCCATCTATATATATAGTAATTTGTTTTTATACCATATATATATTCACTATTCAAAATCAATATTTTTGGAAATTCTTAATAAATTCAATTGATATTACAAAAAAACAAAAATATAAGATTTAATGAATTTTCTATTATTAGGAAGTGAAAATGAGCGGGAAAACTTTTGGCATTTCTATTTTTAGGGGTAATTGTTATTATTATTATTATATATATATAGATATAGATATAGATTATATGTTATATATATGTATATATTTCGTCCATATATATAATGATTTGATTGTATACCATATATATTCATTATACAAAATCAATATTTTTGAAAATTACCATAAATTCAATTAATATCACAAAAATTAAATATTTAATATTTAATAAAATTTCTATAATTAGGAAGTGAAAATGGGCGGGAAAACTTTTGGCATTACTATTTTTAGGGGTAATTGTTATTTTATATATATATATATATATATATATATATATATATATATATATTTGGGCACGTTTGCTTTTGCTAAATTTTTTAAAATTAGTAATTTCAAGTGTATCTGTTTCTACTGTTTTTGTGAGTAAATGAGTAACGGAAAGAAATATTTCCATTTAAAGAAACCAATTTGTATATTATTGAGTACTTTGAAAATAATAAACGGTCATATAAAATGTTAGTAGGTACCGTTGGTTTTAAAAAAGAGACCATCTTCTTATTAAAGGGTTAATTGTTGATAAAAATCATAACATTTCCTTAAATTACAATGTTAACCAAATCTATCAGTATTAGCAAAACGTGTATTTTGACTTTTTTTTTTTCAGTTTTTTTATTTTTTTATTTTTTTTACCTTAAGACTGTAAGACAGCTTAGTCAAAAATAAAAGAGAAAATTAAAATATTTTAAAATGTCAAAATTGTCCTTATGTATAAGGTTTTCACTGTAATTTGGCTAAAAATTGTCAACCATTTATTAAAAAGTAGTTAAAGTTATTCGTTTTCTAGGATCTTTATAGTTTGAGTCAAAAAAAAAAATTTTGACCCGATTAAGCCTAACATTTGATTGTTTCGGTTTTTTAATGCAGTAAACTTTATTGTCACGTATTAATACTTTTTGTTATACCCTTATCCAAACAATGGAATAAGTGGGTGATTAGGATCTTTATTAAAAAAAAAAAAAAAATGTCGATCCTAAAAAGGCCATGAGATGAACCGACCACTTTTCATAATCGGTCAATTTGAGGTCATTTATGAGCAACTTTTGAAAGCGACTGCCTGTAAACAAGTTAACTACTGAATATTATAGTGAAAAATCGACTAGTAGAAGAACTTACCGATCAATCACCTATATCTTTTTGACAACAATATGGTGGAAGCAGACCATTTCACCCACCTCTACCAACCACCATACCTAAGCATGTAATCAATCAAATCAATATGACAATCACATTAAATGCAAGCATGGTTGCTTCCTCATATCAAGGGATTATAACTCTAAATCCTTCCAAACACATACAACTATAAATAGAAATGTATCTATCTATATATAAAAACAAAGAAGTTGGTGATAATTTCAGATTTGCCATTTTCCCTCTCAAACTATCAACCAATAAAAAATAAAAAAATCAAATAACTTTTAAGTGTCTTATAGAATAAACTTCACATATATCTTACACAATAAGCTATCTTATAATTTATATATAGGAGTAGAGATAAAACAAAAGAAGCTATTTTAAATGATATGATTATATTTTAATGATATAATTAAAATTTGAAAATAATTAAATTTAAACATTGTAAAAAATTAAAAAATTTGAAAATTAGTTTATAATTTTAATATATAAATGTGGAAAATAGTTTAAAATCTAAATTTATTTTATGAAGGGTTGTAAAATGTTTAAAAGTTTGAACTATTTTAAAAATATTAAAATAATAATAAATCTGAAATTAATAATAATAATAATTATTATTATTATTATTATTGTTATTATAAGGTTGTGAGAATAAGTCTAACAATCTTAAATAAGCAAATAAAATTTAAAAATTAATTCAAATATATATGTAATATTAATTGTGTAAAATACAAAAATCAATAAATTGAATAAAAAAAATTTAATAAAAATAATAAAAATATTTGATAAAATTTATTCAAAATTATTTCAAATAAATAGATATAATCAATCTAAAAATTGTTTTAAAAAACTATAATATGTTCCAAAAAAAATCTGAAAAATGGTTTAAAAAATCTAAGAAATATTGTTTTAAAATTTAAAATTAATTTGAAACCTAAATTTATAAATATAAACTAATTTTTTTTGGAATAAATATAATGCTTTTTGAACAAATCCATCTAAAAAAGAATGAAGAAAATTATTTATAAATTCTGAAAATAATTATAAGATATAAATGAACGAAAATATGAACAAAACATATAGTAATTATAATTATTAATCACTTCTTAATTATTCATAAATTAAAACTCACAAACACAAAAATATTATTATATTATGTTCAATTTTATTTTCATATTTAATTGTTGAATATTGATGTTATCAATAAAAAAATACGGATTTTTATAAATTTCAAAATAATAAGATGCCATGAATAACCTTTTAATTCGACAACTTCAATATATTATTGCAAATCGTATATATTGTCATAATACATAATAAACCGCGCATCGCGCGAGTGTACTGCTAGTTTATTGTAAAAAGGGTTGAAAATTTAATGCAAATTAGCTCCCAATTAGCTCAAACTAGAAAATTGACCGACCTCTTCATAGTTCTTCTGTTTTTAAACATTTTAGGTCACTTTATAACGAAAAGAATATAAGCAAAGGCCCGGAAGGCCTCTTCCTAGCACTCATCCACTTTCTATCTATTTTAATCTCGTTTTAACCTCCTTAAACATAATTTATATTGATTGTTCGATGATAACTACTATTATTGGCTTTTACCCGACAACACTTTTTATACATAACACATTGCAAAACGATTACTTCTGTGCATTTGAAATCCGGATTTATAAGAAATCCAACATGTGGTTCATTTGTTTATTATTTTTATTTTAAAATATTATATAAAATAAGAAAAAGAAAAGTAACTATGAAAATAGTGGGCGGAGCTGAATATATATTAGTCAAGCTTAAATTAAAATTTTAGAACTATAAATCTGAAATATATATATATATATATATATATATTAATCAAATTAGTCAGTTAAACTTTCTAAAAAAAAAACTAATCATGTATCATATATATTTATTAGAATTATGTGGGATTTCATGTAATGTTTATTGGATTTTTAGGGTCAAATATTTTCAGTAAAAGATTTATAGAATTTCATGTAAAAGTAATTTAAATCAGTTAAAATTTCATGTGATTAATATATGTGAAAATAATTTATGCATTAATAACAAACCATTGGATGGACCTTATGGTTTAGTCTTTAAGGGAGTGTTTTAGATAAATTATGACAGTTTTTAATCACCTATTTAAGCTGAAAAAATAAGGGGCATGCTACTTTTAACAGCTTAAATAAGCTGTCAAATTTTATCTAAAACACCCCCTAAGACAATAAGGCCAAGTGCTTGGTTAGTTTTAGGAAATGGTAATAGGAAAAGGAATAGGACAGAAATGAAATGGAATATTAATTAATGAAAACAAATAGGCCAAAATTTACCATGCAGCTGAATTATATCGGGCAAAACCTTCACCATTTATTTGTACATATTTTAAAGTATATAATGTAGATCACTTAAAATTTTGAGAAGACGAGATAAAGTTGTATGTTTGAATAATTAAGTAGAAAAATATTATTTGATACACATAAAAGTATTGCATATTTTTTATAATCATTCAACTCAAAATATATCTTATAATATAAAGTATTATCTAATATATAGAAAAATATTATTTAATACTCACAAAATTATTACATAATATTTTATGTTCAATCCGACGGACCTGTCTCATCGAATGAGATTTGTGAGACAGTCTCACCCAAAATTTTATCTATCATTAGAGTAGCACTTCTATGCACCTGATGCACACATGCACTCGGGTTGGATTCGGGTGCGGGTTGACCCGGATCCGCGCATTTTAATTTTTTTTTTTTTGGCCCTGACCTATATGTTATGTTAGTCATACATTTATATTATATTAATCATACATTTATGTTATAGTAATCATACATTTATGTCCAGATATCATACCTTTATTTAATACTTTTAACCCTAAAAAAATCCTAATTTCGCCATAATTTGTACATTTTTACCTTTATATGATAATACTCATATTTTTATGTGATATTACTTATACATTTATATCAACATAATTATACATTAATGTAATATATAAAGATACAACTAAAAGATATATCTAATATAACTAAAAGGTATGACTGTTATAACTAAAATGAATGAAATGTTAATATATCTGTCTAAAAAAATGCTAAGGTACAACTAGTCTTACAAAAAGTATGATTAATATAACTAAAAGGTATGACTAACACTACTAAAAGATATAGTTAACATAACATAAAGGTCTGACATCTGGAGAATGTTTGAGCGGATTTTGTCCGCAACCTGATGGCGCATGCGGGCATATGGTGGGCCGGGTCAACGCGAGTGCACGGATTTAGGGTCCATGCACTAGGTACACAAATTTTTTTGTTATATATATCATTATTGTATAGGGATTGTTGGAGAAGTTTTAAGTAAATAATTGTTCATCCGTAATAATAATATATATACAGGAGTGGATCCTCATATGATGAGAGAGGGGGACTTTAGCCCCCCCTAACTTTTAAAAAAAATTTAAATATTATATATATTTATTAACTAAAATTAATTTTATATCAATTAACCCCCAAAAATAATTCATTTATAATAAAGGGACAACCACAAGTTAGATTTATTATTATATATAAGTGGTCTCAATTTATCCACATTATTATTGTTATTTGCTATTTTTAATAAATTTCTCACTTCTCTTTCAAAGAATTTTGTGTGAGAGATTATTGCATTTTTGAATATTAAACATATATATCCATGTCATATTATTTTTTTCTCTTTAGCCCCCCCAAAAAAATCGGTCTAGCTCCGCCCATATATATATATATATATCGAGACAACACATTTGAACGACTGAAATAGTTGATTTTTTATCCGTTAAAATTATATAAATACAATAATTATATTAGTCATGTCAAATTTAAACCACTTAGTATCATAGTATCTTTGTATTTGTATGGTGTACAACATGAATTTAATATCATTGTCATTCGTTTCACTAATTTTCTCTTTAGAAATATTATAACTAAAACTAAAATTGTGGGTACCGTAAAAAGTTTTATTTTTTCCTTCAATTATTGAAATCTTATTTTAAATTATATAAATAGTCAAATGATCTTGATCAATATAGGAAATACTTTGTCACCACACCAAAATATCGTACGTGTTACTTATAGTAAACGACAATCAAATAAAAAGGTTTGTAAATAAAGACAACGTACAAAAAACATGTGTAGGTTGAACATGAGAGGTTTATTGTCTTCTTTCTAAAAATAAATGGACGGTGCTCATTCAAAGAAAAATTTAATGAAAAAAAAATTTATATATATATATATATAGTTGACAGAATAAAAAATACCCCAATATATTTATATAGTTGACAGAATTAAAAATTAAAAATACCCCAATATATTTATATAGTTGACAGAATTAAAAATACCCAAAAAAAACAAATCACTACCTACCCAAATATAAGTAATAAATGCGACTCAGAATCATCATCTTTCACGACCCAATATAAAATTGAACAAAATAAATTACTACAGAAAATCCCAGAAGATCAGACCATGGGTTAGAATTGCACATATAATATAATGTGCTTGTCGATAAATAAAATAAAATTATTAAAAACTTATTAAAAAGGGGGAAAATAAAATAAATATTCAAAATTATCATCATATATATACATATATATATATATATCAATTTTTTTCACATTAAATTTGAAAGTTTTACTGTTTAAACTTGAGAGTTCAGACCTTTGTTCAGTATCTTATTCATTTAATTAAATATCTACCTACGTACGTACACTCTATTTTGGTTTGTTAAATAAGTTATAAATATCTTCTTTGAAGTTCAAACCAAATAAATTATGTAATTACAGTATTATGATAAGTTGGTACAAAACCCAAAATTAAATCTCGAGATTTACACCAATTAAAATCACAAAATCTAAAATTTAAAGAGAAAAAAAAAATCCAAATTCGCAGAGACAGGAATCCAAGGATTAAGATGTGGAGCTCAAACTCACGCTTCCAAACTCTACTTCAATTGTGTGTATAGTAAGGTAAGGACAATAGTCAGTTAGTGCATTATTCAAAATTCTTATAATACACTCATGATATACTGTGACAAATCAACAAGTTGACCACAAACAATATTATTATAAATATAATCAGGTTCAGTCCTAACATTTTGGGGGTCGTGGCCAAATAAAAGAAAAATTGGCCCTATTAAGGAAAATTTTAAAATTTTTAGTAAAATATCTGCGCCTTTTTTTATTTTTAATCAATAAAATTTTGTTTTTGATTGTTTGAGTTATTTAAATCACATGAATCTATTGTATCATCAATTATATAAAAGAAGAAAAATTGGACCACAAATATTTTATCATCAATTATATGGTATGTTGGGTCAATTACAAAACAAAAACAAATTGTTATCTATGTATAGCTCAAGACTGACACTAAATATATAATATATAAGTGTGTGTAAACCCATAATAAATAGTATTGTAATTCATCATGTATTTTAAATTTTAGAGAATTTTTGTAGGGAAGGAGGCTGAATGTTATCATTATAGTTGCTATAAAAAAGTTTTTCCTAAATAAAATGTATGGAGAGATAAAAAAGATCAAAACGGGCAAAGGAGGCCATCGAAAAGCTATTGAATATCGTGAATATTTTTGGCATTGGAATAGCTATTCCACCCATTTCGTCAAGATAAACATGACGTATTCTATCATAAGTTGTTCAAAAAAAAAAAAAATTTTTGGAATTCGGTAAGGTAAAAAAAAGATGGCAAAATGTGAGTAGTTTTTTTTTTTTTTTTTTTTTTTGATCGGTCAAAGTGAAATTTTTTATTAAAGCCACAAGAATGGTATAAGAAATACCAAAAAACAGAATAACACACAACAAGCTAACATCCTATGATTAGTCTCGGATTATTCGACCAATCTCTAAATGAAAATCTAGTACAACCTACCTCTTTTACATAAATCCAACCCCAAAGTCTAGCTTTCATCTCATTAACAATTTTTTCTATCGAAAAATCTTCTCCCCCAAAAATCAAAGCATTCCTACTTTTCCATAAAACTCAAAATACACAAAGCCAAAAGGATGCAGTCATTTTCTTTCAACTCTTACCCCTTACAATATAACAGTGAGCGATCAAGTTGATGTGGAAAAACAACATCATGTCACATATTCTCATTATAGCTCGAAAATTATGTTTTTCATAATTTCAAATCCACTTTTTAAAACCATAAACTTATAATGTCACTTCTGCATGGTGAGATTAAGGTTATGCTCTAAGAAGACAACAAAAGTTTTTCCATCATTGGTTGAACTTTAGGGCATATTCAGTAAGATTCGATCGGACCAAGTTAAAGATCTTTGTATGTTATTTTTATAATAATTAAAGGAATGGCATGACTAAAAAATGGAGCATAATAAAATCCAAGTGGTACGCTATCACTGACCTGTCACTTACACCATGGTTGCACCTACAATATCTCATCAATGATTCACCCTCTAACTAATCCTTTTAAAGTTATGTATTAGTACCAACTTTTTGATATTTTTTTATTTTTATTTTTCTGATAACTCAATTTCAAATTTAAGTCTTAATATTGTAAGGAGAACATAACTGATATCACGAGTAAAGTTGGTATGATTGTGCTTGTCTTCAATATTATTTGCAATCATCTCATTTACCTTCCAATCATATATATCACCCTATTTACAATCGGGGTAAAATGCAAAAATTAATCTCAAATTTGACCAATTTTTCATTTACAGCATAATTTTTTTTTTTATCTAATTATAATTCAATGTTCATGAATTCCTTAGAGCAACCTAAACTTTTTTCCAATTACACAACACGCGTCCTTTGTAAGGGTAAATATGTTATTAAAAAAGTTTAAGCTACGAATTGAAAAATAATCATACTTTAGGTTAATTTTTAATTTTTGAAAAACTCCTTTTATCTGAGTCACAATTAAATTAAAAAATAGTTTAGATTACAAAATAAAAAATAATTACCCTTTAAATTGCTTGTTGCATTTAACTTCTACGGTTCAATAATGTTGGGAGGTGATTCCTTCATTTCTTATTAAATTATTATTATTTAGGGTGTGAAGATGATATTTGATTGGGCATAGGCACGTGCAAGGTGCATGCAACTTTATAGGGTTAAATTGGGAAATGAAAAAGGAAAAGAGAGGGAGAGGACAAGGGCATGTGAGTATTTCAGCCTCCCACAGCCTGGGAACAAACACAGTACCTCACATGTGGCTCCTGTCATCCCATATCTATTTATCACTCACAAAACATGCAATCATTTATTTTAAATTACTACTTTAACCCTTGTACAGACATATATTCATCGACATTAACACCAAATTTTTGCATTTAATATGTACACATGCATGAGAGTTTCTTTGTTGACTTTGAGAATATCATTACATTCAAAGCGGTAATTAGGATACTTTGTTACGATTGCTCCTTCCATTGTTAGAGATGTTTATCGAATACTAAGTTAAATTGATCGATTTAAAATTTCTTTTGTAAAAGTTTGGTCGATTTAAATGAATTTGTATATTCTGAAATTAAATTTAAGCCTATGAGCTTTGGATTAAACAAGTCAATATGGGCTTTCAGCCTTGAATATTATATAGTATTTGTTCTTAATTTAAGGTAACTTTTATAAGTTTGAATTTGAGATATATTTAGAAGGATTTTATGAATATGGGTCTTTTAAATCTTATGTTTGTTTTGAAATTTTGTAAGTATGGTTATAGTTAATATGTCATCACATTGATAATTGTAGAAAAAATAGATGTTGCTTATTAGGATTTGCAGGAAAAATGAAAAAGATAAAAGTTTTTATTGGAAATTATAGATAAAATAGGAAAAATATTAAAGATTATAGGATATTGTAAATTTTGTCCAAACATAGATTAAATTGATCGAATTCTTTTTATTTTAAGTGCTTGTAGATACCGTCAAGATCAAGAAGAGATGTTCTAAATCAATTGATGAAGTTCCTTTTTCAAAAGTAAGAAAGCTAATGGAATTTTGAATTTTAAATTTCAATGTACTTTCGGAACATAAAAGTACTTGAATATGTAAGTATTTAGATAATTTTACATATATTCTAAATTTTAATGCACTTAGCCTTCAGCATTTAAACTGAAGTTCAATTATGTAATTTAAGTTCAAGAATTGGTCTCAGATTTAAATATTCGAATACAAGTTTATGTTAAATATGAGTCGGAGCATTCAAAACAAACCAAGTTCTAAAACTGTATTCATTATTTCGACATAACAAAGTAAAACTAAAGTACAAATACAGGCAACTGGATGGCCCACCAGGATCCAGCTAGTTGGTACGAGCTACATAAATATTAAAAAATTATTAATAAATTAATAAAGGTTCTAAACGAGCTTATACTAATACAATCGAATCAAACTGTAGTGCAATGGTTATTCGAGCTAAATAGGCCAATCAATCGAGCCCTGTCCCATTATTAATATCACTACTGTGATATCATTAAACTAGTTGGTGCATTATTAAACACGTCCAGATGCCGAGGCATTCATGTGATGACTCAAGTATATAACAAAAAAAAACGTGTTCACTGAGCTCCATTGTATATTTGGTTGGTTTTAGAATACAAATACAATATTGCAAGGTATGATTATTGTAAGATGAGGATTTTCACATATAACGTAAAGTAAATGGTATTTACATATAGAATTTGGAATTTCTTTGGCTTCTAAGTGGCCACAAGTCCCCCCACATAGACCTTCGGGCTTGATGATGCAACATAGGGTTCTGCCTCTGCGTTATGACAACACGGTCGAACGAACCCTCTGTACCCTCACTATTGGTTGCTCGACACATATCCAACTCGACTCTTTTGCCCCTTCTAAACGGCATGTAAATGATTCTTCCCCACCCACTTCCCAAATCAGCACGAGGGCCTTCTTCTTCCTCTGGACTATCATCATCCTCATTAGCAGCCATGTCTGTTTCTTCTGATAGGTCCAAATTATGTGATGATGTGTTGCCATCTTCTTCCTCTTCATACTGATCACTCTCAGATTCTTCGGTATCAAATTGGCTCTCTGATAGTAATTCAATGTTAGTTCCATGGGATTAACCACCACCAAACTAGGCAAAGATGAAAATAAAATGGGGATTGATTAAGGGGGACAATGAAATTGAACAAATTATAAGTCTTTGCAGGACAAAGGTTTTGGGGCACTCACTCAGATCGATCTCTAGATCATCTGGTATTCTATTAGCTTGCATCTCTTTCAATGTTTCAAACTTCATACCATCGAGTGGCCAAGGTTCCCTGTTCCCGGAAAAAAACAAAAAAAGAGAATATTACAACATTGGATGTTTGTCAAGGAGTTAAAATTTTAATATGTTGTCCAAGCTAGAAAGGAAAATTCATAAACAGCAGAGTATTGTTTATACATTCATGAGAGAGAGATTAAGAGCAAATGAAGGGAAATTTAAAAAAAGCAAGCTGATATATTCAGAATCAAAGGTTTAATCCTCTGCATAAACTAGGATTTGTTTTATACATTGAGGGGAAAAATAAACCACCATAGAAAGGATAATGTACACATCAAACTCCGCGTCTGCTCAGACAGTGGCTTAACTTATCCTGTTCTACCAGAGCAATATTTAACTTGGCTATCAAATGTCAAAAGGCTCAAGTCCAAGTAACTGCACTAGCAATAGAAGCATAATATTAGAAAAACCAATTTCAGATGCCTTACTGAGAAATGTTTTTTCCTGTTTCTAAATCCTGAACAAGTTGGTTATTATTTTCAACACAAAGTTTCAAGGCAATCTCGTTTAACTGTATATAAAATCAACACTACCTAAGATGTGAAAAGCACTGTTCAGATCACTTAACTGCGACTACCATTAGAACTGGCGCTCTCCTGCCCTGAACCTAGATATTACAATAAAGCATGGCATGTTTTCTTTATATTACCACTTATAATGTAATATAGAGATGATATTCTCAAGCAATCATTAGTTTTGAGCCATCAATCATTTTTTTTTTTTTCAATTTTCTCCATTAAAAATAGGACACTAGTTATGCTGACCTTGGTCTTGTTCCTCGTCGAAAAGCAATATAACAAAATTTTTCATCTTCAAAGCCACGTAAAGGACCCCTGGATCTCTGCAGAAAATTCACGGAGATAACAATTTACAACACTTCTTCATATCCCAGTTTTCAATATAAAAATAAGTACTTTAATAAATAAACAAACCTATTTCTTGCGGAACAGAGAGAATAGATACTATACAAAAAAAAACAACTTAACAAGAAAAGCAAAAGAATAGTCCTATAAATCCTTGTTAAATATAGAAATTAATATAAATGCAAACATTTTCCCTCAAACACCAGGGCTGTGATGGAGGAACTAGGTAGGAGCCAGGAGGTAAAGAAGTACAAAGGAGAATGGATAAGGCCAAAAATAACATGTAAGCAATATTCACACATAAGTACAACAGAACAATCAACTAGACTGATCTAGATGTTGCTGCAAGCTGACTGACTTGGATGGTCAATAATAAGACAAAGGTCATTAACCAGAACTAACTTGATAATAATCAGAAAGTGTGAATACAATAAAGCACCATATTTCATTTCTACCATCAGAGGCAGCTTTGTGTTTTTTCATCGAGAAACACTTGAGATGCTTCAACAAGGTTTAGCAGGAAGTATGGTTTAAACAGAGTTCATCCATGTGAGTTTATTTACGATGAGAGCATAATTGTGTGCATTGATAACCGTCTATAAGAGTTGCTCTCCATTTTTAGTTGTTATTAGTGGTTGAGGAAAAGTCAATTAAGTGTATTAGAGGCAGCATAATTTGAAGTAGCACTGGGAAGATGGAGAAACATTTTGGAAGAATGATAAAGGTGCAACCATGAAGGCATAGTTCAAGATCATGGAAAGATGCCAGCACCTTTGAAGATTTGATATGTAATTCATTTCATAAGTTTTAGCAATCGTACCTACAGACTTCATATATTTAACTCTCACAAGAGGATGACGTAAGAAGTTTTCTTATCACTGCTTCCAAATTTTAGTAGTGATTTTCTGTTTGCACTGAGCTGTGTGCAATTTCATGTACCAGTTGGAGGAATATTTTACCTGTTGTGAGAAATGACTTCAAAATTTGGATTGTTCAACATCACAAGTACTCTGCTATTCAGTAGTCATGGCACGATATTTTTTGGGGCTAAGCTGCATTGCTACTTTGAAAAACAGAATTGGAGCCACCTTTACTTTTATATTGTGGCTATTCCAGTCACAATGTGTCATTCCACAACCATAGAAATAAGAAGGGGGATGAGGAAATCTTCAAGATAGTGAGTTCAGTGAACTTATGTATCAAGATAGCATGAAAAATGTGTCAGCAACTTGTCTTATGGTGGCAAAGGTGGAAAGAAAGAAGATGATCAAAGACACTTTCTAAATTGCGCATTTGGCACATTGTAGCTAATGGGGATGGCCAAATACCACAGGCCAGAGCAACGAGATAACCAAATTTCTTTGAATAAGATTATCCTACAAATAGGTATTCCCATCAATAACTGATTCCAAGAAAATTTGGAAACAAAGTTGGCAACAAATTGTTCCCTCATATCAAGTGCCTATATATGGTTTGACCAGTGAAGCGAAAGAAAAGAAAAGAAAAGAAAGTTGTCTACTTTAATGAAATTAGGCAAATAACATGATTCACGGACTATGTTTGGACTGAGTTGCCCATTCAGTCGCTCTTTTCCAAACATACACAAGAGTGACTGTGGAAGTGATATTTAAAAGAAAATTTTCACCAATCTCTGATTGATTAACTGGTTGATCATACTAAAAGCCATGCTTGAAAACCAAGGATCAAACAAGAGTTGTGTGCAATCTACAGTGCCATGCAAGATTGGGGATAAGGAAAAACCTTGTACAATCGCTGAGATGGTGTCCTCTCCAAACGTTGAACAAAATGACAGTATTTGTCTGTATTCTGCAATGGACAAGGTCCATCATGGGGACACTGCAACAAAACCAAGAACTCTTATGCACTTGCACACTTTTTTTATATACATTGGTACACTAAGCCAATTGCAGAAGCAAGTTACATATTATGCAACATATGGAAGAGTGAATCCATCACTTACAGGAGCAACTATAAAAGCACCAGTATTCAGTGTCATCAAATCCTTATTGGTTTTATTGGCAGCATTCTGCAATTTGCGGGTTCTCTAGGAAACAAAGAACATAATCAGTTCACTGATAAACTCCTCAAAGAGGACTCCACAAAAGACAACCATGATGTTACCCTTTTCTCCATCCATAGGATGTGGGATCGCATTTGAGATATGATATTTGATCCTTGTGGTGTTCCAGGCTCCACCAAAACCTGATCCAGAGTATGAAAATCCAAATATGCAAGTGAAAGGAAACTTTCACAAAATTCATGTTGGTTTATAGGAACAATCATACTAAGCTTTCTGAGGGAGAGATGTGGCGGAGAGGGATGTAACTCAGATTATGAATTATCCAAAAAAAAAAAAAAAAACTTCCATCATCTAGATTATGGCAAGAGAATAGCTTATCTAGAAGTCCCTATGTTGAAAGGTAACAGGGTTCAAGAACCATGGAGAATCTCAATTCAAGAAATCAAATGGTATGTCATACTCACATTTGCCTTTGCTCAAAAGGAATAACATGTTTTTTATTGGCAGTTTCCAGGTTATATGGTATTTCCACTTCCACAGATTACCAATTACTCATCACAAGTGTTAAATAATCATGTAACTGATCCCCTCCATTACATACAACACCAAAAAGATTTTATTTAAAATAAAAAAAAACAGACATCTTCAATTGATCAACAGTTGCAAATGTTCTTCAAAATTAAAAACACCATATCATTGTTCCGAACAAAACATTGATACAAACTTTCAAACTCCCATGTTACCCAATTCCATTACCAAAATACATCCTTCGAGATTAATCTCCCAGCATGGCAGGAACCAAAACCAAACACCAAATATGTTCTCAGGACGTTTGCAACTATTGACATTTATACATTATAGACGTGTCCTGAAATGCCAGTTAAGTGCAAGTTACAAGGCACTGGCTTATAATACCTGGCACTGAAAAATATGGTTACTTTGATCATATAGGTCAAATAATTCAAAATAAGAATACTGCCCTTCCTAATTGGTAGCTTAGTTATAGAAACAAAAATCATATTAGTTATTTGCTCCTTAGACATCCAAGTTATGATTTTTTTAAGCTTAATTTCTATTGGAAGTTGAGCCTAGTTTAAATTTTAGGATTAACGAGCATTCCCACAAAATTACATGAGGTTTTCATCTTTGCCAGTTCATGTATCATACAGAATGTCATTAAAGAATTTTATGTAACTAATACAAAGTTTGCAAAAACCATCATGATGCCCTATCAATTACATGAGCACAAGAGAAGTAAATCATTGAGTTCAAAGATTTACCAAGATGTTGTCTGTAAGATCCCAGAGCTGGCGCACGAGAGTAATTCTGTCCTTTATCGACGGTATCTCTCCAAGCACGTAAGACTTCACCAAATAGCACAAGACATTTTAAATCTAAGCCATGAAAGTTTACATAACTTGTACTAAGTGAGAATCCAAAGAATGACTATCCAACCTGCGTAACATAACATTACAACTAAATTCTGTCAACATGCATTAAAAATCAGGGCAATTAGGATGAAACTTACAGCAACAACCAGATCATGTCGTCTGCCACTGCCAGACTTCTTTGTATGCTTGGTCAGTGCTTGGAGGTCACTGTAGCTTTGGATTTGTGGCAAATTTCTTAAATCTACATTTGTTACCAAGAAACACTCTTTCAGAATTATTCCAAAGATTTATGCTACATTCTCTGTTGAACACTACTTAATGGAAATAAACAATATATATTATAAAAAAACCAATAGAGCTTATGGGAAAACAGATATAAAAACAGTAATGCAAAAAACAAAGCATATCCAGAAAAATGGGACACTGCTAAATTGCTAATATAAATATAAAGGTGTCAACAAGGACATAAAGTACGGAAGACTCAAGTGAACAACAAAAAGAGACTAACTAAATTATGCATAACTCATACACAACACATACCAATACATTGTTCCACCATAATTGCCTGTGTTCATCACAACTTCGAAGTAGTCAAGATGTTAAATGGCATTGAAATACATAAAGGTGTTAAGAATGTTTGTCGAAGTACCAAGTTGCAAATACAAATAACAGTATATGCCAAGAGAGAAATCAATTATATCCTCATGTAAAGTAGAACTAAAATTTCACCATCAAACTGGAAGTTCTGGAGCAACTGGACGTTGAGAAGGAATCAAATTCTTTAAGTACATTAAGTCTCCCCATTCATGTAACTTCATGGTGAATGAATTTCCAACCATGCTTTTTAACTACAATTAATTTGCACCATACCAATAAAACAAAAAATTAAATCTCTCTCTCTCTCTCTCTCTCTCTCTCTCTCTCTCTCTCTCTCTCTCTCTCTCTCTCTCTCTCTCTCTCACACACACACACACACACGATCACATATATATTTTTTGGTACAGATATTGTGTACATATGTGTGTGTGTGTGTAACTTTTAGCACATGTATGGCATAACACACACATATGTAACTTTTAAGATACTTGTTATGTTTGGCATTCTGGCAAATATACCATAGCCTCAAACTAGCATATAGCAGCATACATTAAAAATTACAGCTTATCACTGACACCGTTAATGTAATTTAAATGACCAAGTATCCCATGTATTCTACCTTTAACTAGGCTCTGTCCTGCTCTTTGCATTGACTGTGATGGCTCCACCAAATTAATCCGCTCCAAAGTCCCAGGCCAGACCTCCATCATCGCCCTACAAAATAGAATAAACACTAATATCGATTAAAACAAATCAATTCACTCATAATACAAATATACATGTGTATTATAATTAAATAACTGAAAAGGGAAAACAACATGCTCACCATAATGCAGATCCAGTTCCCGCCCCAAAATCGAGTACTTTAGCTGGAGTGAAATCAGGAACTCTTCTTCTCACCTAATAAATTCATTTCAACCCAAAAATAATCCTCACCATCATCACATTCTTGCTATAAATGTTAGCTGTACAACCATTCTAGATTGAACTACCAAATTAAATTTTATGTCAAGCAAATTTCTTTTATTTTTCTCTAAGACATATGTTACCAAACAAAACAATTTATACAAAAAGAAAAATTGACAAACAAAAAACCAGAGTATTAGGTAATCAATATTAAAAGCTCAAAACATGTGAAAACAAGCATATAAGATAGAAAGTACATCCCATGCAGGCACGCATATCCTGAAAGAGGTCAAAACCTCATTATCACAAAACTCAATTATTTATATGTAATAATCCTAAGCAATAATACATATTCTTACCAAATTTCCCGAAATCTACCAAATTAGCATGAAGTTCTGGCTAAATATTGACATACTAGTAAACAATATATCAGAAATACCAACAAGATATAGCCATGCCCAAGCTCTCACACACAAACACACTCTCTCCCGCTCTTTTATACCTCACTCAGCACTCGGTAGAGAGCAGAATAGACTGCAGGCATACGAGCAGCTACATATGCTACTGTCTGATCTTCTTGGTATTTAAGACCAATGTCTCCATAAGCACTCGTGAGTTTCCACCTCTGTGAGCAATCTACAGCCTTGAGTGGATCTTCCACCAGCCCTTTCGAGGTCGAGCTTGGAAGGAGCAAGTTTGCTTCCTTGATTCCATTGAATGATTGAGACAACCTTAGCACCTTGCTCCTCATATTCAAAACTTCTTGCTCTAGAATACATAATATGGTATCAGCATTTGTGTTTAAGATTTAGTGAAGGGAAAATAAAATTAAAAACTAAACTCCATGAATGTGTGTCCCAATGAAAATCTATATGAATTTAGAATGCTGCAGAATGCAATTGAGCATCAAGAAAAAGGAAAATACATGATATGAACATGTATAAATCAATAAATATGTATAATCATTTGGTTTACACGAACATTCAGTTCTCATTTTGCTTCGAAACCATATGAACAAAATCTTATCCTACACCTCATAGATAAAATTGATACGAATGAAGAAATGCAGAATATACTTTCTTCAAATTTTACCTCGGAGGTAATTATCGATGGCGCGGCGGAGGCGATCGGGGACGATATGGCAGCGCTCAGACTGTTTAGCGGCCAGCTTTAGGGTTTCGGCGGTGAACTTTGGAAGAGCTTCGGATATCAAAGAAGCCATTTTTGATCCGGTGAGAGCTCCAGCTCCGGGGCTTTAGTCGCAATGGTATAGGGTTTTATGAAAACCAGCAGCAATTAGGATGAAGCGCTACTACAGAATGCGATTACTGTCTACTGAGGATTACTTCTTTATCGACTTTCGAAAACGGATCATAGTTTGGGCTTTTAATGTTATGTGGGCCGTTAATGGGCTGGTTGGGCAAACACGCTAGTCGTGGACTTTTCGGCCCAGCATAGAGAATGCGCTTTTCTCTGCAGATCTAAGATATGGGATAGTGGACTGTTGAGATCGAATGACCAAAATCTTTTGACTATTAATTTATTTATTTAGTTTCTTAAATCAACTAGTATATTACATATATGATGCAAGATTTGTAATATAATAAAATTAACTATATACTTTATTATTCATTATATAACTGTATATATATATATATAAATGTGTGTGTGTGTGTGTGTGTGTGTGTATATATATATATATATGAAATGACTTTTTAGTCTTAAGTTACAAGGATCAATTACATGATTTATATTAACTAATTGTACAGTGTTGTTATTTCCCAATTGAAGGTTGAATATTTATTTTGTAAACATGAGAGACTTATCATGTACTTAATTTAGTTAAGTATGAAAAATATTTTGACTAAGTTATCATTTAAATAAAAATTAAAGTATATGGTCAACTGATAGTGACTTTTATGCACATCAAGTAATATTTTGTATCATATAATGTGTGTACGTGTATGTAACTATTACATAATAAACATAAAAGTTTTAAATACACACAAAAATATTACATGATTAGAATAAAAGTAGTGGTTATCAAATTACAGTTTCTCAAATTAATCATGAATTTGAAGCTGTGGAACCAAAAATATTGTTTGATACGCATGAAAAAATTAACTTGGGTTATGCTATATAGAGTAGGTTGTATATATCATCTCATCATCATCAATTCCTACAAATATTATATTCTTTATTTTTGGCTTTTAAAATGAAATGAAACTTTAATAGATGTAGAGGATTGAAGTCCGAAGGGGTGATCAAAACCAAAGGTAGGAAACAGATGATGGTGGAACAACTCTAAAGTGAAATAATGAATAATGGGCAGCCAATATAAGCAAACATGAGCCACATTGTGTTGTGTTTGCATAGATAGTTGTTTCCATGTCAATGGATAATTCACTAATCCAGTATCATGTCCTTCCCCTTAAACAACCTTATTTGCCCCACCATTTTCTTATGTCCCTTTCTTCAAAAAGAACCATCCAGGACTAACATGATGAGCCTTCATTTTCAGAAATTAATGCAATTTTTTTTATTGTTATTTATTAGCATAGCACGGGCATGTATACTATATTTCCTAGCCCATTAATTGTGTTTGAACAAATCTTTTCAAGTTAACTAAGCCTACGAATACGTGCATCAATAAGACAATATTATAGCTATCGGGTTGAATGACAAAGAGGATTGTAAGTCATGTTAGTTTTGAATTTTAGGAGAGGAAAAAAAAAGTCATCATTTAAGTTGAATTTTGTTGGTAATATTAATAGATCCAATCTAGCTCAAAATTCATTCCACGATTTCCATAATACCTATTTTAAATGATCGGAGTTGTTGTTATCTCTAAGGGTTCGTTTGGTTCACGGGGTGGGGTTGTTTAGGTGGGTTAAGAGATGTGAGCTTTTACTGTTCATCGAAGACAAAATAACACTTTTTTTGTGTTTGGTATGTAGGTTTTGAGGTAGGTTTGATTTAATTTTTGTGTTTGGTTTGAATATTTATGGGTTTGAAAAAGTAGGTTTAATTTAAATTTTGTGTTTGCTTTATTGGTTAGGATTGATTAAATACATAAAAAGACTATATTACCCTTACTAAAAAATAATTTAACAAATTAAATTTACTTAATTAAAATTATGTTTTAAAACTAATAGAAAATACATAACATATAATATGCATCCCATATATATAATATAAACCCTTCTCCCCCAATTTGACACAGCTTCCATAAAATTGACAAACCAGAATCTCACAGCTTCCATGTTTCAATGAATTGCTTCAACATAATGCACTTCGAACAAAATCAACTATAATCGATTGCATATTTAGCCGTGGTTTATACGATTTGGCAAAGAAAATAAGTATTCGAGTACGATTGCGGAAGCCCACTATCATTATTCTTCCTCCATGGTTCTTGAGGGTATTCTCTGAGATGGATGGGTTTTCGAAGAAGCAGGTTTCCCTCGAACCTGCAATGGCACTCAGTTGCTTCGATGGTGGAGGAGACTAAAGAATTGGGGAAGAAGGGTTTAGCTATTGTCTTTATATTTAATGGCATTTTGGAGGTTCTAGTATTCACAAGGGCACAAATGTCATTTGAATTGAAAAGGTAAGGGCAGTTTGGTCTCAATTTTTGGGCACTGTTGGCCAGACTTAAACCCACCAAAAAGGGTGGGTTTATAAGGGTTAATAGCCTAAACTACCATAAATGCTATAATTTAGGACAATAATACCACATCATATAAAAATTTGACAAAAATACCACTTTTCTTATAAAACTTCATTTTCTACCACAATTCAATCATTAGCATTAATGACATCTAAACCAAATTCCAAAGATTTGTCTCAAAGCATTAAATGATTTCCTACTTAATTCCTATTTCCACTCCAAATAGTAATTATATCCGGATAAAACGTAAACAGATCGAAATCAGGCCCAACATGCTTCCGTAAAATAAATTCATCCCCAAAAATTCATATCTTTCTTTGACCGCAACAGCACCGGGTGAGATGGTTTGCAAAGCCACCAGCTAGAAAATCACTGCCCCCGGACCTTTTTACGAACAGCTCCTCACTGTCCAACTTCAACTCCTTGAGGAAGATGATCTGCAAGTTATCTAGCTCCTTCAGCAACTATACAGCACAACCTTGGTTCGTTTCCTACACCAGGTGTACAAGGTATTCCTTCCAGGGGATCAATCAATCAAACTAAGAACACATGTTGAAGCAAAAACCTTTATTTTATTAAGAACTTGGAAATATATTTATTACATAAGTAATCTCCTTTTGGGAGGAGAAAACTTGTTTAGCCTCTCATAGAGGAGGCTTGAAAACCTAAACACATAAACTTGAAAGCTATCTAATAATACAAAGATGTTTATTACAAAAACTAATGATAGATGTTTTGAAGAAAATTGAGGGGAATGGTCGATATCTTCAGCTTCCTTTGCTCTGTCTATTTATAGATAGAAATCCGGACGTGAAATTCGGATTTCAAATTCTCTTGAATGAGCTGGCTGGCTGCTTTCAATTGTGGCCAATCAGTGCTCTTTACTCTTAGTGCCCCGTGACTTAACCATGTGAAGTTGTCGGGGAATCTCTTGCTTTTGACTCAGCCTACCATGTGAGGTTGGTTGGAGAGTCACTTTCTCGTGGTCTATCTCATTTAACTTTGTCGGGAACGCTTTAATAATTTGGTCGTTGTGATCCCCTTGGATAGCGTTTCTTCTGTGCTGGACCCTTGTCTTTATTGGCTCCAGCTGCCTGTCGGCCGGGTTTGGGTCTGATACCATTTTCACGAAACGTTTTTATTCCCGATTTTATGCCCCATTTAAGATTTTCATTTTCTGAAAGAATTTGTACATGGCATTGTTACTCATTCCAGACAACTGTTCTTTAGACAGTATTGGCACGAGGAAAGTATTCCAGCCTATATACTCATTCCTGAAGAAAATCAATCTTTAAAGTTTCATTTTCGGGTTCGGATCAATTCAATTTTTGGAGTAGAAATATAAATTAAATTAGAAAGCAAATGGATTGGAATTAGAAAATTATGCTTGGAAGTAGTAAAATCAAAGTCGGTTCAAAGGGCTCAAAATCCCCTTTGACTAAATTTGTGGTATTTTTGTCACTTTGTTATCCAAAATGGTATTATTGTTCCATATTATAAAAAATGTGGTATTTTTAGGAGTTTACCCGGGTTTATAAACCCACAAATAAGGCACCACAAACCCATCAATTACGCGCGGACCGAGACAAAATTGACTCGGGCTGAAATAATTTTCCGGGCTTCAAACCCAATTACCAAACACTGGTTTATGTTGGTTTATAAACTCAAACCAACTTAAACCAGCGAACCAAACTAGCCATAAATTGGTCAAATATAAACCTGAAATTAGATTTAAAAGAAATTATGCGTACAAAAGGAAAAAAAAACTGTTTTTTTTTTTGTTTTTTAAAGATTAGACAGATGATGACATCCGAATCGGATGTCTAAAACGGTCAAAACCCGAACTAAATAGAGGTAATTGACAGATGGAAAATTAAACAAATAATATTTGTTATGTTCATATTTCCATGAGAACTCAACCTTCATAACATTTAATGCATGTTAGTGGGTCCCATTTAACATAGATCAAGACCCAAAGATACTCACCAAAAATACTTGAACTCCCACATGCTAGTCAACAAAGACCATGTTATCGATTCCCCTCAAATTTTTCTTCTCCAAAATTATAATTATAAATAGCCTATATTAGAGAATCTTATGGGCAAGAATAATAGAAATTGCTACATGCATTATTAAATCCATTGATAACAATGTATCTTGACCTCGGTTTTCTTCCTCTAAAAATAATTAATTATTACGTTTGAACAACAAAATCGAATAGTTTGTGTAAATAACACCGATCATAACATACACATCACTCATCACATCATATTACTATCAAAAAATCATCATCTTACATATGCATTACACATACTCCTACACTTGATCATAACTATTATATTTATACACATGCTAATCGAAAATTTTGGTGCTACTCTTTCTATAAAGATATATATTTTACATAATATTTCTCAAGTACTCCTTTCTATTTTTCTTCCTACTTTCGGACCGTTAGCTATCACGGATCGAAAACTATGTTGGAATCTGTGGATGCCATGATCTCAGAAGCTGCCCATAACCTCGCTGATTCTGCTAAGCTCGATCCCAATTTGGACGTCGAAGCTTCATTACAATCTGAATAGTACTTTCCACTTACATTCATCAATCTTGGATTTGTGGCCACATAGCATGTCGTAGCAGCTGCCTGCATGTTTTAGCAATCACATTAATCATCTTTCACTTCAATAGCAAATTGTATGTATTTGAATTGTTACATGCACACATGAAAATGAAATATGGCATTCATGAAGTCCTATGTGACAAATGTGTATATCTGAAGTCTATCCTATTGATATAATTAGAAGAATAAAATGTGTAACTACTTTTTGTCCACTTCTTGAATAGAATACATTTTCTCATCATACAAGGGTATGAGAGCTACAAAATGGTACAAAGAGTAAAAGTGAAAATATTGGATTTCAAATTGCAATAGCAAAATTGTACCTGAGGTATAGTCTTGAGGAGCTTGGAAGCCAAAAAGAACACCAAATCTGCATAAATATATATTAAAAAACAAAGAATTAAAATCCCTATTTTATCAGATAAAACAAATTTATATTTTCATGGAGAATTTATTAAAAATGCAAAAAATAATCACCTGTAAGTAGGCCTTCACGGTCCCTAGTGAGTCTGGTTCTCACAATTCCAGGATGAACACAATTCACAGTCACATTGGCTTCTATTTTCTGCAACAATAATTTTGACTAAATCATTAATAATTATTATTTTTGGCAGGGAAAATCATATATTTTCACAGAAAACAAAATAAGAAAAGAACAAAAAACACTTTTTAGCAAATGAGGAGGAAAAAGAATAATGCAATAAAAAAAGAAAGACTTGCCCTGAGTCTCTGGGCAAGTTCCTTGGTATGCAAAACGTTAGCCAGCTTCGAGAGAGCATATGCACGTGTCCCATCGTATTCACTGTCAATAGCAAATAAAAACCGACACAAGTATCAGAATAAAGTCAAACATCTGATATACGACTTCTAATACTCCCATCATTTATTTCTATCAGGATTCTTGCACCATACACCATTACTATATGCTCTAATAAATGTCTCTCTTCTAAACATTAAATGACAAGTTTTTGATTGATTCTTCTATTTCTATTCAGACCTGAATCTTTTTTCCTTTTTTTTTTTTTTTTTTAACTTTTCTATAAATAAATAATAAAAGTGCATAACAATTCAGTCTTGAGACAACTCATTACCAAACTCAAATATACTATACTATAAATAAGTCAGCAAATTGAAATTTTATGATTTATTATACTTTACCATCTCCAATTTCATCATGTGTTTGAAATAGGTAAAGTACCAAAAAGAAAAAATTTAGAATTAGTAGATATGAAAATTTTATTGAAATTTACAAATTAGTATATATGTTTCGATTTCATATATCTGTCGTTACCCTTTATCTATTCTAATAAACAACGATCTAAAAACTACAGAGGGCATGTGTGAGACAAAATCTGAATTTTATGTTTAAAAAAAATTGCAAGCAATAAGGTTATCATTTAGAATCTACGTTCTATTATACCGTGGTGGTAAAATTCGAGTGAAAAATAAATTATTAATATAGTTAATTGAGTGGCAAATTTAACTGACCTTTTATTTTTTGTAATAAAGCGAAGATAGTGGATCATATCGCCGGAAAACCAGCTATGAATACTCGAAGACACATTCACTATTCTTCCCTGCACACCTCCAGTTTTCGCCGTCTCAATCATTTTCTTTAACAATAGCTTTGTTAATAAGAAATGGCCTATAATTAATTTATAAAAGAAAAAAAAAATCATTACATGAGTAAACAATAGAGAAAGAAAAGGCGATTGACATTGTACAATTAATGTTTCATCTTATATTTTATTATCAAAAAAAAAATCGTAGGATCTGTATATTGATGACGTGATTTGTGTGATTTTATATTGTGTAAAATGTGTATAGAAAAACAAAATTTACCTAAATAATTGGTAGCAAAAGTCATCTCGATTCCGTCCTCAGAAACGCCATGATCGTACGAGAATTTCCCAGCGTTGTTTCTATAAGAAAAAGCACGAGATTGTATTAAATAATAGTCGCCAATTGGAATGAGCAAGCACAAAAAAGAAACGTTATATAATATCATAACAAATTGTAAATTAAATGTAAATGGAGGAAATTAAAAGAATATAAAAAATCCGAAAAGAAAAAAAGGAAAGAAAATTACATGAGAAGATTGAGAGGCAAATTGCGAGACTCAAACTCGGCTACAAATCTTCGTACCGAGTCGAGCTTGCTAAGATCAAGGCTCATCACTATAATCTCCGACTCCGGAAACTCCGATAGAATACGAGCCTTAGTGTCCTCGGCGGCTTTCTGGCTTCGAGCCGGCAAAACGAGCCGCGCCCCTCGCTTCGCCAGAACCCTAGCCGTCTCCGCTCCTATCCCCGACGTCGCACCTTTAATCCGAGAGAGAAAGAAGAAAATTAATATTAAATAAATATAATATAATATATATACATATATATCTGAAAATTTTGCAATATTTGGTTATTACCGGTGATTATGGCAGTGATGTGGCGAAGATCAGGGCAGAGGGAGGTGGCTTGCTCGGCGGTGGACTTGGAGCCGAAGCCGCTCGCGCCGGCGGAGCCGATTAGGTACTTCACAGTCTCCAGCATTTTTCACTCTTTTCGAAAAATAAAAAAGCTGCAAAACTTGTGTACCGAGTGTCTGATAAACAGAGGAAGAAGAGTCGTATTTGTGACAGAAAAGTGAATCAGTACGTTTATATATGCAATTTGCAGAGAGAGAGAGAGAGAGAGAGGGGAGAGAGAAGGCTAGCTATGCAGTTTTGTGCAGAGATGAGAGATACATAGATGGTGGTGAAGAAAGGTGAAGTGGAAGGAGTTTTATAATGATGAATGGTGGGGATTTAGGAATCAATTAAGATAGGATTACATCTTTGTCATTCATTGATTGAGATTATATTTTTTTTAATCATCATCATTGTCTTTTTTTTCCATTTTATTATCTTAATAACTGACTTTTTTAAGCATTTAACTTGACTAACTATAGCCGAGGTTAGTTTCTGTTATCCAAGTTTTACCGTAATACAATTGAAGAATCTTTTCCGTTTCAATTTGTGTCATGAATTAATAATTCGAATCTTCAAACTGTATAATTATAGAGAATCAAGATCAGGGTAGAACGGATTTTATTATTAATAATGTACTGTTCTTTTCTAAATAAAAATGTAATATTCTTTGAGATAATTTTTTGTTTATTTGACTTCGACTCAAGAAGTTGTTGAATTTTGTCTCAGTTATTATTGGTTAGTGTCATTTATTTATATTAATTCCATATATATTGCACTTGTTATTTGTCTATAGTCTAATTATGATGATAAGATTGAAAAGAAAACTTAGAATCTTTTCAAGTAATTTGATTTTGAATATTCGCTATCACACTGGTCTTCATGATTTCCACAATTATATCAATAGTTTTATAGTTTATAGTTATACAACTTGAATCCTTTCCAATTTAATGTTTTCAATAGTTATATATTTTTTCATTTTCATATAAATGACGTTTATTGTGTGGTCATTTATTACTCCATTCCATTTAAAAATAATTACTTTTTACAAAATAAAACTTGTTTTAATTCATTTATCATTTTTTTAATATTAGGAATAATTAATTGTTTTCCTCTGAAGTAAATCATTGACTTATTTGTATAGGTGTTCATTTATCGTAAGTTATCATAACTTTTGTTTAACTCATTTAACGAGGAGTTGTTAGTTATGGTGAAGGCTAGCAATACTGATTTGAATTAGTGGGGAGTAAAATATTCATTTTTTTTTTTTTTATAATAACCTTGTTGGTGATATCTTAGCCTAATTTCAAAATTAGGTTATTGGTTCACATCCCACAATTTATTTGGTAACAATATTAAAGGTTGAGGCATTGGATCATTAAAAAAAAAAAACCTTATAACGTAATTGAAATGGGAGAAGTATTCGTAAAAGTTCTTAGATATTAAATCATCAACATCATCATTCAAGATATATCAAATTAGTAACTACTAATGGATATTTTTCAATAAATATATCATTATTACATTGTCAATAGACATGCTTATTTTACAGTGATCAACGATTTGATTAACCATTGACTAATTTTGATTCCATATTTTTCAAACTAGAAACATCTCATTTCGCATTTTTTAAAACCAGATATGATATCACATATATTTGCAATTTTAAAAACAAAATATATTATACCAGGTGTACCCACAATTTATTTTTACACATTAATTCACATACACAAACGTAAGTGAATTAATACGTGTAAAGCAACAATGAATTTACGAATAATATAGCTTCACAAGTGGACCAAATATTTCATTGAGTAAAATGAATTACTTATTATGTCGAATAAATATAATCGATATTTACATTTTCATTTTATCCAAAATTTTAATTCAGTTTACGTTTTGGTTCCATAGTTATAATCCATTTTATTTGTTCGTCTCAAACTCACAATCAACTTTCTTTGTTAAATGTGTATTAAATGGCAATACTCTAAAAATTGGCCTAAGCAATGTCTAGGTTCTAGAAGACTCATAATCACAACGATTTTTGTCTATTCAACTACTTAAGACGACAGACGGTTGTACGAGGCTTATTCAGTCTTAGGCGAGCCTATGCGTCAAAAGACATCTCTCTCTCTCTCTAAATAGTGGTGTTCTTAAATGCATTACAGATTTCTATCACATTATAATTATTTAATTAAGCACAAATAGAAAATTAATGAATTTGAAAATATAAAAAAAAAATTATAATAATTGAAAGAGTCGTTTTTAAATATAATTCAAATGAATATTAAACTTTTAATGTTCTATGATTTACAATAAAAAAATACTAAAAAAATAATTTATATGAAATTGAAGAGAGTCATATTACCGGTATCTATCTTGACAGGATGGATGAGTATATAATTCAGGGGTATGCCAATTTTTGATACGATATGAGAAAACATCACAAACCTAACACGAACATAGTGAATTAGAGTTGGTTCTCCATAGGTTCAAGTCAGAATTAGGTTGAATCCGCTTGACACGGGAAAAAAAATAGGTTTGGTTCAGGTTAGCTCACAATTGACCAACAACTTGGTTATATATATATATATATATATATATAAAGAAATGTAAGGTTAATTTGATAAATTAAGTATCCAGTGGATGTAATGGTAATTGTGTAAGAATTGTTTGTCTTTTGAGCAGTGATTTTGTGGAATAATTGACACCCCTATTTCGTTATTACTTCGAAAATATCTTTTAGTGTTATTATATTGTGAAAATCTTAAAAAAAAAAAAAATTGTAATTTTCATGTCAAACGGAACAAGTCGTGTGAATCCATAAAAGTTTCGTTTGTGTTCAAGTCAAGATTTTTGAATGAAAACTGTTCATATTGAAATTGATATTATCATATTCCAAAACGACCCGCCAATCTGAAACCTAACATAATCTTTAGCTACTCAACCATGATATAAACACTCCCCCTTTCAAAGTAAAACTAATGTTTTAGAAAATAGTAGATTGAGGAGTTGGTGCTCGGTGAGATACATCTCTTTTCAAAAATTTGCCTTCAAAGATTGGATTCTTAAGCTCAGGAGGATACTTGGTGTTGATGTTTCTTGTCAATTTGTTATGTTGTTCTCCATCTTGTATTAGTTATTGTAACTTTGATGTATAGACACTTCTTGTACCCATGCTACCCTCTTTTATTTTGAATGGAATTTTTTTTTTTTTTTTGTGATAGAAAAAAAAGATTTTGTTTCAATTTATTTGCTTTTTAAAATTCAGAACCTATCATATTAAAGTGCTGAATTATATAGCTATTGTACAAATAAAGGCAAAAACTTCTGTGCAACTGGTGCACCAGTTGCATGGAAAACTTTTATGTTATAAATGTAGTACCTTTATATATAAATATTCGTATCTTTTAAAATGAACATGTATAAAGGTATTACATTTATAATATAAAGGTTTGTGCAATTCTGTGCAACGGGTGCATAGAAGTGTTACTCACAAATAAATTATGTCATTTTCATGAAAGCACTTTAAACAATATTGTATATTTGAAATTGACATGGTGTGATTGGATGTATAGGGAAATTGGTAGGAGTGGGGAATCAAGTAGAGTGGGGGTTTGTGGATATCGTGGCACAAGAAGCTAGTGTGTGGATTTAAAAAGAAAAAGAATAAAAAAGGGGTTCGCACGTGAGGATGGAGTTTAGGGTCAATCCCACGGCCTCGAATCTGTCATTTTCTCACTCCATTGGGATACAAAAAAGTTACTCTTCAATCATTCCCCGTTCAACCATTCAACCCCCATTTCTTTATTATTTATTAAAATAAATAATTTAATCTCAACTTTACTATTTAACATCTTTTGGATGAGAATACTATATTCATGAACTAAATTACACTCACCTCATCCTTTCTTTTTTCTTTTTCCATATTTGTTTTATTCTATTTATCTTTCTCATATTATATTTTAGTAAATATTATTTACTTTTATATTTTTCAAGTTGAATTCTATGTGGACATTATAATACTAAAAATTAATTGACGACTACTTATGCAATTAAATCCCTTCAACATTCAACTTTTCAACATATAATACTTGTTGTAGTAGGTAAATGAGTCAAACAATGGATCTTTTGTAAACATAAATAATTAAAAACACATAAAAATGAAAATAAATGATGAAAAATCTAATGACGCAAACTTAAATGATAAAAAACTTTTTTTCCAAAAATAAATATCATTTTAGCAAGAATTTTTTATTCTGATATAAATATTATTTTAAAAATCAAAGATATAATTGCTCTTAATCTTCCAAAATTACTCATATTATAATTTGGGACAAATTAAAAAGCAATAATGAGCTATTTTTATGAGACAGGCAGGGTTTTTCATAAGATTGCTTAATTTGTATGACAATTTCTAACAATATTTATTTTAAAATGAAGGAACAATAACTCATAACACCACGTGGATTGAAGAAAAAAAAAAGCTAAACATAACAAGTGGTGTCGAGAAAAAAGAAATCATATGCGGAGCCAAGAATATTTACTGAAATGACATTTATTTCCCTTTCCCATCCTATATAATAAAAATATTAGTTATTCAATTTGAACTAATAATGCAATTGGGTTACGATTCATTCACTTTCCATCATAAATAACAATTTGTTAACATTAAAAAGTTGGTACTTCTCCAGGGTGAAGAAAAAGAAGAAGAATTTTTAGAGCATAAAAAAGCAGGTACCCTTAACTTTACTCATAAAGTAATCATAACTTTCCAATCATGAATCTATCCGCTCTATTTCAACACTTAATTAAGTCGCAATCTTCACCTAATGGTTCTGCCCAGGTATATCTGTTGTTCCTTTGTTTCTTATTTATTTTATTTTTATTATTATTATTATTGAGAATTCCAACTCATGTATTCTATAATTGTAACACAAAAACTTATATGAAATGATTTTATAAGATATGGAATTTTGAGATGGTGATTCACTATCCATAAATCAAAGTCATTTTCATAAATTCATAACTCATATGGATTGTAGATTTATCCACCTACAAAATTAGATACATAGACAATCTCACAAAAGTTATACACAAATATTATAAACTTTTGAATATAATTAGTGTTTGTTATAAATATCTACCGATACTTTGTGCAGGGCTCTAGGCTGCATGTGATCTCAATAATACTACATTTGTTCCATAAATATATTCATAATTCATTTTTAATTCATCTCTAATTATAGATCAATTTTCTTAATAAAGTGTATTAGATATGTTTTTTTCTCACAATATGTCCTTACTTAATATTACTGAATTAACCATTTATAGAAATTGGTTATATATCTTTTTCAAATCGGAGTAATATTATTTAGTAGGATTGATATCAAAATGCAACATGTATTTTGTATTTTCCATTTGATGTCTAAATAAAAACCAAAAAAAAAAAACAAGGATTGCTTTTCAAACCCAAAATTTGACACATTTTTAACAGAAAATTTTTACGGAAAACGAAATATGCAATCCAACTCTAAACATCAAATAAAATATACTACCTCCGTCCCGCTCAAATTTGCACATTTTCCGTTTTCGTCCGTCTCATTCACATTTGCACACTCAAAAAATGGCAAATAAAATGTATAAAATTGTCCTTTACTATTCAACATTAACACTAAAAAAAACAATTTTTTCTTAACCTCCGTATCCATCCCTACATGCAAATTTGAGCGGAATAAAGGGAATATAAGTTATATGTGAAAATGATCTATATTAAAAATCAAATTATAATTCTAAATCAATTTCACGATTTTAATTTACTTTCTACAGTAGTTCTTGTCTGAGTTTAGAGTAATAGTACTTGTCTGAGAAAAGACATCGACGTGATGTTTATCCCCTCGGTCCAAGAGAACAACCTTGCATTGATGGTGTGTTGACTTAGATTAATTCCTAGGACTTGAGGTATTTTGTTCCATGTTGGGCATATCTAGGGGTGGAAATTGGAACGGAATATCCGATATCCGCCGAATTCGATCCGAAATTTTCCGATTTTGGAACGAATTTTTTTTAATCCGAAATTCCGACATCCGATTTTTCCGAAAATTTTCGGATGGAAATCGGAAATAGTTTTAAAAGTTTTGGAAATTCCGAAATCCGATCCGAAATATTTCCGAAATGCTATTTTCGGAAATTCCGATTTCCGATCCGATCCGAAATTCCGATCCGATTTCCGATCCGAATTTCCGATTTCCGATTTCCGAAATTATAAAATGTAGAGTGAGTAGAGACATTTGAGAATCGAACACGAGACCTCTCACACTCAAAGCACGAAACTTACCATCAAACCAATAGTAATTGTTGTAAATAATTCAAACATTTTATACTATATAATATATTTATATACATTTACTATATGTAAATATTAATATACATATTATAGTATACTTTATAATACTATATACTATATAATATATTTTATATACATTTACTATATGTAAATATAAATATACATAGTATAGTATACTTTATAATACTATATACTATATAATATATTTTATATACTTTATACTATATGTATATTGTATAGTTTATACTATAGTTTTATTTTATACTATATACTATAGTTATATTGTAGTTTTTTTTGTATTATTTTATAATATATACTATATACTATAGTTTATACTGTAATTTTTTAGTATTATTTTATAATATATACTATATACTATAGTTTATACTGTAGTTTTTAGTATTATTTTATAATATATACTATATATTATAGTTTATAGTATAGTTTTTTAATTATACTATATACTATATGCTATAGAATAATATTATATACTTTATGCTATATACTATATACTATATGTATATAGTACAGTTTATACTATAGTTTTATTTTATACTATATACTATAGTTTATACTGTAGTTTTTTAATTATACTATATTATATACTGCATAATATATACTACATACTACATACTACATACTATATACTACATACTATATACTATATACTTTATACTATATGCTATAGAAGAATACTATATACTATATACCATATATTATATACTATATACTATATATTATATGCTATATAAGAATACAATATATTATATAAAATAAAAAGTGAATATCTAATTTTAAAGGTAAATATATCATAAATTTCATTAAAAATGATAACATTATATATAATAGGAATAATGACAAAGAAAATTATACAAATTATAAAACAAGTATTTTAAATATTGAAGGATTTCAAACAAAGCATTATCATAAATAATAATATAGATTTAAATATTCATTTGTTTTGAGCTTCCTAAAAGAAAAATAACTTAATAAATATGAATTAATAAGTATAATTACTTACAAAATGATAAAATGTAGAGTTAGTAGAGGCATTTGAGAATCGAATACTATAATACTATATACTATATAATATATTTTATATACTTTATACTGTGTGTAAATATAAACATACATATTATAATATACTTTATAATACTATATACTATATAATATATTTTATATACTTTATACTATATGATAGTATATAAATATATTATATACTATATGTATATAGTATAGTTTATACTATAGTTTTATTTTATAATATATACTATATACTATAGTTTATATTGTAGTATCTGTAGTTGTTTAATATTATTTTATAATATATACTATATATTATAGTTTATACTTTAGTTTTTTAATTATATTATATTATATACTACATACTATATACTATATGCTATAGAAGAATACTATATACTATATATTATATACTTTATGCTATATATACTATATACTATATGTATATAGTACATTTTATACTATAGTTTTATTTTATACTATATACTGTAGTTTATACTGTAGTTTTAGAATTATACTATATTATATACTGCATACTATATACTACATACTATATACTATATGCTATAATAGAATACTTTATACTATATACCATATATTATATACTATATACTATATATTATATACTATATATTATATGCTATATAAGAACACTATATACTATATATTATATAAAATAAAGTGAATATCTAATTTCAAAGGTAAATATATCATAAATTTCATTAAAAATGATAACATTTTATATAATAGGAATAATGACAAAGAAAATTATACAAATTATAAAACAAGTATTTTAAATATCGAAGGATTTCGAACAAAGCATTATCATAAATCATAATATAGATTCAAATATTCATTTGATTTGAGCTTCCTAAAAGAAAAATAACTTAATAAATATGAATTAATAAGTATAATTACTTACAAAATGATAATAGTTTATAATATAGTTTTATAGTTTTATTTTATATTATATATTATATACTATTCATATAAATTTTTTAATTTTATTTTATACTATATACTATATACTATTCATATAAATTTTATAGTTTTATTTTATACTATATACTATAGTATATATTAAATATAAAATATGACTCAAAAACTAAAAGTGAAAAAAGTAAAAAAATTTAATATAGTATTTATATACTATTTATAATTTTATTTTATAACTATAACTATAATTTTATTTTATAACTATTTATTTTATAATTTTATTTTATAACTATTTATATAGCACATCAGCAGAATAATTAATCTCCCATGTCTTTGGTAGATATTATATTGATGTTAAATGCTTAGAATATCAGATTCGAGGTCGTATTATTTCTTAGGATATTAGAAAAGGCTATATATAGCTAAAAGACCAACTAATTAATTCTGAAAATTTCTGAATTTCTGAATTTTTTAATTTCCGAAATTTCTGAAAAAAATTCCGAAAATTTCCGAAAAAAATTCCGAAAAATTCCGAAAAATTCCGAAAAATTTCCGAAAATTCCGAAATTTCGGAATTCCGAAAATTCCGAAATTTCCGAAACCGGATGGGATTTCACATTTCCGAAAATTTTTGGATGGAAATTGGAATTGGTTTTTCATTTCCGAAATTTTTTGGAATTTTTCCGAAACACCCTATTTCCGATTCGATCCGTCCGATTTCCACCCCTAGGCATATCATATGATACTTTAAGTGGATCTTGGGTTCAAATAGCTATGATTTGGGCAAAGACAACAATATATAATATAGGTACGTTTATTAAATTCGAACACACCCAACAAATACAATGTTTAATCAAACTTGTATTAATGTAGTTAACTTATTTGGTGTGGTTTGTGGGCTATTGCATGAGAGCAATGCCAATGCATACCTTTGAATAGTGATATATCCTAGAACTCTCAAAGACCTCATCCCACTGTCGAGTCAATTGTACGGTTCTTGTCTATTACAGTTTATCTACTGTCAAATTTAAACCCCGACATCTATCAACATTAATTACTTGATAAAAAAGAGAAGATTTGTGTGGTTTGATTAAACTATTGTGAATTTATTGGGTTAATATGAAAAATCAATATGAAGTATGATATTTTTTTTATTTGCAATCTAAACTTTTTTTTTTTTATGATTGCACTCAAAGTTCACGGTTTCTTCAAAATACAACATATATATGTCCATTTCCTAATCGTTTTTCCAAACTAAAATTGAATTTGAAGTTTCTAATTTTTTAACTAAAACACACAACAATCACATCAAAAATATTCCACAATTCAAACCAAATGAAAGACTCAAAATAATTTTTTGATATTCATTCGATTCAAGCTCAACAGAAATCAAATGAAAATTTAATTTTGGTTGAAAAATGATTTAAAAATGACTTAAGATTACAATTAATTTGAAAAAAAAGTGTACTTTGATGTACAATTGAAAGAAGAACAAAGATTAAACTGCGAACTGAAGAAAAAGAAAATAGTTGAACTTGACTTTTCAATGACAAACCTAAATATACAATATACATACTTTAAATAGTGATTGTAGGTTTTCTTCATATATACACATCACTTGAGGCACGTCTGTTGTCCTTTTGTGGGTTAGCCAAGAGAAGAAAAGTGGAGAAGAGCCTTTAAGAGCAAAAAAATATTAAAAATTATGAAAAGAAAAGAAAAGGTATTATAATAAACATAAAGAAAAAAAGAAAAGAAGCCACGAAAAGCTTTTTAGAGCAAATATCAGCTTTTAAGAGCACTTCTTCCTATCTCGTGCCTTCTTGTGGGACCCTTTCGATATGTTCCCACATCTCTTTAATTCCTTTTTGAAACTTCCATTCCTAATCACCACCCAAACTAAAGCTGCCCTATATTATTTCACTTTCTTCATATACTTTCCATTCCAATATCATAGAAATTAAATCTTTAATCTTGACTAATTTCAATTTTGGTTTTATATATTAAAACTTCATATTTTTTAATAATTAATCATCTGTTTTTTAATATTGATTTTCTATATTTTAATATTTTCTAATTTCAGTTCAATTCTGATCGAAATTTTCAAAATCGCTGATGCGATCGTCAGAATTTGATTGTCACGTCAGAATTTCTAACACCCATGTTAGCGATTTTGAAAACTCTGATCAAAATTGGACTGGCATTGGAATTTGGAAGAAATTAAAACATAGATGATCAAAATTAGAAAATGAATACTTGATTGTTAAAAAGTGGAAAATAACTTACATACATAATTAAAATTAAAAACAACACTTTAATTTATTTTCTCAAGTATGTACAACTCGACTTCCTGATTTTAACCCTAACTAATATACCAAATTCAGATTTTGTTATGATGTCAATGATTTATATATAAGTTGAGAAATGGGGGATTAAAAAATGTTAGAAGTGAGGGCATGCTAGCTAGCTAATTAGTTCAAACCTCATGTTGTTGGTCAAGAAGAATCTTAATGATCAATATATGATTGGAATTATTTAAACAATCAACACATAAAGTGAGATCCTTGAGTAGGATCGACGACATATGCTCTCGGTGCTTGGACTTATTTTATGATAACATAATTAATTTATATCCTTTTGTTATACCAAGATATGTTTATAATAATGTCTTGCTGACTTAATTACAACGTTTGACCAGGTCAATATATACTTACGTCCCATAGTAGAGTCAATTTTCCATTCGAATTGCACAACTTTGATTGCATTTTATAGATCTCTTTTTATTTTAAGATTGCAACTAATGGTCTACATTTTTTTAAATTTCCAACCTATGATCGATTTTTCAGAAATTGCTGGATTCTTATTTCAACATTTTTTTTCTTTTATTTTCTTTGTTGTTGTTGTGCTTTTCCAACCTTAATAGATTTTTTTTTTCCTTATAGATCTCTTTTTTTTCGTTGGATTCTTATTTCCACGTTTTTTCAGGGTCAGCAACTGATCAACATTCTGAACCTTTTTTTTTTTTTTTTTTGGAATCGTATTTTTGCATGAGTTCGGGAAAACCACATATTAAAAAACAAAATCTTCTTTACATCACAAAAATTCATAAAAACAATATAAAAATCATAATTCGAGTGGCTTGAATCCTAAAATCATGGTAAGAAAAAATATGTATATGTTTTAGGAAACAATAGACTACATAGAAAGTTGGATCAAAATCGTAAACATAAACCAAATTTTTTTTTTTTCACCTCATAAATGTAATTAAATAAATTCATTTATATATTTTCAGGAAAAAAATATGTGCATGAAAAATTGTATCTTAAAAATATGGTATGTATCATCATCAGAGTATGTGTGTGTATATTATTCAAATGATTGTTACATGTTAGATTTAGGGTTGGAGTGGGTGATACTAATGTTTTTCGCTATTGATGTTGATCAATTTTTGTGATAAAATGATTTTTTTTTTTTTTTCAAAATTAGGGAACTTTTCCCGAATTCGTGCAAAACCACGAAAAACAAATATCCATATAATCAAATTTACGTAAACAGTGGTTCAAAATTTTATAAATAAACATGGGTAATAGGTTGCAAAAACTTAAAAAAAAAAAAAAACTTAAAATCAGATTCCAAAAAAAGAAAAAAAAAAAGTGGTAAGAAAAATGATCGAAGACTGCAAATTGATAAAAAAAAAACATGAACTATTTGGAACACATTGATTCCGACTGTTCCCCTTCACTTTAGGGCCTATCCCTCGGTATGGTTCAAATTTGGTGATGGTGTTATTCACCAATAAAGTAAGAAAATGGATATCTCAAATCTATTAACACCTATCGAACGATTTGAGTTAGTTGAAATATCATTTCTAATTTGTAATTTAAAAAAAAAAAAATCCTTACGTTGCAGGTGCTACAAAATTAACCCTAAATTGTAAGGTAATTTAACATAAATATTGAATGGCAAAAAAAAATAAAAAAATAAAAATTGAATGGATGCATGAATTTGACTAGTATTGTCCCTTATCTAAATACGTGCATGCAAGTCAATTTCAACGATTAAAGAATAATAGTCGATGTCCCGATGACTTCACTTAAAAATCCATTCAATGTATAAGTGCTTTAGTTTCTGTAAGAAGAGTCTTAGATTCAATGGATGGCGCACTAAAGATTAATGTTTTAAATCAGATTCTCTTCACTGAGGGATTAAGCTTTTTGTTTAACCTTAATTCATTTTTGCTTAATGAGGGCAATGTTTCGAAAAAAGTACTAAATAGTTCAAGAAATATGCTTGTGATTGATTTTACCGAAATATGAATAGTGACAAAATTCACATATCTTCCCAATCCAATAAATGGTTGGATTGGATTTTATATGCTTGTAAGTTGTAAGTTTATATATATATATATATATATATATATATATATATATATATATATGTTTTTTTTTTTTTTTTGAAAGAATCCAACAATATTATGATTTAAGTTTTAATTAGGGGAACAAAATTCTTGTTTTAGACAATGTCCGGAGTGGATTTGGGACGAGTCACATTCAATTTTAAATGAGAATTACACAACATTAAATACTCGACTCATTCCCCAAATCTAATACACATTTTCCCCATATTTCTCATAACTCAATAAAAGGTAAAATGTGTGGGCCCTCTTGTGATTTTGAAATGTTACATCGATCCCCCTTCTGTTAAAAGAATGACAAAGTTTACACGTGTGATTTAATAAATGTTGCATACTCTCGCTCTCCGTCAAATGAGTATTAATGGAGTTAACATTTGCACTAAATTTCTAATTATACCTCTATACATTAACTAATTTATATCTTTTTAACCTTATTACTTTCATTTTAAATATTTTCTTTATACTTTTTATCTTTTCACAAATATGGATGATAAATATTATTTAATCATCATTAATATTTGAAATTATCAAATCAATAATTTAAAACCTTCAAATATAATTGTAGATTTTCCTTATTAAAATTTGATTATAATAAATCCAAATATTTAAAAAAAATCTAACAATTGATTTTAATAAACATAAGCATTTACAGAAATATAAAAATTAACTTTTAAACTAATTTTCCAAATAAGATATATAGAATTTTGAGATTTAGTTAGTTTTATAATTATATTAACAATATTCATATTTTAATTTTCAGATTAATATTAATAAATAAAAATAGTTAAAGAAATACTAAGATTAACTTTTAAAATAAATTTTCAAATAAATTGAAATTATATTATACTTTATAATCATAAGATATTTTTTAAATTTGCAATTTAGTAAGAATTTTTTAATTATATTAATAATATGCATATTAATTTTTTTTTGAATTTTCAGATTAATATTTAAAATATTATGTAATTTCTTGAATTTGTTTATTTTCAATATATGTCTTGCAATTTTTTATTTTTTATTTAATATTTTTTTTTTAATTTTCAGATTCACTTGTGTATTTTTTTATTTTAACAATATTAATAGTTTTATTTTTATTTTGAATTATTAAATTTATTATTTAATGTTCTAGATTTTTTTTTTCAATTTTTGTATTTTTTTTTATTAATCATGGGATTTTTTATAATTTTTCAATCATAGTTGGATTATTTATAATACTTAACAATCTTCATATTTCAATTTAATTTGAATTTTTAAATTTATTAAAATTATTTTAATTTCCCAATATATATATATATATATATATTGTTTTTTTCTTTTAACTTTCGTATTTTGTTTGTAAATTTTAAATTTTTTTTATTTGATTATTTCCATAAATATTAGATTTACTTAATTATTTTTAAAAGATTTGAACATTCTTTGTATTTTATATTTGAAAATAATTTAAATTCTAAATTTTTATGTTATTGATTTTGAGATTTATTTTATTATTCTATGCTATATATTATTCTAATATTATTCTATGCTATATATTATTCTAATATTATTCTATGCTATATATTATTCTATACTATATATCGAACGAATTCAATAAATATCATCTTATATATAATGTAAAGGGTATTATAGTCAATATACAAGTCAAAAAGTTAGGAAAATCGAGCACAAGTCGCACATGGGGCGAGTGAAGCGCACTCTCGTAAGTTTGACGGGATATGAGATTTCGCGCAAACTTATTCATATCACAAGTGTAAATGTTGTCATTCTTTTAATAAAGGGGGGATCGACACAACATTTCTAAATCACAAGGGGCCAACGCATTTTACCCCTCAATAAAATATCAATATTACAAATTATCAACATGTAATTTAGACAAATTTTCACAATAAAAAAATATAATTGTATCTGTTTTTTTACCATTCCCAATCTAATATTGTGATATCTTAAGTATAATTCTTATGCTATAAAATCTTAAAACACAAAACAAAAATCTCAGAATCTATACTTGCAAAATTCATCTACTTTCTTGTCCAAACATACCCTTAGGAGTTCGGTTCTTGCAAATCATACGAGCACGACTTCAAGAGTGTTTGATTAAACTTTATAAACTTATTAAAGTATCTTATAAAATATTTACGAGCTTATAATAATCTCTCAATAGTGTTTGAAATTTTTTTGAAAAATAAAATTTTATTTTATTCCTGAAATAAAATGTTAGAAGTTTATCAACTATATTTAAAAATTATAAATACCCTATCTTATAAGTTTTGAAAACTCTTTATAAATATGAAAGAGTTTATAAGATCGTTTATCTAAATTTAACCAAACACCCTTCTCATGTGAGAGACCCGAAGTTTCTGTATTGGGCAGGGAATGATTATCTTTTCAAAAAAAAAAATTCTCACATATCATCTCAAGAGTGGCGATTTCATATTTCCTCCCACTGATTGTGTATTAATATAAGTGGATGTGTGACATATACCAATTAAAAAAAAAGTGTCAATCCCCATTTTTAACCAATTCTCAGGGATAAATTTTTTTTTTTGTCTTCTTTACTTTTGTTCATTTTCAGTTATTTTGGTCAATTTTACATTTAGTACGACATTAAGTGGTATGAGTCTATGACTGAAGTTCGAATGGGTACAGACAAATGAAAATAGAATGACTCAATTTTGTTGGTACATAATGAAATGGTACGATTTGAGTTTTGGATAGTACGACTTGAGTTTTGCATAATACAAATTGATGTAAATAAATGACTCAATTTTATTGTTACTAGATTGAGTGACACGACCTAAAGTTTGATAGTACGGGTGAGAATGATGATACAGTCAAATTTTGGCTGAATAAAAAAGATTATAAGTTATTGCTAAAAAAGAAATTTTTGTTTCACAAGTGGTTATAAATGAACTCAATCCTAAAATAATTTAACAATCAATTAAATCTATTTTTATTTTTCTCAAATTGACACATATCACATATCCATTAATATTAATGCTTAAGTGATCAAAGAGTATAAAATCACTCCTACCCATAATATTTTGACTCCATGCTCAGGCACTATATTGAATAAATATAATTAGTTGTGCCTCTATGTTTTACGTGTGAATTCCATTATTTGTAAATGGATTTTTGATTTAATTAATTGTATAGTACATCACTACAACTATGCAGTTCTTGACTTAATTAATACATTACTCATCATCAAGCAAAATCTTCTATTTCAATTTAATATTTTATCAGTTTTCTGAGACGATTTCACATTATTCCCACCTTATTTTATTAACAATATATTACTCCTCTCTTTCTAGTTAGACGATTTGTTAGCCATCTCTAATTGACTAATGAGGAGAAATATCATAATAAAGACATTAGTTTATACACCTTTGTGGAACTTGTCACGACTTTCCACTAACTCCTTCACTAATTTTAATTAAAACCTCAATTTTTAAATGAAAGCATATATATAATAAGGTATTTGAATAGTCCAATATTTCAATGATTGCCACACTTTCTGTATAAGCCCAGAATCTTGAAGGGTCCCCTCCTTAAAATTAGGATTTAATTGGGCCTTCTAATTAATCTCCTTTTCCACAACAATTCATGTATATACCATAAATCTTTGTTTGATTGGACTAATCATCTTCCACCTTCTTTAATTTATACATTTATAATTGACTATTATATATTTTCCACAAACGACACTTAATAACATAATTTTTTAGTGAAATGAGATTGTCCACTTAATCAAAATCTAACACTTAATCAAAACGCAAAATAGGACAAATTTCACAAAGAGAGAAATCTTATTCACTTAATAACATAATTTCTTTAGTGAAATAAGATTTGTCCACTTAATCAAATCTAACACTCTGATTAAAACGCAAAACATTGTGTTTTCACTTTTCACTAATTTTTTTCCAATATTCATCAATCCGAAGCCTTTATGCTTGTGTTATGGCAAAAAATTAATAATGAATAAATTTAGATTGATTTTGCTATATTATCTTTACTTATTTTGTTCCACTTTGTCCTTCGTCTATTAAAATATATTAAATGACATTTTTATATTATCGAGGCAAATTATAACACTTTTTCAAACTTTGCATTTTTCAAATAGAGAATTGAGTTTTGTTGTAATTAATTATTTCGATCTTCTACTTTGTCATTCTAGCTAAAAGAAAGTTCTAGTCATCTTATATGGGTTCATAATCATTTTTCCTTCCATAAATATAATATCTGTTGATTTTGATTTTATAATTATTATAATTTTCAATTTAATTTTATAATTTAAAAATTTATTTGATTTTCATCCAATTTATTTATTTAAATTGAGGCTTTTTGATGACTTAAAAGTGATCTAGCGACACATGTCAGATTTTTATTGATTGACATGTGTCGTCATGTCACTTTTATGTCATGGGAAAGCTCCAATTTAGGGATTACATAGATTGCACATGAAATTTCCAAAGAAATTCAAATTTTTAGTCAAAATTAAACTGAAATCAGACAGATTCATAAATTGTGAGATTAAATTAAAAATCGTGATATTTATAAAATTAAAATCGAAAAACATCATAATTATGAGACGGAAAATAATTTTAACCCTATTACATGCATTATTATAACTATTAAATATCATCTTTTATCTTTTGTGACACTTCTTAAAACAACAAATAGAGTGGTATAGACAGAATAAGCAAGAAAAAAAGAAATGATTACAGTGCAAGCTGATTACCATGCTAATTATATATCTTATTCATTTCATACATATCCAAATCACCAACATATAATGCACATGAATTAACAAACATCTATAATGCTAATCTCCAAAACTTTAGGCTTTTTAAGGGCCGGTTAAGGGTGTATGATTTCCAGTAACCTTAACAGTGACCCACCACAAAACACACCCAACTATTATAAAACAAAATAAATAAATAAAAAGACACTAATTTAAATTATAGTACTCATATATGGGTGATCAAGTTTGATGTATCATGAATCCACAAACATACATATAAATACCAAATTAATATAAATTTAATTTTTGAATAGCTGGTTTAAGTGTTCTCATAAAGTTTTTTGTCACATCTATAGCTTGATAGTGACTCCAAAATTAAATTAAGATGACAACTCACTCCACTGCCTTTGGAGCATATATAATTAAGTAACCAGTTTTGCAATCTCTAGTGCTCACTAAATCTTGAGCAAATCCAGATTTTGTGTCATTTACTTCTACAATATCCCTAGCTTATAATTTCGATATTATGTATGTATTTTATATGCTTAATATTTGGAAATATATGACTATATATATGTGTGTGTGTGTGATATTTGTATCTAGCTGGGGAATCATTGCCACCAACTACTATAGTATTGGAAGTTGAGCTTTTTTCTCAATCATAATTAATTATTCGTTGCCTCAATTATTGCTTGATTCACCTCTAATAGCAAGATTTAATTCATTTGAATTATCTAACTACTATATTTCATTTATTACTGTCATTTATTACTGTTAATAGAGTGTGGTGCCCTTAGAAAATGGTGCGGTGCTTTAGCACATACCTTAAGCCAATTCCATTAGAGAGTATCTAGAAGTTAATTTTTGGAGTTGATAATTTGTGCTCACAAAGTGTGGCCCGAACTGTCACTTGATCATTCTGGGGTTGCACCACTTTAACAGAATTCAAAAATTGCCATGCAAAAGATATGGATTACAAAGATTCATATCAAAAACTCTCTATATATATTGATAGAAAATTATTTAGAAATCTTTTCATTATTAAATAAGTTATCTATCACCAGCCTTCTAGCTCAGGTGGTATTCCATTTTTATAAAATTGTTGATTTTTGATGATCAGAGCCTTATAGTTTAAATGATATTACATCTTTATAAAAGTGTTGATTTCTAATGATCAAAGTTCGAACCTGATACACATTTTTTAGTTTTTATTATCTCTTTTCCTCCCACTCCTCCTAACTCATCTATGAAAAAAAAAAAAAAAACTAGCTATCAAATATATTAATACATAGATAGATTTGTTTAATTGATCTGATTGATTAAACTGGAGGCATCGATATTAAAATTGATTATAATTATAATGTAAAAAGATAATATTATATATTGATTATTTTTATTAAAGATTTAATAGAGTACACAATTATATATTAATATTTAAATAATCATGTATATAAAAACTTGACTTGTCCAAATTCTTTCCTAATTATAAAGATATCTAATTAATTAAAGAAACCATTGGAATATATACACACACACACATTTACACATCAACCCGGTGAACACCCAATTTTATCGGTTGAACTGATCACCAGTTCAGTGCTTTTCTAATTAAAACAATGAGTTTACTTTTAACCCTTATAATCTATCTTATTTAGTTCCAACATTGGTTAGGATTCTTGAAAAATAATTAGCTATTATTAAATCAAGATAGGCTGTCACTATTCATATGATTAGTGTGCAATGCCCAAGCCAATGATTTATACTTTTGTCAACTCGTCACATGTTTTATCTATAGCTACAATTATGATAGAAATAACAAAAGCCAATTAAACCACTTTAATTATGAAGAGCAGTTTGAATAAATCAACTAATTATCTCTTCAATTAAACAAAATAGATTGCATAAGATCACCTTGTAAATATAATTTCTTGAAATGAAGCATAAATCTATTTTCACAAGAGAATCTCTATTTTATTAATTATGAACGGTTACATTCTCACAAAATTATAGCAACGATGCAGTGTTACAATAATTCTAGCTAGTCTTTATTAAGTCACTTGATTCGGCTATTTTTAAGGAGAATATAATTTGTATAAGGTCACAATAAAGTCACAAAAAACTATCGTTCTAATGATACAGGTTCATGCTATATTTCCATTGGCAATTCTAATTATTTCCATTTTTTATGAGCAATAATATCTTATCGCTATTGTTTATTATTTCTCGAAATTTTTATTCACCATTGTAGTTAGTGAAACTAATTAACCAACCTTAATTTGATGGGGGAACTTTTTTTCCTTCCTTGAACCAAACCAACCATAATAGGATTATATAATTAAGCTTGGATTTTCTTAATTATTTATCCAATTGAGAAATGGGGGAAATGTGGTAGTTTGAGTCCAACCCTAAAGCCCAAATAATGAAAATTTTGGCCCATTTGAACTCAATCCAAATTTTGCTAAGATAACTAAGAAGACATGAAAATTCAACACTACATTAATAACTCTCCATCATGCATGAAATCAGCTAAGCTAAATAAATAGAGAAAATGTTGTTTGCTGATCTAATTCTTACACTAATAATAACAGAAATTGGAGGAGACAACTTAGCAGGAAACATGTTATTTAGACACATTGCAAAATGACATCAACCTAGTGCTGAACCAGGCCCCCTAATTCACTGCCAAAAGGTAAAATACCAGAAAGGGTTGAGAGTTTCAACACCATATAAGCAATTAAAATGATCAGATTGTTACTTACACATATAGATGAAAAGTATATATTAATGGCAAATGATGTTTCATCGAAGCAGAAAATAAAAAGTGTTGGAGTGCCAAGAAACGAGGCGTTGAAGGAGAAAAAGGCAAGACTATACATTATATATCGATGCCTCTACATGTTAATTTGCTGGAGGGAGAATGAAGATTAGATAGTGATCATCATGTTCATCAATCACCATACCATCTATATATCTTTTCTGTAAGTTTGAGATAGTTTCATTAGAAGTGTAACATATTAAATTTATTATAGTAACAATTTTGATACTGCAACCAATGTACTACTTTTTTTGAAGACATGTAAATGTAATGCATATATAATTTTCTTATATCTAAGAACTAAGTGATTCTCTACCATTGAAATCTACAAGTTGTATATGGAGGAGATTAATTACCATCCATGCATGTAACTCAATTTTGGAGTTACAGAAATTCCATGAAACATAATTCAAGTTCAGTGATATTAATAACCATTTAACATTAATGGAATGTAAAAAGAGTTATCCAATTAATAATAAAAACGTAACAGTAACTCCAACACACTGATTTAGAACAAAAGGAAAGAAAATCGAGCAAAGGTATGCATGTACAAATTGTGTTGAAATTGTTTTTTTTTTTTTTTAAGTTAAAATATTACATAAAAAGATTATGATATTTTTACATAAAAGTCTAACTAATATAACATAAAGATCAGCGCATTTAAAAAAAAAAAATGGAGTTGCAGTACCAAGTCTGATTCAGGTCTGCCCAGTTGCATGGTACTCCAATTTCATACAAACATTACTCATAGATTTAAGTACAAATATGAATAAATTTTATATATTTTCATATTTTGTATCCAAATTATTATCTTTACATATTAATATTATAGATTCTGGATCATATTATTACCTTTAAATAATTCTAAATAATTATATTTGGTGATAGATATAAATTTTCTTTTTAACTTTTCTTAATGGGCTTGTTTTCTGGGCCGCCATTTCATTCTAAAAATTGAAGGGGTAAATATGGGCTTTACCTTTTCAAAAGCCCGTCATTTGCTCCAATAAAAGTAAAAGGATGAAAACTAAATAAGAGCGATCAGACTCATGCATCCATCACTGTACTTTGATTCGGTACTTCTTGAAATTCATACTCATAAGTCATAACCCAAAATTTATAAAATATATTAACTGGAACACATATTTAAAATGTATAAATATTTATATTACCACCATATGAAACTTGTAAGTACAGTGGGTTAAAATTTTGAAGCGGCCCTTGCTTGTTAGGCCCACTGGGCTTGCATTCGATTGTATTTTGGGCCGTAGCTAACACACGGGTTATGTCGATACTTTAAAAGGGGGGCCGTTTATGATGTATGTATTTTTAATTTCGATTTATTTATTGTATTTCTGTCTTCTTCATTGGTTGTTTCTCAGTCTTTTGTTGTCCACGTGGAATTCTACCTGCATATTATGGCCTTTTTAATAGAATATTGTAATTTAAATATTTTATTAACAAAATATAGTGTAAAATGGGTGTTTTAATAAAATAGGTGAAGTCGCCCAATCTTTTCTCATTTTTTTAATATTTAATTCGTTAATGTCGCATATGGTATAGACGACTTGTAATTTTTTTTTTTTATAATAATTTTGGGTCGCCATTCTTATAGGCGACATTCATTTTTTTTCTATTTTGTGAATTTCTTGATTTTGGTATGAGGAATGATGAAAATATTTGGAAATATCTTCCATATTTTTCCGATATTTCCATTTTTTCACGTGACAGATATAAAAAAGGGGTGCAATCGATATACCTCAAATATTTTCATTTTTCACATAAAAATGAAAAATTTTGTCAAAATATCGTTAAAATATCCATAAATATCGGTATTGATTTCGATATCGGTGGCTTCATGATACAAAATTCAACGATGAAAATTTTGATTTCGATGAAAATATCGGTATATTAGTTTCACGGAAATATGCAATATCGTTATCAGTGAAAATATCGGTACAAATATATATCGTTATCAGTGAAAATATCGGTACAAATATATATCAATATTTTTCCGATATTTACCGATATTTCCCTGATATTTCACCGATTTATCTATAATTTATCGAAATCCATATTGATATTTATCGATATTTCCCCAATATTTAACATATTTTTCTATAATTTGTATGATATCGAAATAAATACAGATATTTATCAATATTTTATCGATATTTTGACAAAATTTCTCATTTTTATGTGAAAAAATGAAAATATCGGAGATATATCGATTGCACCTCATTTTTGTAATCACGTGAAAAAATGAAAATAATGAGGAAATATCGAAGATATTTCCGGATATTTTCATCCTTGATTTGACTAAAGCCGAGAAGATATTTTCATCCATGATCTTGCTAAAGTCGAAAAATTCACAAAAAAAAAAAAAAAAAATGAATGTCGCCTGACGACCCAAATTATTATAAAAAAAATAAAAATTACAAATCACCTATATCATAGGCGACATTAACCAATTAAATATAAAAAAAATGAGAAAAGATTGAAGTCGCCTACCTATTTTATTAAAACACCCATTTTACACTATATTTTGTTAATAAAATATTTAAATTACAATATTCTATTAAAAAAGCCCCATATTATTTGTTTTCTTTTTTCTTGTGCCTGAGGGTTGTTAGAGAGGATAAGGACAGAGAAGCAGAACCTGGAACGCGATTACAACTCCTCCTCGTTCGAAATCAATTGGAGCACATCGCCGCCGCCGCAGGTTCGCCGCTAATACCTCTCTCTCTGTCTCTCACACACACACAGAACAGTATTGTCATATGACGACCCTAATTTAATGATTTCAAATTTTACTGCAAAGATCTTATGCAATTTAGGCGAATGCAATTTTATATGATTCAGGACATTTATTATCTGATTTTGCTTCTATTGAGAGATTTAGGTATGATTCTGAGCTAAATTAAAAAAAGTTTCAATCAAATTTGAGACATTAGGTTCATGAGCCGATGACGAGATTGGGAAAACTTGACTCGTAAGTTCATGAGCTTATTGGAATATAATCTGATGAGGTGACTTGTAAATAATTAATATAGTGATAGTTTGAAATTCTTAGTACACATAAACTGAATTTTACAATAGATACATCTTTGGTTTGAGCAAGAACCCCTCACCGACAATTGCAACTAAAAAAGAAGTTTGAAATTCTTATTCTTGAAAAGCTTATTTACATATATAATATATTGTACAAAGAGATCAAGCTCTAACATATTTACTTGATTTTGAACTTAAATCATATTATAACTTTTATACAAATATTAACCATTTTAGTAATAATTAAAAAAATATTTATTTTCAAAATTCATATACATTCTACTTTTTTACGATCGATTAAACTTGTTTAGACTCATCAAGTAATCACAAAACTTATTTGAGATCATCTCATTAATATAAATTATAATTATGTGAGATGAAACTCATAGACTAACATATACAATGATCGCTTACTGGTGGAGACTAGGATTGCAGATCTAAGAAGCACGAAAGCTTTTTATCACTAATATTATGCAATTCTTAACATAAAAATTGCTAAGTGTACGCTTGCTATACCTAGACAATCTGCCTTTTAGTATTGGGCGACTGGTGAGACGAGTTATATTAGGTATTTGGTATCATCTCGTCGGTAGTACATTTGATGTGGCATACAGTATTCACGGTTCATTTCCATCTATGATTAGATATGTGTGTATCTTTGAATTTTGGATACTATATTTGGTGCAAGTGTAACAATTGTCGAATTCATGTGCATCTCCACATCTACATGTGGAGGCGTGTGCATTTGTGTATTTCTGCCTTTTGGTTAAGGACATTATTCATTGTCCATATCTGGAGATACATGTGAATATGTTTTTGGATAGTGTATACTGCATTGAGTGTATTGATAAACAACTTCACGTGTAATTGTTTTGAACATTGTAGGAGACGAGAGTTTGCAGTTCATGTTCAGTTGACTTCTCTACTTTATCTTATGTTTGTCGTCAAGGACTCAAGATCAAGAAGTTGAATGTTTAGAATATTATAAGGGACTTGATTTGCCATTTTTGTTGGTTTGATATTTTAATCCTTTTTCTATGAGACTTGTGGTTTCACATTTTAATCGTTTTGTTATTTTTGAATTGCAAAGTTTGTATGTGTGACCATGTTTGTGATTTCTTGTAAATTTTGAAATATGTGCCAAAATTAGTGTTAACGAGCTTTCAAACTCGAGCTCGAACTCTAATTTTTTTGAGCCGAACTCAAACAAATATCGAACTCAAAATTTTGATGTCGAGCCGAGCTCGAACTCCATTTTTAAAGTTCTTAACGAACTCGAGCCCGAAAAAAAACAAACGAGCCGAACTCGAGCCCAGTGTTATTCGGCTTGGTTCGGTTCGTTTACATCTCTATCGAAATCTCGAAACAAACAGAATACAACTCGAATCTACGGCCCTAAATTCATCATCCACTACTCGCTTCTCTGAGCCCTCTCTTTCGTGCTTTTGTCAATTCCCTTTCACAGTGAAGGAAATCGCTTAGATATTGAATATGAGGCTTCTGAAGGTAGCCACCTGTAACTTGAATCAATGGGCTATGGATTTTGATTGCAATATAAAAAATATCAAGGAGTCGATTTCTAGGGCTAAAGAGGCCGGCGCCGTTATTCGCCTCGGTCCCGAGCTTGAAATCACTGGCTATGGCTGTGAAGACCATTTCTTGGAACTCGACACCGTCAACCATGCGTAAGTCTACAATTCTATGTCTATGCATGCGTAGTTCTTGGCTGATAATTAAAGCATAAAGATGATTGAGTTGAGTTAGCGTGAAAATTTGGAAATGCATTTTTATCTGCACGATGAAAATAATGGTAAAGTTAATTCTGTTATTCAATTGATAATTTTGATACTTTCCGTGTCACAGAGTTGTGAGTTTATTGTCAAATGCTAATGCAATTAAGCAAAATGCTTGATTTCATTAACTTTTTTTTCTAGCCGGAAGAAATGTCTTTGGAGTTGAAATTCCCCTGCACCAAAATGGCTAGCACCATGATTTCTGTTATCTGTATTGTGTTCCTTTTCTTTTCTGGGAATGATAGATAAATCTTTTGGTTAGCATTATTCTTGTTGTGACATCTTTAATAATCAATTTGCAGGTGGGACTGCTTGAAAGAATTATTAATTGGTGATTGGACGGATGGCATTTTATGTAGTTTTGGTATGCCAGTTATCAAAGGGTCAGAGCGTTACAATTGTCAAGTGTTGTGCTTGAATAGGAAAATAGTGATGATACGCCCAAAGATGTGGCTTGCAAATGATGGAAACTATAGAGAACTTAGATGGTTCACGGCATGGAAGCAAAAAGAGCATCTTGAAGATTTTCTGCTTCCAATTGATATATCTGAGGCTCTATCTCAAACAACAGTACCTTTTGGATATGCATATATTCAGTTTCTAGACACGTAAGTCATCTTGTCCTCCAGGCATGGTTTTTGTTTTTTATTTTTTTAAATCTTTTGTTAGTCATCTTTTACTATTACATTTAATCTTCTTGTAGTTATCTTTTAATACTCTGTGTGTGTGTGAAATGAGTTGAAGAATATAGTTCTCAAGTCCGTGGAGGTTGATTATGAGTTGATCTCGAATGCAGGATTCTTTTGATTGAAATTGTATTTTGTTGATATTATTAGATTTAAGAGTCATGATTTAGGTGTATCTATGTTTACTGATTATGGTAATATACATCAGTTCTAGTCACCACCGGATAGGTTCTATAGCATGTAATATCAGATTTCTTCTTCACTGTGCTTGTTCTAATGCATTATATTGTTTGGAGTTTTAAATGAGTCCATGACAGCAGGTGACCCTTGCTAATATAAATGACACTGGTTTAAGTACATAAACATTTAACTCTAGCCGATTGCTCATGACTTCTAAAAACTCAAAACATTATTGTTTCGCTCAGAGCTGTTGCAGCTGAAGTGTGCGAGGAACTGTTTTGTCCCATCCCTCCTCATGCTGAGCTTGCATTGAATGGCGTTGAAGTTTTTCTGAATGCTAGTGGAAGTCACCATCAATTACGTAAACTTGATCTTCGCCTCCGTGCTTTTATAGGTGCTACACATACTCGTGGAGGAGTTTACATGTATAGTAATCACCAAGGATGTGATGGCGGACGCCTTTATTATGGTGAGTGACACAGTCTGATGTCTTTTTCCGTAGTCCAGAATGTTGGTTTGTTAATATGACATATCTGATATTATATTTCTTTAAACATTAGGGAAAAATTATAACCTCTAGTATTAGTGGACTTGTCACTCAAGCATATCTCAGTTGAAACTTGATACCTCAAAGTTTCAACTTGGAAACAAGCAGGTGAACTTCCATCAGCCTATTCTTCAACCAAAATGTATCCTATAAGTAGAATACAGAAAGCAAAACTTAACAGTTTGCGAATATAGAAACATCACTAAAATTAGGATTCACCCATTTTATTTCAAAGTACACCTGTTTTTTTTGTTTAAAATCCAATAAAATGAATCATCTGAATTCCATGATACATTTTCTGAAACTTGCAGTTAAGAACCAACAGTGAATTGAAATGCATGGTTAAAATGCCATTTCTTATGGGCTTGTACACGATATTTTTTGGGGTGTTGTCTGTTAACTTTCTATATTCAGATGGATGCGCTTGTATTGTTGTTAATGGAGATGTGGTTGCTCGAGGCTCACAGTTTTCCTTGAAGGATGTTGAATTGGTGGTTGCTCAAGTTGATCTAGATGCGGTAAGTTCTATCCTTGTTACCTGTTAAAACCTCAGAGGAAAGCATATGTGTCTTTGATCAGGAATGACATAATTAAATTATTGCAGTACTATCCTGGTTGACTTACTAGATTCATTATATTGATCCTGGATAGATATGGTGTTGTTTCGCCTCCAATTTTTTCTTTGCATAGTTAATCTTAGTAATATATTTACTATTTACTAATAATTACTGATATCTAACAGTTATCCTAAACTGCTATCTTGTATGTCATGCTGCAACACAACATAAAGCGATAATAAGCTATTCTAGGTGGTGTTCATTGCATGCTTCTTTATGAATTGCATGTGATCTTACTGCAATGTTCTGATTGCAGGTCGCCAGTCTTAGAGGATCTATTAGTAGCTTCCAGGAACAAGCCAGTTGCAAACCAAAAGTGTCCCTTGTTAATGTACCTTATAAACTTTGCGAGTCATTTAAGCTCCAAATGCTGCTTTCAAGTCCACTCAAGGTGAGTCAAACAAGAGTTGGTATCAAAAGAATTCCATGACTAATGTTAATGCATGTGTGACATCCTATACAATACTTTCTGGAGTTAACATAGACCCTAAATCCATGTGTTGAAAATTAAATGACTTTGAACATTAGTTGCCATTTGGTTGGATTCTTAAGAAAAATAATGCTTAGTGAAACTTTATTGGGTTGTGTTGGATGGAGGGGATTGGATTCAATTAAATTCATAAACATTTTTTGAACTTCAGACAGGTTGATTTCTCAAGTTTTTGCAATTTTATAGAGTAAGGGTTGTGTATCTTCTTATGTGTGTCCAAAACAATGTAGTTTCTTGCTGATAGAAAAACCTGGATGAGTAACCACCCCCGCTCCCCTGTGCCCAAAAAGAAAAAAAATCTGCTGTTGAACTTTCTGCATTCTAAATTACTGACTAAGCAACGTGGAATTTGTCATGCTTTTAAATTTTAAATCTGAAACGTTTTCTGCATTTTGCATATTGCAGTAATCGTAATCTTGTTTGATGAGCAAAACTCCTGAATTTGCCTTGAAGAGGCAAGTCCTACATGTGAAATTGTTGATCTTGGCAACTGTAATTCAAGTAGCTCGGAGTTTTACTTCTTGTTAGGTGTAACAGCCTCTGTATGTGTGTAAATGTGTAAATAACTAATAATACTCGAGTTGTTGCTCAGTTGATAAAGTCATCAAGCATCATAATAAAAACCTGTTGCCTCTTAAGTTGATGTTTATCAGCTTCAAGTTTGTCGTTTTTTTTCTAGATATTTTGGAAGCTTCTTGTTGAACTTGTACTTGTTGAAACTGCATTACTTGGCAGTACTATGTATCTCAGTAAGCCACTATTAACTTTCGAGCATATAAAAAATTTTGCTTTCTATTTTATTTATTCTATCAGATGTGCGCTCAATCATCACATTAAGCTTTTTTTTTTTTATAAATTTCAAGAGGAACCTCCCGAAAATTGTAGCTTTCAATGTTAAATTTGAAGAGTTATCTTTTTCTCCCCTTTTAGATTCAATATCATACTCCTGAAGAGGAAATAGCTTTTGGGCCAGGCTGCTGGTTGTGGGATTATTTGAAAAGAAGTGGTGCTTCTGGTTTTTTACTTCCACTTTCAGGTGGAGCTGATAGCTCCTCTGTTGCTGCTATAGTTGGTTGCATGTGCCAGCTAGTAGTAAAAGGTTCGTTTATATTATTATACCTGTTCCTTATTATCCTTTTGACCTTCAGAGCTGAGATGAGTGATGTCCTTTGTCCAGTATATTTTGTTTCATTCTTGTGATAACCTTAAGTATTTATAGTAATGCAGATGTTCTAGACCTGATCTGTGCTCCTGAATTAATTCTCTAAAAGTAACTGCCTACCTGGTTTAGTTTAGCATTGGAAGTACGGGCAATGGATCTAACTTTATCGCACACTTGATTTAAATGGATGCAAATTGTTCCCTTGATATGTTTTGAATAAGCTATTATATAGGTTTCACAATCCACTACTTGTATTGTTCCCAAAAAAAACAGGGAAAACTTCGATAGGCTTTTATGAGGCAGCAATTATCAACAACCTTCTATACTCTGCCTATTTTCATTGAGCAGACTGATTTTTCCCTATTTTTCATTTATTCATCTGGTTGGTCCAAAACTCATTGAAATGCCATAATTCCAAAATTTCGAAGCTATATAGAGGAATCACTACAGCACATCCTTTTGCATGGCTGTCTATTTCTCCAATACATATCATACACCTTTTCTAATTTCCAGTGAGGTCTCATTTTCAATAGCTAAGAATTTTGCACTATCAGTTCTGTACTTTGTTTTTTTAATGAATTTGTCAATACATGCTTAATGAAAATCATGACTCCTAGCTTTTATCACACAACTAAAGCGCACCACTGTAATTATGCACTATCATGTTAAAGTATTGATGTACGATGCAACTGTTACTTCAGCAATATCAGAGGGGGATGAACAGGTCAAAGCTGATGCTATAAGAATTGGTCATTATTCTGATGGACAATTTCCAATAGACAGCAAAGAATTTGCTGGGCGCATCTTTTACACAGTTTTCATGGGATCTGAAAATAGGTGAGAATGTATGTGCAGAACTAACTTTTAATACCTTTATGTACTCTTAGTGAGACTTGAGCTTTAAGAGTCCATACATTTGATTCCTTGTCTCTGCCAGAGAATATGATTTTCTGCAATCGATTGTTAATATCGCTGGGTTCATTTGCAGTACTTAATCTATATCAATTAGTTACTATGGAGGTCACATTTTCAGTGCTACTTATGTTTTTATATGGAAACTTATGTGCAGCATGTACAGTTTCAGTTTGCATATACTGTCTGTCAAAGCTGTATAATTTATGTAGTTAGCATCCATTACAATCAAATAGGATAATTCTCAATCAACTGTTGCCAATCTCTGAGTAAACTGTAAACATGTATTATGTTTTACTAATTATTTCATATAAATAATGTCAAGTACTAGGTTGGCCTTTTAAACAATAAATGTTCAGTTTGACTGCTACCCATCTCCAGAAGAAACAGATTAGGCCTAATGTGTCATGATTTTACCTTTATGTGCATTGAAGAATATATTTCTTGTATCATTGACCTTAATAGTTCTGTATTGTAGCTCTAGTGCCACGAGAACAAGGGCAAAGGTGCTTGCCGAAGAAATCGGATCATGGCATCTTGATATCTCAATTGATGGAGTGGTTTCTGCCTTCCTCTCTTTGTTCCAGACACTGACAGGGAAACGACCGCGCTACAAGGTAAAAGGCAAAAGGCTTAAAACTTTATTAATGCCTACTTCATGTTACCTTTATAACCTACTCAAGGTATTCATACTTTAATGATTATATGCAGACATAAGTATGAAGTTGCTCATTTGTGATGTACTATAAGTAGTATTGATACCATCAAAGTTGTTTCTTCAACTTATCATTTTGTAACAGGTAGATGGAGGTTCAAACATTGAAAATTTAGGTCTGCAGAATATTCAGGCTCGAATCAGAATGGTTTTAGCATTTATGCTAGCATCACTCTTGCCGTGGGTTCATAGCAAACCGGGTTTTTATCTGGTCTTAGGGAGCTCCAATGTAGATGAAGGGTTACGTGGTTACTTAACAAAGGTACTACAGATGTTAAATTTTACAAACATTCTTGGCAGGATAATTATTACCTTAGCCAACTACTGTGTGCATATTAAAATCATTTTGTTAATTCAAACCACAGTCGAACCCAATTTGAACCTGGAAAATATAATTGAGCATATACTGTATCATTTTCTGATCTTTGATGTTGTTTGGAGCATTGGACGCTTTCAACTGGTTGAATCCACTCCTGAACCGTGTTATGTTTGAATTCAACTTTGTTCATTGTGCATAACAATGTTATGGGTAGTGGCTTTTCATTAACCATTTTTTTGGTTGTGTAGTATGATTGCAGTTCTGCTGATATAAATCCAATTGGAAGTATCAGCAAGCATGACCTACGAATATTTTTGAGATGGGCTGCTGTTCATCTGGGTTTCACTTCTTTGGCAGAGGTTGAAGCTGCTCCACCCACTGCTGAATTGGAGCCAATACGATCTGATTATAGCCAGGTTTCTGTCTGTTCATACGGCTATAGACATGCGAAATTTTGAGCCAATCTTCCATTTCAACTTTGTATTGGAAGAAGCTATTTTACTTTTACCAATTCTTTATTTATTTTCTCTTTTTTGGTAATTCCAGCTATTCCCTTTCTTTGTCTTTGTGGGGTTTGGAACATGTATCCATGGTTCTTATTCCTATCGAAAATTTTAACTTCTATTGGTTTTCACCTTGGTGTTGGAGGCAGGATGCTTTTTGTTAAGTTGGGAAGTTCATTATACTCTATATACTATTGAAATGATGAATTTGTGCATTTAAGAACTGACTCTGTATATATTTTCTGAAAACAGCTAGATGAAGTGGATATGGGAATGACATATGAGGAACTCTCTGTATATGGAAGGCTGCGTAAGATTTTCCGCTGTGGACCTGTATCTATGTTTAAGGTTTGTGTCTAGTTTGTTGGGTTCTATGACCGGACCGTAGAGTAAGCCTCTCTGGTCTCACTCTTGTTTTTGTATCTGAGCACTGCTTTGTCACCTTCATATGTCACAGTTATATGACTTGTGTAATTAAAAAGGTAAGTATTATGTTCACATATGCCATTAAAAAGGTAAATATAATGTTCACATAAGCAATTTAATCACTTATGGCCAAGGCATATCTTTAAATCTTATACTGAGACGTTGGACCAGTTTTCTGCAAAATCAAACTCAGAAAATGTAACTCAAGGTTCAAAACATATTTGCAAAAGTTTTTCAATGGTAAAACGATTAGTGGACACTAAGATACATGCAACTGATATTTATGCTTTGCAATTGAAGTTTCTTCAAACTGAGTTATAATTTATTGTCATCTTAACTGAATTTATGCTTGAATCATTTCATTTTCTTATTCCATCTTGCTTTTTGTGGAAGAATCTCTGTTACAAATGGGGAACAAAGTTAACTCCAGCAGAGATTGCAGACAAAGTGAAATATTTCTTCAAGTACTATTCAATCAACAGACACAAGATGACTGTTTTAACTCCCTCCTACCACGCAGAGGTATTTCTTACAAGAAAATTAAAGTTCTTCATTTTTTCCTTTTTTTTTTTTTTTTTTGTTTTCTTTGGTCAAGTCAATATGAATTTATTTACTCAAACATCACACTACAATAGTGTTTTTTGATCGACTTGAAATGTGTTTTCACAGAGTTACTCACCAGAGGATAATAGGTATGATCTGCGCCAATTTCTGTACAATGCAATGTGGCCATATCAGTTTAGGAAGATTGATGAACTTGTGGAGCAGTTGGATGGTGATAAGGTGGCTATTCCTAAACCTAGCCATGAGGAAACGAGCAAGTCTGATGGCGGCATGGGTGTCATAGCTGCCGGCTCAGGCAATCCGAGTGCTGGCTTTTAAGCAAAGTAACCATGGCTAATGGGAGATCTGGCATCATTTTATCACCACTTGGTCTTCTTGGTATAATATTTAGCTTTCTTCTGTTGTCGATATCTGAGTCTGATTATAGTTATGGATGATATTAATTGAATAAATCACATAATTTATAGGGTTAAATACTCTACCTTGTACCACTCGTTTTGAGTTACATCAAACTTATTGGGCTATGAAAATGTTATAAACTTGAGAATAATAATTAGTGATAATTTCAATTTTGGTCATTTATGTAAGGTCATTTTCATTTTTGGACAATCAAGTATACATTTTTCAATTTTGGTTCTATATGTTTCAATTTTTTTTCAATTTCAATCAAGTTTTCCAATTTTAATTCTATATGTTTCAATTTTTTTCAATTTCAATCCATTTTGGTCGGATGACCGTTGAGAAATCTCACTTGACATCAGCGTTTTTGTGAATTCCGATCAAATTGGATTGAAATTGGAAAAACTTGAAACATACATATCCAAAATTGGATTGAAATTGAAAAAAAGTTGAAACATATGAGACCAAAATTGAAAATGTATACTTAATTGTTAGAGTGGAAAATGTTATATATACATGACAAAAATGAAATTGGGAAAGTTGGATTATGCAGAGACGAGGCAGGAAAGATATTAAATACAACAATTTTCAAAGATGGCATATTCTATACGGACACGGCTAAGCGACAAGCCAATTGGAATCAAAGATCAAGATACAGTTTGGTTTAGAAACGGTTTATATATTAATATATCTGATATATTAATTTGGTAATTTGGTTTACACACACTACAAGAACAAATAAAATAATCATTAATTATTTTTACAAAACCATATATTAACCATAGATATTAGCCTAAATAAGAAAAGGAAGAAGGATTGCTTTGGTGGATTCAATTCGGATAAACATCCTAATTCCCAATTTCGCCCTTAAAAGAGAATTTACTGTGACAAAACCTTGACAAGAACAATGCCAAAAAAACCTTGACAAGAACAATGCCACAATACATGTAAGGCTAAGCAATTTACCATGTCCTTTATATATAAAATTTCTAGTAAATGGTATTAATTGAAAAGACAATCCAAATAATAGCTGCACGTAATAAAAACGGTGAATCTAAAAAAACAAACAAATAATTTATATTTTTGTATTTTTTTTAAACCGACACATCACATATCTACTGGTAATTAGTATACAACCGGTGAGAATTATATAGAATCATATATATTTGTACACATGAAGTTGAATTTTTTATAGAATCACCATTAGGTGATCATATATATGTACGCATAATATATATATATATATATATATATATATATAAATATCTGTACACAGTATTTTCTGCATTAGGTACACTTTAAATGGATTTTTCTAGCTAGCCTTCTATTTTCCTTTAGGGCACCCACATTGATTCATTGTGGGTGTTTTTAATTAAAACAAAAGGTGTGTTAATTAATGTAGGTGTGTTTTTAAGTGTATGTTTTTATATAATTAGTGTGTGTGTTAATAGGGCACAAACACCAATTCATTTTGAGGTGTTATTAATTAAAACATGTGTGGTGTTAATTGATGTGATGATGTTTTTAAGTGTGTGTTTTTGTGTAAGTATGAGTGTGTTAAGATGTATAAATAGCATTCTTGTCCCCTTTGTAATTATTAGCTAATGATTGGATTGCGTGTGTATTTTAGTGGATAAAAATAATAGAATAAAATGTAATGAATAATGAGACCCACATGTAATGATTGCATTTGTGATAAATTGATGTAGAGATGTGTTTTAAAATTGATAAATTTTAGTGGCATGTGGGCCCCACACTAAAATGGTGTGCTAAAAACACCCACAAATGAATCAATATGGGTGTCCTAATTAATCAATAGGTGATAAATAAAGTAAACGTGAATCACATGTACTCACAATGGATGCATGTATTTTCTAATATATATGTGCGTATATATAATAGGTATACATAATACATGTATGAGTCAAGCAAGCTTAAAATTTGAGTCTTGTGCATAGCTACATATCCATTAAATACTTCCTGCAAAAAAAAAAAAAAAAAGTTAATTGAAGATGAGAGTTTTGAAGGTAGCAACTTGTAGCTTGAACCAATGTGCAATGGATTTCGATCGAAACATGAAAAACATCAAGGAATCCATTTGCAGAGCTAAAGAAACCGATGCTACCATTCGCCTCGGTCCAGAGCTTGAAATCTCTGGCTATGGCTGCGATGACCATTTCTTCGAGCAAGACACCATTGATCACTCCTAAGTAATTCTTCATTTCCGACATTAGATAGTTGTTATATTTTTGTCTCATTCGCCTTAGGTTTGCACAAATTCACTTGAGTATTTATATGAATATAGCATGTTTTTTAAGCGGGGAAAATATTAACAAATGTCACTCTCACTTTTTACCTAAGAACATATATAAGAAAATATTTTTTTGGTTAATTTTAATTTTGGTTCTTTATGTTAGATATTTTCCATTTTTTGACAACCAAATACCTGTTTTCTAATTTTGGTCCTATATGTTATAATTTTTTCCAATTTCAGTTATTTTTTGTCAAATTTTTCAAAATTGCCGATGTTGCTGCTGGAATTTGGATGTCACATCAGATTTACCACGTCAGATTTTCGATAACCACATCAGCAATTTTGAAATTCCGCTAAAAAATAATTGGAATTAGAAAAAATTAAATATATATGGCCAAAATTAAAAAACGAATATTTGATTGTCAAAAAATGAAATGTGTCTTACATATAGGACCTAAACTGAAATTATCCCTATTTTTTTACCCATTTTTCATCAGAAAGATCAAAATAGCCCTAGAAAGTTGCTAAAAAACTTGGGGTTTAATGCACCAAACCCCCCTATGATATGGAAAATTTGCATTGCTCCCCCCCATATTTTCAAAATGGCACCAAACCCCCAATGATATGAAAAAGTCGACGCGTTTTCCCCTAAATCATGAAAGTTAACAGGAGTGCAGTGCATGCGCCTGTCGTGCGAAATTTATTGGTTTTTGACCAATTTTTAAGTGTTAAATGATTATTTTATCCTTACATTTTGTCTATAAAATTGCACCATGCCCCCTTTTCACAATAACGTTTGTAATTTAATACTATTTTATTCTTTTTCTTTTTCTTGATTCAATTTTTTTGAAATTTTACTTTATTTAATAGAATTCCTCTTTTACTCCAAAATTTCTATTTAATTTAATTTAATTATTTCTATTATTACTATATATATATATATATATATATTTTTTTTTCTCAAAATGTTACAACCTTAATTTTAAAATGAATTTATGCTTAAACTAATTTTCATTTGATTAAAATTTTCTTTTGAACTTTGTATACATATAATTTATTTTAAAACCAATAAAATAAATCTTTGAAAAAATAATATAAAAAATTAGGATTTAAATTATTTAAAAAATTAAAATTCAAAGATTGATCAAATCTTTGAAAATCTAACATTTGTGGGAATTATCAAATAAGAAAAATCATAAATTTACCCCAATATAAGATTAAAAAAGAAAAAAATTAGAAATAAATAGCAATAAAAATAAAAAATGAAAATCTTCTGGGTAGGTTGTTGGGTCGAGAAAGATGGTGGGAACTCGCCGGAGATGGAAATTGGAGGTGGTTGTCGGTGGTGTAGGGTTGTGATGGTGAAGATGGGCAGCGCTGCTCAAATCAAATCTTTAAAATCAAATCAAATCTTTGGAGGTGAAGAGCGGTGTTGGAGGAGAAGATGGGACCTGCTGAAATCAAATCTTTAAAATAAAAAAGGTGTTTGAATTCCGATTAAAAGCTGAAATACTTGGTCCAATATTGAATTGACTCTGTTCTTACTTGGCGACAAATTCGATGAAAACGGACTATATTGTTGTCGTGTAGAGAAGAATTGGGAGCATCGGGTCTGAGCCAGTGCAGCTGTGACAGAGCAGTTGTGAATCTAGATGGTGGTGTCTGGGTGTTCAATTTTAGAGAGAGATGGAGGGAGGTGGTGGCCGCGAATCTTGTCGGAGTCGTTGTTGTGTTGAGGGTGAAACGGAGGTGGAGGATGAAGATGGTGGAGGCGGCGATGCTGCTGTTCGCGGTGCAATGGGGCAGCAGATCGGCGGCGGAGAATCTGCGAACGCCGATGAAACCGAGCTGAAGATGGTGGTAGACAGCTGAAGAAGATGGCGGTGGTGAGGACTTGGTCTAAGAAGAAGGCGGTAGTGGAAGAGGTGTAGTGCAGCGGAGGAGATGGTGTCCTCCTCTTTCATTTTAATTTTTTTTTAATTACATTTTAATTCTATTTTAAGGGTATAACAGGAAATTGAAGATAAAATATAACAGCGTTAAGTCCAGTCCAAAAAAATGAAACGTGTGTCGACTTTTTCATATCACTGGAGGGTTTGGTGCCATTTTGAAAATGGAGGGTTTGGTGCCATTTTGAAAACATGGGGGGAGCGATATAAATTTTCCATATTACAGGGGGTTTGGTGCATTAAACCCAAAAAACATGTTTCCTTATATATTTTAAAGTTAAATTGACCGGTTTTTTGTCCAAAAAGTAGAAAGTGACTAAAAGACATGCATATTTCCTTGTATTTTTTATGTTACAAGTGCAGATGGGAGTGCTTGAAAGAATTATTGGTTGGTGATTGGACTGATGGGATATTGTGTAGTTTTGGGATGGCAGTGATGAGAGGATTAGAGAGGTACAATTGCCAAGTTTTGTGTTTGAATAGAAAAATGTGGCTTGCAAATGGGGGTGGCTGTGAAGAGCTCAGATGGTTCACAACATCCTCAAGATGATAAATTCAGTTTCTAGATAAAGCATGATAATGTTGATATGTTTGTTTCAGAGCTGTTGCAGCTGAAATATGCATGGAACTATTTGCTCCAGTACCTATTCATCCAGAACTTGCATTGAATGGTGTTGAAGTATTTATAAATGCAAGTGGAAGTATTCATCTGTTGCAAAAGAAAGAGCCCGTGGAGGAGTATACATGTATAGTAATCACTTGGGATGCGATGGTGGCCGTGCTTATTATGGTAGGTTAGTGTTAAAATGAAACATCAAATATAACAGAAAATCCAGACTGAAATGTTGTCGGTCTTCTATAAAGTTTCGTTCATTGCTTGCATAACTTGAAATTAGTGGATGTTATATTTAACAACTTTGTTGCCATGTAGATGGATGCTCTTGTATTGTTGTGAATGGAGATGTAGTTGGTCATGGCTTACAATTTTCCTTGAAAGATGTGGATTTGGTGGTTGCCCAAGTCAATCTTGATAAGGTATGGAACTTAATTCTATTCCCATCATTAATTCTCAAATTCTGATAATGTGTAAGAATATCATTTATGCATAAGGGAAAAAAAAAAAAAAAAATATCTACCCATTTTTTAATAGTGGCTCGTCACATTTTTAGAGCTTGAAGATAACAAATTTCGAAGCTCGAGATCTTGAATTGGTCTCCAGCACTGAGATCTGTCATCTTGTACCTCTAAATTATAAGAGATTTTGTTCCGGAACATGGAAAGAAAAACCAAAGTAGAAATATCTTATGTTTGTAACAGTTTGAATTGAGTATTTATACTTTATTTAGTATTATCCACTCATGTATGATGCAAACTTTAAGTAGCTTTAGGGAACAAACAAGTTGCAAAATAAAGGTTCCCTCAATTTTTGTACCTTACAAGCTTTGCAAGTCTTTCAACCTCCAAACTTGTATTTCAACTCCATTGAAGGTCAGCTCTTCTTTTCTTCTAAAAGTCTCTGCATCCAAGTAAAGCTTAACTTGTCATTGATCTCAATTGAAATGTATATTGATACGATTAGAACTGTAAACAAATAGAGCGTTTGATGATTAATTCGTTAAAAAACTTGGTTAACATAAATGAAACAATACCACTTGCTTGGTTATGTTCATTAATATGTTTACAAACATGTTCACTTGGCATCTAATGTTTGTTTAATATTCATTCATATTTAACTAATTAGTTTTAGATACACATGGGGAAATATAATAATTATTTTAGTATTCATGTCTTTTAATATAACACAAATTTGTATGGGTTCAAAGAAAATATAACACATTTTTATCTGAATTTATTACAATATTGATCTATTTTATCATTTATTTTCAATGAATTTAAACTTACACTCAGGCATATGCTCGAACATGTGGTGAACCATTTGTCAACATTCATAAACATGTCCCATATACATTTGAAAAAAAAAAAAAACAAATACAAAGAACCCTTCAATGTACAACCCTATATGTGATGTTTCGCTGTGGTATGAAAATTCTTGAATCCAGATTGAGTATCATAGTCGTGAAGAAGAAATAGGTATGGGAGCAGCTTACTGGTTGTGGAATTATCTCAGAAGAATTGGGGCCTCTGGTTTCTTACTTCCACTCTCTGGTGGAGTTGACACTTCCTCTGTTGCTGCCATTGTTGGTGGCATGTCTCAGCTTGTTGTTAAAGGTCTCTCTCTCTCTCTCTCTCTCTCTCTCTCTCTCTCATGATTAATGATGCAAACGGTTTCTTACTTACAGAAATTGGCAATGGTGATGAAGAAGTGAAAGCTGATGCGATAAGAATAGGGCATTACGAGAATGGAGAGTTTCCAAAGGACAGCAAAGAATTTGCAAAACGCATATTCTACACTGTTTTCATGGCATCTGAAAACAGGTGACTTTTTCCATCTTTATTAGTACATCATGTTAACGAGCATAACCTAATTAGGATGCATTGTGTGTTAACAGTTTGGATGGGTCAAGAAATCAATCGAGAGTGATTGCAGAGGAAATCGGATCATGGCATCTTGACGTGTCAATAAACGGAAAATGTTGAGAACTCAACATTGGAAAGCATAGCAGAATGGTGGTGGCATTCATGTTGGCATGGGTGCATCATAAACCTGGCTTTTATCTAACCAAGGTAACCTTTTATGCTATGAAAAAAGATCAATATTTGGTTTCAAACAGCTTATTCAGTTCCTGCAAATTCGTGTAGACCTCACTATGACATCATATGATTAGCAGCTTTTAGATTGTTTGATGCTTTTCCCAATTTCTGTGACTAACACTAATAAACACATTACTATCTCAAGTATGGTTGCAGTTCTGGTGACATAAATCTGATTGGAAACATAAACAAGCAAGATCTTCGATCATTCTTGAAATGGGCCTCTACCAATCTGGGCTACTCATCTTTAGCACAAGTTGAACACAAGGCCGATAATATGGAATCAGGAATGACTGAGGAAGAACTCTCACTATACGACATTTCGCTGTGGACCCCTATCAATGTTTGAGGTTTGTGTAATAACTTGTGCATTGTCTTAATTGCCTCACTACATTAATCTCAAATATAAAGCTTCATATTTGTGGCAGAATCTATGTGTTAAATGGGGGCCTAAGCTGTCTCCAAGAGAGATTGGTGAGAAAGTGAAGCATTTCTTTAAGTGTTATTCGATCAATAGGCATAAGATGACTGTTCTAACGCCTTCGTAATTGGTTGAGGTATTATGATACGTTCGATCTGAGTGAATATAAACACCCCAAATATACTAATCACACCCTAAAAAATGTACTTTTGTACCTTTTATTTTTTAAAAAATGGGGTGCGATTAGTAAGTTTTGAGGCGTGTATAGTCTCACCTATATTATTATGTGATTAGGCTTATAAGATGTAATATAAGCATATAGTATCTAAGTTAAGTGAAGTTTATTCTTTCAGATTAATTCACCAAAGGATAACATATTCGATTTGAGAGAGTTTCTATACAATGGAAGGTGGCCTTACCAATTTCGTAAGATTGATGAACTAATTGTGGAGCTTAATAGTGATGCAGAGGGTCTTGGAGGATCTAATGATCAAGAAAGTGTAAATATTTGATGTTATTTATGTTGTTGTTATTATAAAAAATATTGAGTTTATAAGAAAACAAACTATCATTTAGTTTCCTTTTAGTGGCTAAAATTGTTTGTATGGTCCTCACCATGAGTATGCGTAGAATCATACACAGTACACCTAACTTTTGAAGGACCGGCTGTTGTGGGTTAGGTGTTTTGGAGGGGTTCAAAATCCTCGAAGGATCATTCTGCAATTTTTTTTTAAGTACATTCATTCGAAAATGATTTGATATATTTTTTAGTGATATAGATGTAGTTTAAATTTAAAAAAGAAACCACCAAATCAACATATATATATATATATATAGTTTATATATGTAGTAATAAAAAATGAAATTAAAGAGAAATAAAAAAACTTGGGATAAAACTGAAAGTTAGAGAAATTTGGGGTCGATTTAATTCAACCAAAAATAATAAATTAAATAAGAATTCTTAATTTGGAAAGCTTCAATCAGAAATACTGCTATTTGAATTATTGTATATACATATTCATCATTGTAAAAATAAATTTTGAAGGAATTAAGTGGACTTCAAACTAGATAATTTTCTAATGTTTCAAATTTTCCCTTGTCGAACACTTGAGTTGAGGGACCTCACTCAAATTAGCGGTCTATATTGTTTGCATCTTTTTAATACACCCACGTAAGCTCTCAATGCCAACCTTTTTACACCAATTTTTTTCCTAAAAAGCTTTAGAAAAATAAATAAATAAAGAAGAAGGATAATAAATAAATAATAAATAAAAGCCATATTCTCATACTTCTTCTATTTGCAGTACTTGTACTGTGTTTTTATGACAATCAGGTGAACTTGTGATCCCAATTTCATCTGAAAAAAAACTCACACACACGCTCGAGTGTGTGGTGTTAGATACCCAGAAATTGTACATACAAAAAATGGCGATCGCGTCCCCTTCTGCTCCCAGCTTTTGCTGCTCCCAACGGCGCTTCTCACAATCCATTTCGACGCGGCCTGGGACGACCCTCCCATATCGGGTCTGGGCTCGGCCCGCAATCGCATCCCGGCTCAACGCCTCTTCCGATGGGGAATTGTTGTACGAGCTCAATTACAACAGCCACCGTCTCCGGAGGGGTGCGTTCCCCGTGTACGTCACGCTGCCGTCGGACGCGGTGGGCCCGACGGCCCAGTCGATGAGGCGGAAAAGGGCGATGGCGCAGTCGTTTCGGGCTCTGGCGGCGGCGGGAGTGGAGGGGGTGGTCATGGAGGTGTGGTGGGGCCTCGTCGAGAGGGAGTTTCCCAGGAGCTACAGTTGGCGAGGCTATTTGGAGATTGTCGAAATGGCGAAGCGATTCGGGCTCAAAGTTCGGGCCGTGATGGCCTTTCATCAGTGCGGTTCGGGCCCCGGAGACCCACTCTGGTTGGTAACGATCTCCAAATTCGATTCTCTCTCTCAATTAATGTATATACTCAATGTTTAATGCCCCTTTCTTTTAGGCTCTTTATCTGCTAATTAGGTTTTTTTTTATTTCATTTTCTTGATACATATAATTGAGATTCAGGACTCATGATATGTGGTGAAGTCGATAGAACATCTAATCAATTCTTACAAAGTTACATACGAGTTGATAATTTTCATTGTCTTGTTTTTGCATTTCTTCTGGATTGAATAAGAAAAACTATAGTTATTTTTATACAACTTTGAATTTCTGTTGGATTCCTAAGGATACGATCAAACAGGATTGGATTTGAGAAAAGTAATTGAGTTTAGACACAGAGAAACTGTAGTTATATTTTTCCAGTTATAGCTACAATTCTTAGCACAATAGACACTGATATAGATTACATACTATTTCTTGTTTCTTTGACATTCAAAAGAATTAACTAGTTCACAAGGGTAGTGTATTGTAACTTTTGTAAGGACCGTGTTCTAGGTCGAGACATGGATATATTGACCTTTTCTTTTCTTTTCTCTGTCGATATTGGATCTCAGTTTTTTACTCATTTCTTTGAGCAAGGATTCCTCTTCCTCTATGGGTGCTCGAAGAAATGGATAAGGACCCAGATGTATCATATGCCGATAGGTTTGGGAGGAGAAATATGGAATACATTTCGCTTGGATGTGACATTCTTCCTATTCTGCATGGAAGATCACCAATCCAAGCATATGCTGATCTCATGAGGAGTTTCAGGGAAACCTTCGTATCATTTCTTGGTGGCGTGATTACTGTAAGACTGACCACTCTTCTCATATACATTACGTCCTTCTTTCTCATGTATTGTGTTGTCACCATTATAAAATGTATTTGTCATGGCGATTTCGTTTCCAGGGGATTCAAGTTGGACTTGGTCCTGGTGGTGAACTTAGATATCCATCAGCTCCTTCTCACAAGTTAACGTGGGCATGGCGCTCTCGTGAACTAGGTGAATTCCAATGTTATGACAAGGTAATCAATCTTCTTGGTTTTTGTCTCTTAACTTACTCAATCCTTTCTTCTTTATCTGAAAGATAATATTGACAGTGTATTTTCCTAATTCAACTTGCCAGTATATGCTAGCATCCCTTAATGCCTGTGCCCGTGAGATAGGAATGCGTGAATGGGGAAATGGAGGCCCTATTGGTACCAGTAGTTTAATGCAAAATCCTGAAAGCACGGAATTTTTCAGAACAGATGGTTCTTGGAAGAGCCCATATGGAGAATTCTTCCTCGGATGGTACTCAAGAATGCTGCTTTTGCACGGAGAAAGGATCTGTCGAGAAGCAGAGACAATTTTCAGGGGTAATGAAGTCAACATGTCGGGGAAAGTAGCCGGGGTCCACTGGCACTACGGCACACAATCCCATCCCTCGGAGTTAACATCCGGATACTACAACACTGCAATCACAGATGGTTTCATACCAATAGTTCGTATGTTTGGCAGGTACGGTTTCAGTGTGTGTTGTGCATGTTTTGAGATGCAAGATGCTGAAGAACAGCAGGTGAGTCCAACGAGTAGGCCCGAGAGTTTCCTCAAGCAACTAGTGCTGGCTGCAAGGATCTGTGATGTGCCATTGGAGGGTGAGAATTTTTCTAGTAATTTGGATGATGAGTCGTTCCAACAGGTGTTGAGAATGTCAAAGATGTACTCAGATGGACTGGAAACACCCTCGTTTTCTTTCAACTTTGTTAGGATGGATAAAAGTATGTTTGAGGGTCGGAATTGGGTGAGTTTTACACGTTTCGTGAGACAAATATCGGCTGGGAACTTAGATATAGGTGGAGGAAATGCTACTTCTGCATCAGCTGCTGCTTTTACTGGAGCTGTTCTTGCATATTAGGAAGATGGGATTCATATTCTTGCTATACAGCTCTGGATTAGATGTGTGTAGCTAATTAATGCTTCTTAATTTGTAGGATATATATTTTTTAATTTAACTCGGATTATTCTGTGGTTAGGTAAATGATTATGAGTATAATTTGGGACAGGGTTGTATTGAACAATAATTAGTCACATTCCTACACTTGGAGAATCAAGAGCCATATTTAAGCTCTTGGGTCTTTTCTGTTGGATTGGCATAATAATTACTTTGCCCCTTCTCATCATCACATCAATTCGGTGTATGTTCAAAATACACACACATCAATTCGGTTTTTTCTTTAATATGTTTATAATTGATGTATAAAGATCTCATCGATGAGTAAATTAATACGTGTCAACAATGGATAAGGTAACAAGATATATGTCACTGCGTTCTAAGATTTGTGTTAGAATTACATTAATCCTGGTTGTATTTGGCTCGTTTGTCATGTTGGGTCAAGGATTAAAATGGGATAATCGTCCCTATTTTGGACCCGACCTTATACTTGTTCTAACAAAGTACACGTTTTGCAATTGGTCTTCCATTTTTATTTTTTTTCATCCTAAATCGCTCAATATTTTTCTAAAACAAAAGATTTACAAGATAAGTGGAGCAAAAAATATTCATCTTTTTAGATTAAAAATTAAAGGTGAAAGATAGTCATGGAAAATGCATTCAGGCATACTTAGTGGACCAGATTTTTTTCCGTAAATTTAAGTTCAAATATATTTACTTTATATCTAATTTTACTATTAAATTCATATTTATTTCCTTTTTAAAAATAAATTATTTTTTAATGGTCGTTTATGAGGTGTAGAATAAAACTTCAAAGAAGAAAATTTTGAATGTAATGCAATTGTTTTCTAAGAGAGACGATTATTTAATAACTTTTAAAGTCCATTTTATATCAGATTGTGAATAATTTTAGAATTTAAATTTAAAAAAATACAATAAAGATAAATAAAATTTCTATATTTTTTAAATAGTTTTTCGAGCTTGAACCTTATCTAAAATCTTGCTATAGACACTTTCCTCTTGACACAACCCCAGAAGTAAAGAGGGGTGGATTTATTTGCTTTTAATGTGTGTCACGCCCCAAAATCTTTTAGTCAAAAATATCAGAGTTTTACTTGCGGGCGTGAAGAAAGAAGGGGAAAAAAAGACGTGCATGAAATAAAATAGAAATCTTTGGGAAAGAGAACATACAATTTTATGTATACAAATCCTCGGCGTCTAGCCGAAATAAAACCATTTTACATAGCAGCGGAAAAACATCAGGATCTTTTACAAAGATGGAGAAATACAATTTTTCTTTTACAACCGAGCAACATATCTTTAAAAGTGGTAAAATCGGAAGATGGACTCAGCTGATAGGGCATCCCTCTCTCTACGCGTCAAGATTCTCTTCTTCTCCTGTAGTGTGAGTATAGGTGGGGGGTGGGTGCGTTGAATACACTCGTGGGGATACTTTCCATGTTTTAATGTTTATTAAGCCGATCACGTATCAACAGATATAACAAAACAGCAATTAAACACATCACATATTATACAAAACACATAACTCGATCTATAAACGGACACACAACCCATGACTCACAAAAAAGACTCGCAGCCCAATAGACACGAAGCCCAAAGGACACTCTGTCGACTCAAAACTAGACACGCAGCCCAATGGACACGAAGCCCAAAGGACACCCCGACGACTCACTAATGGACACGCAGCCCAATGGACACTGAGCCCACTGGACACTGAGCCCAACCCTACCACACTATCGTAAAATAAACACAGAATACAAACACAACACAAAACCCAAGGCACATAAGCTTCAACCAATTCATAACAATCAATAGAATTCTAATAACATCCAGTTTACATGCATATGTTCGTTATCATCATCATGCGTTAAGTACAGAAAACATAGAGTCATTAAGGTTTAGAAGTTACCCCCACACACATCATATAATTTTCACATTTATCTCAAAACATATGAGTTCACATTTCATAGAGTTATTAGGGTTTAGAAGTTACCCCCACTTACATCATATAATCACAACATTTAGTTATGGAAACATAAGGGTTTTGAGTTTAGAAGTTACCCCCACCTTGTTCGGTGGTTACCACGTGAGTCGCTAGTATCAAAGACTTGGTATCTTGATTCCCACTACAACTGATACCAACCCAATGGATGGCCTACACAAATTTACAATATTTCTTACATCATTAATACGCTTAAAACTTATATTTAAAAAGTATAAAGATAGCCGTAGAGAAGAATTGTTCGATAGAGACGAGACGGATCGATAGATCAAGAGATTGAGGTCGATGAGACAAGGGAGAAAAGATCAGTTCAGCAACTGATATGATAGAGGAAAGGATTAGGGTCGCTACGGAAAAAGAATGAGCTCGACTGGAGTTGAAACGAGCTCGAACGGAGCGTTTTAATATCGAAGGGTATTTTGGTAATTTCGGTCAAATGGTTGACTTTGACCGGGCCCCGACTCCCGGTCGACCCGATGTACACAAAGACTCGGTTCAACGTGTGAAAATACTCGACGGTGCGCGCTCGGCGTGCACGACGGCACCCGGCGCGCGCACAGGATCCCCGTCGCTCGCGCCCGCGCGTGCACTGATTCCCCGTCGCCCGCGCGCCCGTCGCGCACTTGCTGCTCCCGTCGCCCGTGCGCGCTGCATCCCCGGCGCCCGTCGCACGCTTGCTGCTCCCGTCGCCCGTGCGCGCTGCATCCCCGGCGCCCGCGCGCCCGTCGCGCGCTTGCTGCTCCCGTCGCCCGTGCGCGCTGCATCCCCGGCGCCCGTCGCGCGCTTGCTGCTCCCGTCGCCCGTGCGCGCTGCATCCCCGGCGCCCGTCGCGCGATTGCTGCTCCCGTCGCCCGTGCGCGCTGCATCCCCGGCGCCCGCGCGCCCGTCGCCCGTGCGCGCTGCATCCCCGGCGCCCGCGCGCCCGTCGCGCGCTTGCAACCCCCGTCGCCCGTTGCCCGGCGCCTCCCGGCGTGCACACCCGGCGTCCGGCATGCGCACCCGGCGCGCACACCCGGGACCCGGCGCGCCCAGCAGCACCAGCCACCACCACCAGCAACCACCACCGGCGGCGGCGGCTCCGGCAACTTTTCCGGCGACGGCGATGGCGGCTCCGGCGGCGGAAAATAAAAATGTAAAGGAAAAGAAAAGAAAGAGAACTTACGTGTTCGCGTCGCGAGCGTCGCTCGGGTCGTCGGCTTTGAAAACGTATAAGTTTTGAAAATTGTGAGCTCCTATTTATAAATTTTTGGAATTACCTTTTTACTGTTGAAAAGTTACCATTTACCAAAAATATCTTAATTTACCTTTCATTAAAATATTATTTTTATTTTTACCTTTTATCAAAATTTTACCATTTCCTTCGTCAGTTGAACTACGGGTCTCCGATTAACCTCTAGTTTGTTTCTGTTTTCTCGTATTTCTGATACGAATCTCAGGGTGAAATAATATCCTAGGTTCCATGTCATGAAAAATATATCCATTTAGAACCGGTGTTAACCATGTATTTGAAACGCACGTACTAAATTAAACAGTCAAAACATACGCACATAATTATTAAGTCGGGGTTCAAATATTTAATTATTCAATTATACTCATTTTGATCCGGGGTGCTACAATGTGAGATTACATAACCCACAAATAAGTAGTTGGAAGAGTTGAAGAATTTGAGAAATGCTTAAAAGCTGCATTACAATTACAATTACCATATCAATATTTTGAGTAGTTGAAGAGTTGAAGGATTTGAAATGCCCTAAGATTGACCTAAGATAATAAGATAATTATTATTCTTTTCACTTTATTACATTTTGACTGACATGAACATTGAAATATATAGGTTGGAAACCTTATTTTCAAGTATGAAATTGTTTCCCTTCAAAATATGTCCTTTATATTAATTGAAGGCAAATGTAATTCATTAAACAAACTATCTGAATGCGTTCCCTTGCACTGCACTTCACGTGCTATTGATTTCTCTTTTGGATAATTTCTTGCATTTTATTTTCTGGTTCCAAACAAGTGGAGAGAGCTATTATAGACCCTAGAACTATATTATATCATTATATACATCAGATGATATTTTACCACACATTTATATCTTCTTCTTTTTTTAAATGGTGTTTTTATTCCATGATTTTGAATCACATAAATGATACATGAATAACCTATCAATAGATATGTGATGTGCATTCAAATTATTTCTTTAAAAAGTACCATTTATAATAGACAGTCCCACTAACCTAATCATCGTGGGTTGTTTAAAAATTTGACATAAGTATTAATTTTACATCTCACATTTTACAAAAATTGTATATTTATAGTAATAAGATTATAAATAATACATATTTGTTTTCCTATCCACCGTGAACACATATTAATATATCACTGTTGATATGTTCTAAATCCAATATAATAATTAATTTCAAACTACAATATTTAAAGAGATAACATCTTTACCTATTAACTATGAATATGTTAAAACATGTCCTCGACCCAAATGTGATTATTATTTTTATAATATATATGGAAGATAATATAGATGAAAAAAATTGGGATCATTTCTGCAACGAAATTCTATTATTTTGGAGGGATTCAATTAATTTGTTAATGGTCCCACTCTGAGTAAGACCACGTGCATTCACAGCGGTAGATATACATTATTCATGAAACAATAATAAATAATGATCAAAATACAGAAGAATTTTTGCTATAGTCTTCATTATTTCCTATTTTTTATTTATCAACCAAGCTGGAATAAATCTAATTAAGGATATGTAGTACCTCAGAATATATATCATTGATTTTTCAATTTGGATTTTTTATTTATAAATTATTATTAATGCTCAATGATTTGATTGCTAACCGAATTTTGATGCTAACCGCTACTGTTCTTTTATTAAACTAATCAATCATAATAAATTAATCCACAAAAAAATCATCATGAATCATCAACGGATTTAATTAATAAATCCAAATGCACTATCATAGAGAAATGAGAAATTACGTGATTAGGTTTGAAAAATCTATAATCTATTAATAAATATAGATTCAAAATCATGAAATTTTTTTTTTGAAGAGGAATGCAAACAAGTGAATTTTCTAAAATCAAATAAGGAATTTCCTTTAACTAATAAGAGAATTCATCATGAATAAATAGTAAATCCACAAACTAATGTAAATTTGATTATCCATCCACTTATTTAGTTGGGTAAATATAATTACTGCACATGAAGGAAAAGGGCCAATAATATTGTATGACAAACATTATGAGAATCACAGTATCTTTATATATATATAAGAAGGAACAAAGTGTCACATGTCAAGCCTACAATGATTTCATATTAAATATGCTAATTAATTGCTACAAATTTAATGTTGATAAGAAATATTATTATTACTAAATAATATAGAAATATTGATTAGATTTATCTAATTAACATATGCTAAAGTTCAATGATAGGAATTATTATATATTTGAAATTTGTTAAATTTAAAAATACAAATAAAAATATAAATAGATACAAAAGAAAAAAAACTAAAATAAAAGTGGGCAGCTTAAAAATTATTATTCAAACTTAATAATTATTGAAATCAAATAATTTTTTGAATATATGCTTTAAAATAAACTATGAAATTTATTTGTGAAATTTTGACTTTCATTTTGTCTCATTTAATTGAAAAAAAAAGTTTAGGGTTGTTACAAATGTAAACAATAAAAAACAAACTAAAAGATATGGTAGGGTGGGTTGAATACTATAATAGGTATAGCAATGTATATATTTTTTAATTTTTTTTTTTAAATGATCATCTACAAATGCAACACATATTTTGAAAATTAAATAATTATCTTTATATATATATATATATATATATATATATATATAGAGAGAGAGAGAGAGAGAGAGAGAGAGAGAGAGAGAAGGACCAAAGTGTCTCATGTCAAGTCTACAATGTTTTCATATTAAATATGCTAATTAATTGCTACAAATTTAATGTTGATAAGAAATATTATTATTACTCAATAATAAATAATATAGAAATATTGATTAGAATTATATAATTAACACATGCTAAAGTTCAATGATAGGAATTATTATATATTTGAAATTTGTTAAATTTAAAAATATAAATAGATACAAAAGAAAAAAAAAACTAAAACAAAAGTGGGCAGCTTGAAAATTATTATTCAAATTTAATATTTATTGAAATCAAATAATTTTTTGAATATATGCTTTAAAATAAATTATGAAATTTATTTGTGAAATTTTGACTTTCATTTTGTATCATTTAATTGAAAATAAAAGTTTAGGGTTGTTACAAATGTAAACAATAAAAAGCAAACTAAAAAATATGGTAGGGTGGGTTGAATACTATAATAGGTATAGCAATGTATTTTTTTTTTTAATAATAATTTTTTAAATGATCGTCTACAAATGCAACACATATTTTGAAAATTAAATAATTATCTTTATCTTTATATAAAGATAAAAAGGACCAAGAATGCCACATGGCAAGCCTACAATTTTTTTCATATTAAATATTAATTAATTGCTACAAATTTAATGTTGATAAGAAATATTATTATTACTAGATAATACATAATATAGAAATATTGATTAGATTTATCTAATTAACATATGCTAAAGTTCAATGATAGGAATTATTATATATTTCAAATTTGTTAAATTTAAAAATATAAAGAAAAAATATAAATAGATTCAAAAGAAAAAAAAAACTCAAATAAAAGTGGGCAGCTTGAAAATTATTATTCAAACTTATTAATTATTGAAATCAAATAATTTTTTGTATATATGGTTTAAAATAAATTATGGAATTTATTTGTGAAATTTTGACTTTCATTTTGTATCATTTAATTGAAAATAAAAGTTGAGTGTTGTTACAAATGTAAACAATAAAGAGCAAACTAAAATAAAATGGTGGGTGGGTTGAATAATATAATAGGTATAGCAATGTATATTTTTTTCAAAATAATAATAATTTTTTTAAATGATCATCTACAAATGCAACTCATATTTTGACAATTAAATAATTATTTTTATATATATAAAAGTAAGACCAAAGTGTCACATAGCAAGCCTATGATATTTTCATATTAAATATGCTAATTAATTGCTACATATTTAATGTTCATAAGAAATATTATTATTACTAAATAATAAATAATATAGAAATATCAATTAGATTTATCTAAATAATATATGCTAGAGTTTAATGATAGATATTATTATATATTTGAAATTTGTTATATTTAAAAATGTAAAGAAAAAATATAAATAATTACAAAAGGAAAAAAAAACTAAAATAAAGTTGGGCAGTTTGATAATTATTATTCAAACTTATTAATTTTTGAAATCAAATAATTTTTTGAATATATACTTTAAAATAAACTATGGAATTTATTTGTGAAATTTTGACTTTCATTTTTTATCGTTTATTTGAAAATAAAAGTTGAGGGTTGTTACAAATGTAAACAAAGAGCAAACTAAAAAAAATGGTGGGTGTGTTGAATAATATAATAGGTATAACAATGTATATTATTTTTTAAAATAATAACATTTTTTTTAAATGATTGTCTACAAATGCAACACATATTTTTGACAATTAAATAATTATTTTTTCATATTTTTTATATTTAATGTTAAATTAGACGATATATATTGCACAAATCATAAATTTAATTTTGTTGTGTAAATGATATTTCAATTTTTTTAATTTCACTAAATTTAATTTTTTTTATTAAATCTCGTGTATTACACGGACCCTATACTAGTTATGAAGATAGAAGAATGGGCAAACATACGCCTAATTTTATCATATCCAATCATCATCTAGGTAAATATTATCGTAACAAAAAAAAAAAATATATATATATATATATATATATATATATAATATGTGACAAATTTTTTTTCAAAAGATGTCATGTGTCATATGATTTAGGGCAGTACTCGTCACTTGTGAATACGGTAAAAAATTTCCTATCAACATACAATGTGGTTGATTTTTATTTTATCTTTACTTAATACTTACAAAAAAATTAATTGTACGTTTATTGGTCTATCTTGTATACATGTAGCAAACAAAGAATATTTTTAAAAATGTTTTCAAATTAATAATATAGTCAACTTTAGAAATTTAACTATTGTTTTAAGATAATAAAGTAAAACAAACTTTAATTTGTAATATTTGGATGAATACACGAGCAAGATTTGAAATATATGTGGACTTTTTTCAATATAATATAATTTTATATATAATTGATTGAGTGTGGAGCTGTAGGAGCAGGCCCAATGATTTGTTTTGATTATGTCAAGAAAAGGAGAGAAAGGTTGCATTCGTTTCACGAAAGGAATCTATAATCATTATCCTCTTTAATTTCTTTATTATCTCTAATCATATTCAATCATTTTATTTCTTATTTTTTCCTTATCCTCTTTTATATGCCCTAAAATAGGAAAAAATCTCATAATAAATCTTATGTAAGAAGTTTTATATAAAACAAAATTTATTTAGATTTATAAAAACGGATCAATTCAACATGAATTGTTGTGCGTATTAAATATTTAAAAGTTACATAAAAAAATATTACAATTAATAGTGTATGAATTGGCTATGAGATTCCAACATATATACAATTAATTACAATTTTATGACCTTTTAAATTATTAAACTTTTAAAAAACAGAAGACATAATTTCAAGTAAAATATGAAAACCATGAATCATATTGAAACCTTCTAAAATAACTAGTGGTTTCATATATAGAGATGGACAATTAATAATTTGACACAGTGTTGCTTCTATGAAAATTTGATCATTTTGGTATTTATAATACCACCGAAGTTTTATGATGTATCTAAAAAAAATGGTTTAAATTTGAACCCATATTTGCTTCTCTTGTTAATGCTGAATATTTCTCAAAGTTCCCCTTTTCATTTTTAGTTAATTATCAGAAAAATTGCATCTTTTTATTTGAATTGTAATTTTAACTAAATTTTTTAACTATTGATTAAAATAACATAACATTATACATATATATATATATATATATATTTTTTTATCTCAATCACATTACCAGTTGTCTGGACACGTCAATTTGTCATAATTTATCAAATATGACAGTTTCACAAAGTCCAACTTTAAGAATTTCAAAATTTTAATTTATTTTTTTTAAATGACATGTGCAATTTATTATTTTTATTTTTCAAAATTGCACCTGATTTTAAAATCATATTTGTTTTATTACCCACAACCCAAACTCATTTTAACAAATTTACAAATGAATTGTGAAATATGGGGTTGACACTTAAGAAAATCTGTGAGACGGTCTCAGATAAAACTCACTCTTTTTATTTTAACAAATTTACATATGAATTGAAAAATATGAATTGACATTTAAGAAAATCAGTGAGACGGTCTCATATAAGACTCACCATTGTTTAAGTTGGCTGGGTAGCACCTTCAAAATAGAACTCTGACTGAGTAACTTAAATTGCACCAAATTATGAGTGAGTTTTATGTGAAACCATCTCACAGATCATATTACAGGAGACGAATTAACTCACAACTCACACTTCACAATTTACATATAAATTAGTAAAAATATGTTTGGTTTGTGGGTAAAAAGATTTGTGTCATGCAAGTTTTTGTATAGTTAATTTTAATTCAAATAAAAAATCAAGTAAAAGTTGTGTTTTTATGAATTAACCATAAATCTCTATTAACAATAGAGAAATATTTTTATTTCCCATCTCTAAAAGGGGAAACCTCTTTATCCATAGCATTAATTCTGATTTACAGAAAGAAAACATGACCCACTCTCTCCAAACAAATCATACAAAACGTACGACATTTTGCAAATATCAGTTTAAGCTCACATGCATCTGTCCTCTCTCTCTCTCCTCTCTCTTTCTCTCTCTGAGTTAGCTACCAGCAGCTCTTGAAAATGGTGGCATGTATTAATTCCATCTCTTAATCAACTAATTTAATTAATTTCCCCTTTAATTATTTTTTCTTAACTCCTACTCTTTGCTACGTCAAACTTCAGCTCCGCATATCGCCGCTTCTGTTTCCAATTCTTCACACCCCAAAATGCCCGGCTTAGTATCCATCAAAACGCCGCCGGATGCTCCGCCGCTGCAAATTGCGGTACCGGAGGAGCCGCCCCATACTCCGATCCGTCCAGAAACCACCAGATCCGAACCCAGAACCAATTCACCCGCCACCACGCGCCGGCCCCCCTCCCCTTCCCCGTCAACCTCACGCGCCAAACCCTCTCCAGATCGGGGTTCCGGCAAGAAGAAATCCCCACCCGAGAAAAACCTGATCAACGAATCCTCGCTCGACAATCCGGATCTCGGCCCTTTTCTGCTGAAATTGGCCCGGGACACGATTGCATCGGGCGAAGGCCCGAGCAAGGCCTTGGACTACGCGTTGCGCGCCTCGAAGAACTTTGAGAAATGCGCCGTCGACGGAGAGCCGAGTTTGGATTTAGCTATGAGTTTGCACGTGGTGGCGGCGATTTATTGTAGCCTGGGGAAATTCGAGGAGGCGGTGCCGGTTTTGGAGAGGGCGATTACGGTTCCGGAGGTGGCGAGGGGTGCGGATCACGCGCTGGCTACGTTTTCTGGTTATATGCAGTTGGGGGATACGCATTCGATGCTGGGACAGCTGGATCGATCGATTGAGTGTTATAAAGAAGGGTTGAAGATACAAATGGAGGCGTTGGGTGATAATGATCCCAGAGTTGCAGAGACCTGCAGGTATTTTTTTTTTTTTTTTTTGCTTTTTGTCAATTGCAATAATCGGAGAGGTACATTGAGATGCTTTTATTTTGCTGAATATTGTTGAATTAAATTTATTTTGTGAAATTGGTTGTTATCTTGTGTTTTCTTTTTGGTTAAAAAAAAATCTTAACCTTAATAATTTTTTTTCTTTTCAATACACATTTTTAATAATGTGATGAGGTTTTTTGTAATTAGGATAATATACACTTGGTCCCCTCAAGAAGATGTCATGTATACCAACAATACCTTACTGAAATTAGATCCTAGCTGAGCTGTTTTTTTTTCCCCTTCCTCTCCCCCGTCGTTAAACTGAAATTAGATCCTAGCTGGGCAAAATGCAGTGCCATTAATTATATTTATTAAAAAAATAAAATTACTAGTCTCCTATATTGTCTATGGATTATACTCTTCATTTGTATGAGACATTAGTGGTTCGCATTGGGTTTTGAATTGCCAAAATCTTTGTATAAAATAGAAAGCACTTTAATTTTCCATTTTTATTTAGAGCACCTTTATGTAATTTGAAAACATCTAATATGGTATATCTTCTAACATGTAACCTAAAGTTTCGATTTATAAAAGAAGTTGATATTAAACTTTTTATTCAATGTAGGTTTCAACATTAAAAAAAAAAAATCCAAATTAAGCACTACGTTACGTTTGTCCTTTTAAACTTCTTGTGTGTTTGAAAACTTATCATGTATAAAGAACTGTGTGCCTTGAAAGAACAGTTATATATTAGGTAACATACAAGACTTGGTGGGTGTGGGACTGAGCTTAGAAGGCCTTTATATCATCTTATAAAAGCGTCTGCAGCTTATAACGCCTCTTACAGTGTTCAGTAAGTTTTCGTGAAGAAGAGCTTAAAAAGATGAGTTCACGTAAGATGAGAGGATTATTTAAGTTGTTTGAAAAGAAGAAATAATAAAAGTAATAAGAACAGCCTATTTATTAATACAAGATATTTATTCTTTTGAACTTCTTCAGTTTAGATCATTTCAATTACAAAATTGTCATTATTTTACATTTTAAAAGGTTCTATTCTTTGATTATTTATGAGACATGTTTGAACAGAGCTCTGCTGGGCTGTGTGTGTTCTAAGATTTGATTATTTATCAAATTCGATCTAGCCTATAAATGTAAATGCTCAGAAATGTGATATAATATAGTACTCTTTTAGATATTGTTAGGGTACTATTACATTTCATTATTGCATTTAAGCTATATATTTACTAATATCTAATGCAAAAGAACTTGTTTAGTGATGTAGAAAATATGAATGTTTTGGGATTATTGTCAAAATCTATATCTACATGCCAATGATGGACATAGATATTGATACATAGATACTATTGGGAATAAATAATGTATTAATTTGATGGAAAGAATCATGGAAATCAGTAGTTAGATAATTCCGAATGTTAAGTTAACTATGTAGAAGTTGAATTTTTAATACAAGGGTTGGTTTACTTTTAAAGATTGGATTGGGTTTATTAAACAATCTAACTGGGTCCATTGCTTATCTTGAATGGTTTTGGTGCTATGGATAACCAATGGGGCAATCCTTTGCATAATATGAAACTCACCAGTTGGGTGGAATCCGATCATCCTAATCATCCTGACCAACTATACACATCTGAACTGTTTACTTTGTCCTGTATTTTAGTTTAAATTTTCAAATTGTATTATTTCATCCAAATAACACTGACAACCTCATGCAAACTTCTAGTTAACTGACTTGCGGATGTTGGGGTGGAGAATACCAGAAAGAGAATCATAAAATCTGGAAGGAAAATAGGAAAAAACGAGAGGAGAAGACAAAAAAGAGGATGAGAAAAAGAGAAAAAAGGAGAGAAGAAAGATGAGTAGAAGAAAGAACACCTAGGGAAAGAGGAGGGGGGGGGGGTTTGGATGGGGAGAAGAGGGAATATATATATATATATATATATTTTTTTTTTTAACATTTATTTTTAAAAGATTAGTCATTAAAATTATATCTCCTAACCATCCTTGGTCACAAATTTGTTTACTATTACAATAAATTTGTACATTATAAATAGGGGTAATTAGGAAAATTTTGTGACAGTGCCAACTGGAAACATATAAGTTCACAGTCTTGAGAAATTTTTGGTTGTTTCTGACAATATTGTGATCTCTCTGAACCTTGCAGATATTTGGCGGAGGCCCATGTTCAAGCCATGCAATTTGATGAAGCTGAGAATTTGTGCCAGAAAACTCTTGAAATCCACCGCGTGCATAGTCCACCAGCATCTCTTGAGGAAGTAGCTGATCGTCGACTTATGGCTCTCATATGTGAGGCTAAAGGAGATTATGAATCAGCCTTGGAACACCTTGTACTTGCCAGCATGGCTATGATTGCCAATGGACAAGAAAATGAAGTTGCTGCCATTGATGTTAGCATTGGCAATATCTACTCATCTCTTACTCGATTTGATGAGGCAGTTTTCTCCTACCAGAAGGCACTAACTGTCTTCAAATCCTCCAAAGGTGATAACCACCCTTCTGTTGCCTCAGTCTTTGTTCGGCTTGCTGACCTGTACTACAAGACGGGAAAACTAAGGGAGTCAAGATCTTATTGCGAAAATGCCCTCAGAATCTACGCAAAACCTGTACCTGGAACTACTTCAGAAGAGATTGCTAGTGGGATGACAGAAATTTCGGCTATTTATGAACTGTTCAATGAGCCTGAGGAAGCTTTGAAGCTCCTACAAAAGGCTATGAAACTATTGGAGGATAAGCCAGGGCAGCACAGTACGGTGGCTGGAATTGAAGCACGGATGGGAGTGATGTTTTACATGGTTGGAAGGTATGAAGAATCAAGAAGCTCCTTTGAAAGTGCTGTAGCTAAACTCAGAGCCGGTGGTGAGAGGAAATCAGCGTTCTTTGGTGTCGTTCTGAACCAAATGGGATTGGCTAGTGTACAGTTGTTCAAGATAGACGAGGCTGCAGAGTTGTTCGAAGAAGCTAGAGAAATACTGGAACGAGAGTGTGGCCCATGTCACCAGGATACTCTCGGAGTATATAGTAATCTTGCAGCAACTTATGATGCTATGGGAAGGTAAAATCATATATCTCATTAACTACTCTCTTTCTCTCTGTGTGTGTGAGCGCGCACATGTTTGACAAATCTGGCTTGAAATCTACAGAATTGAAGATGCAATAGAGATTCTGGAGTATGTTCTTAAGCTTCGAGAAGAAAAACTTGGGACGGCAAATCCTGATTTCGATGATGAGAAGAAAAGGCTAGCTGAGCTCTTGAAAGAAGCTGGGAGATCGCGAAACAAGAAGGCGAAATCGCTGGAAAATCTTATTGATCCTAATTCTAAAAGGACCAAGAAAGAAGCATCCAAGAAGTGGTCTGCTTTTGGGTTTAGAAGTTAATTTGTGGATTATTTTCTCACAAGTCACTGTTAAGTTTTTATACACTGATTTTTATTTTATACGGTAGAAGGTTGTGAATGGTTTTAAGTTGTAATTTGTTAAGGCTTCTCTTTTCTTTTTTTTTTTTTTTTTTTTTTTTTTTCAGTTTCGTCTATTGTTTTATTGCTGCCTGCTTGTTATATTGAAGTTGAGGCAAAGAAATGTCTCTCTTTTTCTATCTGATGTATCCTCTTTAGATGATGAGAATGGCATGTTTCTATTTTATTTCTTCGTTTGATGTTTTGGCAAAAGATATTAACATAGCGATATATAAATTAAAAGGTAATGAGTGTGGCTTAGTCAGATTAATTCGTGGGCAAAAACTTCTGTGTCCCCGAGACACGGATCTTAGATCCGTGTCCCCAACCCGCCCTGAGGGTCCATGCGCCAATATGTGCGCACCTGATAGGTATTCCATATTTGCTCTAAAGGTATCCTACATATACTCTTCAGGTATCAGATACTTTTAGTTTATGTTTGTAATACCTATAAGACAAACCTGTAAAACCTCACAAAACAAGCGCCCATGCGCGCACACTGTGCACCCATGCCGCGCGCAACTCACAAATCATGGCCAACGCCGCCCGTACACATGTATCCCATGTATACCTTGAAGATATACATGTGCGCCCATGTGCCCACGTTGCCCGCGGACCTCACAAACCGCGCACCCACGCCGCCTGCGCACCTTTAATGTATACATGTGATACCTTCAAGACATTCCATGGATACCTTCAAGGTATACATATGATACCTATACATGAAAATAAATAAAAAACCTGAACGAAAAAAAAAATTTAAAATTAATGTGGGGCCCACATGGTGGGCTGGGAACACGGTGTCCCGGGAACACAGAAGACCTACTCTAATTCGTGAGAGATTATTTAGATATTTATTCATGTTTGTGTAATACTTAATCTGAGGGGATTTATGACGGCATAAAGGAGTTCATTTTTATTTTTATATTTTTCAAACATGTTATCAATACAGAGTGTTCTACTATTATGTGAACAGTTGTTACCACATTCACACGATAATTAGTAATTTTATTTCAAGAATGTGGATTAGATTTCGAAAATGTCACTTTCTTTTATACTTTGTGAAGGTGAAAATAATGTAGCATGAGCTAAAGGAAAGTTATGCTACTCCACATCAATGTGATAATTATGCACCATAAGCTGAAGGACTATTTTTGGAAGAGATTTGGCATCATAAGATCTTGAACTTCAAAATCCTAATGTTTGTTTGTTTTCGTATTTAAATTTGGATCACAAAATTAGGATATAATCTTTACTACCTATATTACAATCATCGGTTATTATCAAATACACTTTTTCATTAAATATATATATCACATCAACCCACATTTTCACAATAAAATATTATATCAACTCACTTTTTCCATCATTAATTTGACATCTACAATATAATATTATCTTACTAAATCCTTATACAAACATACATTTTCACTAGTCACCTTTACTACAAAATCTAAAATTTCTCCAAATCTCATATAATTCCCTTCCAAACATTCCCATAGGGTGGTGGAGGATCTTCCAATAGCGGTGGTGGTGCTAGACCTACCAATGAGCCTTACTACAAGTATGAATACATTGAGCATTGGTACAATAATAATAACCTAACAAGCAATAAAAAGTAGCAGCCAACTACAAAAGGTTAAGTTTAAAGAACAAGAAAGGGAAATGACACACATGTCAACCCATGTTTGCTTTAGAGTTTCTTTAATCAGGTTTGACCTATGTTTGATTTGTAGGTTGAAAGACATGTTTAGTTCTAGCTCCGATCCAAACAAATTGATTGTGCGTTGAAGGTGTATTAAATAAAGTTGGATGGTTTATTAACCTTGTGGAACCCTCATTTAATGACCAAACTACTCTTACTATTGGGCTCCCTTTATTTTGAGGATTATTTAGAATAGCGACATTTTATCTAACATTATCTAGTGTTTAATTTAATGGAAATAAAAAACCGAGTTATTCTTTCGATCTAGGATAAACACATTTTAAGAAATACAAGTGCCCAAGTGACAGACAATATATATTTGTAAATCGAGAAATGTGCTTGAATGACAAACATAAAACCAACATGATACAATTCACAAAATTACAATGAAAATCTGTTCACGTGGAGATTCGAGCCTGTGTTGTTAGAGAATTTCTCCCCACACCACCACATACCTTCAAACTTGACTATGTCCCTAGGAGAAACATATATATGAAATGCTTAACCTCATTTATCATGAACCCAAAACAACTAAACTAATTTAATTGACCCAATTAACAAACCTAACGTCACTTAATAGCAATTAGGATTTTGATATGTTCTGGATGTTACTAATTTTGATGGATCTACTTTGTTTATTTTCAAGAATATTATGAAAACATGATGTCTCATTTTAATAAAACTATTTTTACTATTTGGTCTTAAAGTTTATCTTGGATTAGATTTATGCGGATGAGTTGGTTTATTAATAAATGTAGGATTAAATTTCTTTATATATTGAACTTATTTGGATCTATTTACTGAACACTGCGTACATAGTTCAAAAAAATCGAGATTTAATAATCCTTCAATATTTTATTGGTATAGGAATTATTTATACTCTGAAACCCAAAAAAATTTCATACAATTGGAACTTTTTAACTAAACAAATGGTATAGTCTGCATACGCATATACTATTAATTATTCATGTTAAAGCATATGTTTTTGTAGATTGCTGGGTAATATTAAAAGTTAATCATACACATCATTTTTTATTATAAAATTAAGAGATCACTGAGAGCATGTCTTTCATTTTATAACTCATGTTGCTAGCATGAGTAACCTGTCATCACCACAGTTTTATATCATATATTCATCAACTTTTGTATGTATAATCATTCTGTATATATTATAAATCATTATGTCAATATTCACAATATGTTTTTGTGTATGTTTTGAAACTTTACCATACGACAAATTAATTTCCTATTAAAAATGATACTACATCTAATTTTTATATTTTTAATAACGATATGTGTGCGTATATATTAGTAATTAATATTGTTAGCTTATTTATGTGGTATCTCATAATAATACACAAATATGAAATTAAATATATATATCATTGACTTATTGTGCTAGAAATAGAGGGTGTCTGTCGCATATTAACACCAACCATGCATCCTTAAATACTTAAGTGGTGAAGCCTCATCCTAATTAGCACCAAATGTAATTTATATAATATAGGTATTTATATATTTTATGGAATTTCACGACAAAAAAAAGGCTTTTTAGCAATAATAAAATGTTGTTTTAAAATATTGATACATGAAAAAACATTTTGCGACAACATTTTTTCGCTAAGTTATTGTCGTAAAAGTTTTCTCGAAAATAGTCTTTTTGCGACAATATTGTCGTTGCAAATAAATTATTTTTTGTGACAATTTTTTGACAATTAATACTCACAATTTTTGCGACAATATGTTGTTTTTAAAAAAAAAAAAAGATTTTTCACGATAACTTTTGTTGTCGCAAAAAATTTCATTACAAATACTCACTTTTCTTATAGTGTTTTTTATTTTCTAGTATATATTCTTATTTGATATTTTTAATCCTACTTACATCATTACCAATATAACATGTACGTTAAAATAATATATAAAATTAAAATCATCAGTATAAACAATAAATCATCTGGAAGTTGGGCACTTTTACCATGGAACTTGACTACTTGTTAACGGTGTCAACTCAATTTCTCTTTAGATCTTATACATAATTTAGTCATATGAGCTTGTTTTGATCTTTCTAAGTGGGATTTAGAAATTTTCAAATGAGTTTCGGGAGTGTAATGTTTTTTCGTGTAGAAAATGAAAAAAAATGTTTGGATATGTGTTTCTAATGAGAAACATAGTTTGATTTGTATTTGTCAAGTATCCATTAAAAAAAGGTTTTTCCAACATAAATCTGGACCCAAACACAATCCCGTTGTGGGATATTCTTCATTATGTCACAAAGATATGTCTACTATAATTTCCACAGGTAAGATTAAGAAATGATAGTTAATATAGTAATCACGTTAAATTCCATCTTTAATTTCGTTACAAACTCTTATATCTCAGTAAATTACTTTATCCAGGTAGTTGTTGTGAAGTAATATTAAAAGATATTCATTAGGGCCTCACGGCACAACTAAGTTGGTAAGATCAGTGGTAGTGTAGAGGAAATATTTTGGCAATACAGGTTCAAATCTCGTATGGCATATCTATTGATTTATATTCAGGTGGGGAATTCTTCATCTCTCCCTAGTAAAAAGAGATGTTTCTTAGGAAAAATGAAAATTTAAATAGATGATTACCACTCCCTCCGTCCAAAAATAAATGTCGGTTGAGAAAAAAAAAAGTCCCAAAATAAGTGTCATTTTAATTAGGATTTCAAGACATATTTATTTGTAATCTAACAAAAGCACTCTCATTTACTTCTACCAAATTAAATAGGATTGTTAAGAAAATAGAGAAAATACTCTTACAGTAATTATACTTAAATAAAGGTAGATTGATTTTTATATCATTATTTTTAATCTGTTTGAATAAACCTAAAACAGTATTTATTTGAGATGGGGAGTATGAAATACCCCATCCATTTTACAATAGTTATTTAAGTTTTGTTTCACAATGATTAAGAAAATACTTAATACATGGCTATAATTATGTTTATAAAATAATTGTGTTACCCAATTTTTTATAAATATAGTTAATATAAATTTTTTATATTTCAAAATAAATATCGTTTTAGATTTTTAATTAACACAGATTAGAACGATGATAAAAAGTTTGATTTACCTCTATCTAAGTACTATAATTATTGTGGGAGTCCTTTGTTTTCCTTTTAATAGATCTCTTTAACACATTTAATTTGGTTGGAATAAATAGATGTGTTTTTTGGTAGATTATAGATAAATATGTCTTGAAATCCTATAATGACATTTATTTTGGGTGAATTTTTTTTGTTAAAATAATATTTATTTTAAAATGGAGAAAGTGAATTGTTTTTGCTAAAACGATATTTATTTTAAAATGGATGAAGTAATACTTTATAATAAATTTAGTTAAACATTACAATGTAGATGTAGAGTTGGAGAAATCATAATGGTTTTTATAATTAAAAGTGATAGATAAATTGAAATGGATTATATTTTCTAAAGTAACAAACATTTTAAAAGTACTCAAATCTATGTGATGAAGTAATAGTGTTTCCCATCGGAAACAAAGTCAAACAAACAATGTGAGTTTCCTTCTTCTTTTTTGTTTGTTTGTTTGTTTTTTTTCTTCTTCTTTTAAAGCCATCATTTAAATTTTTAATCAACGAATAGTAACGTACATTTATTCTTAAAATATAGTGACAAAAATGTTCTGTACCTCACTCTACTGATTTTTCTCCCTCATTTACTAAGTCTGTTTTTCTACACGTCAAAATAAAGTCACCCTCTCTCTCTCTCTCTCTCTCTCTCTCCTACACAATAAATTCTTTAAAAAAAATTTATTACCAGATATGTGGTGTGGATAAGGATAAGTTTGACTTGTAATCAGTGCAAAATATTAGTGGATGAACAAAAGCATTATTTTAACTGTCGGAAAAAGCCATGAAATTAATTTCAATACAGATTTCTCTGAATTTTTTATTATTTTATCTGGTGAGCTTGGATTATGAAAACCTCGAGTAAAGTGCCACATTTAATTTATTTTTCCGTAATTTATTTTATAAATCAAAATATAGGTGGAATAATATCCATGTGTTGGTTCGAGTGTAAGCAGCCAATACATGTCATGCAGGTGACATAAATTCTGGTCATGAGAGAGAGAGAGAGAGGAGAGAGAGAAACGCCAAACCCTACCTCCTCCATTTTCTTGTATATATATGATATATCTGCCTTCTCTATCCATTCTCAACGTGCATTTCTCTTCTTTTCTAATTCCTCTTCTTTTAATTATTCTCTTTATGTTTAAGGAAATATGTTTTCTAAAGACGATGCTCGTACTCTTGTTGGCATTATAGGTCAGTTTCTTCTTCTGTTTTTCACTATATTTTCTGTTTCCTAATTTGGGATTTAACTTTCTATTTACGCGATGGATGAAAATAGAAAATGAAGTGATTTTGAAATTATATATGCTTCATTTTGTGTCAAATCTTGAAGTTTATATCTATACAAATGTGTTTTCATTTGTTCCTTTTCAGGAAACATCATCGCTCTAATATTGTTCCTGTCCCCAGTGTAAGTTTCACGTCACTCATCATTAAAACATCAATAGTCAATATATGAGGTACATTAAAAACAATAAAAACATCAAAATGTAATAAGTATTGAGTTAATATACATATTACATACTCCCTCCGTCCCAAATTATTTGTCGTTTTAACACTTTTCACGCAAATTAAGGAAACTAACAAAAAGACCGATCTATCCCTTTTTCCAATGCCTACTTTGAAATAATAGAGCATTTAGTAAGGAATAATAAATAGGGGTAAATTTGGAAGAATTTGGGAAAATATGTCTTGAATTCCTATAACGTCAAATAATTTGGGACAAATCTTAAGAGCTAAAACGACAAATAATTTGGGATGGAGGGAGTATTCATTTAAAAAACAAAAAAAATACTCTCTTTAATATAAAGACCAAAATCTACCCTTCAGTATAATTATTCTGGAAAGTTTTTCTCTTTCCTCCTAACAACCCTCTTTAATTTGCAGTAAATGAGAGTATTTTGAGATAAAAAAATTTGCTGAAGCAAATTATATATTTTGTGAAGGAGGAAATAATAATGGATATAAATCCAAAAAGTTCCATAATTAATTCATGAATCAAGTCTATTACCTTTTTTGTTCTTTTAATATTGTTTAATTAATTTGGGTGTGATATATAATAAATTGAAATAGGCCAACATTTTATCGTATATGGAAGAAAAGGTCGGTGGAGCAGTACTCAGCGGTGCCATATCTTGCAACGTTTATCAACTGTGGGCTCTGGGTACTATATGGACTGCCTATGGTACACCCCAAAAGCACCCTGGTTGTGACCATCAATGGAACAGGGTTTGTAATAGAGATAGTGTATTTGTCTCTATTCATCATATTTTCTGATGCAAAGAAGCGGCTGAGGGTGGTGGTGATAGTGGTGGCGGAGTGCATATTCATGGCGGTTTTGGCCCTCCTCGTACTAACGACGGCTCATTCTACCAAACTCCGTTACACCATTGTCGGTAGCATTTGCATGCTTGGCAACATTATGATGTACGCGTCGCCGTTAGCCGTCATGGTACCGTCTATATATATCTCTACCTATATATTTTTTTGCATGTGTAGATTAACATTACTATTTCTTATATATTTATATGTGTATTATTTAATATTTACAGTTGTGGGAGAACATATTTATGATGATAATGTGGAAATGTGCCAAAAATAACTAATTGGGATAATAGGACATCTCTTTTTAACCATATTGATATAAAAATAACATTTTCCTTATCCACCAACTACATTTGACCAAGACAATGGTTATTTGGTGGAATTCATGATATAATAAACTATGCTTCCTGTGTCTCATAAAAAGAGGTTTTTTTTTTTGGTTAAAAAAAATTCTCAAAGAAGAGTTATATTTTAAAAGTACTTAAAGTTAGTTTTTAATTGAAATATATGTATATATATATATATATACACTCATAATTAACTTATGATTAATTATAACAAACTATAATTATGGATTTTATTATGAATAAATAAAGAAGTATAAGTGAGATTACATACCTTACATAAGGTTGTGTTTTCTCGAACAAATAATGTTGTACTTTTTTTGTGAAACATGATTTTGGATTTTTATTTTTATTTTTTATGGAGGAAATATATCATGGAAATCAAATGTATCAAGAAATGCATTTGTTGTGGAAGCCCCACTTCACTAAAGATAATTAATTTTATCATTTATCTTAAAAATATGTAAAAATGATGTTTCTATATTATTAGTTAGTAAAATGGTAGCATATATATGTATGTGAATAAAAGTTAATTTTTGGTTCCATTTGATGATGTGCAGAGACTGGTAATCAGAACAAGAAGTGTGGAGTATATGCCCTTTTTCCTTTCTCTTTTCTCCTTCCTCAATGGGCTTAGCTGGACTACTTATGCTCTTATCCATATCGATCCTTACATCCTTGTAAGATTAAGATCTCTCTCTCTCTCTCTCTCTCTCTCTCTCTGCAATTACTTAAGTTGGCTTGATATTGCAATGCAGGCCCCAAATGGGATGGGATCTATACTTGGGCTGGCCCAATTGTTGCTATACGCGACCTTCTACAGGTCCACCAAGAGAATGATGGCTGAAAGGAAAGCCCAACCGCAAGTGGGCTTGACTGAAAAAGTTGCTCCTGCTGACCCAAATAAAACTGCCAATCTAAATGCTGTTTAGCAATTCAGTTACATTATCAAAGATGTTATTAGGAGTATTTTAATTTCAGTGTTCAACCAAAAAGCTACAACTGAAATAGATCAGATTTTAATGAAGATATCTGACTCTACTGTCACTGCTAAGCACTTGCAGTATAGTCTATTATCATTGTATCTCTCTCTATTGCAAATTATCGAGTGTAGCATCTTTTTTTTGTCTCTCCAAGACTAAATTGTTTAAATCTTCTGGGTATTTTGCTAACCACAATAATTATTTATGTGAAATGATATATATATATATATATATATATATATATATATATATATATATATAGAGAGAGAATTAATCAAGCACGCACATGAAGAATGTGCACCGCACTTCTTTAAGATTTTTTTTTTTTTTTAATTTTAACATCTCATATTATTTGTTTTCTGACGCTATTACTTCACATACAAAATTTGCATCTCACACATAGACCTAACACATCATCAACCTATACAATTTGCACCCCACATATCAACATAGATCTTCTTTTCAATTCTCATAATCAATGTACTTTTTAATATTTTATATTATTATACATAAAATTTTCTAAATCATAATCAATGTAATTTTTAATATTTTATCTTATTATACACATAATTTTTTCTCACATTACCACTCCTCAATTCCCATCCCAAAGAAAAAAATAAAAATATCAAATTAATCAATTAAAGGAAACAATGAATAATATTCAAGTAATATCAATCCTCAAGAAATTCTAAATCATAATCAATGAAATTTTTAATATTTTATATAATTATACATATACTTTTCTAAATTATAATCAATGTAATATTTTATATTTTATATTATTATACACACAATATTTTTTTGACCCTACCACTTCACATACGGAATTCTCATCTCACACATAGACATAACCCTCATCAATATCTTCACATACTTTCTTGTATAAATCATCAAAGGAAAAATAAATCATCAAAGGAAAAAACAATTTCAAAAGTAAGAGTTTGTCGTGGTTGTGGCATTAATGGACATGACAGGAGAAATTTTACCACATGCTTGTATTGGTATAATATTTTCTTATCTTTTCTGAAAGTTTTTACATTAAAAAAATTATGGTACTGATTTGTTTTAAAAAAAATTCACATGTGTAGATCCATTATATTTGAATACACAAACTACAAGTAATTAAAGAGACTTGGAGATTTTGAGGATTGATTGAAGAGTTATTGAAAATTGATGATTGAGTTGGAGGATATGATTGGTCGATTTTAAGGATTTGTTGAGAATTTATTCTCTTTGTTACCTAATTCATATTTCAATTTTTATTATTCATTTTGAGGATTTTTTGAACGTTGATTAAGGTTTTTCTTGAGAATTGACTAATTAAATAATTTTCGTTCTTATCTTTAATTGTGGGCTACAATAAGATTGATCTTAAGGATTTATTGAGGATTGATCATATTTGTTAACCAATTCATATTTTGTAATTTTTAACAAATGATTTTTGATAATAACCAAATTTTCATGGTGTAGCATCTGTGAAATGAAAATTCAATTTTTATTATTCATTTTGAGGATTTTTTGAACGTTGATTAAGGTTTTTCTTGAGAATTGACTAATTAAATAATTTTCGTTCTTATCTTTAATTGTGGGCTACAATAAGATTGATCTTAAGGATTTATTGAGGATTGATCATATTTGTTAACCAATTCATATTTTGTAATTTTTAACAAATGATTTTTGATAATAACCAAATTTTCATGGTGTAGCATCTGTGAAATGAAAATTGGGAAGAAGATCTATGTTGTTATGTGAGATGCAAATTATATATGTTGATGGATTAGATCTATGTGTGAGATGCGAATTTGGTATGTGAAGTGATAGCGTGAGAAAATAAATAATATGAGATATTAAAAGAAAAAAGAAATTTTAAAAAAGTGTGCACAGTGCGCATTCTTCAGGTGCGTGCTTGATCAAATCTATATATATATATATATATATATATATATATATATATATTCAACAAAAGGTATATAATATAAGAATATTACCCCCTCCGATTTTATTAAGCATCTCATCTTTTAACATCTTTTTACTAAACAATAAAGACATATAATACTCATTTCATTAATTGTAAGAGTATTATCAATATATAAGAAAATAGAACAATTTTATAATAAACATAGAATCATACACATTGTCGTGGAGTTTTTGAAGTCAAATCAAATCAGCATTGAAAAATATTTTTTCATTTCGTGGACTAGGCTTTTCTGTAGAAATAACCTGAGTTGAAGTCTAGATTCTGTTGTACCAAAAAAAAATACAGCTAGTAGTTATAATGTTTTAAAAGTATAGTGGTCCCACTAAAAATGTGGACACAATCATTTCCTAAAAATAGAAATAATAAAGTTATTATTGACACCTTTTCCAGTCTATGCATCCACTGTGTGTGTGTGAAATGTACATCAAATAATGTATTAATGTGGCAACAGTTGAAAGCCATAACTAACAATTATGAGAAGGCAAAGATTCTGAGTGCCCAAATCACAAATAATCTGTCAAATGAAAAGGAAAGAAGTGGCTTTTACTTTGATAACGATGCTGGGTGTATTTACAGTTTTACCCCAAAATTTTGTTCAAACGTATAATTTTATTTTAAAAGAATATTATATATCTAAATTTACCATAGTGCTTAATGTATAATTAAATAATTTGAAGGATAACATCATACAATTATTCCAAACAAGACCATTTACAAAAATGAAAGATTGCAAAAACTCATCCTAACAAGCTACCACAAAATATTTATGAATAAGAAAAAATATATATAGTGAGGAGAATTTGCATATTCTAGACATAATTCAGGTCTTACACTTAGATGTACAATCTAAGAAATCTTAACATACACAAAAATTTATATGAGATCGTCTCACAAGAGCCCTATCCCTTGACATAAATATCGACAGACTTTTAACCAAAAGGATAACGAGCAGAAAAATTCAAGTTCTCCCAACCCCAAAACAAGTTGTTCTACAAAAGACTGAAAATTTTAAGAGCTGCTCCAAATGAACAAAATTTACAGTTGAATCATCCTAACATAGAAAGAATTCTATATGAGCTTACCTTACCTTACCTGTGTACATCTAATCTTCTTGTTCGTCATTCGCCTGAGCTTTCACAAGAGCTCCCAAGATTGGCCATGATGTCATGTACCAACAACCTGATTATATTGCCACCCGGTGATCTTGATACATCAATGCATTCCTGCAAATCTGCATCACAAGCTATTAAAACCCACTCATGATCATCATCAAGATACTTAATATCGAAAGTTCCCAGCTCTAACTTCAGCCTCTTGGCCACTTCTTCTTTCAACTTTACAATACCCGAGTCCATTGAGAGCCTAAACCTGATGATGTCTTCTCTGTATGTTGCTTTTATAGTGATTGTTTTCACTTCTGGCCTAGCACCAAACCGTGGCATATGATCATCAGCCAGAGCAGCCTTGGGCATTGCCTCGGGGAAGGGTTGTTTTGTCCAACTGTATTCTGCTGCATGTTCATCGAACATAGCTTCTCCACCTGGGCATAGATTTCTCAGATCGTGTGAACTTCCTGCATCTTCAACCAGCATTCCTCGAAATGGCTCAGCTGCCCCTGTTAAAAAATTATCGGGGATTGAGAAGGCAGCAGATAAATTAATTTCTCCAGTTTGTTGACAAGCCAGTTCATGTGAGCCTCCCAGTTTCATGCTATGTTCATCGATAGGTGAACCAACTGGATCATTTTGAGGGGAGGTCTCGTTTCTAAGACAAGGGCTACCTTGACATGAACCTTGGGAAGTAGGGGTTCCAGTGCTCTCTTCTCTCGAGCCACTCCCAGTTCTTGATCGGTTTGAGCCTTCGTGAGTGAGTTTCTCAGTTCCTACATTCCTATCTCCTAGAATATGATTCGAGACCCCTGCTATTTCATCAGCTCCAAGGGCATTAGTGATAGCAACCTCTTTCTTGTCTTCCTGAAATTCACATGGTCCAGAACCAGGTGAGCTTTGTTGGTTGATTCCATTCAAATTAGGTGCCCAAGAAATTGAACCAACCGTAACAGGAATAGAACTCTTTCCCAAAGACGTCAAACTGAATGTTCCTTCACCACCTTGTACAGATTCAATTACACGCTTTAGCTTTGAAAGTGAACGATTAACCTTATTTATCTTGCGGGAAGGCCAGCGCGAGATTCCGTGCTGCCTACATATACGCTTCATTGTAGTAGGGCAAACTGTTAGAGAAAAATTCAGTTAGATTTTGAACACCACTTTAAATAAAAATGTATAAGAGTGAACAAGATGAAAGAAACAGGTAGTGTGAACATAAACATACCACCAAGACTCTTTGCAGCATCCTTAAGGCTACCAGCAAAATATTGCTTCAGCACCTCCAAGCTAATTGTTTTCTCGGCCTTCCCACGCTTTCTCTCTGGCTTCTTGACTCCATCTTTTGTCTCAGCAACAGATGCACCATTCTGAACATCAGGAGGACCACCAGCATCTTCTTTAAAATTCGTGCCATTAAACTCACCCATCACTAACTGTCCTTCAAAGGCATCAAGATGCGCATTTTCCCCATTTGATATGGAAGCAGGCCCAGGCAGAGATGCAGCAGAAAAATCAGGCCAAGGCTTCACAGATGCCTTAATTATCTCAATGGACCTCCACTCTTGATCAAGATCTTTACCAGAAGCAACCCTCAGGCTCCCAAAATGTTGTTTCATTGTCACTAAAAGGGAGTCCAACAAGGTCTGCTGGTCCTCATAGCTTTCAATACTAGGGGGCAAAAAAAATTCTAGAATATAATCATCATTTCCAGTATGTTTGCTCCGTAAACAAATTGCAAAACTACTTCTCAACCCAAACATGCGTGCATAATGTACTAATGGGTACTGAGTCTTACAAAACTCGGTAATATCTTGGCAGAAACAAGAGTTGCGTGACGCAAATGCCCTCCCAGCAACACCCTGCCCCTTTTGCAGGTGATGCTCAGCACATGCCTCACGGAAACCCCACATATTAGCATCCACCACATAGAACGCTACATCGGTCGTTGACATGCAAACCTGTCCCATGCAGCTCCCATCGAAGCTGCTGCAAGTTTTCTTAAAACCACCACCATTTGCTAGTACACTGCGATGCCTGCATGGAACCCAAGTCTGAGCTAGCGGTAGTGTGTGAGTTTCACATACCACTGTAATTATCTCCAAGATTTCTGCTAATGCATTCTGGCGACCTTCATTACATATCTGCTATACAAGAACACCATACACATAAATGTAGTCAGAGAAAAGAATTACTTGTCATGGACATAATCTTTTCAAATTAACAGTTGCATTGACCTGTGTGCTTTGATGACCCAATATCTCTGAACTTTTCAAATTCACTGCCTGCAAAAGAACTAAATTCGTGTTACAAAGGAATCCTCAAAACTCAAGATAAAATTTGGGCAATAGGCAGGAGATATTAAAGACCACTTGGTAGTTAAATATTCATATATAGTGGCAACACTTTAAGGAACTTCTCAGTATCGATGATAGTAAGAAACTTAACATGCATAAAATAAACAGTTAATTGCAAAAAAGATGCACAAATTTTATGACTCTTTAGTCTTTACTATTTAATCATAAATTGCAATCTAATGCATGAATTTTTCAATTTTTGCAATTCATGCACCCCATAAATTTATGATTGGATTTTGACGACGTGACTCCAGAAGTTCAACACTTCTGACATGGTGGAAACCACGGGAGATAAAATTATGTATGTGATGTCATAATTATGAATATTTCAGTAACTACAAAACCTTGAATTATGTGGTGTCCATCATGACAATGAGTGTCAAGTTTAGAGAGCCACATCATGAGGATCTCATTGGAAAGTTATATTATGCATCAAATTATAAAAATTAAAAAGCTCGTGCATAAAATCGAAACTTTTTAAAAGATGTGATTAAATTGCGAAAAATGCTAAAAGTCATACATTTTTTTGCAACTAACCCCTAATACAAAAAAACAGTAACATAGCTGAAATTTTTGAGTGTGTTACAAACAAAGATTGCCATTGTGTATCTCAAAGGAGACAACATTAGCTAATAAATAGCAAACAAGCTTAAAAGAGAAACTATGGATAGTGATCATAGGGCACATGTTTGTGATGCATAGAATGGATCCAGCTAACATCTCTGAGAACAAGTGGCTGCCTTACCTAAATACTTAGAGTAAACTTTCCGGCAGAGTGTTATTAACATGTCAATCCAAAACAAAATCTTAGGCCCTACTAAGCAACAGAATCTGAAGAATTGATTGCTAGAGGATGCTAATCATACACCCTAAGAAAACCATGCAGGTGCAGAAGACTACAGGAATCCTCTCAGTCTTCAGGCATCTCCTGGATTGATGAACAAGCATAGCATAGGTGGTGTATTCTAGAGTCCTCCAAATTATTTTTATTATTATGAGCACTGGTTGTGAACTCCTTACAACTAAATACATATACGAGAAGATAATACAAGCAATTTGCACAAAAAATATCAATCACAATGAGATGACTATTGCAATGCTCAGAGATGAAGATGACGATCATGAAAACAACTAAATGAGGTTGAACAAGTACATGCTTTAGGGAGGGAACACAAGCTAAACCTCAAGCGCCTTGCAGACTTTATCAACATCCGGAGCATAGTTGATCTTCTGGGATGTCATTATAAGCTCTACCACACCAACGCAAGACTGCCCGGAAGGCTCAAATACAGGCAAGGCTAAAGTGCCTCGAACGTTGTAATGCAAAGCATGGTTCAAACGCGGAAATTCTTTACTGGTGTAGTACTGAACATTTGGTGTCCATTCTGGCAGCTTTTGCCGAAACACACGTCCTGGAAGTCCGAGGTCCCCATCAGTGTCTCCATCCGCGGAAAACATATACATCAGAGAGACCAACCTATACTGATGGAGCCCATTACTGTTGGGGTCAAGAATAAAGGGTTGCCCTGAAGTTGTGAGCATATATCGGCTACCATTTTTGACAGGCGCCCAAACCTGAGCCAGGACATGCTGTTCAGTCAAATCTTTGAAATAACGAAGAGCCTGAGTCATTCTTTGCTTTATTATACAAGATCCTTCTGGATTGTCGATAGGCATCAATCCCATAAAAGGTGAAGGCAGCTTCCTTTTGTCATCATTGATGAGTGCAGTTTCAGTTGCAGTGTCATGATCACCAACAGCTGTCCAAAAATACTGTTAATCACCAACATCTACATGATAGTATAATGGATGCAACCATCAACTAGAACATTTACAAATGATCATACTTAAAAACAGAGGAAAAAGAAACAGCCAACACCAGCTAATGAAGACAACACACAGACAAATCAGTCATTTCACGATGCTCAGAAATATGTATGATTAGGGAGGTAGGAATTTAGATAACAGCCACAGCATCGGATTTTAAACTATTCATTTCCGAACAAATAGGAACCAGTTAATCAGCAGCTCAAAGTAAAACCTTAACTTGGATAGAAATCAAGAGGAATCAAAAAAGAATAAAGCCCTTTTCCAATTATCAGTGACTAAAACAAAATTAACTACAACAGATGTCATGGCAAGTCAAATTTTAAGAAGAATTGGATTTTGCACTAAGATATACGACAGAGTCAACTACAGAAATCAACAACAAGAAATTTTCTGAAAAGTAGTATAAGAGCATGGACAAAAAACAAAATTTCAAATTCATAGAGTGGGCAAACTAAAGAAGAATATGGAGATAGATATTATGAAAGTCTTCAAGCTATTGCTGGAGTGAACTTAAAAATTCGCCAAGGCCCAAAGCAGAATCCTTACAAGAGAAGATCCTTGAGGACTCGGTTAATCGGAAACCTGCGCCGGCGACGAAATTAGCACCATTATTATCATCGGGAAAGGCCCAAAGTGGGGAACAAGGCTGGTCCGAGTTGGAGAGAAAAAAGGGCGGCGTAGGAGAGGTAGAAGCGGCGGCGAAGATCTGATCCAAGGGCCAGGAGCCATCGAGATCGAGATCTAAATCCATGAGAACCTCCGGAGGAGCACAGGGCGGGTGAGCAGGTGGACGACTGGTGTCTTCTTCAGGGTCGGAGGGCATTTTCATGGGGCGGAGGAAGGGTGACGTTCCCGCGGCTGAGTTTCTCTCTCTAGGAGGAGTTGTGTGGAGGAGAGAGAGAGAAGAGGATGATGGTGAAATGGTGATTCCAGTATCATTTTACAGAAAATGGTGGAATCTAATAGTAATAGTCGTATAGAGCTACTTGCTCTCTCATGGGTAATGCTGGATAAAGACTAGGGATTTGTTCCTCTGTTCCACTCCCCACTACACCACCCTTTTCTATCTCTCGTCTTTTTGTTGCCTTATTGTCCTTTTTTTTTTTTTCACATATAAATTATATGATAAGATCTCACAAATAATTATTGTGAGACGTGATAAAATTCATTTTAATAAATTTATATATGAATTGTGAAGTGTAAATTGTGGAATGACATATCTCACGTAACTAGATTCATGAGGCAATCGTAACAGTCATCTTTCTTTTTCCCTTCATTTTCTACTATTAGAGAAAAAAAATTTATGTATATAATCTACTTTAAGACTTGGGATCACTATAATATAGGATTAAATGTTTAACAATTCGACTAATTTCAAAACACATTCATAAATCACAATCTTTTAAAAATTACTATTTAATCTTAATTTTTAAATTTAACAAAATATTATAATTGAATTCTAATTTTTCAAATTTTGCAAATCAATTATGATTTTGACTCATTATAATAATTCGAGTCACAATTATATGTATTCTCGAATGATTTGAATTCATACATATTTCAACCAAAATAATCACGTCATACATCATATTATATACAATATAATTTTGAAAAATAAAATTTTGATTTTCATTAAATAGGCATCGTTTTATGTGGAGTTACATTTTAAAAAATGAGTTTTATTTTAAAATTCATGTAAAATGGTGACGTTTGAAATGCAAATTAGAACTCTATTTTTAGTTTTCTAATTATATGACTTATGAAGTGGCTTCTAACATGACTTGTTAATGGGAAACATGAACTAAAATTGTTGGAAAATATAATAGTGATTCAAATTGTAATAGTGTGTCAAAGTTTTTTTTTTTTTTTCTAAATTCAAAGACTAGTGATTAATTTTCAATTTGAAAATATGGTTTTTTTTTATTTAATTCAAAAAAATCGGGACTAAATTGTAAATTTTGAAAATGTGGTAATTTTTTAACAATTAAGCTTTAATAATTTAATGTAAATTCCACAAATTATTATTGTAAGAATTCAGGGGAACGGTTTGGTTTTTGTTAAGGAATCATGAATAAAATGTATGTAATATTTGTAATTGAAAATTTATGGATTAGTTGAGTATTAAACAAATATTATCGATATTGACATCTTATATAATTTAGTTGAATGTATGAGTTGACAAGTTGATTATATTAAAAGATAATTACTCCATACTAATAGTAATTTTATTTGGTTCTTAACATTTTTAATTTAATTTATATTTTTCTATTAGGGTCAATCATATCTCTATCATTTTAATTGATCACTCTTGTAGTAAAGTCGTTAGTTACTTTGATAGCCACAAATCCAACATGTCATGTGCCATGCTATTTTCACCGAATCGTGTCTTTTATTTAGTTTGAAGAAATAACAGAAAATGAATCAAAAGAAATTTAAAGAAAATGAAATAGAGATCTAATTAAATTGTAATCATCAAAGGATAATTTCTTGTGATAAATAGATTTACAACAAAGTTCACAATAGGATTCACGAGCCTAAAATTACACTCATCACAAATTTACAATAAATAAGTGACATCTATCGAAGAAGATCATTAAGTAGATATTAATTAATTCATACATATAGAAACTTGCAAAAAACACGACTAATTTAGTGGGTTTCAGCTCAGGCACTCCAACACTCACATCATTTAAGAGATTATATACTAAAGTGAGAAGAATAATAATCCTCTAATTACCCTGCGTAAATGTATGTATTTACAAGATATTGAGATTAGAATATTAGTACTATTTTTCCTTGATGAAACAAACCTAATAAAATTAGTTTCCCATGAAAAAAAAAAGTGTGATACTTGAGAACAAATGGAATATCTAAGTGGGGAATTTACTTTATTTTATGTGAAATAATTTTCAAGTACTGCCCTGCTCCTATAATTATCAAATGATTTAACCAAGGTTTATGCTATTTTTCTATGTTGTACACTTGTACTCCTTAGTTTCAAATATATAAGAAAAGAATAAGTCCATGAGTTATTTATTTAATTATTTTCATTAATTTCAACCTTTTATTTTCATATAATTTTTTTTATAGAAATAAAGTTTATTTTTCAAAAAATTTAATGTATTAATATAATGTAAACTTAGGAGAGAGATTGATGAGTGAAAATAAGGTTACATGAATTAGTTAAATAAATATGGCTAGATTGAACTGAATCCATACAAAATTTTTGTCCAAATATGAAATGAAATGAACTCACTCAAAATTTTGAATGGATCAAATTCAGTCCAAACATTACTTAAATAAAATATTTAAATTAATGATATGATGATATGAAAGATAGACGAGATTAATTGATTGAATATGAGTGAAAAAGTATTTCACATCAGACATTAATCACAATGATGAGCATGTCTGCTGACTGTTGTTGCCCTTAACAGTTGATCTACAAATGGAAAGTCCATTGTAATGACTTTTTTCTTTCTTTTTTTCTCAACAAAATATACATACATATTATATATATATATATATGTATATAGATTAGAAGTGATAATATCAACTGAACTATAATAAAAATTAGAAAATGTTGATCTTGTATAATATATAGGTAAATATAGAAAATAAAAATTAAGTATGAGTATGTTGCATGGCTGATGGGCATATTTAATAATTCCAATAGGTAGCTTTTTTTTTTTTTTTATCTTTTTTACTAGTAAGCTTTTAAAATATTTATTTATTTCTTTTTCATATATAATATGCAGCTCTAAATTTGTGATCTTGGATCCTAATTATAGTCATCTATATGTCAATAAAGTATCCATACCTTCATTAAATCTCTTTTTTCTTGATTTCTTAATTCTCTTCTCAGTACTCTATGGTCTACATAACCGCAAAGGTACCTGATCTCAATATTTTTTTATCAAGTAATAATTAATTTAAATTTGTACATAAGTATGCATGTTTATGACTATACACATAATTATATCAAAGGAAATGTTCCTCATTGTGCACAATTTAACACATCCTTCTTGATGTGATGCAAAAGAATCAATTTAATTTCAAATGTTGATTATCAAAATTACTCGCAATCACGATGATTTTTTATATATAACATATTGCACTCAATATACTTCACAAAATATTTATTTCATAAAACATTTTAATTTAATAAAGAATTGTTGTTAAATTATAGTAATGGTACACGCAAGGTAGCACGTTAAATTGCTTAGACACTCAATTGTATTTTCAATATACGAAGAAAAATAGCATAAGCAAAAATCGATTCACAGATAAAGGAGATAAGAGGAAAAAATAATACGATTGAAGCTATATAAATGTGATTATTCTCCATTATATTAATTACTGATTGCAATTCTACATATAATATTATGATGCACAAAAACTCATATGTGACGGTTTCACAGATAATTACGTACCGTGAAACGAAGCCTCATCACCCACAAACAACCTATAAATTGTAGGGTTTGAATTATGAGTGATTGGGTTGTGAGTTGGTCCGTCTCACGCAATACAATAAAAGTTTATGAGACGGTCTCATAAAAAACTTACTCATTATGATGATTATTTTAAAATATTAGATAAAACATGGCTAGAAATAAATAACCAGGTTAGAAATAAGTAGACAAATAAAGCACAAAAAATGAGCTTTATTTTAGCTTTTCTTCGCGTCCTATAATTGGAGTATTTTTGAGAGAGGGAGGCGAAGTAGGTGAGCCTATCCTTGTCTCCTTGTTTTGTCTGAATAATGATTTAATCAACTCTATGTTTCTATTTAAATATTTAAGATTTTTATTATTTAAATTGCAAGTGGCAGGATAAAGCGAAACCATTAGAGAATTTAGAGCTGTATTTAGTATTATAGTATTCTTAATGATATTTTATATAGGAAACTTCCTGACCTTGACTTGGTTAATTTAATTAATTAAAGGTTAAACCTACTTTAATAATTCACATTAATATACATAGTTAGATGGTGATATATATGGTGCACACAATCATCGATGTAAATTGTGCATTGGTAACACAAAAATAATTGTGTTTAAGAAAGAATTGATCTCGTCTGTAGATAGTGAATTCACTTTGGGACAAACGCCAATACCATTAAATTATGTAGATTTTATTTGTATTTATTATCAAAACACTATTTACGGCACTTCCTAAATACATATATAAATTAATTACTGAATTAAGCAATGTTTAATAGGAAAATAACGTAATTAGTCAAGGACTAACCATCTTATCGTAATAAATTGGTTTTATGTGAGATCATAAGAAGGTCGTCCCAAATTCAATACCACTTATTGATAGGTAAAATCATTAATGGTAATTATCGCAAAACAATCAATGTAAATTATGTTTAAGAAGATTAAAACGAAATAAAAGTAGATGGGAAGTGGGTGAGTGCAAGGGAGAGGCCTCCAGTGGCCTTGCTTATGTTCTTTTCGTTATAAATTGGTTTAAAAATTAAAATAAAAAACTATGAAGGGATCGGTCAGTTTTCTAGCTTGAGCTAATTAGGAGTTGTTTTACCTTCATTTTCCAACCCTTTTTACAATAAATGCACTTCTATTTATAGTTGTATGTGTTTGAAAGGATTTAGGGTTATAATCTCTTGATTCGAGGAAACAACCATGCTTGCATTTAATGTGGTTGTCATCTTAACTTGATTGACTTCATGCTTAGGTATGGTGGTTGGTAGAAGTGAGTGAGAGAGTCTGCTTCCATCATGCTGTTGTCAGAGAGATGCGGGTGATTGGTTGGTAGGTTTTTCTAGTAGTCGGTTTTTCACTGTTCTATTCGGTTGTTAATTTGTTTAAAGGTGGTCGCTTTTGGAAGTTGCTCATAATTGACCTCAAATTGACCGACCATGAGAAGTGGTCAGTTCATCTCAAGACCTTTTTAGGATCGATTCATTTTTAATGGAGATTCTAATTATCCACCTATCCCATTGTTAGGACTAGTGTATAACACCACTAACAAAGATGGAGTCAGGACTTTTTAACAAGGGAGATGAAATATTTTTTTGGAATATGTATCAAAGTTTTTAAAATTTAAGGATGCCGAAATTCGCTTATTCGAATTCAACAAGAAAATTTAGGTGAGTCAAAGTGGAAGTTTTGTTTATTTCACCTTATACCCTCGACTTATTATGGTATCCAGAGACGGGCCTACGTGGGGGGCAAGGCCCCCTCAATTTAAAAAAAAAAAAAAAATTATGTTTTATATTTTTATTTATAAAATATAGAAAATATGTTATATTAATTAGCTTTAAGCTCAATTTATCAGATTTTTATTGGAGACACCAATTTTTAAGAATAATAGTGTAAATTCTTCATATTTTAACTTACTATGTACTTATTTATTTATTTATTGATTATTGATATTACTTTAATTTATTTGATTATCAATTGTTAGGTACATGATATATTCATTTTTTTGACTTGATAAAATAAGGTGTGATTGTAATATATATATATATATATATATATATATATATATATATATAAATTTATTTTTTTATTATATCATTGATTATTGAACTGTTATTTTGTGATTTATTAGATTTGAGTAACAATTGTTCAATATATGTTAAATGTTGTATAATAATTAGTTTAAATTTTTTAAAATTATTTTATAATTCTAATTTTGTTCTATCTTTCATACATAATGGAAAAGTGTTATGGAAAAAAAAAATACCATTCATAGTAGAAAGAGCTTTAAAGTGAACATCCTTAGGAGTTCACTTATGAATCGAATAAGCGATACACTATTGAATTATTGTTTAGTAACATACATTAAAAATGATGTATTTGAAAATATTAGTAATGAAACTATTGTGCAATGGTTTCAAAATGTGAAAAATTGAAAATTAAATGATGCAATGTTTAAATTATTTATCTTGATGCTGATTTGTCATGCTGATAAGTAAAAAGACTACTAATTTTAGAAGTTATATATAATGTTATAAATATTTGACTTGATCAAAATTATGACTAAGTTATGATGTTATTTTCAAAATTATTGTGTGTTATAATTTTTATTAATTGGATCCTCTAAGTAAAATTCCTGGATCCGTGACTCATAGTATTGGTGATAATCCATGCAGCATAAACCTTATTGTTAGGATTTATTAAAAACCACTAGACCAACTCAATCTTTCAACACATTTGATTTTTATTAGGGTTAATTGCAGTTTGTATCAAACTATTTGTTTTTTGTATTTTGTCCACTGAATTACTTTATTTTTGTTGCACTTAATTGGCTCACTAAATCAACTATAAGCCACTTCACTCCACCAATAGGAGCGAACCAAAATCTTACATTTATTCGCTTGGGATAGATCCACATCAAATTTTAGAGCTAAAAGTGTCAAAAATGCAACCAAAACAAAAAAGAAAATTGCAGATTGAAAAGACACATAATTTAAAGGGTATGATGCAACTTACCTTTTCTGTTTATATAACTTAGCTTAATAACAAACATAATTCTAATTAATTAGTCAATGCAAAGATAGTCAACACTTTTCACATATCTGATATCACTGCTCTTGAAATAAAATAGAACGTGGGAAAAAAAAAAAAGAAGAAACTCTTGATACGGTGACTTATGAAATAAATCTGAAAATATATAAATGAGGTGGTGATATAATGAAGCACAAATATCTGGAGATTGATGTAGAGATGAGGAACTGTAGGATTACTTGTCAATAAACATCACTATACAACTATTAGTTTATATGTAGATAGAATCAAAGACAAATAATTGTTGGGATATTATATGGTCCATCTATGAAAGTGATAGAATAACCTTTGGAGAAATCCAAACTAAATTTTAACCTTATTTTCTATTGGATTATGTGTATATATTTTATCCATTCATTTCTGTCGACTTCTAACATCAACTTGCCTCTTGTTTTGAAGATTCCTTTGTTTCATTAGTTTTTTATTTTATAATTAAGCTGTCAAATGTTATTCGATTCTTTTTTTATATATAGAAATATGAAGGGGGATTATATTGACGAACAATATTGGTTTTTATAGAACAAACTTCGACTCAAATTATTAAAACTATGATTTGTGTTGTAATAAAAATGATAAGATGGTTCGTGCATATTTGAAGTTGGATTTCATAATTAAGAAACTCTCTATATTACTACTATATATACACACACACATGAGACATTCTATTATTATACTGTCCCATGAATTTAATCTTTTAGACGGTGTCCATATGAATCAAACATTGATAAGTCAACGGGGTCAACATGATTAATGTGTTGGTCAGTATGAGTCAATATTATTAATTACGGTGAATACAATTAATGAACTAGTCAACATAATATTATTTTTTTTACTTTAAAAATATTACTTTTAGTTTGATGGATTATTTTTTATCGCAAACATATTTTTTTCTTACTTTTTGAAAATCAACTTTTTTATAGTGAGAATTAATTTTTTTACAATAAAAGTTATACTTTTGAAGAATGACAATTTATTTGCATAGAAAAACTCCTTGGTACATAAAAAGTGTACTTTTTGAATAAAAATGTAGCACTCTTGATATAAAAATTGATACTTTTACAATATCAATTTGCAAAAGAAATAGTAAGTAATATTTTTTAAAATAAAAAGTAATACTTAGAATCAGTTTTAAAGAGTAGTAAGTAATACTTTAAAAAATGATACTTTCAAGTTAATCTTTTTTCGAAATAACAATAGAATTATAGGTAGTAGTTTATATAAAAAAGTACTATTGTTAAATAAAAACAATAATTTTCAAAATAAAAGGGAATATCTTGTGTTATTCAACCAAGATAGTAAATAATACTTAAAAAATGATATTTTTCAAATTGAAAATAATACTTTATTCGAAATAAAGTAATTGTAAGTAATATTTTTAAGTAACAAAATTAATTTCAAAAAAAAAAATATATTTCCTAAGTAAAAAATTTACAATAAAAACTTATATATTGACTGGTTCATTGAATGTGTTGATTTATCATCTATATATGGTCATGCTACGTTTGATCATTTTGATTTAACATTGACTAACATATTAAATGGTTTTATAAATAGATATTTTCAGTATATGTATGTGGTGGCCACTGGGGAATGAGAAGTTTTGTTCAAATTTTATTCAATTAATATATTTTTTTAATTAAATTCATGACACGTGTATTAAATATAGAATGCTAAATATATTGAGACATACTCAAATGCAAGTGGAATAAGAAATATGGTACAAAAGATTTGAAGATGGTTTTGGGAAATTCTCCAAAAAAGCCCTGCCAGAGACACAAATTCTTCCTAATTTATATGAAGGTATCCAGTCAATTTGTATGAGGAAAATTGTTGAGAATATTAAATAATTAGTAAATTGGAGTGACATAAGCTATTACGTCCTGTTTTCTTTCTTATTATTATTATTATTTTTTGAATTTGCATTAAATATTGTGAAAACAAAAGACAATATATCTTGTATATTGGACTACATTTATAAATTGTTAGAACAATCTAAAACTCAAGCTTTAAAATGTTTTGACAAAATAAGATATTAATAGACTAGTAGTGGCAATTTTATATTTAAGATGTCCAATTTTAAATAGTCGGTCAAATAAGAATTTTTTGTTTTTAAATTGGAGTACCTTTTGTGACATTGGTTTAGAACAACTTATCATTTCATAAAATCTTATTTTGAGTAAATAAATAAATATGTATTTAAAAAAAAAAATTCTATTGAGCCTATCATCTTTCAAACCTCATTCGTATGCTCTTTTGAATAATACTAGGTTTGAACCCGTGCAATGCACGAGCTTCATTTAACACTTATCTAATTTTTATTTTATAAGTAATATTATTTTAAAAGTGTTTGTTGATTTATTTTTATATATAATATTTTTTTCTATATCCTTAAAATAATATTTCTCATTGTTTTTTTTTTCATTTGATATTTAACACAACATTGTTAATTGCTAGTTCTTTGTAGGTGTTTTAACTATTGTATTAGGTATATTTATATCTTTCTTTAATAAGTATAGAATAAATCCCATTTTTATCGTTCGAAGGCACCTGTTTTGTTCCGATTTTGCCTTTGAGTATTCTTTTATCAGGTTTACATAATGATTTCATTTGTGATTGTTTTTTTTTTTTTTTGTTCTTTTTATTAATCTTAACCAATTGTTACATTTATTGTTGTAATGTTTTTTTACAATTTCCCGATGGTCTAAGGCGGTGCTTGGAGTGGATGTGCTCATTCGGATTTTGAATGGATAATATCCTAATCATGTTATTTATTAATTTGCAAAATCCTATAACTCTAACAGAATTAAATTTATGATTTGTGGAATATATATCGTCTAATTTAACATTAAATATAATAAAATATGATCAAATAATTATTTAGTTGTCAAAATATGTGTTCCATTTGTAGATGATCATTTAAAAAACTTATTATTATTTTGAAAAAAAATATATTGATATACCTATTATATTATTCAACCCACCCACCATTTTTTTTAGTTTGTTTTTTATTGTTTACATTTGTAACAACCCTCAACTTTTATTTTTAATTAAATGATAAAAAATGAAGTCAAAATTTCACAAATAAATTACATAGTTTCTTTTAAAGCATATATTCAAAAAAATTATTTGATTTTAATAATTAATAAGTTTGAATAATAATTTTCAAACTACTAACCTTAAATCTAGGCTAACTCGACAACTTAAGGACAAACTCTCCAACTTTTCCTAAGGTGGGGGTAACCTCTTATCTGTCTTTACTAATTGTACGTTTGATTATGTGATTTCTGTTTAATATGTGAAATTGAATTGGTTGGCTATGTGACAGTAGCATCTTTAATATGTGAAATTGAATTGGTTGGCTATGCGACATTGCGGATGCTATTGTTATATGGATAAAGTGCTAATGATTTATATGGTTATATATAATATTGATTGCAAATGTAAAATGGTGAATGATTAACTCAATATTCTTAAAATAGGGAAAATATTATCTCAATATAAAAAAAAATCAATTAATCCAAATCTCATCTGAAACTTGAAATCTATATATAGGGACAAGGTAGACGATATTGAAACTGATTCAGTATTCGAGTCCTTCAACAATGATAAATATATGATTACACAACACTATATCATCATCAAGATCTTGTCTTAAATAGTCCCAAACTAATAGACCGACCCACTATTCAAGTAACTCCAACAATAAATACAATTGCGAAATTCCTAACAATTGGGAAATTAATCAAAATAAATGCAAGAAATGTGTAATTCTAGAGAGGGTGGGGGAGGAACTCAGAGGGTTTCTTGGATGTTTCTATGGAATTTAAGTTCTAGAGCATTGAACTGTCAAAATTAGAAACAACGAAGAAAGCGTAAATGCAATGTAACAACTATGCATGGGTAAGAGAAATCAAGAGAGCTTATAACATGGGTGTTGAAACATAAGAGAGAGAGGGAGAGAGGAGTAACCGTAGACTGAAGAGAAAGAGGTAGCATTAGTGTAGATATTAAATGTGAAATTAAACTCTTGAAATTACATAGAGAAAATTAAGTGCATGATATGTACACCTGACAGCTTTTGAGGGATATAAAAATGCTTATGTGTCAACATTTCAAAACGCCAAATGTCAGTTCAAGATTCATTTGAAAAATACATATGACATAATTTGAGAGATCCAAACCCTCCTTTTATATATATAGATTTTTTAAGCATGATGAAAATAGGTGTAGTAAGGTGATCATATCTTAAATCTACTTTCACTTGAAAAAAGCAATAGTTTAATAGATTTTCATAGTGGAATTGACATTCAATAGATTTTCAGTATTATAAAATCTGGGACTTGCCAGATTCCTTTACTCTCAACTTGTGCGTTCGAATAATCTGCTTGAAAAAAAAAAAAGAAAGAATTTTGGGATCAGGATAAAAAAAAGAAAAAGACTTTTGGTTAAAATTTTAAAATAAAATGTAGTCGCAAATGAGGACAAATAATTAGCGAGCCTAGTTGAATCCTGAGTGGCCACGTAGTAATAATTGGAAGAAACAGGACAAAAATCACAACAGGGGAGTGGGGGTGGTGTTATATATATATATGTCCACACTTTGAATTCTAAGAAGCTCTAGAAACAATTTTGACATCACACTCACTTGCTTGTATATGACTTCCACCTCATCATTGTCCTCATCTTGTAAAAGCCATTCATCCCCATTTACCAATTTCATATATAAATAATATTGTAATCTATTTTCTATGTATATAGTTCTGATATAAAACTCATGACAAGGTTTATTGTGAGGTCAACATGATATATGATGCAAGAAAAAAAGAATTTAGATGAGTTCTAATGTGGAGGTTTGTTCAACAATTGATGATTTTATGTATCATCTTTGGGTCCTTCAATATATTGTTCTTATATATCAAAATGAATATTAATTTTTTATTGAGCTTATGATTCTAAGTTCTTTAGATATGTGCTCCTAAATTTTTTTTCTTCATATAGATAGTACCGATAATTCATTTAACCACTTCGATTTAGGATACTCAAATCTATTGAGGATGACCAAATGTATAAGAAATGTTTGGAATGAAATTATGGTGGATTGGGAAAATCTCGTCATTAAACTCTTGAATTTTGAATAATAAAAATATATGTTTATTTTAGAATTTTATAAAATAGAATTATGTTGTATTAGTGTTTAGAGTAGAATTTATCTATCTCTAATTTGATATTTTTTTTAGAATGGCAAGTGAAATATTATATAATACTTATGAAATAAAGGAATATATGTTGTTAAATCTTGCATAGAGTGTGAACGAGGAGCAGGACCAGCAGTTGGGACCAACTTGTCTAACTCAGACAAATATTCATCACAAATTTGTCTATGTTCCTATTGTTTAGATGGGTACGAATTTTTAGGAAAAGATACATATATTTTTTTTGAAGGCAAAAGAAAAGAGAAAGTTGGTTTTCTCCTAGACTTGAAATGTCTGAAATATTGACGTAAGAAGTTATTGCATCAAATATCAGTAAACAAAGAAGGGTTAAATGCAAAATCTAAAATAAGATCGTTTTTTCAATTTGCAATTTAATTTTTTTTATCCGATTGTAATCTAAAATGTAGGAACTTTTCAAAGTGCAACCTAAACCTTTTTCCGACAACTTTTCTAGCCAAATGCACAATACAGATTTTCATTAGGATAGATTTGTCATTTAAAAAAAGTTTATGTTTCAAATTGAAAAAAAAAAAAAAAAAGTTAAGCTTCACTTTGCAAGTTGAAAAACGATCATACTTGAGTTTGTTTTTATCCTTCTGAAAGTCCTAAAAAAAGTCAAGTGATGTGTATTTTGCAATCGCATAAAAAAAAAGATTGCAAATTAAAAAACAGTCATATTTTAGGTTGGTTTTTGTATTTAGGCCAACAATAAATTGATACTTCTAGAAATAAAATAAAATTCTTCAAGATTATGGATAATAAATCTTGTTTTTTCATGATAAATTCTATATGTTTTCATATTCTATTCACCTTTCAAAATGAGTGTGTATGAAATTTGTATCATTTTTAGTAAGGTAACAAAATTAATATTCAAATTAATTAAACTTATATTGATTTTCTCATTACTACGGAGCATGTCATACAACGCACCATATATTTCGTAGGACTTGATGCAACTACATAGTTTGGTGTATATAATGAATCTTTCAAGGATATATGATGATGGGAATTATGAAATATAATAAAAGCAATATCATATATGTAGAAAGGTTAACTTAAAGTTTGGACTATGTACTATATATAGTGTTTTTTCCACATTGTATTTGAAATAAATTTTTTCTGTAACCGTAATCTATATATGGTCCATGGTTTTTGTTTCAATTTGCAGCATGCGATCAATTTTCTGTCTACTTGTTAGTTTGATTCCAATATTAAGGGGTTATTTTGGTATTTTTGCAACATATAATTCTTATTTTTTCAATTTGCAACGTCTAATTAAGTTTTTTACTATTTTTTAGAACCTAATTTTAAAGGGTCTTTCCATATTTTTCCATGAATTTGGGAGAAAATCTATATATTATTTTGGGATAAAACCCCTTCATTCATCATAAAGTTTTCTCAAGATCAACGGCAAAAATCTTAATTTCAGCCATAACACCCTACATTAACATGAAATGAGTGTTGAATGATATAAACTTTGTCAATAGTAGAAACCATATTTTAACTTACAACTTTTCAGACATCATGTTGTTCCTTGATAGTATAAAGATTTTCCCGTTGAATATTAAATTCAAAATTGAGGTGACTAAAATGTTCTTTGAATGTTGGTTTTTGCTATTGATATATATATATATATATATATATATATATATATATTTTTTTTTTTTGGATTCAAGTTGAGTTTAGGAGTACGATAACAGAAATTAAGGGATTGCTATTTTTTTTTATAAATTTTTGTGATGAAAAAGAAATAATTCCCCATAATTCAAGTATGTAATAATAATAATAATAATAATAATAATAATAATAATAATAATAATAATAATAATAATAATAATAATAATAATAATAATAATAAAATCTTTAAAAATTAGGTTCCAACAAAAAATGTGGTTAGAAAATAGATCAGAGATTGCAAGAGTACACAAAAACCTTAATATTAGAATCCAACGAAAAAGTAAATTGATCGATTGTAGCAAATTGAAAAGGACCTGAACTGTAAAATGCAATCAGAGAGTTTGCAATGAACCAAAAAAAACATAATAATACATGTTACAGATTGAAACCCCATATATATATAAAAAAAATTGTATTCTATTAACCTCCTAACAAAACACGTTTCTTTTTACCTACAATATTTTATGAGCTTCAAAATTAGACTGGTTTCGAAGATTCGAAAAGGCGAAGGTCCAAAATAAATAAAATATGGAAAACAAAATTTCTTGCAAGGTAGGTAAAACAATATCAAAATCTACTCATTAAATTTATAATTGATATCGAACACGTTCTTTTTGAGTTGAGATTAATTTATAAAGAGTAAGTCTTGCATAAGATTGTCTCACAAATTAATTATATGAGATGACTCATAACCCACATTTCACAACTCACAAATGACTTTATATTATGAGTTTTGTTTATGGTTAATAAGAAATGCGTCCCACGATAACTATCTGTGAAATTATCTCATATAAGTTTTTGTGATTCATAAATCACAAATACTCCTATGAAACTAGTGCATTAATCCTAGATCCATACAATTCGAATCAACCCAATTCGAACCACTTTTAACGTGCTTACATGCACTGTCATATGCTTCATGCGCCCAGGTATCCACGCTCACAATCGATCTTGAAAATGACTTAGATTCGTTCATATCTACTCACTTCCATTCGCAATCTCAACTCATGCACATGCTTATGTAAGAAGTCGAAGATTTTGTTCTAGGTTAGATTCTTGGAAAAACACAATTTTGGCACATATAGTTTTCGTTTTAACTTTCGCCTACTTAATATTTTTCAATTTTTGGACCCTGCAATTCCCTTAAATTTACTTTAGCCCTTTATATTTTTATCTTTACCCTGTTATACTTTTATTTATACATTTTTTATTTTACCATCATCAAAGTCATACAACATTTTATTATCAGTCTCGCTATCAGTGATTTCTGTTCAACTTACCCCATTCATACACGATCATCATTTTAGTGTAAAAATAATACATACATACATACATAAATATGTGCGTGTATATAAGGTATATTATTGGGAGACATTACAGTTGAACCATGAAGTACCTAAGTAACACGTATAAGCAGTACAACCATGACGAATATGCATGTCATTGCAAAGATGAGCAGCCATTGGAAGCATGATGATTTCAGACTCTGCGAGTAAATCTTCATTGCTCGGGTGTTAGCGTGTCCAGTGCTTGCCAAGCTGTGTTCAACCGCTTTCTCAGTTGAGTCCAGTATCTACAATTACAAGATCCCAAATCAATTATGATTGGTTACATGATAGCAGGCAAAGATGGATATGAGTTAATTGCCCAAACAACACAACTTGTGCATGACATAAACTGAAGGGATAGGTACTAAGCCTTCACTGTTTTATCAGCATTATGAGATCCAGTGTAGAAACAATTTGACATTTTGACTCGTGTACATGGAGAATTATTGTATTGCATAGACGTAGTTGTTTACTTTTAGCACTAATATTTAGTTAAAATGGAAGCAGCTTGCTCTATTACATGCAACAGTGACAGATGGAGCACGTAAAAGTCATATTCAGCTTACTATCATGCAAGGGAAAGGGGACGAATGTAATCTCCCAGAGCAATTTCCAGCAACTAAAAGTTAAAGCAACAACATTGCGTTCACCTTCTCAGTGTTCTTTATGGATTGACTCATCATAAGACTACTCTCTTTGAGTTGCCGTGCCAAACCAACCATTTCATCCGTCAAATCTTCTTGTAGCTTTCTGTAGAAAAAAACACATGTGACCATTATTTCTGTGGCAAAACCTACAACAAATATGAATCTAAATTTGTTGGGGGGGGGGGGGGGGGATTGGGGGTGTCAGAAAGGTAGCATATTAAACAGCTTTTATAAGATAAGAAATGCTATTCTGCATAACCTAACTTTAGCCTTTTATGTATTAAAGCCTATTTCAGTCTTTCCTCACACTGTCAGAAATAACAGTTCAACCCATTTTCTGAGCAAGGAGATTACTTGTTTATAAAATAAATTAGTATTTTAATAGCTCCACTAAATTATGATATTTTCAACTACCAAATTCTGGTTTCCAACATCTCAAAAGTTCCATGGTTTCTAGTTTAAACAAGTATTTCAACAACTTACTTTAAAATGAGATCAACATTTAATAAACACAGAAAACATCTTATAAGATCTTTAAACAAGTTTACCCACATAGCAAAATGAATCTGGATCTTATGTTCTTCACGCACTAACTTATCACCAGTAAGCCCATTTAAGTAAAAATATCAGCAATGAAGTAATCACTATTTAACTTGGTAGGTATAAGCTCATTCCAAACTACTCCACAATACTTGCATTTTATTATGGGAAATACCATCAATATAAGAAATAGAAAAAGAAATACCTGTGTTTCTCAATGTGAGTGTGAGCTGCAGCATCCAATTTTACAGACTTTGTAGTGTTACTATCGTCAACAATACTGGGGGATCTACCTTCTGACTGATGCCTGCATCAACTGAGAGTCAATTTTGAAAAATTATAGGTAAGATAATCCAAAAGGATAGTATAACTGTCATTTGACATACAAAACTCTCCTCCTCAGTCCTCTGGGGGAGTGAATACTTTCTCCATCAGATGTACAAGGGGAGTCCCTGATCTTAGCCTCAAACGAAGGCTCCTCAGAAGCTTGAGCACTAACATTGCACTGGAATTTGCAAAGGAAAAAAGGTAATGTAAGAGATGATTACCATAGTATAGTAGCTTTAGTTCCTAGCATTTATTTTAACACAGCGGCGGAAAAATTCTATAGCGCCAATTATTTGTGGAGACTATAGAAAACCCAAAATGGCAGTATTAATGAAATTGACCTATGAAATGAACTTAGTATAAACGATAAAGGATTGAACTATAATTATTGACATCTCCTAGAAAAAAAAAAGATTGTTGATGTCAGGAGAAAGAGGAAAAAAAAGAGAGAGAAAAGAGAACAATAAAATTATATCATCCAGATGTTCAACATGATAATAAATAGAAGTTTAGTTTCGAGAACCACATTGTACATTTAACGTCACAATAGATAATGCATATTCTGTTTTCCTTAAAAGTTTTAATAAACTTAATGCAGCTATATAGAACTACAAAAAACTATACCTACAAACAAATAATGGGAATAACCAAAATTCAACAGGCAAGCGACTCAAAAAACTACGACACACCTCAGTGACATCTAATTTGGCTGCTATAGCTTCAATTCTCCCTGAATACTCATTTAACTGAGCTTTTGAAACCCTGTAGTGGCATTTGTTGTGGGGGGGGGGGGGGTATTAGAGTCCATGGATCACATTTATTTATAAAAAAATAAGATTAAGGTAGTAAAGGACAAAAAGCTAAATGTAGCATACAAAAAAATTCCATATAAAATGTTAATCACGCAAGAAGCAAGACTATACACTATTTAAATGCATCACATGATCACGTAGGTGAGGATAAGCTCTCACAAGGGAAGCACCACACTGAAAAGTTTTTATTTGAACTGTTACCTATCAATAATCAAATTGATTCACTTTTGTTCAGACTGATGGCAATAAGATAATAGGATAACTTTTGAGTCACTTGTGAGACTGAGGGGGCTAAGGAAAAAAACACAATAGAGGTAATATCGCTTCTATATATAGATTTTAAGACTAAGGTACTAAAGCAAAAGCAAAAGCAATCCAGTAGACAGAAGCATTAAACTTAAAATGTTGTTCCCAGCAAGAAGTGAAGCAAATCACATTTTAATGTCAACAACGTTAATGGACTTTAGAACGGAAATGCAATAGTTAATGGATTTTATTGAAACTAATGCCATATGTTAGTCAAATGGATTGGTGTTCACTCTCGCTGATAGTGATCAATCAATTAAAAAGAGTCTTCTCCAGTTGCTTGTGAGCATGAGGGGCTAATCAAAAGATGGATAGCTTCAATAAGAATCAACATATAATCTCCATAGTATATCACAAGATGATGTTATCTTAGAGGTCTTTTCAATCAAATGAAAACATCAAATTCTCATAATCACAAATAATGAATGCTCATAACAGGTAGATAAATCATTATAAAACTAATGAGAACATCAACTCTAATATTTTTCTCCACGAAATGATTCTTTACAATTTCAACATCCTCTTCAATGTCAAGCTCCAAATAAAATAAGATTCCGTGATGGCTTTTTATGGAGCTCATTGAAGTTAAAATCACATGCCTAAGTGCTGATCAAAAGCTAGATGGATGAGTATATGCTATCAACAAGGAGTAAATACAGAACATTATTTAGATCATATAAAATTATACAAAAGAGAATACATAACCCACCAAACAAAATCAATGCTAAGTTGCCAATTTTGTCTACATGGTAGCAGCTGAAGCAAGTGCAAGTGCAAGAGCAATATATGATTTCCTAAGAAAGAATTTGACAAACCTTGGCAAACCTTCAGGAGTCCTCTCTTCAGCCAGTTGCTCCAGTTGTTCTCTTAGAGTCGCAACATACTAAATATATATCACACACAAAAGAATACTTAATCTCTTTTCCAACACCTACATATACATTCAATCTGGTCCAAAACATCTTGAATGTAAACCAGAAATCCAAAGAAACTCAAGAATCAAACAAGGCAGTTCTAAAATAACAAGACAATGCAAAAATTATGTTCTTATTGTCCGTAGAACTCTCCCTACATTATGAGTGACAACTGACTTGAGAAGACCGAGAACATACATGTATGAGCTTTGCTTGATTTTGTTGTTCTGGAGCTGTTGCAAGTAACCTTCTCAAATTCACTTCAGTTTTGCTCAAACCCATTGCAGAATCCTAATAACACATTGAACAAGGGTAACTGAAATAAATAGTTGGGATGATTAGCTGGATATAAGTTAATGAATTATTCAACATTCAATTTGTATAAAATTATCAGTACTCATAGGCTTAGCCCTACATCAGGTACATCACTCATCTTGAGCAATGTCTCAGGTTCGAGGCCCCCCACCCCCAATTATAACTCACAAAAATTTGTATAAAACTATCAGGATAATCAAATAATCATCCATCACAGGCTCAAAAGATGCTGGCCTCCAGATCGAAACATAGTTCAGTATACATGCAACATCTCAATAAGCTAGTGAAATATAAGCAAGGAACCAACTCCTAGACAGAGTTTTCTTGCCAAAATTCACTGGGCACGATCACTTCAACGGGATACATTAAACAGTTTTAAGGCATCCACTAAACAGATTATGTTGTTTGGTTTAATGGGTGTATCAAAAGGTCAAATGGTTTCATCACCAAATTGCCCAAGTCCTTTATTCATTCCACAATGGACCCAATTCAATTTGGGGATGTGTTCTCAAAATTAGATTAAAGGAAAATTTGCGTCATCAGCATTTACTTACAAAGATTCAAAGTATAACAAACCAGTACATATTAACAAAATCTGAAAATTTTCTACTTAAAATAAAAATAAATCTTAATTTACAAAAATTATATTCTTTCCGAACTAAAATTGCATAGAAAAAAATCCCATGAATGACACATATTATACTACAAGCCAGAATCTAATGTAATGAATGAAAAACTCCAAAATGTCCATAGATTTTCACACGAGTTCACTGTACGGAAACCAACACATTACCTCAATAGAACTATGGAGGACCTCACCAACGTTTAAAATTTGATATTTATTTATTTAGAAAACTTCAGAAAATCAAAATAATCCCCATAATATATTAATATAAAAAAACGTTGAAATAAGAAAACAAAGTTTGAGAGCTAAATAAAATCTCAGATTCACCGGAGAAGAAGGTTGAAGATGCACAAATTAGTGCAGCTACGATTCTTCTAGTCAGTAGGACACCGTGCGCACGCCTATTTGATTTTAGCAACAATGAACCAAACATTGTAATCTTGCTGATATAGTTGTAATTCCTAGTATTACTTTCTTGTTCGCAATTGATCAATAAATGAAAATAAAAAAAGCTTTAGCACATAGACTAATTGTTGACGACTATGCATCTGAATGATACCGAGAAAGCGTAGCAAGAGAGCATACAAGATAATCAGATTTCAAAAACAGTTATAAAATGGTGTAACGAAGAATTAAGGAAGAAGAACCCTACTATACAACATCGGCGCAGAACGAATGTATCGAAGGATTAAAGAAGAAAACTCACCCAATTTTGTATTCAACGAATTGAAGACTGAGAATTTCGGGATTTGTGTCTTCTTCTTCTTTACGAGCAGAGAGATCGCAGAGTCATTGGTTGGTTTTAAAACCTGTTCATTTATGCGAACACCTAATTTAATATTAGTTAATAAATAATAAATACTTTTAGTTATTAAAAATAATAAATTACACAAATTTAAGATAATTTTACAAAAATGTATATAGGAAAAGCCAAAAATTAAACAAACGAAACAGTGAAAGTGTGGACCTATACCATTTCCCGCCACTGCTCACCGCCGATTGTTTACTCCTTTTAATGCCTCTCTAAAACAGGCCCTAATTCTAAACTCCGAGTTTCTATTGATAGATTAGTGTAATTTCAGTCTTTGATTTTAATAAATTAGAAGATATTCGAAGAAGAAAGCGTTGCAATGGAGGATGCTCAGCGGTGGAGCGTGACGTACACAAAACACGTTAAACAGAAGCGGAAAATCTTTCAAGACGGTTTTCTAGTGCTTCAATCGTCCCGCCATAAGGTTTTTCCTGTTTTTATTTTTTTGGTTTCAATCTCTCAACTCATATGTGTGTTTGTGTGTGCTGTTTTTTGAGCGTAGGCAAATCTAAATCTCTGCACATTAATTTTGCGCTTCTTATTTGCTGCTGGCAGAGAAATTTTATTTAACTGAGATTCCTAATATTTTGGAGAAATTTTCATTGAATTGTTATATGCGATTTACATATTAACCAGAAATTCTTCCCTCTCCAGCGTGGTACCGTCTTTGCGTAAGGAGATAGTGTAGGAGATGAATTATTAAGAAATGAGGAGAACTTAAAGCTTATTTTCTCAGTCATAGTAGATGAATTGTTTACTGATAAAATTATTGAATTCATTGCTGATACGTCGGGTTGATTTGATCAATTTACTAATCTATTAAAACGACGTGATTTTCACATCAGATTATTGTTTTTGATTATCGCTGTCCTAAAATTATTAAAGCGATTCAGTTTCTTTTTTTTTTCTTTTCTTTTATTTATTTATTTATTAACCTTTTGATTCTCAAGTCAAGTCGAATTATTTTGATTTTTGTAATTCTAGAGGTTGCTCTATTCATCTTATCAAGCTAAAGGCTTCAAAAGTTTATTAGTGCATTCTGTATTTTTCTCCAGGTATAATATTTTCAAATAAGATTGTTATTTAGTTCTTTTTTTTTTTTTTCTCCTCCTGTCCAGATAACTGATATGAGATCATAACTTTAGCCATTGATGAAAAGCTTTTACCAATTTATTCTCAGTTCCAAAATTTTTTCATCTTTAAGTAGCTTCAGCCATGAGAAGCATTGATGTGGGTTGTGTTTGGCTTGTACATGAATGCCTTGTGCTATTTATAACAAATTGGTAATTTATGCAATCATAAACAGGTCAATTTATATGATGAATGGGACAAGCTCTTGGAAACTAGATTTGTGAAGAAAGATGATGTTATCAAATCTGGTGAAACGGTGACATTTGATTCTTACCTTGTTGACATTGGTGAGCTGTGTGGAGGACAACAACCAACGTCTGTTTTCAATTTTCAAGAAAAGGACAGGAAAGTTTCAGAAAAATCAGGGTCATTGTACAGCTACAATTCCCAGAGTAATCAAATTTCTGTTGATATTGCCTCGATGTTTACATTCATTTTTTGGAGTGTTGATTTTCCATGAAAAAAATGAGGAAAGTTAGTGATCTTTATCTTATTCATATCACTGAACTCCAAATAACCATAGATTTCTTGCTTCTTGAATAGATAGGAAGCCAGTGTTCGGGAAGAGCAAAGGACGAGTGATTAACTTAAGCCCATCACAGAAAATGATCAAAGGTATTTCAGACTATTTCCACTGTTTTATTTCCAAACCATACGTTTTCCCAACTTTGTCACATATTTAAGCATTGACAATATCACACAATAAATTCCTTACAGATTGGTAAGGGTAGGGGTGGCAGGAGCTAGATATGTAGAAGGCCATTATTGTATGAGTTTGCATACTCCTTAAAGTGTGCAGTGGTTAATATATGTTTCCATCAAATAGAAGTTTAAGTGCTGCCAAGACTAAACATGGCCTGGTCTTTGCTTGATTATTAACTAGACATACAATCTGTGCTGATCTTACAGACTTCAAGAAGAGTGAAATGAACAAGTTTGGTTCTTCCCCAAATTGTATGGATACGACAAATTCCAGTACAAGAGGTGACTTTCTTTTAGTTTATCTGTGGATCCAAAAGAACTAGAATAATGCATCATTTTAGTCTTATGAGTTATTGCTGACATTGGTTTTATGATGATTTAACATGTTCCATTCTTCTGTTAAGAATGGCAGGTCTTGTACACCACTCATATTACACAAAAGGCAAAGAAGTTTCATGATGGCTTTTTAGAGCTTGTAATTCGTGGGTCACAAGGGAGGCAGGTATCAACAATACAGCTTGCTCACATTCTGTTCTTTATGTATGTAACATTGTCGATAATTTCTTAACCACATTCAATGAGTTAAATCACATCAACTTATGGTTTGTCAACATACTTATTTTTCAATCATCGATTCAAATTTAAGCTTTGACTAGGAAAGAAGCTTTTTAGGTCTTAATGTGTTTTATGTTCTGTTTAACTACAATCAGCATCCTGATCCAATGATGGTATCTGTTTTCCAATATATTCAACTTCGTTGATGGATACATTAGTTTTTATATGCATGTTGTGCTTCACAAATTTCCATGGCAAGTCTGAAGTATGTATTTTGAACACTTGGGAAACCATCCTTAAGATGATGGTAAAAATGCTCTTCTAAATGCCTTTCCTAATCACCCAAGGGGTTCCAAGTTTTCTTTCTGACCAGTTATATTCAGCAGCATCACTGGCAAGAATTTCAGTTGGAGTGTTTAATGTGGAGTTCAGGTTAGGAAAGGGTTGGGGGAAGGGGGGCGTTTAGTTAAATGGCCAGTAAAGTAGTCAAATGGAGAGAAAGCCAGAAAATAATCAAGCCATTGGGGTATGCACAGTTTTATGGCACAATATTGGAAAGCTATGCACAAAGAATTACATGTTGCAGAAATTACTTTTAAATAAGGTGGTGTGTTCTTCATATCTATTTAAAGGTATAAGAAGAACATTGATTTGGTTAACTTCTAATATAGGTATCTTATAATTCAATCTCGCTTGTCACACTTATCCTGGCTATATTGAGTTGTTATCAAACATAATTCTGAATCATACATACTGTTATCCCTACACCAAATGAGTCATAAAAAAATAATTATGAAGCCACCTGTTTATTTCAGTGGCCATCTTGATAGCATATTATTCAGTTGGAGATCTCTTTCTCTCTCTCTCTCCCCCCCCCCCTCTCTCAGCACTCATGTCTTTTCTAATTTATTTGCTTTCAGGTTAAGTTGTGTGATGCGAACAGGATGCACTTAAATAGCAGGTTTCTGAAAAAGGATGAAACAGTTTGTTCTGGCGGATCACTAGCATTTGAGGGTCATTTAGTAGAGATTGGAGAACAGGAAGGAGATCATAAGCCTCAAACTGACATAATCCCCCAGAGAAAAATCTTCACTGTAGTTGGAAAAACTAATCTAGCTGATCAACAAGCCCAAATCCGAACTAACAAGAAAATTCCTCCTGGTAATCTTTCCCATCTTATAGTTCTCCGGTAAATACCAGTTGTATCTCTATTGTTTGAATACTCTCATTCTCTTATGAGTTGCCTCTTTTAGTTTTATTTCAATTTAGTTAACTCTGACTGTCTGACATTCTCTACCTGTCAATAGTAGATGTTATATCAATGTGTGAATACATTTACCACCATATGGTACTGTAAGGCATCTTTTTGCATCACCTACTTGCTTATTTAATGGGAAGTAGCAAATGACTGCTTATCCTCTTTCTCTACTTGCATCATATTGGCATTTTACTGTCGAATTTTCTCGATATTCTAGTGATGGAGTTGAAGGGTGATAAGAGCAGAAAATAGGAACTCACACACAATCAAACGGAACACCGTTTGCCAAGCCTCCAGGCTCCAGAAAACTCCAATAATTCGATAAAGAAACTAGCGTACAACCCTTGCAATATATATAGAACCCCCAATCTCAAAACCGGCCCACGAACGTGGGCTCAAGCCCGACCACGCCGACGGTACACCAACAACGGCCTCGGCTCAACAGCCTCGACCACAACTGGCTCCTCCCCACCTTGCTCGCTATCAACTCCATCCCCCTTCAAAACAACCTTGTCCTCAAGGTTGAAGTCCGGAAACTGGCGCCGAAACTCCTCCACCCCAACCTACGTGGCATCATCCTCCGACTACCCAACCCACCTAACCAACACCTGCTCCTCGTCCACCCCACCCTCTGTCATAGTGCGGGCGGCCAAAACTTCTTCAGGCTCGAACACAGGGCCCACCGGAATCTCCAAGGAGGGTGGCAATTCTGACTCGACGGGATGATCACCCACCACGTGGCGCAACTGAGAAACATGGAAAACTGGGTGAATCCGGCTTGCTTCCGGAAGAGTAAGGCGGTAAGCCGACGGACCAACCCGACCCTCCACAAAAAACGGTCCGTAGAACTTTGCCGACAACTTATGATGGGCTGCCTGCTCATAGAAGTCTGCCGAAACGGCCGCACCTTCAGAAAAGCTTTATCCCCCACTTGAAACTCCAAGTCCCGACGGTGCTTATTAGCTTGTTTCATCATCCTTTGCTGTGCCACCTCAAGATTTTGTCACAGGCGGCGAAGCATTCCATCCCGACTACCCAACACATCAGCCACTGCAGCAACCTTTAGATTGAAGGCGGCTCTCTCCCATAGACTACCTCAAACGGCGTCATCTTAGCAGCCGTCTGAAAGGCAGTGTTATACCAATTCTCCGCCCATGGCAACCACCTCAACCACTGCTTTGGCTGCTCACAAGTAAAACACCTCAGATAAGACTCCACCACTCTATTCAGCACTTCCGTCTGCCCATCAGTTTCCGGATGATAGGCCGAACTAAATTTCAAAGTGGTACCCGATTTAGCGAACAATTCACGCCAGAAGGCGCTCATGAAAATCGAATCCCGATCACTCACAATTGACCGCGGCACACCATGCAACCGAACCACCTCCCGTGTAAAAACCTCCGCCACCGAGCGAGCAGTAATAGAGGCCTTCAGGGCAAGAAAATGCCCATACTTTGATAGACGATCGACCACTACCAAAATGGAAGAGTAGCCCCCGGCCTTTGGTAAACAAGTGATGAAGTCCATAGAGATATCCTCCCACACCAACTCAGGTATCGGCAATGGTTGAAGTATCCCCGCCGGAGTAAGCGTCTGATATTTCGCCTTTTGATAGACGAGACACTGAGCCACATACTGCTGAACAACCCGAAACATCCCCTTCCAATAAACATTCGCCGCCAAACGCCTATAGGTGCGCAAGGCACCAGCATGCCCCCAATCTTCCCCGAAAATACAGCCTCCCCTCAATCACCTCGAAACCCGGATGGCTGGCTGGATCAGCCTCAATTTTCCCCATGATGCCGCGAATCGTGGCATCTCCATGTTGCTCTGCCCGAACCTCTTCTAATCCCAACCATTCTGGCGCGCTTATTGCCGCTAACTCCAGCCCCTCGCCACGCCGCGATAGCGCATCAGCGGCGGCATTCGATGCCCCCGTCTTGTATTCAATAGAGAAATCGTACCCCAAAAGTTTTGCCACCCACAACTGCTGTGATGGTGTCACGATTTTCTGAGTTAGGAGGTGCTTGAGGCTTCTATGATCCGTTCTCACCACGAACTTCCGGCCAATCAGATACGGCCTCCAGTGTTGGACAGCGAGAGCCAACCCCATCATTACCCTCTCGTAGACGGATTTAGTCAAGGTGCGATCCGTCAAAGATTTACTGAAGTAAGCCACAGGACGCCGATCCTGCATCAAAACTGCTCCCACCCCATATCCGGAAGCATCACACTCCACCACAAACTGCCGATCAAATTGAGGCATCGCGATCACAGGTGCCTCGATCAACGCATTTTTCAGTCGTACAAATGCAGCCTCGGCCTCCGGAGGCCATTCAAATGCCACTGGTGCTGATTTCTAGAGTAGGGCTGTCAAAGGTCTCGCAATCAGCCCATACTCCCCGAACAAACCTCCGGTAGTAGCCAGTAAGCCCCAAAAATCAACGGACCTCCCGAATCGACTTGGGCCTCGGCCAATCAACCACAACACTCACTTTACTGGGGTCCATTGCCACCCCTGCTGCCGAGATGATATGCCCTAAATACTCAACTTTCAAACAGCCAAAAGCGCATTTCTTGAAGTTAGCTTTATAGTGATGATTTTGCAAAATCTGCAACGCCTATGATAGGTGGGAACGATGCTCGTCCCATGTTTTGCTATACACTAGAATATCATCAAAGAAAACCAGAATAAACCTGAGCAGAAAGGACGAAACAAGTCATTCATTGCTGACTGAAAAGTAGCCGGAGTGTTGGTTAGGCCAAACGGCATGACCAAAAATTCATAGTGTCCGTTGTGGGTTCGGAATGTTGTCTTATGAATATCCGGGCTTGCCACCCTAATCTGGTGATACCCTGCTCGCAAATCAATCTTTGAAAACACCACTGCACCTGACAATTCATCAAGCATCTCTTGAATCATCGGAATTGGGTATTTATCCGGAACAGTCATCTTATTCAACTCCCTGTAGTCCACACAAAACCGCCAACTCCCATTCTTCTTTTTGACCAGGAGCACCGGACTTGAAAAAGGGCTTGAACTAAGCCGGATGATACCACCGTGAGCATGTCGTTCACCAATTTTTCAATTTCATCCTTCTGCAAGTGACCGTATCGATACGGACGCACTGACACCGGCCGTGATCCCGGTAATAGCTCGATACGATGGTCAACTGAACGCTGTGGAGGCAGCCCCACCGGATCGCCAAACACCTCTGAGAAGTCATCTAACACCTCCTTCACACGCCTTTGCTCCGCATTTGTCAACTTCACTGCCTCCGCATCTACTACGACAGCCCACAACTCCACATCATTGGTGCGCACCAACGCGCGCAACCCCACTGGGCTACGACTAATTGCCGGGTCACCCCTCAACTCAATTCTTTGCTCACCCTGCTTGAACGACATTGACATGTTTTCCCAGTTGATACTCACATCCCCCAGAGTCGCCAACCAAGCCACCCTCAAAATCACATCGACACCTCCTAATGTAAACACAAAGTAATCTGCGGTTACCTCGCATCCCGCCAATGCCATCACTAACCCGCGACACACCCCCTCCGATTGCAGGCGATGGCCATCACCCAACTGTACTCCGAACTTAATTGATTCATCCGGCTGAAGTTGCAACAATCGAACAAGAGATGAGGATATAAAATTGTGGCTTGCGCCACTATCAATCAAAACTGTTACCGTACACCCCCGAAGTATTCTGTGCATTCACATCGTTCCCGGGCTAGAGATTCTAGCCATCGAAAATACAGGTAAAGCCCCCTCCTCCTCCACTGATTCCTCGGCCTCCTCTGTCACTTTTTCCGAGGCTGTGGGATCAAAGTATTCATGGTTCTGCAAGTCGACCTCTTCATCTGGCTCGACGGTCAACACTTGCAACTCCCGCATGGGACAGACCCTCCCGTGCCCCGGCGTATATGTCTTGCGACACTTGAAACACAACCCCTTCGCCCTCAAGTCCGAAATCTCATTTGCTGTCAAGCGAGTGAAGCGGGACCTTGTCGTGGACTGTTCCGAAACTGCCGGTGTGGCAGCCGCGGTTTTGTCAGCCAGCCGAGTCCCCCGGCTGGCCACTCCTCCCCCTGGTGGCCCGGTTATAGTGCTCGATTGACCGTTGAATGGTTGGGAAAAACCCGACATTCGCTGCCCCAAATTACTCGCACTCCGGAATTGCCTCTCCCTTGCCTCTCCCCCGCTTGCCATGCCAGATTCTCTTCCACATCACGCGCGAGATCCATCGCTGTCTCCAAATCTGCTGGCCGGAGCAGACGAAGCGAGTTGCTGATAGCAGTTTTCAAACTGGACATGAAATAGCCCAAGTAATGGGCGTCCGACAGCCCTGGAACCTGTCCGGTGAGCTGTATAAACACGTTCACATAATCCTCAACTGTCCCTGTCTGACGAACCCTCGCCAACCTCTCGTACGGGCTCCCTTTGAACCGAGAGTCAAATCTCGCTACTAGGGCTTGCGAGAATTCGCTCCAAGTCACATTAGGCTTCCGAGCGCGTAACCAGGTGACCCAGTACAGCGCAGCGCCATCCATAGCCACCACAGCGGCGGACACTTTCAACTCCTCAAACGTACCGTGCAACTCAAACTGCTGATTGGCGTGGGCCAACCATGCAATCGGGTCCACGCCTTCGAACGTGGGTAGCTGTACCGGCGCAGGTGGTACGCGCAGTGCTACCACAGCGGGCAGCGCAGGCTCCGCCATCGCGACCGGCGGTACAGGAAAAGCCGGGGTCGGAGCGGCGTGTGATGCGAACCCCTCCTGCGAATCGGCAGCCTGATTCGGCAATCCCCCAGGACCCAAAATCGCGCGGGACAGCGCAGCCAGGGTGGTCGACATCTCCTGCAATTTTATGGTATTCTCCGTCAACCCTGATTTCAAACCCGACATCTGTTCGGAATTTTCAGTGATCTTGCGCAGCATGTTAGCCTGTTCAGACTCAAGTTTCTCCAATCTCTCAGCGGTGGAACGAGTAGTCGACATTACGGCGGGTCGGGATCCGGCAGGTCGGACCAAATTGATAAGAGCAGAAAATAGGAACTCACACACAATCAAACAGAACACCGTTTGCCAAGCCTCCAGGCTCCAGAAAACTCCAATAATTCGATAAAGAAACTAGCGTACAACCCTTGCAATATATATAGAACCCCTAATCTCAAAACCGGCCCACGAACGTGGGCTTAAGCCTGACCACGCTGACGGTACACCAACAACGGCCTCGGCTCAACAGCCTCGACCACAACCAGCTCCTCCCCACCTTGCTCGCTATCAAAGGGTCTTTTCTCAGATTGTTTGTCCAATAGTCCTAAAAAATTTCTTCTAGTCAGTTAAAATTTTGTGCAATGCATATGCATTTTACAGGTGAATAAAGCTTAGCCTTCTTTGCAGCCCTCTTCTTTGTTATTATTACTCCAGAATTTGTTGTCTTTGTTATCTAAACATCTTATATGATTTTATTAACCTTTTTTTTTTTAACACATATATTGTCTTGGGTATCTAGGAAGAACTCCAGACACCACTTCTCAAGGGAAACTTACTCACCTTACTGATTCAAGCTCCAAGATTCAAAACACCAATTTAAGGAGAAATGCTGAGCCGAGACGTGCTGGTAAGAGGTTCCTTGATTTGAAAGCATATCCAATAAACTCATGTTTTCTCCTTAAAAGTGTAGGTTCCCTCAGAAGAACCTTATATTGTTTTCAGATATAGCATACTGTTAAGTTTAACCATCAAACTGACAATTGTTTGTTTTTTTAATTTTTCCTTTTGTTTTACATTTTGGTGTCAGTAATGGTTAATTGGTCCAATTTACCATAGTGTGCCTGTGTTATCAAATATAGATATACACACATTGATTTGAAACTAAAATTTAAAAATTGAAAAAAATTTTAAAGAATAAGAATAAAAGTTAAAAAAGAGTATAGAGGAAACAAATTTTATAATTTTACCAAAATCGTACAGAAAATACTAGGTTGCTTTTTTCAATAAAACCTGCACTGAACCGAAATGCAAAATGATGGCCTGAAATCTCAATTTGGCAGAGATTTACTGTATGCACACCCTGATCAAGGATGAGATTGATTAGCTCTTTTTCAAGCAAGTTATGAGTGGGCATACATAATTTTATTCGTGTAGAGAGCACAGTGCTAGTGCAACTCTTACTTTACCTCGCTTGTCCAGAAAGCAAAACGCAGTTCCCTGAATAACTTTTAGCCAGTATATTCTTTGCCCTCAACCTGTATCTCATATTTTCAAACGCTATTTTTAGAATCATAATTTGCTAGTTCATTCTTCAACTCTTAACTCAAAGTTTCTGACGGATGATGAAACTTCTTGAAAGAAGATTGACCATATGGAAAGGTCCTATTTTGAGGCTGAAATGCACATTCTAGCATAAGAATCATTTTTGTCATGCAGTTTGTGTGTTGCACAAGGTCCTTGCTATGAATTTGGTTATTGGTATTAAAAAACTGATGATAAAGGTTCTCAGGAAATTTGCAAAATTAGCTTTCAGTATGTTATGTTAGGTCAACTGCAAATATAACTTTTTGAACTTATCCTTGGCTGATATCGATGTTACTGGGCAACTTTGCTAATTCTGGCTTACTCACTCTTATTACAATTTAAAATTTATCATGAAGCCTTTATAGATTACAGAAAATATAACTGATAACCAAAACTTTTGTTTTATCTATGCTGGCTAACATTATTTCCTGAATCTTCTCTCTGTACTTTTAACTGAAGCCCATGCACTCTATTTCTTTTTTCCCCTTGACTGTGGATGTTGTTCTTTCAGCTGAGGGAAGTATTCATAGATTGAAATCATTAGTTTATGTTATTTGATGCAACAATTGTTTTATCCATGCATTTAAGTTGCCTTTCCAACAGTTCAATCATCTGAGAAAAGAATATTCACTTTCCCCAACAAGTGTAAAAAAAGTTCAGACAAAGTGTTTATGTTATTCTTTTTTGAGTCATTGAGATAATGATGCCTGGTGGTACCAAGAAATTTATTAAGGATAGTATAATAAATAATTAGGACTTCAAATGCACCTTATTCAACTTAAAATAGCCTGCTTTGGAAGCCATAGATCATCTATCTACTTGAAGAATTATTCATTATAGTTTTTGTTCATATAGCAAATAAATACTCTAGGTCTTCATATTTACTGCCTTGTCATGTCATGGATGATGGTTTTTTTGTTTTTCTTCATAGATAGACTTGAAAAAACGAAAAGGTCTAATTAGTCTCTACATCAGGTTTATAAATTATAATGCAGGAATTGTAAATGTTATTTCATTTGAAACCATTTTAAGAACCTTTTGTTGTCTATCCTTCTACTTTCTACAATGAAAAACTGAAATTTCTTATTCTATGACAGTCAATGACATATTGTCCATTCTCAGACAACCAAATGAGAGGAAGGGTGTCCCTATGAATAAACCAATGGCTGACGACTGTCTTGAGTCACATTCTTCAGATTCTCAGTCTAACACCAAGAATCATATACAAAAATATGCTGAAGAATGCAGTGGAACTGTGTTAAGAGAGAAAACCTCAGATCTTAATAGCAGAATTAAGGTTTTAAAACCTGAAGCTGTTGAAGTCATAGCTGCTGGAGAGTGCACAGTCTCTGAAAATGGAAGAGATTCTCAATCTAAAAGATTCTATCTCAGGTATATAGCATAACATAATATATCAGGAAAAAAGCAAAATCGTCTTTTGATAATGATACAGTTAGGTTGCATAAATTATTTTTTGCTTACAGTGTTGATAGTCTTAGAGTGACAAGTGCTTTTGCTAGGAATTCAGACATTATTTTTCTGTACCAAGTATTCATGGACTTATGGAAGAAAAGGAAAAAGAAAATAATCATGTTCTGAATGATGTATGAGGATTTACTGCTTACTTAGTTTATGTAGATGAATATCTCCTCTGTAAGAGTACCAATTTTTTTTGTTGTAAGTACATTAACTTTCTCTTTGGCATTAATATATTTATGAAACACTATCAAAGATGCTTTCTGATTGTTTAACCTAGATGGTATCATGTCTCACTTCTGAGAACAGCCGTCAATTTTTATTTATTTATTTCTATTTGGGCCTAAATGTATTTGTTCACTTTTTTTTGGGGCTTGCTGGTGTATAAGTAAAATAATAGATTGATTAGCATACCTGCCTTTTATTAAGTGAGGGAAGCCTAGTTTACTGAGTCAACTTTCTTTATTACAGATCAGAAAAAACAAACTGTGTTGCACCCACCCTTAATGTAGAGTGCAGCGACAATGAGTTGATATCAAATTCTTCATCTATGGAGTCTCACATACTGGTCAAAGGCGCATTGGACGGTGATGACCAAATGCCAATTGAATATACAACTCTCACCAGATCAAACGAAACTGGAGAACCTGAAAATCCCTATGAAATGCCTTCAGTTGGAGGCAAGCAACTATCATACATTGACTATCAACCTGACTGATAATTTCTGATGGTTTAATTTTTTGTTACCTTGCAGAGATCATGGCTGAAACAAATGTTGCGGCGACAAAAGGTTTGAACTCCAGTAAATTACCTGAGGTGAATCTGGATGCACCCTGAAAATTTCAGTTAAACTCCAATTGTTTTTGATGGTTTCACTTGCTTGTTGATTTATATCGTGTGATTATTGCTTGCCAGTTTAACTGAAAAACAAAAGTGTGATTCTATAGTGCCCTATCTGTATAGAGCTAAAGAAATGTGTTCGATTATCAGCCAAAAACCCTTAAAAAGCTAGATAAGGCTAAGCAAGTAACAAAAAATAGAGCAGTAAGTGTTTGATCAATTTTGACTGAAATCAAAATTATAGGTGGTGTACCCCCTCAATGCTCTCCGGTAAATGAAATAAGAATATCAAGTTGCATGAGCACAAACCAGAAGAAAGTCTGTGAATGCATTATGAATTTAATTATGTTCAATAATGAAGAATGTTCTTTGTTTTGATGTCATAATGAATAAAGAAGTTTCTTCTTTGCTAGCTCATTGAAGATCAGAATGGAAGCAGTGCTAGATGCCAGAAAGCAGCTCCTTGTGTTGGTGTGGTGGCCTCAAATGATTGTATATCAGATGATCCATCTGGTGTCGTAGAGAAAACTCCCAAGCAGGATTTCCATACAAAGGCAATGGATGAGTTCCCAAGTTTTGATCTTGGATTTTGAAAGGAATCATAAAATAATCGTGCTATTAATAGGCAGCAATGACATTCCACTCTGAAGAAAACGGGAATAGGATGATCGTTTTCATGACTCCATCCTCCCAAAGTCTAACTCATGCCACAATCAAAATCTTAAATCATTATCGTTTCTGATCTCATATAAATGAAACAATGAGAATCAAGAGTATGTAGTTGGAGTTCTATTGTCGTAAGATGAAGCACAACTGTATGTATCATCTTTGTATCACCGCTGTGTATGATTCTCCTTAGTTGATCTGTGAGCGTTGAACAAGGCTTTGAAGAGATGCTTGCTTCGCTTGGTATAAGATTCAACAATCTCTCGTTCTTTGTTACCTGTCTCAGGCTTTGTGTGCACAGCTCTTCGAGGAATTGATGGAAACTGCAGTTATAGGAAGAAACAGTTTCCTACATTAGTATTTGAATCCATGTGTTTTAATAAGAGCAGTATCTGTGCTTTCTTTCTTAATCATTGTACACACCACATTGCTTACCCGATGTTTATGGTCAGAAGGGCTCGGAAAGACTGATCTATTTGCAACCGATACTGATCTCTTGAAGGGGATATGAAGTGGTGAACCTGTAAGCTTCCCTGTTTTACAAAGTTGAGTACTTACATTGAAAATAGTCGATATGCAATACATACATACATACACGCATACCCGTTTCTTTCTTGGACATGACTCGTGTCAAAGAAAAGTTGAAAGGATTTGGAGACGATTCACTTGAAGGAACCCTAGAGCATCCTTCTCTGCATTCATAAATCATGTATTAAGCTAGATTGACACGATCAAGGTAAGGCGAAGAAAATGATGCATTCTTTGTGTTTGCATGCACCTCAATGATCGTGGTTGTGGCTTTAATTGTGCAACATGAAAAGCTTTGGCAAATGGATTATCTGCAAGATGAATTTAATTAGTTTGCTTTCAATGCTATGTGAGAAATTAGACATTCTCAGAAACTTAGCTGAAACATCTGTTAGAATGTGATCTATACTTGATGATGATAAGAAATTTTACTCAACTTTTGACTCATTTAGAAGATACATCTAATCATAAACTACACATGAAACAACTAATCGAAGAAGCAAGAATAAGAACATGGAAGTCATCCAAGAATTTTCGTACCTTGCTTGGGTTGGTGTGTGTCATATTGGGAAGACGTGATGCAATCTCTATACATCAATTCCGATTTGCCAATTTTAAAAGATTCGACAGCTGCAAAAGGAACAAAAAAAATAATTTATCAAGATAAAAGTAATTGAATGAAATCTAGTAGAAGATTAAATTCTGGAGAATAGGATCATTGCCTGGGACAATGTACTGCTTATGGTGTTTGTTAGCTTCTATAATCAACGATTGTTTCGATACACCTCTCAAGTCGATAAATCCGTTGAACGTGCTTAATCTCTACAATTCATTCACACAGGAAAACAATTATGTCTAACTCAAAGTCTTCAAACATTATAACATCAAAATGATCCTAATCTCAAGAGGAAACTACTTGAAGAAGAAGAAGAAGTGAAATACTTATCAGAACCTGGTGAAGGCAAGAAAATCTAATAGTTGTTGCAGAGAATTCATTGGTCTTTTCATCCAAGAATTTGTTGAGTTTATCAGCCACAGAGCCCAGATGATCCACAGTGCTCACAATGGCTTTAGCAACATAATCCTTCGAAGATTCTATTACACTGCACACATGATTATTATGAATATATAACATATGACACAATATTGAGACATAAAAATACACAAAAGCAGAATATCATACACTTGTTGGTGATCATCTTTGTCATAGGATGACTCAAAATACTCTGCTGCTGAATATAACTGTTTCCTCAGATTTTTCAAATCCTTAACAACCAAAACCATATTTTAGTTTTTATTTTTTAAGTAGACAAAAAATCATAATTAATATAGATATTTACCAACTAATCAGTATGACACTGCTATTAGAAATACCTTTAAGCTTTCTGCAAACTGCAAACTATTCTGCATGAAGATTTCATCATAGTTGGAAGCTATTAGAGGGGCAGCACTCCCCATTCTTGTTTACTCTCTCTCTCTCTCTAAACAAGAAGAAGATGAAAAAAAGATCAATAAAAAAGGAGTAAAATAACGTTAAAAAACACTCAAACATCATATATACTCACCGTTTGAGCACCAAAAAAGACATAAATTTCTTACCAACTAAATAAGCCGTAAATGATGTGAGAGAAGAACACATACCTCAATTTTATTGGATGCAACAAAAGTTGATATCATCAAATCATGGAACTATCTTTGAAGAGGAAAACATGGGAAAATCTTGGAACAAAAAGGGAAGTGGGATACTGAATGAACTGCTATGCTTTTTGGTTAGTGGAAACTGAAGAGAGAGAAAAATGAAAGAGCAACAGATATGAAGACTCACAAGTCACAAGCCACCCTAGAACAACTTTAGAATTAATAGTGGATTTTTAAATTAAATTCAAGATTTTAATATATTATTACTTTTTTGAATAGCCCAACTGCCCAACACCTATGTTTTAACGGATTTTAATATTACATCCAGTGAAGTCTAACATGTATTCTGTATTTATATATAATTACACACACATATATATATATATATATATATATATATATATGAGTCTATAATAGACTAAAACACTACCACATCAGTACTTATATGTGTCATGATGAAATTACATCCCATAATATATCGGATATTTTATTTTTGTTTGGAAGTGAACATAATATTGCTAATCCTTTTGAAATTTAATTGATTATTTAATTATATTTCAGAAGTTGTAGTCATGAAAATCAGAGGTTGATAATGTTGCTAGCAAAAAGCAAAGAAAATATCAAGGGAAATATATATGTTAAACTTTTAGATATAAAATATTATTGAAACAAAAACAATGACATGTTTTATTCTTAAAATTAGTAGATGAAAAAGAAAAAGTGAGAAGGAATTGTTTGGCATGTGAATTTAGCTACTTAATAATGGAGATGTCTCCATGAATTTGGAGATATTGATATGAAAATTGCATAACAGGACGAGAAAAAGGGGGTCCATGTCCATGCATCTCAAATATTTCTACTTTATCTGTCCTAACATCCACAAAAAAGGCATTTTAGTATGTCGACAATGCACCCTTAATCAACACAACAAATTATTATATGAATATTGATCACAAATATACGTTTATTTAATGACTATGGAAGATTTTAATTTCCACCCATTTATATATATAGTAATGATGTTATCTACTCACAAACCATAAGGAAAACTGTGGTTTAGACATTTTCTACCTTTTGAAAATATTTTTAGCCACTTTCTGAAAGTAATTTAGTATTTTAGATGCCAATTGGATAAAACAAATCTTTTCTTTATATATATATATATATATATATATATATATATATATATATATTGATAAAATATAAGCATGGATCATAACGAGCAAACTAAAACTGAAGAAGGAAAGTTCGCGGTGCACATAGGAGTTCGCAGAACTCGTTAGCGAAGTCAGTTCGCTGGAAGTTCGAGTTCGGACAAATAAGAGAAGTCGCAGTTTACTTATATAGGCGTGTGTTTGTCTAACGGTTTAACCATTTAACGGTTATTCTGTTGTGAGTCTGTTTCGTGTGTTGATTTCTTCTTCGTTTGTTCTTTGATTTCTCTGTGTTTTCTGTTCTTGATTGATTGTGAGTTTAGTGCTTGTAATTTTTTTTTGTGTTCTTGATTGCGGATCTAACATATATATTATTGGAATAGATTCAGTCAAAGATTAGATATTTATAATATCTAATCTATATAAATATCTCTTTGTATATTTGTATATATTCCAATATATATGATTGGAAAAACATTTTTCTTACATGAAAACGACAAACGAAAGTATTTCCCTTATTATGACTAGTTAATTTATTTCTTTATTTTTTAAAAGGAAAAAAAAAAAACTTCAGCTATATATTCAACTTTATCGTGTCAGTGAACTACTTGCCCCTTGATCCTTTTTTTTTTTTTTTTAATAACTCAACTATATATTCAAATTTTGTCAATGTATTCTTTGATAATTTTGCCACATTAGCCTAATTAACAATACTCAATTGAGACACTGATCAAGAAATTGATCTCACGATCCTCTATTGATGCTCAAACTTTTTACCACTGTATAATTTGTGTGGGGGAATTTTTATTATTAACTTGGTCAATTTTATTAAAACCTGTATTTTATTCGAAATATAATTCTAATACATATAATTGATTCACTCATGTTTCATTTGTTTGGTAAGATTACCCTAACAATCTAAAATGAATAAACATAATGTTAGGCCAGTCGGATGAAGAAAAACAGATTTTGCTGAAATTATATAAATACTAAATCAGGCTTTGATTTCTTGGAATTCATGCACTATCTTCTTTGTTCTTATCTTTCTTTCTTCAATTGGTCTAGGTTTAACAATTGTGTGAGCATAGAAATAAAAGTGAAAATAAAAAATACGTAGTAGCAGTTCCATCTTCCGAATTAATTAATTCATGATTACTCTCATGCGGTTTTATTACCATGAAATATTGGAAGAAAAAAAGGTGATTTAATTAAATGCTACATTTAGCAACCCATTAAATTCACACGACATCATTTATTTGGTGAGTGTTTCATTTGATATTTTCAAATAATTATCATGTACTATGTATATATAATTGACAATACTAATTAATTAATGATATATATTAAAGACAACTGCATATAAAACTAAACATTAAAATGTAATAAATGATTTGATAAATTAAAACCATTAGGTTTCAGTGATAAAAAGTCCGAGAAATTTAAAAGAGTTGACATCTTCTATTATATTTGGTGTTACATCTCGTATGGATATTGATTGGAAGTGGTATTTGGACTTCATTAAAATCTTACCAAATGATCAAATACAAAAAGAAAAAAATATTTACTAAAAATGTAATCTATGAACAATGGAGAAGGATGTGATAACAATGGCAAAAACTAATAACGTGATTAATCTGAAATTGTACCCCAACCTTGCCAAATTCACACCTATTTTCGAAGGCCCTTTTTTTCTAATTTCGAAACGATTATTTTATGATCATCATTTTTAGCTTCCAACCTTTTTACGATTTTTACTTTATATAGGGTTTTCTTCATTTCGGTTTGATTCCACCTTAATTTAATGATCGATTTGAAATTTATTCTCGATCAAGTGAAGAAATCAAGGTTGGCGTGGTTCAAATGTTTGGATTGGAATTATTAATTTGTACTCTTCATTAAACCTTCAAAATAAGGCTAAAAACAACCAAAAATGTATTATATCCAATAAAAATAATTTTGAGGTATATAATTCACATTTAAGCTCACTATACCATAAACCATAACATATGATTGCAAATATGGCTCAAAATAAAAACTTAACATACCTAAACATCATTTCAACGCTCATCCACCTGGCCAACATTGATTTTTATTCAGTCAAAAACCAAGGTCAGCAATGTATTTTGACTAGGTGTATTTTTATTCAGTCAAAAACCATCGTCAATTGTTATAACAATTATTAATTATAGTTTATGCTTTTCTGATTTAGTGGATCGAATTCTGGCTTAAATAGGGGGAGGGGGTAGTTGAAGGATTATTGTTAAAGCAATATGAATCAGTTTGTTGTTTGTTCATTCTCAATTATTAATTCATTTGTATAATGTCACACTCTTGGACCTGCGAGCAAAATTGTGACACCATAATAAAATAAAATAATTATAAATTCTACTCATTTTTCGCAGTGGATATAATTAATCTAAACTAGCTGAGGTATCTTCATTTCTATCGATCATTTATGTGGCATAGAAATTAATATATATATATATATATATATATATATATATATATCATGATATATATAACTGAAAATCATTTGATGTCAAAGGTTTTATTGTCTCTCAAGCATAATTAACTTGATAAATGAGATGATTAACATCATAACATAGATTAATAATGTGAGTACGAATGCCGAGTGAGGAAAATAAACTCCACTAATCCCTTCTAAGATAAGATTTTGGTAGGGGTATTAGTGGATCTAAACTCAAAATCGAATCATTCAAACACATACCATGATTTATATGATAGAAATTTAGAGGAAACCTTCAAATGAGTCAGATATAAGCCTTAAATTGAATTTTATATATATATATATATATATATATATATATATATATATATATATATATATATATATATATAAAATCCTTATCCTATTAATTAGATTTGTGTTAAATGGAAAAGGACAATAAATGTCAATTAAGGGAATAGAAAGCAATTATTTTGGTAGCTCAGAATTCTTTATCAAGCAGTTGAATGTTCTTTAGAAATGCATTAGTTATTTAATTTATTAATAAAGACTGCTTAACACGTATTAACCTCTATTATTGGAGTTTTAGAAGTTAATTAGTGTCGGTGGATTATATTTAATCTCAGAATGGTATATTATCGTCAATGGTTATTTTCCTTTTTTATTGTTCGGCATATAATTAATCAAGAAAAAACTATCCCAAAACTGTTACCATACCCATCGTGGGCATATGTTAATGTGTCCACCGCTGATGTGTCAAAAATCCACTAGAATCACTAAATTCAAATCAAAATATTTAGAAGGATGAAATATTTACATATCAACGATGACATTTTAAAGTAGGTAAAAACTTTTGTGCACAAGGTACACGGATCCTAGATCCGTGCACCACAATTTGGTAACCGTCCAGCCCACCACAATATATATTCTACAGCCCAATAATATTTATTTTTCGGTCCACATCCAAACCCAATTGAAAAGCCCGCAATTCAAAATATTGTCTCTCACACACACACATAGAATTTTGAAAGTTTGCAAAAATCGCGCGACGCACATAATTGAAGAAGAAACTGTCTCTCTCTCACACAGAATTTCGAAAAAGAGGAAAAATCGCGCAACGCGCTATTCATCAAAGAAGAATCTCGCCTCCGTCGTAAATAGTTCCTCTGTCGCCTAAAACCGCCGTGAACATTGACTCCGATGTGAGTGAGTACCAATGCGTGAGCGATTCTCTATTTTTTTTATTTTTTTTTTGTATTTTTTGATGTGATTTTTTCAGTTCTTAAATTGATTAAATTAGTTTGTTTGCGATGAGGATTACAAGCTTCTTCTTCTGAAATTAGTTGTGGAAAATTTCTGGTAGAATCGAACCTTTGATACTCTTCTGCATGTTTGAACCTTTGATACTCTTTTGCATTTTTGATATTCTTTTTGGGCTGTAAACACACTTAGTATGTGGGTAATGTTAGGTTTGAAGTGGATTTGTATGGATTTGCTAACACTCTTAGACATATTGTGATGAATTTGTTGTCTCTCACTCAAATTGGGGAGGTGGAGAGAGGGGATGGGGTTTTAGAGTGGGGAAATAGTGTGAAATCTGTGTTCATTGGTTGTCTGTTGAGTTTAGTTGTTATACAGGTATACTGTAATTTGTTAGGTTATACAGTATTAGTGTAATTTGTTATACAGTATTAGTATATTTATTATACAGTATTAGTGTTATTGTTATACAGTATTAGTATATTTATTACTACCTCCGTCCCAACTTAACTTGCCTACTTTGACCGGACACGGAGGTTAAGAAAATGCAGTTGACTCAAGTGGATATGCACTTTTGGATGACATTTTTGTAATAATATGCACATCAAATCAAATTTTATGCACTTTTGGATGACATTTTTGTAATAATATGCACATTAAATCAAATTCTATGCACTTTTGGATATCATTTTTGTAATAATGTTGAAATATAGGGATATTAATGTAAAATTTTTTTGCCATTTATGGGCTGACAAGTTAAGTTGGGGCAAACAGAAATGACAAGTAGGCAAGTTAAGTTAGGACGGAGGGAGTATATAGTACTAGTGTAATTTGTTATACAATATTAGTATATTTATTATACAGTATTAGTGTTATTGTTATACAGTATTAGTATATTTATTATACAGTATTAGTTTAGTTGTTATACATGCATAATACTTGAACATATATATTCATAACATTTGTTATACATGCATAATACTTGAACAGTGAGATTATGTTATGAAGAATTCCCAATAGCTGGTCTATTTAATTAATAATTATTCATCTTCTACTGCTGAGAACTTATTCCTGGTCCCTTCTTAGATTAGTAAAATATTAATGAAACACTTCCTAGTGTACTTTGCTATGCAGTATTAGTGTAATTGTTATACAATATTAGTATATTTATTATACAATATTAGTTTAGTTGTTATACAGTTGTACTCTAATTTGTCATGTTATATAATATTAGTGTCATTTGTTATACAGTATTAGTATATTTATTATACAATATTAGTTTAGTTGTTATACAGTTGTACTCTAATTTATTATGTTCTACAATATTAGTATAATTTGTTATATAGTATTAGTGTTATTGTTATACAATATTAGTATATTTGTTATACAATATTTGTTTAGTTGTTATACAGTTGTACTATAATTTGTTATGTTATACAGTATTAGTGTTATTGTTATACAATATTAGTATATTTATTTTACAGTATTTGTATAACAGTACTAATGTAATTGTTAAATAGTGTTTGCATATTTTTTTATACATTATTTGTTTAATTGTTATTCAATTTTTTACTATTGATGCTTGCAATGTTATACAGTTTCCAGAATGAAAACCAATTTGGCAAAGACTGATGCAGTTGAGGAAATATCTACAAGGCAGACCAAAAAATATTTCATCAATAGTCTTCCATTTGTATCCAACAAGCGAACCAGCTAGGACTTCAATATCTTCAATGTCATCAACCAATTGACTATTCCCTGAATCAATTTCAATTGTTGCAGCACTTGTAAAAACTCCACATTTGTTGTTTCATCTTCTACAATTATTTCAGTCATTGATTCTGCAATTGTAAGTACAGTGTCATTCAAATAACATAACAGTACCACTTTATTAACACAACTGTATCACTAAAATAACATAACAGTACTACATAACTTAATTAACAGTACTGCACAACTTAACATAACAGTACTACATAACTTAACATAACAGTACTACATAATTTAACATAACAGTACATAACTTAATATAACTGTATTAAATTAGATGGATTTAAATTTAAATTACCAGTAATTTCTCCCATATTTTTTCAGATTCGTCCTTGAATCTTCAATTTGAACACTATATTAGTTTCAAACCTTCAATTAATGGGTAATCGAACACTGTATCAGCTTTAAACCTTCATCAATCAATGTATCAGCTTCAAAACTTCAATCACTGTATCAATGGCGGAATATTTTTTTTGTCAGAAATAGTATGGTCGAAATTTGATCAATGTTGGACATTATGTCAATGTATCAAAATTAAATTAGAGTATTAGTATGTTTTCATGGTCAAAGAAGAGGTTACCTTCGTGTTTTTTTCAATAAATGTTGCAGTTTTCTCCCCAAGCCGCCGCGCAGAGATGATGAACAGTGAAAGTTTTTTTTTTAATTTAATGGCGGGTGTTAACACGCTCCCGCCATGTGGAGCGTGTCCTCGGTGCGAGTGGGGCAGGAACCGGTCCAAATTGTTGTGCATGGATCCACTGATCCATGCACAAGTTGCACATGAGTTGTTCTCTTTAAAGTATACCCACAGTGGGTAGGAGAACAATATTTAAAACTATCCAACATTCAACTTATTCACAAAAGTTTTTTTTTTGTCATAAATTTATAAATACTAACTCAATAATATTCGTTTTATTATTTTAAAATTGACATCTATGTTACTTGTTACATAGAGACAAACCTTATGACTCTACAATCAATTGAAGGATTTGAGCATGTACTTGCAATTTATAGTAACAAAGTCAATTGGTATTGTTAGGATTGATATTGTTATACATATTGTTCGTAGATTGATTTCACTCTAAAATTAACTGGAATATTAATGGTGTAACAGAATCGATATATTATCAGAATAGGGTTAAATTCAATTTTAGTCCATTTAAAAAGCTACTGTTCATTTTTCATCCACCATGGAAGCGGTTTTCAATTTTAGTCTAATTAAACCAAAACTCGCCACTATTTTGTCTATTTTTCGCCGGAATACCACTCTCGTCGGTGATTGTAATACAATCGCCCCCAATTGTCACCGGATGACACATGGTCTGCTATCGACCAATCAAAATTATCCGAGTCATATATATATAGGGATAATTGCGTGAAATACCCTTGTGGTTTGGGAAATCGGTGTGAAACCCCCTTATGATTTTTTAAATGTAGCCCGAAATCTCCAACTCCATTAAGGTTAACGAAAGTGCCATGCATGCGCTCTTCATGCGTTTTTTTGTGTTTTTTTTTCTATAAAATGATATATATACTTTTTTTTTACTATATTAAAAGATTAATTCTCTTATGGGGTTTCTTGCAATTGCAAACACTTCATTCAATCTGATTTTTTACATTAACAATTATGTATTATTTTTTTTTTTCAATTAATTTCTTAATAATGTTAATTTTATATATAGTTATTTATTTTATTGTTTTTAATACTAACAGTTGGTATGTTTCTTTTTTACCTTTGTTTATTTCAATTTTTTTTTTCAATATTGATTTTTATTTAGTTATTTATATTATTTTTATTAATGATTTTTCTTTATTTTCTTTTATTTTTTTCAATTAATTTTATTGTTTTGCAACAATTGATACGTATATTTCTTTCTTTACATTTTTTTTTTCAATTCATTTTTCAAAATGTTAAATTTTTTATTTAGTTATTTATTATTATTATTATTAACTCAACTATTTATGAAGATTATATTAAATAAATAAGACACGATATTAAGGAAAATATAAAATAAATAAATAAAAGACTCATTATTTAATAATTGTTAGGTATAACAAACAAAATTAACCATACCAAGAAACAATTAACATATCAATTTATCATAAATAAAAAATAATAATAATAAAAATTATGCAAGAAAACTTGGAACATACCAATTTGTAACTACAAACAAAAGATAAAAAAGATTATATCGAAAAACTTGGAACATACCAATTTGTAACTACAAACAAAAGATAAAAAAAAATTATATCGAAAAACTTGGAACATACCTTATACTAGTTTCAGGTTCTCATTCTAAAACAAAATGTACCTCAATAACAACATTTCTCATTGTTTACGCCGTTAATCATCTATATTTCTCCAAGAAATTCAATGGATTTTTAATTTTTTTTTGTTTGGACATCGAATATTTTTTTGAAGCAAGATAGTAAACTAATTATATTTAGAGTCTCGTTAATTACACTTTAGGGTTAATTTGATGTGAAAATAATATATTATCAAATATTTCCACATCCTCTTCATCAATAGTCGACATTAATACCAATAAAATAAAAAATAACATTGTAAAAAATGAACTGAAAAAACCAAAAGCAAATAAAGAAACATATGTAGTTATTGCATCATTAATAACAATAAAATAAATAACGACTAAATAAAAATTAACGTTGAAAAAAAATGAATGGAAAAAAACATAAGTAAAAAAAACATACATACCAACTATTAGTATTAATAAAAATAAAATAAATAACTAAATAAAAAATTAACATTGTAAAAATTTTAATTGAAAAAAAAACAAATAATACATAGATGTTAATGTAGAAACAAGATTGAAGAAAGTGTTTGCAATTGCAAGAAACCCCCACAAGAGAATTAGTCTTTTAATATAGTGAAAAATGAGAAAATATGTTATTTTATAGCAAAACAGTCAAAAAAAAAAAAATACCAAAAATGAATGAAGAGCGCGTGCATAGCACTTTCGTTAACCTTAACGGAGTTAGGGATTTCGGGCTACATTTAGAAAATCATAAGGGGGTTTCACGCATTTTTGAAAGTACAGGAGGATTTCACGTCGATTTTCCAAACCACAAGGGTATTTCGCGCAATTATCCCTATATATATTTATTTATTATTATTTTTATTAGATAAGAAAAAAAATGTGGGTCACAGACTAAGTCACACACTTCTACCCCCAACCAAGCCTCGTCCAATCCGACACCGAGCTCCAAGCCTGGTGGACCGAGATCCGAACCGAAGGCCACACGGACAAGAAGGATGGGCCGTGGTGACCAGATCTCAAAACTCCGTCCGATCTGATCGGAATCCTGACGACCATCATCTGGGTGGCGTCCAGCCACCACACCGCCATCAACTTCGGGCAGTTTGATTTCGGAGCCTACTTCCCAAACCGACCGACGACTGCTCGGACCGAAATGCCGACGGAGAATCCGAGCGAAGAAGAGAGGAAACTGTTCTTTGAGAAGCCAGAGAAGTTCCTTCTAGAATGTTTTCCGTCGCAGGTTCAGGCGACGGTGGTGATGGCGATTCTGGACGTGTTGTCGAACCACTCCCCCAAGGAGTACATCGGAGAAGAGATCCAACCGTATTGGAAGGAGGATAGGATCATAAGCTTGGCGTTTGAGAGATTTGGGGGAAGATTGAAGGAGATTGAAGGGATTATAGATGAGAAGAATGGAAATGTGAAGCTGATGAATAGAGCAGGGCTGGGCCGCTAGGGTGGTGCCTATTTCTATTTAGTATTTGCAACGATGAAAATCATCATTATTATTAACTAATGATTTATTTGATTTTTGTTTAAAAATTTTCATTAATTATTTAATATTTAATTCAATGTGGATATTAAGTTCACCTTTAAACATGCCACGTGTGATAAAATGTGCCACATAAGCCCGAGTGGGGCGAAAGTTAAAATTGGTATTCTGGCGAAAAATGGACCAAATAGTGACGATTTTTGACTTAATTAGACTAAAATTGAAAAACGCTTCCATGGTGGACGAAAAATGGACAGTAGCTTTTTAAATGGACTAAAATTGAATTTAACCCTATCTGAATAAGATACTTTTAGTTTTAAATTTAAAGAGAGTTATGTGTACATATCAAACCTTAAGAATAATTTCTACGATTTGTCAAATTGTCAATTACTCCCTCCGTCTCTTAACACTTTGCACCCTTATTTGTGCACAGTTTTTAAGAAAAATTGAATGATTGTTTTATAAATGAGAGTATAAAGGTTAATTCTATTTTTTCTAATGGCGGGATTAGTTTGAATGTTTGTGAAAAAATAATGGCATTATGTGTAAATAAATGTGTATTGTGAGGGTAAGAATTATGATAAAATTTACCATTTTTTGATGTGCAAAGTTTTTGGAGATAGACTAAAAAAGAAAGTGTGCAAAGTGTTAAAAGGACGGAGGGAGTATCATATACGATGTAGGAAATCTTTTTCATCATCATAGTTGAATGTGACTTAAAATCTATAGTTCTGCTATATTATAAACAATTTATATATAATTATAAATATTCGAGAAAAATACTATCATTATGGTAACCATTTGATATTAGAAATTACTAAGATATATGAAGAAAGAAAAGAAAAAGAATAAAAAAAAAAAGAATTAGTGCAGTGTTTGACCTGTGTTGTGTGGCGCAACGGTGATGCTTGAGAAGATTTGGCGAATGACATATCTTAATTATTTAACGGTGATGGAATACTCTTATTCATGATAATTCGGTTGACAAACTGTAATTATATATATAATTATAATTATATAAACTTATTTATTAAATTAACATTATACTATTTGTTGCATTCATTTGTCTTTTTAGGAAGAATAAAAAAATTAAATAGTATCTTTTTAAAAAGATATATATGTGTGTATATATATTATATTATTATTTTAAATTATCTAAATAGAACACAGGTAAACAAATTTGTTTGATAATTTTTTAACTGATTCCAGATTGAATTAAAAAAAAAATTGTAATTTTATATCTTTAAAATTAGTACTTTAATAAATAATTATTTAATGATTATAATAATAATATTATATAGTGATTATATCTCACGTGAAGCGCCTATATGTATTATGCTAGTTCTTGAAAAGTAGCAAAAGAATGAGTTGCAATATCTTTGGAAGAAAAAACAGACAACAAAAGGATGGAAAATTGATGATAAAGAAGTTCCAAACATCGAAGAAGAGTTGAGCAAGTCGAGGAACATAAATGAGATGGAAGTAGAGTAGTAATTAAACACTTTTGGTTATAGAACTATGTTGGAAAATTGGGTCTCAAATATTAGGAGCTATAATGCATAGTCGTGACTCGTGATTCTCATTCTGTTGAAAAATTAAGAAAGAAACATAATATTTCGTGTTGACAAATTTCTCCATTAATAATTCTTGTTCCAAAATTAGCATAACATTCTATGAAGGTGGCAGTTAAGCAAAGACATTACAACTTCCAATTCAAATAGACCTATAATATTTAATTTGATATAAATGTGTAATCCACATGATATAGAAACGACAAAGAACAAAACAAGACTACAACTTTATTGAAGAACTAATTAAAAGCTAAATACGTATGAGAAAATAGTCAAAAATTACTTCAAATTCAGAAGTTAATAAAATTAAATCGAGTAGAGAAGACACATATATAACATATTCAATTATGTCCCAATATGCTCCTAAGCTGAATTCAGAAAGCGAGTTAACAAGGTCAACAATGTTTTGAATTTGTGGAATTAATGTCGATTTTTGGGTGAATTAGTCCAATTTAAATGGTCCTATATCAAATTTGAAGACTCCTACATGTATAAATATACCTCCTACATTATTTCAGATCAATTTGGATACATCTTAAAAAATGCCAACACCCTATAGACATCATCCAAAAAGTTGTAAAAAGGCATTTGTTTCCATCTTCTTTCGACATGCTATATAGGTATGATATGGAGAATAGTAGTCAATTTGAGTTGATACTAGATCAACAGTTAGGTTAGGACTATCTAATATTTTATATATATGATATCAACTTAAGTTAAATAGTTAAATGTGGATGTGTAAGGCCAAACTCGTATAAAATAGAATTCAACTGTGCTTAGATTGTTAAATTAATTAATGCAAATAAAACAATTCAAATATAATGAGAGCAACTAATCAACTGAAATAGACTTAACTGTGATTTGTATTAAATGTAAATTAGTGCCACTTCCAAATATCTCAATATATCCTTAACAGGTCTACACACTCTCAACCTAGTGTTTTAAGACAAACTTCATTCACAACCTAGTCTTTTAAGGTTGAGCTATCTTTCTTCCTGTCTTTCAAGAAGGTCTAATTAACACTTTTTTTTTCAAGTGTAATTTTATGAATTGAATTTTACAAAATAAGTGTTTCCAAAATCTTGAGAATTTGACGAAGCTTTGTTCTTGATCGAATGTGCGTGCGTTTATTATAACTTTTTTTTTATCAAGAAAGGAATCTTGGATGAAATATCATTTTTAGAAGCTCCTAATCAAATGTAAAATTTGTTGGATAATATATGGTTAGGTGTTATTGAAAAGATGCACAATTACGGGGTTAAGTCGAGGCAAGAGTTAGACTCTTTTTCCGTAAAACGATATTGCCCCGTATCCAAGTGCTCACGGTTAACGGCAATCGTCCTCAAGATACAACGACTTCGAGTTTAAGGATTACAGCACAACAACCCTTGATACTCGAGACGTTCTTATGCTTTTTTATTTCTGTTGCCCCGTATTCAAATGCTCACGGTTAACGGAAATCGTCCTTAAGATACAACGACTTCAAGATACAACAACTTCGAGTTTAAGGATTACAGCACAACAACCCTCGATACTCGAGACTTTCTTATGCTTTTTGATTTCTGTTGCCCCGTATCCAAGTGCTCACGGTTAACGGCTCGTCCCCAAGATAAAACGACTTCGATACTCGAGACTTTCTTATGCCTTTTGATTGCTGTTGCCCCGTATCCAAGTGTTCAAGGTTAACGGCTCGTCCCCAAGATACAACGATTTCGATGCTTTTTGAAATGAATTTCTGAATGAAGAAATGAAATCAAGATACAACGACTTCGAGCTTAGACTTTCTTATGCTTTTTGAAATGAATTTCATCGATACTCGAGACTTTCTTATGCTTTTTGAAATGAATTTTTGAATGAAGAAATGAAATGGGGGCCTCTTATTTATAGGAGTAATAAATAAGAATAAGGATGCTTTTTGAAATGAATTTCATCGATACTCGAGACTTTCTTATGCTTTTTGAAATGAATTTTTGAATGAAGAAATGAAATGGGGGCCTCTTATTTATAGGAGTAATAAATAAGAATAAGGAGATGTGTTCTTTCCCACAATGGATGCCTTCACACCCAAGGGTCACACCACTTCACACCTAGCTCAGTTCGAACCCGGACCGATCCGGCTCGACAACCCAGCCCAACGACCCAACCCGAGTGCAACGATGCCACGTGCGGTTCGAATGGTGCGTGTGTGTTTAGCCAACTAGGTCTAAAAATGACACTAGCTTCCACCATAAGGGAGCACACATGATTATCTCTTATACATGTGCTCCTATTAATAAAGTGAAACTTTTTCCACCAATTTTCCAATGTGGGACAACATTCATCTTTCTCCCATTTTTCTTCACAAGAAGGATCTAAATTGCCAACTTTGTGTATTAATTTCTCATTCACCCGAAATTGGAAATTCAAAAGTAAATACACTACATTCATCTACACGGAATGTAGATTCCGATTTAGCAACTTATTTCCATTTATTTAAAATGAAATCAACATTAAAATTTGGTCAAAAATTAGTCAAAACCAACTTTCTCTTCCAATTTCCAACAAAAAAAAATTTTTAACAAACTTTTTTTTTTTCAATGAGCTAGAGAAAGTGTATGGTGAATAAAGACTAAAAACTAATTACGTGATTCAGGTATTAAGGTTCGAACTTTTATCATAAAAAAATGCACTTTTATAAAAAAATAAAATACTATTTGAATGACATTTTTATTGTAACAAACTTAATTAACATAGAACGCAAAATATCTCAACTTAAAATAAAATTTCAATTCGACTTTGTCGCATGAGAATCATCCACGTCAAAGTATCCAAATGATCTCACGTTGACCTGATCTCTGGAACCTTCATCGATACTTCCCTACAACATGGTTTATATTATATTACAGTTAATTAAACTCATTGTTATCTTTGAAGTAATGAATTCTCTCTCAGTTCCCTATATATACACATATATAATTGAATTACATTATTGATGTTCATTGTTATCTTCATTGACCACTAGTTGATAGTTATCATCATTAGACTCGCAAATCAGTGTGCTAATTACAATTGACTTTGAGATTAGTCTAATAATATAGCATCTTATTTATTAAAATATGTAGAAGATTTGACCAGTGGTATTTTATTATTATTTATAGTTTTTTGAGAACTTCGCCATTCTATTGGTAATTGTTAACTAGGGGAGAGCGTATGTAGGATGATACAAATTGAGCTCAAATCCTAGTAGTTGCTTGTCGGATCTTATCTAAACCTACTATATTATTTTTGTGTACTTATGTGAAAAGACAATGTTTATATAAAGAGGGTGTCCTTAAATTGTGGGAGCTCAATTAATATCTTGACAGAAAAATACAAACATGTATATTAGAGTTTATTATTCAAATTATTCAGAAAATTAGGAGTTGACGGTTAGGACGATAAGTCTCGAACTGGTAATTTAAGACTTTAATTTTTTTAAAATGCAGAATTTTTTATCTATTTTAACTTGAATGTCTTAATTGGATCGAAACTCATGCGAACTTTTAATTTCGGGTTTTTCAAACCAATTTCTTTTTTATATAATGAGAGATTGTTTCAAATTTAATTTTGTGAGACAAATTGCCCACAAACCAAAATTTGATTTATATGAAAACGAGTTTGGTTTGTGATAGGTCCCGTCTTATGAGTTTTTTTTTTTTTTTAAATTGTTTCAAAGAGAAATTAATTAATTAAACCTTATTTTTTATTGGAAAGGGCCTATATAAATCACATACAAGCTATAATCCATTTACACAACCAAACTCTTCCCACAAACAAACACTTGAAGAAACAAAAAAACCATAATGTCAAACCACAACCTATTGTTAGTGCTACTCTTATATTATCTAACATCCACAGCAAAATCCTCCAGTGATCCAAACCCTAGTTCCACAGAGTTGATCAAAGCTGAATGCAAAGCCACTCTTTACCCGACTCTCTGCATCCAATCTCTCTCCACTTACTCCAACATAATCCAGAAGCCACCCAAGGCTCTGCAGCTAGCTCGAGCTGCCTTATCTCTCAGCTTGTCGCGAGCTCAGTCCGTATCCACCTTCCTCTCCAAGATGGCCATGATGAAGGGCCTCAAGCCCATAGAGCACCGAGCCGTGACAGACTGTGTAGCCAACATGGCTGGCTCGGTTGACCAGCTGAGGCGGTCCATGAAGGAGCTCGGTGCAGTTGGTGGGAGGGATCAGGACATGAGCTGGCATGAAAGCAACATCGAGTCGTGGGTTGGGGCTGCTCTTACGTTTGGGAACACGTGCCTCGATGGATTTAGGAGCCCTACGATGGATGGAAATGTTAAGCTTGATGTTATGAAAAGGGTGGTGGATTGTGGAAGGATTACTAGCATTTCACTAACATTGGTTCATCGATATGCTGCATCAAGGCATAAAGCTGGTGCTGCCAACTTGCCATGAGCACTCACACGTGTGCAATAAATGTATAAAACAAGAATAGTGTATGCTACACAACTTCTTTCTTGTCTCTGTTGTCATGTGAATGTGTAGTTTTTTGTGGTTTTGTGTTGTACATATAAGTGTGTACTTGATTTGTAGCTGCTAACTTTAGTGAATACAGACTTGTCTGTGGTTATGTGTTGTACATATAAAAGGTATGGATAATGAACTACATGAGTTATAAGAGGCTAAATTGTTATAATTTTATAGTAGAAGGGTTATATTTTATTACAAAGTTGAATCATTTTGAAGGTTGATGACATTTTTTTTTAGAATGATCATTAAGCCATCTGGAATGGTATTTTTAATTTTTTTTAAGCATGATTTGTTTGTTTGTTTTTTTTTTTTTTTTGCTCATTTTCTTATTTAAAAAAAAAAACACTTGTCATCAATTTAGATTGTGAGGGCAATACCAACACTATGAAATTAGTCGTGAAAAACAGAGAACAAAAAAAAGAGAACGGTTGGTCATGAGGACAAGTGGCCAGTCTCTAGCAGTCTTCACAGGGGCAAACTTTTGATGCACTACTTTGAATTTTTTTTTTTTTTTTTTTAAATGTGATTGAGTTAAAAATGAAAATTAAAAACACAAAATTGTACACCTGATAGTTTAGAGAATTAACCGTACGTAGGTAGCAACAACTATTGTATTTTTTTTTTCTTTTAATTTTACGCAATTTAGCGGTTGGTTCAAACGGCTCTTTTTTTAATTTAAAATAAAAAAGGCCCGGCTATCTTCATCCCAAAAATTTCTAAATATACCTCATTTAAAAAATGTTTACCTTGCCAGCCCGACTGCTTCTTCTCTCTTCTTCAATTTTTTTTTCTCTTTCCTTAAACCTTGAATTTGTAAGGGGATAATGTATGGAAAACCATTCTATGAGTTAACAAGCTATACAATAATCGTGTGAAATCGTGTAAAAAGAACAAAAAAAAAAACAACAAATTTGGGACCCATTTGATCCTGATTTGTCGAATGCAAAGAGGTGTGTTTGATCACCAGTCGAACACACTTCTTTGCATAAGGGTAAAATTGTAATTTTGTTATTTTTTGAAATTTTTAAATCAAAAATAAAAAAAATGGGGTGTGTTTAGTACTTGATTGGGTGCGGTGCGGATAGCCGGACCCAAATAAAAAGGCAAAAACTTTTGTGCACAAGGTGCACGGATCCAAATCTGTGCACAACAATACTGTTATATTATATGAAGTAATACTGTTATAATATAACAGCATCACTCATATAATATAACAGTATTGTTGCACCTTGTGCACAGGAGTGTCACTCAAATAAAAATAGCAAAAACTTTTGTGCACAAGGTGCACAGATCCAAATTTGTGCACAACAATACTATTATATTATATGAGTAATACTGTTATATTATATGAGTGATACTGTTATATTATATATAATTTTAACAGTATTACTCATATAATATAACAATATTGTTATGCACAAATCTGGATTTGTGCATCTTGTGCACAGGAATGTCACTCAATAAAAATTTTGTTTATAAAAGTACACGTATGGTTTCTCTAGTTATTATTACACACATTCTCTCTCTACCATTTGATTTTCACAAGTTTTCTTGCAGTTGTTCTAATAATATTCAATCTTCTCAATCTTCTTCTTTCAGACACTACCCCAAATAGGATGTAATCCAACCGAACTATTACTTTGCATTTAGTTTAATCTTAATTTTTCGAATATAATATTCATGATTGAGAAGCTTACTTAATTGAGTACAAATAAACTCAATAAATATAAATTATAGTATCCATCAAATTCATTAACAAAATAAATTATACATTCTAAAAATTATAATATATTATCTCGACCTCTCTTCATTTATAATTTAATTATAAAAACACTATGTATATTTTAATCACAAGTATAACACAAAAATATATATCAAAATGTAAAATATTAGTATTGTTTATATCAAAATTTACAAACCAGGCTCACGAGTATTCTGACGACTTGTTCACAAAATTTAATTCATTCAATCCAACTCTAAATAACTACAAAACGGTTTGGTTCATTCCCAATTTTGAGTTTTCCTACTCATGAACCTAAGTAATGCTTATCATGCTCTGTTTTATATGTTTCCCAAGATAATTGGATGCTCCCAATTTGAAATAAACCATTGAATATTTTGCCCTTTCAACCGAGGTGATAAGGACTATAAGTTTTGATGCATTTGGTATCAAAGAATTAAGAGCCCTCAACACCATCTTTTCAAAAATTCGATTTTTATTTACGTGGATACCAGAAATATTGATGGACTCCCAATTAATGAAGGGCTGATATGTCAAACGGCAACGTCAAATTATAAAAAAAAAAACATTAATAAACAAAGATTTAAAAGATTTTTTTTGTGTGTTTTGAAAAAAAAAAAAAGAAAAAAAAAAGTAAAGTGACATTCCTGCCCTTGGGGAGAAAAGTAAGAGAAATAATAATGGAAAGTAAGACGGGTTCTCCTCTACAAACTCTCTCTCTACTCTTTCTACTATGCACCACCACCTCCGCCACCGCCACTGTCGCCCCTTTCAACGTCACGACCTCCTCAACCGCTTATCTGGTAATACTAGCTAACACAACGACGTTGGTAATAACAACTTATAATTATCCATTTCATTTTTCCGAATATTGAGATCATGCATATTGCTTAATTTGTTATGTTCACGATCATGGTATAAATAAGTATCAGGGTCTGGCATAATATCATCTGATTACTACAACTATGGTTTCTTCAGCGCCAGCATTAATTAAGATGCCATCTAGATATACAGCTGGCTTCTATGTAACGTATTGTATATAATTATCATAGTGTATGGTACATATATAGATTAATTAAAGGAATTAAATGGGTGTGTAGACATCAAACGTGGATACATTTGAAAAGAACCATGATGAATTAGACATTGAGTTTCTGGGAAATGTGGAATCAGACCAATGTGTATGGAAATGTGGAAGTGTTTCACGTGGGAGAGAGGAGAGATATAGGATGTGGTTCGACCCTAGCAAGGATTCTCATCGCTACAGCATTCATTGGACTCCAACTAACATAATGTACGTACTTAATATATTTTCCTAAATCAATCAAATATTCCAAATAAGGAGAAAAATTGCCTTATTGAAGTAGTTATATTGTACTGCTAGAAAATGATATATCATCTTCCGATGGAAAATTTGCAAAATTAGGATATTTTTGGGTTCTACAGTTTAGGGCACTGATTAATTAGGCTTTAAAAAAGGAGCATTAACTTTTTTTGGTTAATTTAAAACAAATTAGCCCCAAATAATATATACCAATTTTGGGCTAACTTCGCATGTGAAGTTTGTGTGACTCCCTTCTTTTATTTCGCCTTTTCGAAACTTTTATTCGATTCTTAGTCAAATTAAATGGAAACTAGTAAATTAATTTGAGGTTCTGCTATAGCTTGAGAAGGGGATTTTGCTATAGAAAACATAGTTTTTTGTTATGTTTTGATGACGAAGATCAAACTTCACGTGAGCTTGGGGCGTGGTTATAGTGAATTTCGAGGTGATATTACAATTTTGATGAAATCAAATTGTACAAAAATATTGTTGGTATCCTAAGGATGAAAACCTCCCAACCAAATCAAATTAGAAGTGCATGCAAAAGGGGTTCATCAAGAAACAAGTTTTTCAATCAAAATTTCATTCGATTCTCGCATAAATCAAACTTGAAGCAGATTAAAAGTGGTAAATCAAATTGAGGTTTGACCATGACTTGAGAAGTGAAGTATTTTTACGTAGGAACCATATATTTGAGTTAACTTTTGGAAATATAAAAGTTTAGGTGAGGAATGAGGTGGGAGTTATGGCAGATTCCCTCAAAATTTAATGTAATATTTTATGCGCCAAAGCACTCACTTCATCAAGTTGTAGAAGAGCCTCGACCTAATAAATTAACGATTTCAGTTCGCTTCAAACTTGATTATAGCGAGAATCAAATTTTATCTTAAAAAAGCCAGAAAATATGGTTATGTGCACTTCACTTGCAAAATTAGCCCGAAATTCGTGATTTCAGGTCAATTTGACTTAATTAAATTGACCAAAACTCAAAAGCTAATGTTCTAAAATTGAAATTCTCATCTTCTATACTATAAACAGTGTTTCATCTTCTATTCTCATATAGATTCTACGTGGACGAGATCCCAATAAGGCAAGTAGTACATAATGTGGGCATGAGAGGAGACTACCCATCAAAGCCAATGGCCACCATATGGGATGCTTCATCTTGGGCTACTAATTAATGGTGGCAAAAGAAAGTCGACTACAAATACCAACCCTTCAAACACCTCGATTTTAATTGTGATGTAACTGATTTGATGATATGTATAATTTTCGATGAAAATTAGACCTAACTCGGACATTTTGAGACATATAATTAGATTATAATTGAAAATTTTGAAGAAACGAGACTATTCTTGGACAACAAAAACTCATGTGAAACAGTTTCACGAATAGTTTCTGTGAGACGGAGTCTCATCACCCACAAACAACATATGAATTGTATGATTTGAGTGATGGGTAATTGGATTGTGGGTTGACCCATTTCACGCAATGTATTAAAATTTCGTGAAACGTTGTTGACTTACTCTTTTTGGACAAACCAAATTAGTCAAACGATAATTTTTATAAATCTAGCTTTAATTTTTGCACTGATGTTCATATCCAAAACATTCCATCAAACTTTTCCCACTTACTTCTTTATTCAAATAAGTACAGCAGTTAATTGTTCAAAAATAAATTTCAGGTCAAGTCTTACATAAAAATCTAGTCCTAATTAATTTCCAAGTTGTTTGAAGTATATAATTTAAAAATAAGAAAATAGAATAAAACTAATTTCTTATTCAAATATCTTTTATTTAAAAAAAAATCATTAACGTATACATTCAAAAAATTAAGATGTGAGTTAGTGATTCGATTTTGGAATGTGAGATGTTATAAATAGGTCGATCTGGACAGAACAGGCCAGCTTCGTCTTGGCCCACTAATGAGAAGGGCCAAATTGAGTCCACACCAAGCTTTGAACACCATACCTTGTTCTGCCCAAAATCATCTATCTAGTGGCTGGCCTGAGGCCCAGTACAGAATTCGTGGTATAGGGTCAATTATAAGATATACACTTTATCACGACTTTTTATTTTTGAATTCTCATTGATAAAGTTTCAAATTTTACTATAGGATTCACTTTTTTCGTGATTTTTTGTTGTTGTCAAAACTACTACATTGGACACCACATTGGACGACCATTTTGCCAAGTCAAAATCTTAATTGCACCCTTTAGAAACTTAAGAAAAAAAAAAGTGAGCGATAAAATATGTTTTTCCTCTCACATAAAAAAAAAATGTGATTGCAATCTTACAAACATGGAAATATTTTACCCATTTTAAAATTTAATATTTATGGTGTGATAATGATGTAATAACCCCAAAACTTTGACTGAATAACCCTAGAAATCAAATTCAAATTTAAAAGTAGATAAGTTCAAAATTAAAATGAATTATGTTGAAAATAGAGATGGCGAAGAACTTTGCCAACAGCACCGATTCAACGTCATGTTACAAACATAAAATATTATATAGTAAATAATGTTATTTCAAATATTTGTCTTCCTTATCCAATGTGGCATTTGCAGCAGTCACAGCCAAAAATTAAAAATTTGTGATAAATCTGTAAAGTTTTAAAATAAATGTATAATTGCAAAATTTTAGAACACTAGATTAAATTAAAATTTCTTTAAATTTCACGTATAAAATTGCAATAATTAAGCCATTAAGTTTAGAAAACTATTAGTTTCACTTTTTTTTTAACCCATTAATATACTTCATTTTCTACCTTATAAAATCAGAGGCATTTACTTGTACTTTGTATATCTTCAGTGGCTTATATATCTACCAATTTCTAAATCAAAATAGATCTAACAAGATTCAGGGGGTGTTTGCAAAAAATTCCCACAACTTAAATAGGCTGTCAAAAGCTGAAAAAGTAACTGGGAACCTGCTTTTGACAACTTATTTAAGCTGTAGGAAGCTTTTGCAAACACCCCTCAAAGTAGATGACCCCAATTCAATATAACGAAAATATATAAACTCAATCATGATTATTAGTGAAAGCGTACAAGGAACGTTCTTCTTTCAAAATCAAAAGATTTTATCTTTTTTGGAAAACTAATTCAAAAGAATATGCTTCATAAAATATTCTTTAAAAAATTTATTTCGATAAAATAAATGTGAAGTAAAATATGAAATCATTGTATTTTATGGGTTTTGAAAATGAAGTGGTAAATGACAAAGAATTTGAATTAGTATGTGGTTGAGAAGCTTGTTCAACCACTCAACCTAAATTCATAATAATCGAAACATGGGGAGAATTGATTAACAATGAAAACGTCAGATAGATATAAATATATAATTGACTTACTTGCAATTTCAATGATTATATTCTGCAGTCCACCCAAAAAGATACGTAAATACGGCTATAAAGGATCTAAAACTTAGGATACGAATATAGGAATACATACACATAAAATATTATATTATATATAATAGTTTATAAATTTGCTGATTAGTCAAACTAATACATGTTAATTTCTATGTAAAAATAAAATTACAATCCAATTACACCTTTAGAAGTCCAAACCACCAACATGAATAAAAGGATTAATTAACGAAAAAATCACAATCTTTAATCAAATTATCATTTTAATCAAATTTTCACAATTGATCAAAATAATATAAGGTTATATATGTAATATGTTTTGATCTCGGTTAGTTTTGCAAAAAATGTATATATTTGTTAACGATTCTAGCTGTCCAGATACACTAGTTGCCACATACGATAGTTTCACAGTGTTCCACTTCAAAAAAATTTTATTTTTCAAATCAGATGTACAAATATATATATATATATATATATATTTTTTTTTTTTTTTTTTGAAAACTAAATGAGGTAAAAGATAATAATAAATACTACGCATATAAACTTAGGATATTTTGACAAGTAATAATTTTTTTATTAAAATAACAATTTAAATAAAAATTATATTTTTCCAATAATTAACCTTAAATATAATAATAACACCAGATAACTTGAAAAGGTTTATCAAAAGGATGTGGTGTCATTTTTTCTTAAACAATTTTGAAATGTCCACGTTTTACGATGAAATATGTTATGGTATTGATATTACACTCATGCCAATGGCATACCTAAAGATAAAGGGTTAATTACATAAAAAATTCACGAACTTAGGATCTAATTTCAATTGTAACATGAACTTTTAACTGTAATATAAAAAACGTTTAATTTAACTATTATTTCAATTCGGGACATGTTTGGATTTTTCGGGCTCCAATTACTGATGTGAAGCCCGAGATGTAAAATTGAAGTCCAATCATCATCCAATCGACTCACGTGGAATTAAAAAAGAAAAAAAATTGAAAAAGAAAATTGAAAATTAAAAAATAAAAACAAATTGAAAAATAAAATTTAATTGTTGCATGTCTTTCAGCCGGCGCCGCCGCTTCGCCGCCATGGGACCACCGTCGGAAAATTCCAAATTTTTTCCATCTTTTACCAAACTTTACAAAATGAATCTCAATAAACCCCAAATCATTTCCCCTTCAAAATTTTCAGAAAAACAGCCATTAAATCCACCAAAACATCTTTTTACCCTCCACCCATCTCGCCAAAAAAATCCATTGTTGGTCATCAAGCTTTCAAATTTTGATTTTTTTTATTTCTCAACCAAAATACACAAAATTGGTACCAAAACGATCCTTTACTCAAAACTAAACACATACCCATGTCAGTTTACATAAAACTGTTAATTTTTTTAGTTAAATCGATCGAAATACGTTCGGGAGTCCAAAACAAAACTCATTTCTTGATTCTCATTTTTGCATATGGTTTCACAAATTGATTTTCAAATTTTGCTCTCCAATATATAAGCTTTCAAAAAATGTTTTGATTTCTAATTTTCATTTGTTTTGAACTCTTCAATTTTCATATCAACTTTTGAAATTTTAATTTTAATTTTAGGGTTTGATTTTGAAAGATGACGACCGTGAGAGGGGGGAAAATGTGGCGACAACGAGACGATAGAATAAAAACAACGAGAGGAGGATGGCCGATGGTGACAAGAGGAGGGAGAGAGAAGAAGAAGATATAGAAGGGGGAAATTAGCGAGTTGTTGTCAAATTTTTTTTTTACTTTTTTCTTCTATTTCTTTTCTTTTTCAATTTTCTTTTCTAATTTTTTTTAATCCTATGTGGGTTGATGACTAGGATGATGATTGTGTTTCAATTTTATATCGGGCTCTACATTAGAAATTGGAGCCCAAAAAGTCAAAATTTATCTGAATTAAAACATGTGTTAAATTGAAAATTTTTGACGTTATAGTCAAAAGTTCACGTTGTAATTGAAACTAGATTCTAAGTTTGTGATTTTTTCTGTAATTAACCCTAAAGATAACAAGTACTTCACTTCTTCGTTAAAGAGTTTTTGAATATCACAAGTTCAAAGGAGAAACGTCAACTTCACTTATTAAAGAGAGAACACCAATGGAAAGTTTTCTCAAAATGGACTAACTAAATATTAGATAAATCAAATTACCAAAAAATAAAAGAACAAAAATCACTACCTCATCCACTTGAAATGAAGGAAGAGTAATAAATTATGTAGTAAAATTTTGATTAAATTAACACATCACATACTAGAATACTGGAAAACCCGCCATTGTTGACGGTGATTGGTAGGTGGGAAGTGGTCCTGGCTGTTTGGAGTGTGGAGAGAGGACAACATAATTTAAAATTGTGTTTGGATTGAAATTTTTGAAAATTGATTTGAAATCATAATAACAAATTTATTGGTAAATTTGCATTGATATAAATTTAAAATTCTATCACTTTCATTTGAAATTATATTTTTAAGAATTTGAATAGATTTTGAAATTTGAATGCACTTTGTTTTTTTGACAAGTCAGAAATATATATTATCTCTTATTACTCGATTCAAACACAACCTAATTGAATGATATTGATTTTATGTTGTAAAATTGTAAGTGTGACCGGATAACTCAATTAAAAAGACCTATAATTTCAATCTGCAACATTGTTCTATAACAATTTTTCTACATAACAACGTAAAGAATTTTCTTTCTTCAATTGCAACATTCAATCAATTTTTTCAACAACTTTTCTACTGGTTTCTTGTTTTAAAAGTTTTTACGTACTTTTGAAACCAAGTTCATGTTTTTTTTTTAATTTGCAACCTCGATATAATACTGTGTTCAAATTCTCCAACACACAAGGTACTCTAAAGCTGTCAGAACACTAAGTTCAAGTTCATGCTTGCTATATAATCTCCCTCAATTTGCAGATAGAGTAAAAACAAACAAGTAGCAGAGCTCTTCTCAAGTTTTGTAATAACAAAGAATGTCTTCTCATGTTGCCTTCTTCACCTCTAAACAATTTACCAGGGGCCAAAAAACAAATAAAATAAACTAATACTCTCCAAATGTCATTCAAGAACAAATTCGAAATGAATTCATCGAACGAACATCATCGGAAACGAGAGCAGTTTCAAGGAAACTGAAAGGACCCTCCGATTTCAGTAGCACCTGCAGGTGGAGAAATTGCAACCCACAACAGAGAAATGGTAATCGCAATAAGCCCCGACCACACATACACAATTGTGGGCGTTCTTCCCCGTCGCCCCATAAGCCCTTTCGCAAACGGATACAAATGAGCCAACACCCAGAAGCTAAAGAACACACCTCCGAGCAAACGGCTCCACTGTGGTATAGCACTGTATATCGTTCGACTGACACCCACTGCTATGGCTATCAAGTTGGTTATCATGATGGTAATAGGTGGAATCATCAGAGATGACCATTTGAGGACGTATAGATCGGCAAACTCGTCGTCGTTCTCGTCACCAGCTGATTTCGACGTCAAAGTGAACGAGATTTCGATCCCGGCAACGACCTTGAGTAGCCCTTGTAGAACAGCGGCAAGATGAGCACTCGTGCCCCCAATCAACCAGAATTGCTCGTTCCGCCACCACTCCTCTAGGTTAATACCTGACCACTTGATCTCTAGCATGGCCAAGACACAGAGTGTCAAGGTGATGACGAGGAGGTATGTTAGGAATGTGACGTTTAGAGATTGGACGATGAATTGGCCTGAGAAGAGCGATAATGCAGGGAGGAAGCAGTAGACGATTAGAAACAACGAGGTGAAGGGGTAGATACCGACGTTGAGGTATGCGACTCTTTGTAAAAGCTTCATTTTGGGGCTCGCAAATAATGCGTTGTTACGTGAAAAGAAGATTTCGACGGAACCAGTGGCCCATCGAAGAACTTGGTGGAGCCTATCGGTGAGATTGATAGGAGCAGTGCCCCGAAAGGCATCCCTTTTAGTGACGCAGTATATAGATTTCCAGCCTCGATTATGCATTCTATACCCTGTCACCACGTCTTCGGTCACCGACCCGTAAATCCATCCAACCCGATTGCCCCACTCAGTTTTGTCTTCGTACCAACATGAGATCACACTGATAGCCTCAGCAACCGTCGATGCATCGAGAAGCTCTCTAGGAATGGTGAGAGCACCGGGTGCTCGTCCGTTCTTTACGGCAGGGTGGTCGGCAAGTGGTCGGCCTTGGAATTCCGCCACAGGGATTGAGTCGATCAAGAAGCTCGAGTTGCCAAACCTTTTAGAGAAGAGTGAAGGATTCATTTCATCCTCATCAGAATCCCCCATCCTAAGAGCTCTGTGCTCCTCAGGGGCAGTTTTGGAAATTGCATTTTGTTTACGACGAGCAAAACAACAGCTGCACCAACCAGAGTGGTCTTTTGAACGAGGTGGGTCGAACCCGTAAAGTGCAGTTCTCCGGAAGAGGCATCCAGTGCCGACATAAACGGGGCCCTGCAGCCCGTCTAGGGCCCGCATGTTCACATCAAAGAAAACAGTGTTGTGATTAGCATAGCGATCGGAAGGGTCGATTCCCTCGAACCTTTGAGGGAACTGAACATAACAAATGCGGTCCCCACCACGGTCCATCATGAAACACATGCCTTCTCTTATCGCCTCTGAGTTGTAGATGTAGTGATCACAGTCGAGATTCAGAATGAAGGGACCATTAGACATGATGGCTGAAGCTCGAACCAATGCATTCATGGCTCCAGCCTTCTTGTTGTGATCATATCCGGGACGTTTCTCACGAGAAACGTAGACGAGCATGGGCAGCCGAATATCAACTTCTGTAAAATCAAGCGGACCAGTCTCGACCGTTCCATGTAGAGGCTCGTCACTTGGGGGTTTCAACATTACCTGCAGTTCACATAGTTACAAAGATCTTGTTAACGAGTGATAAATACAAAGGAGAAAATTCTAGAAGCCTGTAACAGATGAATACCTGTATGATTCCAGCATGGTCACCTTTAGAGTGTTCGGAAGCAGAATTCATCCAAGTGCCTGGCCAGTGGGTCCCATCAGCCATCCATGTTGCTTTAGAGACCTTCAAAGGTTCTAATGGACCTAATGGTTCTTCCTCAACAGTCTGTCTTCGAAGCTTCATTGCCTTGATTTCTTCTCGAGCATTGTATGCATCAGAACGGCGACGAATTGAATCAGGAAGACCATTGATCCGAACCTTGAATTCGTCATACTCACGCTTAACCCTTCTACGATCCTTGACAAAATCCGGGCGCACCTTGTTCTTAAACGGGTCTTTTTTCAAACTGAAGTAAGATTCAGGATTTCTTGGTTCAATATCATGTTTTCGACAAAACGGGACCCACAAGTTAGCGAAACTCGCAGCTTCCGCCATAGCCTCGAATGTCAGGAGGGCACCTCCATCATCAGAAATATAGCAGGAAAGCTTTTCGACAGGGTAATCAGCAGCAAGAATAGAGAGAATAGTGTTTGCAGTGACAAGTGGAGGTTCTTTTTCAGGATCAGCAGTCGATACAAATATATCTACCCCTGGAAGATCAGATTTCCCAGTCGGATTCGCTGGACTCGGAGTTTCAAACTTGTCTTTCAGCACATTAAGATCAGTAGCGCGATTAACAGGGCAGAACTTTGGAAGCTGGTCAAGTAACCATGAGAAGGCAAACCAAATCTCACAAATGATTGACATTAACCATAGCCACCTTGCATCCTCGTTGGGGTTTCGGATCCTCCAATCCAAAAATAGACCCAGAATAACCATACGTATAAAGATCAAGAGTCTGCACGATGCCGAAATTAAAGAAAACCAGCAATTAACAATGACATAATCAAGAAAAACAAAATCAAGATAAAGATCGAAGAAAAACTTGTTATATCTACCTGTAAGGGCTGATTATAGCAGCTGGTATCTTCAATTTCCGAGTAAGTGGCCTCCATGGCTTGCTGAGAAGCTCTGGAGGCTCACCTGATTCATCGTTTTTATCATCGGTGAATCCTCCGTCTTTTGGCCATATGGCATTACCATATCCATAAGTTCCCTTGGTCTCAAACAGCCATCGATTATGATCAAAATCGACCCCCGTTTGGCTCCTCATCAGGCCAGACTGACTCCGAACTATGGCTGACCGGTTGGTTGATTTCATCAATGACAATCTCCTTTCCATCTTATTCATGCCAACATTAGAAGGCAGGGGCAACGGCTGACAAGGGTCCACCGAGGCTGAGGACAAATCCGTATTCTTGTACGGCTCTTTACAACCAGGACATATACCATCCCCAGTCTTGACAGCGTCTATAAAGCAATCACCGCATATCTTGAAATCACATTCACACGGGAGAATATCTACACCCCTCTCGTCACTCATGACTTTTCCATCGCAACCCTGTATAGCACACGACGAACCTTTTGAACCCGCCATCTGAGGATGGTTACTCTCGGACTCGATCACCTTGTCCATCAAGTGGGCCCTCGTGACACTGTTATATCCGCCCGTGAATAAAGAGCTGGACACATACTGCTCCTCGACCCTCTGTGAAATCGGAGGATATTCCATTGGTTGATTATCGGGTGTTGGTGGAATATGCACTGTGTACTCAGAGAACTCGACGCCACTCATCTCACTATCAAGACTGTCCCTCGACAAGTTAACATATCGGCCCGATGATGTTCGCCTCGAAAAGGTCACGGATGGAGGGATCGAACCTCTCCCAGCTTGTGGATCAGAGGATTTGAAGGATCTTCCAGCCATTGAACCAATATGAGCAACAAACAACTATTTACTTCTCACAAAAACCTGAGACATATATGAAAGACAACAAAAAGTCAAAACATGAATTCTATAAGCTAAGGTAGAAAAAGAAACATGATACACTTTGCAAATAGTTGTTAATTCAATCTGGAAATACAATTTTTTTTGGAAAAAAGCAAAAGGGAGCTGCTTCATAGGATAAAAATTCAAATCTTGAACTAATTAAAAAACACTAATGAAACAGAGTAAAGTCTAATAAACTAAAGCTACAATTTTTATTTTTTTACCAATTATCTGCAAAATCTGGGTATGAGAGATGAAGATCAAAAATATCAGACACTCATCTCCTCCTAAAGATCTGAAACAACATGGATTACGAAGAAGATGGGCAGATCAAGCCAACATCCTTGAGACCATTAGCGATTGAAAAGGTTAGGACAAATAGGATAAGGCACATGTAAAAGACACAAGAATCTGTAGCAATTAGTCTCCTAATGCTTAAAAGAATGAAGAAATGGAGTGTGTACATAAAAACAAAGAAACGGCCTATTCCAAGACGTGTAAGAAACATTCAAATAAATTAGTTTTATAATAAAATAATTAAAAGATACAGTACACGGTATGCAAATAATACAACTGTATCACAGTGTCGCTCTGACGCGGTCCTAAATTGTATTCCAGTTAACACTTAACTGTTCTCTTCCTTATTGCTAAACTATCATTAATTAACACACACACTCTCTCTCTAGAAAATATTTCAAACTGGTTTCGCAAGTCTTAACGACCCACACCAAACCAAAGAATTGTTAGCCTGCAAAAACTATTAAAAAATCACAAAACACATTCAAATAGCAGAGAACTTTTCGTTGCTGAACAATGAGACAGAGATCTGAGTATACCTTGAGAAATCAATAACAATGCGCAGATTGAAAGGAGTTTTCTTTTGAAGTTGATTTGAGTAGAGAGAGTTGATAATAAAGGTGGGCTTTTTTTCCTTTGCTTTTCTTGAATCCAAAACAATGGTGGATCAGCTATGGATACTTACTGTATTTGAGTATGAAGAAATGAACTTTATTTGTTTGTTGCAATATAAAAGGGTTGGTTTTAGAGAGAAGAAGAAAATGGGACGGGCACAAAGGCGGAGATTGTGGGGAAGGACTAAAGCGGTAATAGAATTTCGGGGATTTAGGGAGGGGTGCTTTTGCACGCGGTGAAGGGGGTCGGATCTTGTGTGCTAGACCACACGAGAAAGGGTGCACCGCCTCTGTTTTCCATGTATACAGCGGTTCATCTGTATACAATTTTATAATGTATATAATAGTGAATTTTATTAAATGTAAGTTTTAAAAGAGGATACTATAATCTTAAAGAGTTAAATGTATTTATTGAATCGGATTTTGCATATAAATTTTAGATAGTTAGAGATAGACTAGAGTGGTAAACGTATTGTGTTAAATGATTCTTTACTTGAATACCTTTTCATTAAAAGAGATAACTTGCTATTTCACTATGCTTGACTACTTAGTGTAACTTTTATTTTCCCAAGAAAAAACTCTAACTTTTCTTTTATGTTAGGTAATCCATATTTATACTTTTTTTTTTTTTTGAAGTAATATATACTAATATTTAAGATACATATATGCATCCTATTTTTTAATTTAATAGTATTGAAGATACGTATTTAGTATTAAAAGAAAAATAATAGCTTTACATAGTAATACAATTTGTAACCACCTCATGAATATTAGTATACATTTATTTTAACCAAAATTGTACAATCTATATAAGTTAGACTAATATAAAAACATAATTCAATATTAATAGAACGTTTTTTTCTCAAAAAATGAATATATTAATAGAACGTTTATAATTTATGAATTGTGTATATATATGGTGTTTTAATTTATATGTTGGTTTAATTTATTTAATCGTTCTATATCAAGCATAAAAGATTAGCATAACTAACTTTAATTTTGAAAATATGACCTTTTTTTCGGAACAAAAAAGTTGGGAGTATAATTTAATTTTTTTTTTTTTTAACTCTCAAATTTTTAGTTATAGTCTTATAAACTCGCTTGGTGAAGCACCAATCTTCCTTGTAAGTTGATGGTCTTTTGTGGAAAAATACCCCTTTGTTTTATTTTGTATTTTTTAGATTTTCAAAATGTCTTTTTTATTTATGTTTTTAAGATGTACTTATTGAATATACATTTATATAAATATTTTTAAGACTTTTATCATAATTTTCCTCAAATTATCGATGAGATTCATGATTTTTGTTTCTATGTTTATAAATAAATTTTCACGTAGGAAAAATAAAAAACCGACATACAAGTCAATCATCCATGTTAGAATCAACTAGTTAATTTATTTGTCACTACTGATTAACGGATTAAAATTAAAAAAATGATCTTTTAAAAAGATATGAACTACTATCAAATTGTGAAATTGTAAATATCCAAAATCAAAAGTAAGCAAAGCTAACCTCTCTGTGCCACTCTTCATCCCTTTCCAACAAGAACTTCCTTCATACTAATAAATTTTTTCTTATCGTTAGAGTTGATTATCTACAAATCTATTAAATTTTGAATAGGTATTTTTGTTGAGCTTCAGTTTAGAGAAAATTGTTGCTCTTAATACCAATCTATTACAGGTTTTGGGTAGAAATTGTTTTTCATATAATTTTAAACAAAATTGTTGTGAATTTGAAGAATAGAGGGCAACTTTGAGGGTTTTTTAAATGGAACTTTAAAGTTTGAGTTCTTAATACTTTTTCTATGGTTGATTTGGTAGTTCGAGCAGTCTCCATTCTAATTGAAAACATAAAAATTAAGATTTTTTTTTTAATGTAAAAAATTAAGATTACTATAACAGAAGAAATGTTTTTTAAAATCATTTTATCTTATCTATACTTGAGTATTTATAAATATGAATTCAAATATCAGTTATAATAGGATTGATTGCACTAACATCGTAAAGAAATCAGTGATTTTGATATTTGAATTCATATTTATAAATACTCAAGTACAGATAAGATAAAATGATTTTAAAAAACATTTCTCGTGTCATAGTAATCTTAATTTTTTACATCAAAACAAAAATCTTGATACACATGACACATAAATCACTAAACTATTTTAATATCATATATATATATATATATATATATATATATATATATATATAAACTATATGGAATTGACACATAAACCACTAAACTTTTTTCCGGTCATTTTTCGACGGATTCCAGCATGTGACATACACATGACATATTTTAAAGGGGTATTTTTATCGACACATCTCCATTAGAATTCTCTAAGTGTAGGGGAATATCAACAACTCGATTGTGTGGACAAAATACCCCTTTTAAATGAGTTGGTCTTGTGTGCACTTGGTGTACATGCAATCCGAGTCGACCCAATTTTGATTCGGATCTGCGTGTTTTTTATTTAGCTTTTTTTTTTGTTTTTGCTTTAGGTTGTTACTTTTATGTTGTATTAGTGTGACCTTTATGTTATAAATGTGTGATATTTATGTACAACTATCATGACCTTTATGTACTATAACTTAGAAAAAATGAAGATTTTCAACATAATTTGAACTGTATACCTTTATGTGATATCAATGTGACTTTTATATTATATCATGTCACCTTTATGTACAAATATTTTGACCTTTATGCACTTTTATATATTACATAAAGGTCAGAATATTTGTACACAAAGGTGATATAAATATAACATAAAAATCACATTGATATCACATAAAGGTATACAATACAAATTGTGTTGAAAATCTTCATTTTTTTCTAAGTTATAGACATAAAGGTACGAATGTTTGTATATAAAGGTCACACATTTATACATAAAGGTCACACATTTATAACATAAAGGTCGAGACAAAAATTTGAAAAAAAATATATATATATAGAATTCGTGGATCCGGGTCGGATCGACCCAGATTGCACGGATCTTAGATCTGTGCACCTGGTACACAGGAGTTTTTGTGCTTTTAAATATGTCATGTATATGTCACGTGCCGAAATCTGACGAAAAATTGCCGGAAAAAAAATTTAGTGGTTTATATGTCAATCTCATATAATTTATATATATATCGATGCTATAAAAAAAAGTTTGGTGATTTATGTACAAAATCACTGATAGTTTGGTAGTGTTAGTGCAATTAACCATTGAGTAGGACTCTCATACACCAATTGCATGGATCTAGAATCTGTGCAACTCAACCTGACCCGTGACCTAAGGCCTACATATAAATAGATTTTTTTTAAACGCAGATATCTCTCTCAAGATCTAGAGCAGCAACGCCTTTCCTCTCCTTTAGATTAGATTGATCTGCTTTAGAAAACTTATCCAGATCCACAACCTTCCTTCTCATCCTCTCCTCCAAATCGCGGTATACTTATCTTTCATAGCGGTTCATTCTTATCTTCTTCAAATTGCGATATCTGAATCTATAGATCGATCTGCTCCACATCCATACTTCTCATCATCTTCTCCAAATCGCAATATGCTTATCTTTTATAACGGTTCATTCTTATCTTTTTCAAATCGCAATTTGTCATCTTCATCTCCTCTTATTCACAACACACGTTTGATTAAACATGATTATCATTTGCTGGAAATTTGAGAAAAAAATATGGATTATATAACGTAAAGGTATTGGACGTACTATATAAAGGTAAGAATTGTAACACATAAATGTATTATCTTATTTTACCGAACTAGAACATAAAGATATTATACATATAAAATAAAGGTCATCATTATATAATATAAAGGTATTACTTAATACACGTAAAGGTTTTCATGTTTTTTTTTATTCTTGATACATTCATTTAGCTCAACTTTACTACTATCATATAAAGGTGACACTAATAAAATATAAAAGTCACCCAACAACAATGTAAATGTATTACTAAATACACATAAATGTTTTAAGGTTTTTGTATACATGATACATTCTTTTAGTTTTAGCTCAACTCTACTAGTGTCACATAAATGTGCAACTAATAAAATATAAAGGTCACCCAACTATAATGTAAAGGTATTACTGAATACGCATAAAAGTTTTCATTTGCATAAAGGTACAACCTCATTTTACTAAAATATAAGTAAAGATATTATTAATATCACATAAAGGTATTAATCATAATATAAAAATATTACTACATTTACTTAAAGGTATTATCTTATTTTAATCAAAAATGGTTGTATATTATCTTATTCCATTTTTTTTTGAAATATATTAGTTATATTGCATAAAGATATCAATCGTATTATATGAATGTATTAGTTGTATCATATAAAGGTTTTGCCTTATTTACTAATATATAACGTAAAGGTAGTATTACCATAACTAAAAGGTCTGATCGCATAACTAAAATGTATGAATTGCATAATTAATAGGATATGAAATTTTCACATAAAATGTAAAAGTATGAAAGTTATAACATAAATCTATGAAAATCATAACTAAAATGTATACATATTTTTCAGAAAAATGTAGAAAATTTACTAAGTGTGTGGCCCCCTTCCCGGTGTGTGGGGCGCATGCCGACGCGTGGATGGCCGTACCGCCGCATGAAGGATCGTACCATGTCGGATTGACCCGAATTGCATGGATCTAGAATCCGTGCACCAATTTTACAGAAGTTTTTGCCTTAACCCTTTATAATATTCATTGATAAATTGAATCAATTTGTGGATGTATATTAAATCCGGATTAATTGAATCAATTAAAAAAATATATAATCTTAATTATATTCACAATTTGGATTAGGGATCACAAGTTGAGTCTGGACTTCTATAAAAACTAAATAATAATAATAATAATAATAATAATAAAAGTTGAATCTTGATTAGATAATTATAGAATTTTGTCAAATCCGAACCCAACATACTTACTATATGTAACTAAATTCAGAATTTGAACCTGATAATTCATTTTCCAAAATAACACGTGATCTAACTTATTTATCATGTATAAGATGAAAATTATTTTTAAATTTTTTATTAATTCAAATGGAATAAATCTGTAGAATTCAGTCACTATATACGTTAACAACATTTTAACCATCAAATTACCGCGTAACACAATAAAAACAAAATAATAATTACACGATTTAATCCTTATATAAGATAACAAATCCAAATTCTAAAAAAAAATGTTACTTATAATTTCAAGACAAAAATTGGTCACATATATGTTGACTTAAACTATACATTAGTGTTTTAAGTTCATTTGTTTTCTTTTTCCTTTTTTTTTTTTTTTTTGTCAATTGTACTATAAAGGAAATAAACATCTGTAAATTTGCGAATATTTAAATTGGTTATAACGAAATGATTCAGAATCAACTATTTAGCTATCATGAGTATGCTTTTTGTCAAATTGTCTAACTAATTATCTAATTTTTTGTAACGAGGTGGGCAATTTATATCTTATAATCCACAAAATAAAAAATAACTTATAAAAATGAGTTTGAATTATGAATAGTCGAAGTTCATCTCACAAAATTACACGTTTGAGATAGTATGATATAAATTGTTATGCTATTATATCATATGAATTTGATCTATTGAATACATGAGGCCTTAATTAAATTTCCACCTAAACCCACATTTTAGAAGTTAAATCCGTGTTGGAATGAAAGTATCAATTGAAAACATTGTCCTTGTAGGATTAATTAAGGGTAAAGGTTTCTGACATAGTTGAATGACTAGTAATTAGTAAGGAGGTTGTGGTGCACGTTGGGGAGGTCTACAGGGTGAATTTGAATCTCAAGGATACAAAAAGTATTCATGTCCAACTTCTCATGATTTATATGATAGCAACTTAGAAAGATCGATGTTACTATCTCAGATTCAGCTATAATATAAGAATGAAACTGCCAATTATGTTATAAAGATTTAAGGAAAAATATCAAATAACATATAAATGTTTGTGTCTAATTATATATAACATCCAACTGTTTTCTTTGGAATAGTAGCATCATAAATGTCGTAAAATTAAAACATCAATACCTTGTATGGATATATTAATTTTTTTTCCTAGGAACTTTTTTTTAGAACAAACAAGAATATCCAAGAAATATAGATATTGTCTTAGTTTATATATTGTTATAAATATTAGTTACACATTGTGTACTTTAGAAGACCAAAATCATTAAATAACACGCGGGGAAATATTTGGAATATTACATAAATTCATATTAGATGGAGTTCAATTATTCATAAATTAGATCAATTTTCACAATTGTATATGTGGATTTTGAGTTTTGTATTAACCAATTATACAAAATTAGATTTATGAGATGATACATGAGTCATACTCTTGAAGTATTGTCCTGAATCTCATTCTAAATAACATGGTGAAAAAGTTATTCAAATAAACATACTTGTTTAATGATTTTGATCTTCAAATATATAAAAGTGTAATAAATAACAATTGTAATAATATATACATATACATATATATAATAAAATAATAATAATATTTATATTTTAAAAATAATTTGGTTTCTAAAAAATCAAAAAGTATTAGGGAAAAAAAAAGTCGTTTGGAATAGGATGCATTATAAATTTAATTTACAATACTACCAACACAAATTAAATGCACAACAAATGAGTTATTTTGATTTTCTCCTATCAATTAATTTATCGAAAGAATACGGGCCTTTATGGGCTAGGTGGGCTCAACAATTTAGATTGTCGCCACATCACAGCATCATAACTTGAACCATTTAAAAAAAAATAAAAAAAATGGTGGTCCCCTTCTAGCCGTTGAAAACTGCAATGAGGCCCCACAGTATGTTATGTGGGGCCCATGTAATAAGCTTTGTTTTCATGCTACTGCCTTTGGCTCCATCCTATATCACGACCGTTATAAACCTTTCCCTATTTATTCTCATTTAAATTATTTTCCTATTTTCTGATATTATTATTTTTATCTATCTCTCTATATAAACATATATCAACCCTATATCCATATAATTTATAGCACACTAGTATGTTGAAGCAAATGATTTGATCGTGGCCATAAAAATATTGAATTGAAAGTTCAATAATGCTTTTTATAATATATAGTACAAAAAAGGAGGTCATGATAAAGGGGCTAACTAGTGAAAGTGGTATTCAAATTATATTCTATGAATGTGGCACCCAAAAGACTATGAATGCAAAGGCATAATGATTTCCGAGTATTTTTAACTGAATCATGAGAATGAACAATTAAATATGTTTCTTCTTTATAAGCAATTTTTCATCTTTATTTGTGGTTGAATCCAATAATATCATTAATGAAAGATGAAATTAACCAATTCTTTTAATCAAGATGGGTTGAAAATTAATAATAATAATTATTATTAATAATTATTATTTAATTATTATTATTATTACTACTACTACGATCTCCTATTCATTGGTGGTTAAAATTAATGTGTCTACCGTTCATGTAGCACACTAGCTAGTAGATTTCATAATTTATTATCTTAATATATATATATATATATATTTTTTTTTTTTTGTTAAAACACAAAAATTATATCTTTTATATATAATTGAGTTTTAGATAGCAAGCACCTAAGAGTGTTTACTCGTATCTTATCCGAATACTAATGGATATATGATTTTATTCCCAAACATATATCGTACCCATTTAAACCCATCCAAACTTTATACATTGGACGAGTTGAGTAACAATTAAATTAATTTCCGCAATATTGTTTTGAGTAGTTCTCCTATGCAACTGGTGCATGAATATTAAATCTATGCATTCGGGTCGGGTTGGATTGTGCTAGATCCAACCCGAATATGTGCATTTTTTTTTGTCATAATCTTTATATTATATTAGTCATACTTTTATGTTATATTAGTCATACATTTATGTTCAGTTTTCATAACCTTAGTGCAATATTTTAACTAAAATAAAATTTGCTGACCTTTATACTATGTTAGTCATACATTTATGTTATATTAGTCTTACCTTTATATATAAATATCGTATCTTTATGTAATATTTTAACTAAAAAAAAACTCTAATTTCGGCACAAGTTGTACATATTTACCTTTATGTGATATTACTCATACAATTATGTTATATTATTTATACATTCATATCAATATAAACATAACTTTATGTAATATATAAAAGTACATCTAACATAACTAAAATATATGACTAACATAAGTAAAATGTATTAATAGTTGTATGAAAATATGTTAAGGTACATGTAAAAATCTAAAAGGTATATTTAACACTACGTGAAGATATGTTTAACAATATATAAAGGTATTTGGGTGAATTTATGTGCGATCTTGTGGCTCGTACGGGTACGTGATTGTGTATGGAGAACGAGTGCATGATTTTAGATATGTGTAACAGGTGCACAAAAGATTTTGTCATTGTTTTTTCTGCTCGAACTTAGTCAAATGGACCGGATTCTGTCACCTTAATTCACTCATCTTCCAAAAAAAAAAAAAAAAAGGTTTCTTTAACAATTAATAATAAATAAGGTTTAATTTAGTTTCACACGTATATCCTTTCTTATAAATTGTTTAACAAGATTTAATTGTTTTTTTGGTAGGCCTAAAAATTGAAGAAATAAGATAATGTAATGCATTAAAAAAAAATACTTTTTTTTTAATATGAAAAGAAGCTAGATTATCAATGAATATTTAAAGAATCGAGTCGTGCGTACTATGTACATCCAATCACGTGGTTTACACATAAAGGCCGAAAAAGGATTACTACAAATACGCATAAAGTAGGAGTAATTATATTAGCACGTTAAGTTTAATCGTGTCACAAACTTCACTGTCCATTACTGCTAAATGTTTACCTTTATTTTTAATTATATTAATTAAGACACCCTATTCTCCCAAAAAAAAAAAAAAAGAGCACAAAGCATGAAATTATGATTATCAGACTTATTGATTTTAGTTGTTGGGCTGATATGCTATGGATAATATAAAATCACAAATGATAATGAAAATGAACTTTAGCCATTTAATTAACGTACTTATCTGGACCCATAAATGGAAGCACCCAATTTTTACAATTATATTAATTGAAATTTGACATGACATGAGTTATGATTTGTCTGGCCCGCTAATATCTGGTCCTATATAAGAATTATAAGAACTATAAAGGACATAACATCATAAGAACGACCTATATTTAATGAAAGAGATAAGTTATAATTATAACACCTTGTTAATTAAATTTATAATTTAATCCTTTAAATAATCAAACATCCAAATAATTCATACAAATTTGAACAATGAATGATACTTATTGTGAAACTTGTATTGAGGAAAATAATGTGTGCACAATACACAAAACTTAGATCCTTCTTTGATTCTTCAAATCATCCAAGCACCCTACACAATAAGAAAACATAACAAAACTAGATACACCAACATATTATTAAACATATTTTCTAACAAAATTCAACAAGCTTGAATAATAGGTAAAAACTTCTGTGCACCAATTGCACCGTGCAATCCATACTTTTATGTTATAAATGTAATACCTTTATGTTATAAATGTAATATCTTTATGCATATTCATTTTAAAAGATACATATATTTGTACATAAAGGTACTACATTTATAACATAAAAGTATTCGTGCAACTCTGTACACCAGTTGCACAGAAGTGTTACTCTGAATAATAATGTTGCTTTATTCGATTCATTTCACAATCATGCCACGTGATCTAATGCTTTGCATGCTTAATAGTTCTCAAATCAATATACAATCAATTCTTGGCTTAAACCACAATTTTGTTTACCTTTCATTTTATAACACATAACCACATCCACAACGGCCCACTCTGGATATTCTAGGTTGCCCCTTCCATCTTCGAAATATGGGCCCGGCCCAATCTAGGCCCAGCTGTACGTGGGCTTACTCTGATACTAATTGTTAGGTAGAACTCATTCTCAATGAAATATATATTACCACTTCCTTTTATTTTGGTTTGGAAAATATTTGAACTTTACTTTATAACAATCAAACACGTATTAGCTAATTTTCACACGACTTTGGAATGCATGGATTCAGACAGCATTTAATATGAACACATCCCCATTTATCATTCTTAATCCTTAATTCATATGCAATTAGTATAAAAAGGGTAGTGATATCAACAGGATATCATGTAATTTTATGACAAAATTTTTCACGACCATGCAAACTAAATACTTTCTTGGATTCTTGCTGCTCTTGGTCTTTGCTTCGGCCGCCAGTAATTTTCTTTTCTAATTCCATATGTGATCCGTAAATTATGGGATTTCATCTCATGAATATAAAATCGTGTTATATGAATTTTTATGATTTAATAATTATTTTTCTCATGAAGAATTAATATGGTTATGATTTTGCAGAGGAGGTGATGGGGAGGACTTGTAAATCACGAAGTTTCAATTTCCATGGTGCATGTGCTGGTGACCATAACTGCAGGCTGGTTTGTAAGAACGAAGGATTTACTCAAGCCAAATGTGAAGGTCTTCGTCGCCGTTGTTATTGTGAAAAACCTTGTAATTGAATTCATCATCAATTTCCTACATTTCCTTATCTTCAATTTGAAGAGGTGTAATTTTTTAACATATCAATGAAATAAATTTGGCTCTTATCTAATTTTGGTGTGAAGTAATTTAATGTGGATTATTGGAGATTCATTTAGAGTAACGTTTACTATGTATTTAGATTTAGGGTAGTTCTATACACAACCAAGAAATTTCTCAATACAACCACAATAAAAATGAAATCACAAATTTACCCTTATTATTAATTGTTTCTAGTTTTTCTTTTCCTTTTTGAAAATATTTTCTAGTTTCTACGACCACATTCTCTCTCTCCACAACCCTCTTTTATTTCTTTTCTTTTTATTCACAATTCACACAACAATGAAGGGCTTTCACACAAATTGAAAGATAAATTTTATTTGCTCAACCAAATTATTGAGAGTGAAACTACACAACAATCTTCAATAATTTTGTATTGGGGGAGAGAGAGAGAGAGAGAGAATAAGCTGAAATTCAAGTGTAAAAATGATATTTCATTTAAATGATTGTTGCATTGAGAAATTTGATGGCTATGCATAAAATCACCCTTAGATTTATAGTCTGATGGATTAACCCAAGCAGTCCTAAATAAGGGTAGGTGTAGGGTTATGTGAATATATTTGTCCATAAACTTTTGGGCCTATATGCCCTATCCAAAACCTAACTGGCTTGATGGGATTTGGTTGAATTGGTCCGTCGGGCTCGGGCGGCCCATTGGCCCAAGAACATATTTTTTTCCCAAAATTAATTTATAAAAGTCATTACACAATAAACCATTTGGTCTTTCAATTATGCTGATTAACAATTTTTTTGATTTGAAAAATAATAATTAGGGATTTGGACTAATTTGACCAATGTAAAGTTGGGTTGGGCTGTGGAAAACTAGTGGGAAGGCCGAATCCACAATCTCTATTTATGAGAAAAGGAAAGAAAATTCACATAAATGGATTATTTTTAAGTGCACCTGAATTCCAATTTCTAAGATAGGTAGAATCCATTAAAAAAAAAAAAAAAAAAAAGGTAAATGTCAAATCCATGTCTAAATTCATGAATTTAAAATATTTTCATTTCTAATTCTTCAAATCCATGTCTAAATCCAATTAGTTAGGGAAGCATATATATATATGTGTGTGTGTGTGTGTGTGTGAATACTAGTAGAGAACATGTGTTCCACGCTACACATTTTTTTATTTATTTGTGCATTTCATTTTTTGGTTTTTTCTTTTTTTTTTTGGAATTCATTTTGTTATCAATTAAATTATTCTTTCTAAGATAGTTTTTTTTTAATTATGTTTGCAAATGTAGTTCAGGAAACTGTACATATTATTGTTAATCAACGTTTGAGAGTTTCCTACCCTATTGTTGTTAAAATAATCTAATGAATTCCAATCACATTTTCTTGAACTCTTTGGAATTAACAAGTTTTAGGTGCAACATAAAACTGCAACTATAATTAATTTCAAATCTCTTCTCAAATCCCACCATCCAACCTTCAAGAAAACTTCTTACAATGAATGTAAGCAATATAAACACTTATGTGACTTGTATGCAATATAAACACTTTTGTATCAAGTCTCTATAAGTGAGAATTCAAATAGCATGTAGTTTTTGTGTAATGGGTAAAAATTTAAAATAAAAGCTTGACAATGTGCTTAGCCAGTCTCATCCCATCAAGAGTGCAATCACAATCTGAACAAGCTTTGTTTCTTACCAAATTATCCTAAGAAGTTGATGATAACCAAATGAAGTACTATATTGCAGACTACAAAGTCTGCAAATGCGCGTTATGGAGGTAAATCCTGCAAATTGCAAACACAAAAACTCAGAAAATTTGGAAGATCCACTATCAAAATTTTATCCCCATATCTTTATAAGTCCAATTCTCACTTAGGCACATCAATTTCTTCACCAAATCCATCATCCGACAAATATAAGTACTCTGAACATTTTTATCATAAGAACATTATAAGAATTTCAATAAAAATTTGGCTATAATAATCCGACTTTAATGATCTGCTACTGAGATTGCTAAACAGAAAACTATTTCCTTTTTATATGGCAAAAAAAAGCCACAGGTACAGGTATTTTACATTCAATAGGTAGATATTATCCAGTGACGGTTAACTATCCACACAGCCAAGATTCTGGTCTAATGCTGTCCCAAAATTCAAAAACTAAATAAATGTGGAAGAAAATGATGAAAGCAGATCTAAAGGTTAGCAATTTCAGTGCGTAAATAATTTCTTACTTATCCACATTAATTAAAAGAAGATTGATTTTAATTTCTATCACTTGTAAAGGGCATTTTTCCAAGATGTGTTAGCTTGAATTCCTTGTTGTCTTTGTATACTTGAATTCAAAGACTAACAGTAACCAAAGAGAGTAAGATCCAGTTAACACTATAGTTTTCGTGGATCGAATTTACAATGGCATAAAGGAAATGCAATCAACTTACCAGCGAGGACAGCAGTCCCCACACATGAAAGTACACCTGAAAGAAAAGTGTTGAATGGGAATGATCCAACAACAGCGATGTAAGCTACCTGAAATCAGCAGATATGAAACAGAACATCAGTTTCTCAAGATAAAACAGAGGATCTGATTATTATGAAGAATAGTGTGTTTGAAAAATTAAAAGCTCATTGTTTTGATATAATTATAAGATCAAAGACAGTCCTTATAGATCAGTGACGAAACCAGAAAATTTGTTTAGGGGTCCAACTGATAGTGTAAGAATTAGACCAAATGTATAAAACATACTTGTATTCACATGTCTTTTCATTTTACAATTAACACATGTTAATCTTTTGATTTTAATTATTTTTTCACAAACTTTAAAATATAGATCATTGTTAGTTTTTCGACTTTTGAAGCAAGTAAAATATATTTGTGGTTAGTGGTAACCCACCTATGCATTTTTAATAAATTTGTATTAAAGGTTCGATGACTAAAATAATAAAATTCAAATGTTGAATACTTAAAAACAAACAGATATATGACCACAAGTATAATTTACCAATTTCATTTTTTAGAGAACTCACACAGACATCTATATTCTGAATTTTGTACCTAAAATGATCAAAAAACTTGAGAGGGTGAATATCAACTTATTATAGAATATAAAGGTAGGTGATTCATGTATATTCAAGGAAAATATATAATGACTCAAGAAAAAGATAATTATAAATCAATGACAAAAATTACACCTTAACAATAAAATAGATAACTTACCAAATCATATCATTTTTTTATATGTATTTTTTTCCATAAGTAATTTCAAACTTATTAAATATACCATAATTATTTGAAATTTGAGGGCCAATATAGATCCATCTATGCTTATAGTTCCAATATGATATGCCTGATTGTTTTCCACTACAGTGGTAGTTCATCTTATACAAATCACATGGTTACTCAAGTAACCAAGATGGGAGATTTTATAAGTTTTTCTGAAATATCTTGGCTTTTGCTATATAACTAGCCCAAGGGCATAATTGGTTAGGTCTCTTCTTGATCGTTGTTTACTTTCTTATCTATAATCAAAACATCCAATCAAATTCAAATGGCATTGTTGTATAATACGTTTAATTTTCATAACCAAATGCTAGAATAACACCAATGGTAGTCCTGGTATCCTGTAATCATCTTCACTTCTTTAATCATATAAGAGAAACTGATAGTTGTTTCTCAATAACAATTATCGCCAAGTAAATGAATTTTTAAATATTTGTTCTCTCTATTCAAAGCATAATTGTAGGCATGTGGAAGCTTTCAAGACTGCATATTATGGCAGCTTACTTACTATCTAATTAGGGTTCACAAACTAACAGATATCTTTTAAGAGCATCGATAGACTCCAATATGGCAGACTGCATGCTTCTTCTCTTCTCCATCTCCATGAGTTACTTTAGTTTCTCTATTCTCAAACTGTGGTTGAAGATAGAGAGCACCTAGAAGCACCCCCGAACAATAATTAACACAAAAAAGAGAGACTAAGGTTGATTAGGTAAATTATTTATTTTGTGTCTATTATAAGTATATTAAATATGTTTTATATATCTGTGCCTCGCTTTTCTCAGGCGTATGCTTTTATTGGGCCTAGCATCTCTATGATCTCCAGCCTTTGGACCTCAGTTGCACGGTGCACCTATGCCTAACACACCTATTAAAACCTACACTCCTACCAAGTTACCAACTACCCTCTCTCTTTTCTAATGGACATGAAATCATCTGATATCTGGCCATACAAAGATTCCAACCAACCTACAAGCTTGAAATAGGAGTCTTGAAAGCTGCTCTCAACATCGTTGTCAAAAGCACTAAGTGACAGAAGTATTTAAATATGTACAGCACCACGCCAAAGCAAAGCTGGGCATATACATGTAAGAGCTCTCAAGATAGCTATAATAGACACAAAATTATGTGTCTAATACAATGAAAATGAACAAAAACAGTCAAACAAAAAAACATGGGAAGTATTATTTAGCAAAATACTTACTCCTATTGTACTTATAAACAAGTAGAAGCCAAAATATTCATAGTCCACTTAGTTTATAGTACTTCATAAGAGATATAGGACATAATGCAATAGTAATCTGCTTTCATGTAAATCACTCACAAGTTAGAGCAAACTTCAAGAAAATAATGAAAACAAAAAGGCTACCACTAGCTGCAAGCAACATAGCAAGTACTTAATAATGGGGTGAGCACGGTCGGAGCAATTTGAGGAGTAGAAAATCTTCGGAACCAAACCAAAGTTCGGAGATTTCCAAAAAAAATTCTCCATAATTGCTCCGTCAAATTGGTTTAGTTCCTTTGGTTGGAGATTCAAAATTTGACAATTTAAAATAAATATTCATAAAAAAAATGCAAAAAAATAAAATAAAAAACTAATATATATATATATATATATATATATATATATATCTTATGCGTTATTTAATTTTAAATATTAAACAAGTGATAAACTAATAAATAGACTTGACAAATTACTAAAGCAGTCATCCCTTCTCGATAACAATAGATTACATTCAAGTTTCCTTCAAATTTTATTCTTCAAAATCTTCTTGACCTATACAACATAAGTGACCATAAGAAATTGTCTTTTAAAAAGAAAAGAAATATAGGTTTTATTGTAGAATTTGAAGGTAGATATAGACTTGAATTTAAATACATTATGCATTACTTTATATAAGTTATGAACTAATTATTTGATTAATATCTACTACAGTAATAGATTTTGTGTTCCCAAAATAATTCATTATAAATATTTTGCTCTATTATTTAATTGTTAATTTCCTCTATGAAGTCTTAAAATTATAATATCCGTCCCACAAATCATAGGTCTACTTATATTTTCACACAAATTAAGAAAATATTTGAAATTCCAATTATACCCTTATCTTTCATTGATTCTAGCATTGAATTAAACCTTCTTGTTTTTCAAAAAGTGAATAGGGAGTTGAAGTGTTGTGATTCAATATACATTTAATTAAGGGGTATATTTAGAATTACAAATTAAAAACCATATTAATATAGTAACAAACCTATCTTTGTGGGACGAAGGAAAATAATATACAGGCCTATCTTTGTGGGACAGAGGAGTAATAAAATTAAATCAAATTTATAACTAATCCAATACAACAATATAAAAAATGAATTTATTGATACATATAAATTTGTATAAGTTACTTTCTTGAAGTGGGTTCTATTCGATTTTAAAGTCGGTTCTTTGATTTGGTTTGGTTCGCTTTGATACCAAAAATAATCGAAGCAGTTCGGCTCGGATAAAGACAAACAGTCAACGATTCTATATCGGTTCGGAGGTGTTTTTTATCAGGTTTCGATACGATTCGGTTATCTCTGATATTCATGCCCAACCCTACTTAATATTGATTTACTAAAATAGAAAAGAGAGATTTGAAATTCACTATCCTAATAGTTGTCAAAGGCGATAGGCACACCTAAGGCAGTAAGGCGCAAAGCCCTCTAAATCACACAAGGTGCTAGGCGCAATAAAAGTGCACGCCTGAGAAATGCGAGACACATGTATATAAAAAATACTTAATATACTATCAATAGATACAAAATAAATATATTCATCTATTCAACCACATAAGTCTCTCCTTTTTTGTTTTGATTCTTGAGTTGGATGTTTGGGGCTCTCTATCTTCAGCCATAGTTTGAGAATAGAGAAACTAATTAAATTGCACAATGTGAATACCACGAGAATTGTCACACATCTGGCTAATCTAGAATGCGACGTGGCATACCCGAAAACCCTAAGAAATGCGTAGGAAAGAAGCCTAGGGTGAGGTGCAATATACTCCTTTAGAAAATTATAATTATATTTAGATTTTAATTGTCATGATTCTATCCTAGTCCACGTTATATATATCTATCACAACATCACCCTTATTTCTAGTAATTCTAACATCATAATCAAATTCATCATTTGAATTACAGCCATCAAACCCTTCATCCTCGGTCTCAACAATTTAATTTTCTTTGGCTAGTCTAGAGCTTGAAGTTCCAATTGTTGCTTTTGATTTTGCTTGATGTCTAGTGTTCTTCCCTTTTCCCATGTCGTCACCATCGATCTACTCATCATCATTATGCAGAGGTGATCCTAAAAATACACCTCTATAGCAACACAATGGTGAGGGTAAGAATCCTCTAATACGAAATTCCGAAAAATATACAAGTTTCCTAATGTCAATCATCCCAAAATGTTAATTCAACTCCATATCAGGAAGAAAATCACTTATCGTGCTCCTTACCTAAAAGTCATTAGAGAGGGAGGCAACAATCTTCTCCATGGCAACATCTGATTTCTTATCCCAAATAATCAACCAGAAAATCAACTGAACAAGTCTCCCAATAAAATTCTACTGGTGTAAACAAACCATCCTCACATCCAAAAATCCTAATTCCCAAGGAGAATGAGCTTATTACTTTTACCTAGAAACTCATGATGCCAGCCAGCACTCTGGTTATAAATCAGTTAAGATATAAGTTCCTAAATGTAATAATCAGTTCATGTAAAAATGTAGAAATCGCCATAGGTTATATGTTAAATATAATTTAAAATACAAGCTCTCCAAATCAAATTGAAACACCATCAAACCTGAATTACAGCAGTGACAAGTGCGAACACAATGTAGGTATCGATAATCTGCAAATTAACGACGCAATTCACTTCAATTGCACCTCAAATTCAGGAAAAAAAAAATCATATTAACGTAATCTAATAGGAAGCAAGAGAGTAGGTGGAGGTACCTTGAGATTGTTGGGGGTAGCGGCGTATGCAGAAGAGAGAGAATGAAAAAGAGCAGTGGCATCCTTCGTCGTCGCCGATCTCCCCATTCAAGTCTAAGAACAGTGTCTTTGAAAACAGATACCAAAAGATTATGAGACTGAAGGAGCAAAAATAAATAGTAAATAAATCAAATTAGCACCTCATATTTTACTTTCAAGAGCAAATTGGATCCCAAACTTTTTTTTTTGGTGGAGTTGATCTAAAAATAATGAATAAAGATAATAGAAATATAATATTATTAATACAAATAATTTTAAATTGTGATATAAGATTTTAACTAATACAATATTTTTTGTAGTTATATATAAAACAAAATGAATATAAAAGGCGTAATTAGTGATATAAAAAGCGTTAATATAATATTATTTTAATAAAAATATATACATTGTACAAAATAATAAAATAATAAAATAAAATATGATAAGGATGATATAAAGTAACTTAATTAATTACTTTAAGAGTACATAAATAATATATAAAAGAGGTAAACAATAATAACATTAAAAAAATGAAATTAGTATATATATATATATATATATATATATATATATATATATATATATATAAGATACTAACATCAAAATATGAGTAGTGTTCTTATAAACCAGGTGCGTGAATCATGATCCGTATAATTGGGCATGTGCGGGTTGGGTCTGGTCCGGTCCAGATCCGCGCCCAGTCTTCTTTTTTTAATCTATGTCATAACATTTATGTTATACGAAAATAACATTTGTATTATATTAGTATAATTTTTATGTACAAATATCATAATCTTTAAGTGAATATAACATTTACTTTTTTCATTATAAAAATTCGCGTAGTATAGCTGAACCTTTATGTTATAATAATTTAACAATTATGTTATATTAGTATAACATTTATGTACAAATATCATAACTTTTATGTACTTAAAGAATGATATAAAAGTTATATTATCATAACAAAAATGTTAAATTATTATGCGTAAAGATTATATTATTACAACATAAAAGTTTAAAAGGTATAATAGGTTTATAATACACTGCAAAAAGTTATGTGAACATAACTAAAATGTTATGAAAATGAATCCACTTCATTTAATAAATGGTGAATTTTGTAAATTTCTTTTAATATCTCATCTCCCTATTTAATTAATGAACAAGATCGTGTCACATCATTCATTTTCTAAAATGAAAAAACAGATTTCAATGCCACTCTCTTATTTCTTGGCCACTTTTGTTTTGTTTTTCTTACTTTTTCCCACCACTTGTATTGGAAGGTTTTTTTCTTTTTTTCTTTCTCCTATATCCCTACAACTTATACACCTTAATTAATTCAAGATAAGCTTTAATTCATCCATTTTTTCTAGTATTTTCGCCATTAATTATTCTGAATCTTCTCAAAATCAAGTAAGTTTTTTGTGTTTATTATACTCACATTTTTATTGATATTGGAAAGTTGGTATATATATTTTCTTGAGTAAGTACGTTGAAATTATATATACAATCATCTCAAATTTATTTATTAAATTTTGTTAAAGTATATCTTAAAATTTCATTCTAAATTTCCAAAAATTTAATAGACTTTTTTAATTATTTACAAAATTTTACTGATATTGACATTTGAAATTGATATATTTATCGATATTCTCGATATTTTTTCAACATTTAAATATGTTTTTCATATTTAAACATAATGTTTTGTTGAAATTTTAAGTTCAATTTGTTTATTAAAGTGTTTTATAGTAATTCTTAAAATTTCATATGAAATTTCCAAGTATTTAATAGAATTTTTTATTATTTCACAAAGTGTTACTGATTTGACATTCGATATTGATATCTCTATGAATATTATCAATATTTCCTCAACATTTAAATGTGTGTTTTCACTACCTATGTGTTTTTCACTACCTATGTCTGTTAGAACACATTATGAAAATTTCTTCTATGATTTGGTTTCTAGTATCAATCTATCTACAACGGATGAAACACACATGCACTTAATATAAATAAATATCATGTATAAACATAATGTTTTGTTGAAATTTTAAGTTAAATTTATTTAGTAAAGTTTTAGTTATAGTATTTCTTTAAAAATCATATTAAATTTTAAAAAATCTAATAGAATTTTTTATTTCAAAATTTTACTAATATTACATTCGACATTGACAATATTTTCAATATTTAATCAACATTTTTTTTTTTTATTATGTGGTGTATGATTTTTGACAACTTTCAGTTGGAAATTAAACCATTTGAAAATTTGGGTGCCTTAACTTTTTTCTAGTATCAATTAACTAACCTTCAAAATATCAAAACCAAATTTATGTGAAAATTCATATGAAATTTAAGCAATTATTCGTATTTAGTTTTACCTATCATTCATATATATAAAAATCTACATGGATTTTTAAAATTCACAATCAATGAAACGCACATTATGAAATAAAAATTTGAAAAAACAGAACGTTAAAAAAGCAAAAAGAATTATCTGCATTGAACATCCTCTCAATTCTCGTCACCTAATGTTGGAAAAATTCTCAGCATCTTACCTTGGGTTGGAGTTTAAAAAATTGGTTCTGTCAGATTCGAATCCGTGAGTGCAAAGCTACATAAGTATAAGACATTAAAGTTGCGTCATATGCCCACAGGATATCCTTTTGGTGTAGCGATAAACGTTTGATGGTCCAACACTTGGTATCAGAGCAGGTCACGGGTTCGAATCCCCTTGGGAGCACTTTGCAGGAGTAAGTTGCCAGGGCCTACTGGGTAAGTAAAGGTGAACGGACCTTGGAACTGAAGATGCTGGCATAGCACAGAGGATGGTGGGTGGTCGGGACCGGAGAAAGGTGAACAGATCTGGAACTAGGTTGCTAAGGTGGTCGGGACCTGAGAAAGGTGAACAGACCTGGAACTAGGTTTTGCTAAGGTGGTCGGGACTTGAGAAAGGTGAACGGACCTTGGAACTTGAGAAAGGTGAACAGACCTTGGAAGATAACGGGTGAACGGACCTTGGAACTGAAGATGCTGGCGTAGCACAGAGGATGGTGGGTGCTGAGAAAGGTGAACGGATCTGAAACTAGGTTGCTAATGTGGCCGGGACCTGAGAAAGGTGAACGGACCTGGAACTAGGTTTTGCTAAGGTGGCTGGGACTTGAGAAAGGTGAACGGACCTTGGAACTGAAGATTCCCGAGAAAGGAGAACGGACCTGGAACTAGGTTGCTAAGGTGGTCGGGACCTGAGAAAGGTGAACGGACCTTGGAAGATGGCGGGTGAACGGACCTGAGAAAGGTGAACGGACCTTGGAGCTGAAGATGCTAGCGTAACACGGAGGATGGTACGGAAACATGGTGGTGCCGAGTCATGGTGGTTGCTGGTTGGCCGGGACCTGAGAAAGATGAAGGTGGCCACCTGAGGTTGCTACTGGGTAAGTAAAGGTGAACGGATCTTGGAACTGAAGATGCTGACGTAGCATAGAAGATGGCGGGTGAACGGACCTTGGATGGTGGGTGGCCGGGACCAGAGAATGGTCATCTGAGGTTGCTACTGGGTAAGTAAAGGTGAACGGACCTTGGAACTGAAGATGCTGACGTAGCATAGAGGATGACAAGTGAATGGACCTTGGAACTGAAGATGCTGGCGTAGCACAGAGGATGATGGGTGGCCGGGATCTAAGAAAGGTGAACGGACCTTGGAACTGAACATGCTGGCGTAGCACAGAGGATAGCGCGGAGGCGTGGTAGTACCGAGTCATGGTGGTGGCGCGAGGCGCAACGATGCCGAGTCATGGTGACATCGAGGTGTGGCGAGAAGGCATGACGGTGCCGAGTCATGAAGATGTCGGGCAATGGACCTAGAACTAGGTTGCTAAGGTGGCCGGGACCTGAGAAATGTGAACGGACCTTGGAACTGAAGATGCTGGCGTAGCACAAGGGATGGCGCGGAGGCATGGTGACGTCGAGTCACGGGGTGGTGCGAGGCGTAACGACGTCGAGTCATGGTGACATCGAGGTGTGGCGAGAAGACATGACGATGCCGAGTCATAAAGATGTCGGGCAGTAAGCTAGGTTGCTACTAAGTAAGCTGACCTAAGGTTGTTGAAGCAGGTTGTTGAGGAGTAAGCTGCTGAGTTCCCAGCATCCTGCCTTGGGTCGGAGCTTAAAAAATTAGCTCTGCCAAATTCGAATCATACCTACAGGATATCCTTTTGGTGTATCGGTAAGCGCTTGAGACCCAACACCTAACTTGGAATTCTTATTTCTTTGTTAAGGCAAGGAAGAGTCGTGTTTCGACTTGTAAAGTGGTGCTTTATAAATACAAATCAAATTACCATCAATTCGATTATAAAGAAATTGTTGAAAAAAAATTGAAAAAACTGAACGTTTACAGAAGTATAAATTTTCGTCGCCTAGCTTAGAATTCTTATTTCTTTGTTAAGATCAAGGATGAAAATATCCATATCGCATTACGTATCGCAACCTGATTTTACGAATATATCAATATCACATATCGTTATCATAAAAAATTTAAAAAAATGACAGAAATCTATTAAAATTTTGAAAATTTTACATAATATTTAACAAACTATTATATCATCCAAAAATGTATAAATTTAATTTGTAATATCAACAAAATGACATGTTTACAACAAATATATATATAATAAACATACAAAAACGTTACAAAGATTGACATTTATTCAAAACTGATTTATACAAACAAATACTAGTACAAATATGATAATCTATGAGGTTCAAAAATAACAAGTGCAATGTTATCTTTGTATAAACAATATTTGATAACAACTCATCACATTTGAGTAATTGTGAATATAATTATGTTCATATTGTTGGTACGTTGCTCTATCCCTTCCACTGGTTTCACCATAAATGAGATAGTGTGGATTGAGTCAATCATTATTTTATTGGTACATACTTGGACTTACATAAGACATTTGAGAAAAGTAGATAATGAAATATGTTTTGAGTACTCCAATCAAACTGTGAATTCTCATATGTGTCAGATTATATGATTCTTGAGACATATCATTTTGATTTGTGAATATATCCATTGAGTCCAAACTCAAAGAAAGTGATTGATCTATATCAGAATTTGAGCTTCCATTTTCGTTCCAAGCACGTTTCACTTTTGAAAATAAAATTTGACTTTTACGATCATTGGCAATGTTTAAATGATAAATCAAATTAATCATTCATATTCTAATTATTTTTTAAAATATTTCATTTGAAAGAACTATTGTTGTTACAAAATATTTATAAAATTTTAATCAAATTTTTTTTGTCTAAAAATATAAATTTTGAAAAAATCTCGATTTTTGGATAAATATCGATATTTTGTGATATATCCAAGATATTTCCCGATTTTTTTTCCAATTTTACCCCGAGACCAACGGATATCGATATCGATATGGATATTTGTGATATATCCATGATACCCTGGAATTTTTTTACCCCCATATCCATATTGCAACCTCCAAAATATCGGATATATCACACGAATATCAAGATATTTTCATCTTTGGTTAAGGAGTAACACTTCTGTGCAACTGGTGCACAGAGTTGCACGAATACCTTTATGTACAAATATCCGTACCTTTTAAAATGAATATGCATAAAGGTATTACATTTATAACATAAAGGTACTACATTTATAACATAAATGTATGGATTGCATGGTGCAACTGGTGCACAAAAGTTTTTGCCTTGGTTAAGACAAGAAGAGTTGTGTTTTGACTTGTAAATTGGTGCTTTATGAATACAAATCAAATTACCGTCAATTCGGTTATGAAGAAGTCGTTGAAATAATTAATTAATTCGTAATCTCAACTAGCTAGAAGGTGCATGAATAATTATAGAAGATGAAGTGTCAAGTTAATACTTATATTCTTTTGTATTCTTGTACTCTAATATTTTCATTAAATTAACACTATATATGAGAATCTTATTTGTAATCCAAGCATTAATGAAAAGAGTAAAATAAAAAATTTAAGGCTCAATTTGGACAAAGAGATTTGAAATTCCTAGACGTAAATTCATAGGCGGTGTTTGGATATATGTAGATTTGAAATTCATTACTTTCATTTTAACTTCTTTTTTTTTTAGCAATATGGATGGATTTCAAATCCTAAATTTGAAATTAGTCTATTCAAATGAAGCCTAATTGTAAAAGAGAGTGAGATGTGGTTATTCAAACAAATTTCAGCAATTAATAGAAAATTAAATGTGAAGATAATATAAAAGCCTAGTCCTTCATTAAACACTATACATAGGAGTGTCATTTGTAATCCAAGCATTTAGTTCCTAAAAAAGAAAGAGAGATTTAGTTAGATAGAATCTATATATTCTATGTAAATTAAAGAGGAAAAAAAAAAATAAAGGTTTTCAAAAAACAAGAGTGATTGCAAGCGACTTGACATGCAGAAATGTAGAGAGTAAAGGCAAAAGCATACAAATATAAAATCCATAAGTTGGGAGGAAAAAGAGAAACGAATTGCAGAGAAATGATTCAATGATTTTGCAATCCATTCCTTTATGATTGACGCTTCCTTCACCTGCCCCACTCACATACTCTTTGTTTCTTTCTTTTTATTCCTTTTCCTTTTGTCTATTTATGCTGCATTCATTTCCAAAATTCTTTTTTTTTTTTTTTTTAAGTTTATAAGTTTCAAGAGGATTTCTAAAATTTATAGAATATTAGAATTTTTTTTTAGTATCTTGACAAAACAAGTCTTAGAACATGGTAGTAAGTTTTGTGATCAATATAATTAATCACAATTAATAGAAGTATTTGTTCATAATGTGTACGTATAAAGTAAGCAATTCATGTAAATATTCTATGCAAAATTCAACTTCTTACTTTCTGAAGCTTTTTGGTTTTGAACGATTATGAGTTTATCTTTTACAAAATATTAAATAATTTTTAAAAATCTTTACAGACTTAATAAATCTAAAAGGTCAAGTTAAACATCTTCTTAAAGTACATGGAATACATCAGATATTGCCTTTTTCTATTTAAAGAAATTTGGGTTGATTACTAAATTAAAGAATTCATGAGCTTCCCAGTTTGCAATTGCAATATAATTAATTCAAACATAAAAAGCTGGTTGCAATTTTATTCATTAAATTTGAATATTTGGCAAATTTATTCATGTATAATAATTCCAACAATATAATATAATTATGAGTTGAGATGACGACCAGCTAATTCCATGCCAGTTGGTTAGTACCACTTAATTAAATGCGATTTCAGAATAAAAGCTTCCGTTTTTCACATTCATTGAGCAACATATTAAAATGTTCAATTTGTAGGGTAGGACTTGCAATTTGGGTTTGGTCTTCAATTACTTTTTAGAGAGAAGTAAACTACTTTGGAGGTTCACATTACAATTAATTAATTACAATTTATAAACTTCTTCAGAAATTAACAGCATGTTCCATCCAATCTATGTGAGTATTATCATAACGATGTAACAAGTAACATATATACTTTGAGAAAATAAAAAATATTAACTATTGATTTTTCGAAGTGTGGACATAGTGTTATGCTAACATCTACATGAGTAATGTAGAATTAGGTGAAATTAAGCCAAAATAATTAGCTAGTTTGGGAAGATATATATTATTTAAAAGCATATATATATATATATATATTTGCAATTGTGTACTTGTCTGGCATGTAGGTAAAGTACATAGAGGGTATCGCTAGTAATAAATGACACTGTTTTTATGATACTGTTGGTTTGGGAATGAGGAGAGGAGAGGAGGGGTCTTTGATTGTGACCACTGTCTCTCTCTCTCTCTCTCATATTCATGCAGTCCTGTCTTTGTCTGCCCATGCATTCAAGAATCAAGCTAATTATCATGTATTCATGATACTAATTACTAAATACACAAATGATCAAGTGAGTGCATAAAATCATAAGCATAATTCAACATATATACACACCACTAATGTGATATAAGAAAACCAATATGAAACTATAATGGTCATAATTGTGATACATCAGTTGTCGCTCATTACACGAACGATAGACATATCCAGTGGATAAAACAATTGTCTTGATATTTGATTAACAAAATTATCCTTTTATTTTTAATTTCATATGGTACTTCTGTATTACATTTTTTCAATATAGGTGTAATTAAAATGGTTTAATTTACAAGTGATTTTTTTTGCTGATAAATAGCAAAGACAATAATAATATAGTCCCAAAGATGAATTATCATTAGTTACGACATTTTGATGAAAAAGTTGGGCAATAGGAAAATTATTTGTAAAATCTGTATCAAATTGATATTATAGAATACTGAAAGGGGCAAAGGTAAAAGTTTACCCTTGAAAAGGAGCATTATTTTGAGCCCTCCTTTTTTAAACAATCCAATGGGCCTGCATGGGTTTGGGGCCCACTTAAGTCTCAGCTTTCTCCATGCAAAAGTGCCTCGAGCTACTCAATACAACTGCCAAAAAAATTATGATCAGAAATATTTAAAAACAAAAATCACACTCACAAGTCATTGTCCAAAACAGAACCTTCAGATCCGACGGTTGCAGCCCATTCTCGGTGCCATCAAGATCTTGACACGTGTTGGGCGAGTGGGGTCGTGGGTTAATGATAGTGTAATGATGGTTAAATAATTTGACATTCTTGGACTGTTCTGACCTGCACCTCTCTCTCTCTCTCTGCTGTGCCTGCACCTACTGAAATATATTTAAAATTATTAAATATTGTATGTGAGATCTGTGGTCAAAATCTGAAAAGAAGTTCAATATTCAAGAATAAGAAGCCTATATTGATTATTTTAATCACTTTACATTTAATTTTTTTTAATGACATTTTTATTTGGGAGGGGGGTTGGTTAGAAATAAATCAATCAAAAGACAAATTTCATATGAACATCACCATCTATGAAATTAAACGGAATGGGAAGAAGAAGAATCTTAAAGATGGATGAATCATTATTCAATTTGTTTGAGATTTGGTATGATTTTTTCAAACGATCAACTTTACATTGTTTTCAATCTTTCATATTGAACGTGGCAATATTTGATGATCATAACACACTTATAATGAAAAATTTCATTTAATTATTTCCATTTGGCCCCTCGAGAAATTAATTATCATTTAATGATATTTGTACATAAAATATATGTTTTAATATCTATATAGATTTAAAAACTTAAGTAGTAGTGGATATATAATTTTAATGAAGTCATCTTAAGACAGATATACATATTTTATTTAACATGTGTAAAAGCCTAATATGTTGGATATATATGGTCAACAACTTAATATTATCATGCTAGCTACTTCCTTGATTTTAAAGTAATAGTTGCTAAAAATTGTTTCAAGAAAATTAAGAAAACCTTTAATATATTTACCTATATGCATAAAAAAACTATATTGCAACTTTTAACAAGCGTCATAATTAATATATAATAATAGCCTAGTACAAAATATAAGATAAGAGGAAAGTTGAAAAAAAAAATTATTAACTCTTGATGATAGTTTAAAAGCGACAGATATTTTAAAATTGAGTGAGTATATATTTGATAAGTTCTTCCATTTTACATCCAAGATGTCTTCCATTTGGACTTCTCCCATCAAAAAAGTAGAAAAAAAAACAAGAACACTTTAGTTAGGGTTTTTGTCTAGGAAAAAATAAGTATTTATATGTCATTTGTTACTTTCTTCCCTACATTTTTTACTATCTTCGAAGGCAGTCTCTTGGTGTTCCTGTCTTGATATTGTACCTTATGATTTTTTTTAATTGAACTAAATTGATAAAATTAGAATATAGATGATCAAAATTGAAAAAAATAAAAATTTAATTGTTAAAAATTAAAATATATTTTACATACAAAACCAAAATTAAAATTAATCCTAATTTTCAAAAAAAAAAAAAAAAAAAAAAAACCTAAACTTTCCTTTCATTCATGTTCCCCTTTGTTCGATTTTATATGTGTCGAATCCCAATACTATAATAAAACCAAATTTGAAAAAAAAAATAATATTGACAAGACATATATATATGGTGGAACATGATATCTTCAGAAGATGTACCATTTTGTTTTTTTCTCCAACAAAACATTTTAAACAGAATTTCATTCTCAATAGATTTCACTATCAAAATACATTCTCCAACATCAATACCTCCAGAACAGCTCAATATGAAATCAAAACAACAACATACATTGAAAACCCTTACTTTATTCATTGTCATTTTCAATTCTATACATGTCGAAGGATTTAGTACATGTTAAAATTCATAATAGCAAACTTAATGATTTGTTTGGATAAAATGATTTAATAATGGATTTCAAATTTATAACTCTTCTTTGAAACTATTTTGCATATAATTTTGTGAATTCAAATTAACTTTATTTAATATAAAATTATGTGGAAAACATTATTCTAAATTCTCTTCTCAAAATCAAATTTTACAATCTAAACGCATCATGCAAACTGTATGACTTTGATATCAGAATGTAATAGAGTAGCATCCTAATTATTCTCTGAACCAAAGTCATTATATATATCGAGCAAATTTTATTTTTCAATTTTTTTATAATGAAACATAATTAACAATTAATGCTTTTGATATGGTAATATTTTTCTAAAAGTATAATATGATTCATTTTATTTGCGTTAATTGTACTTATATATTTTATTTTAGATAATTGATTTACAATACCATGGATGTTAGTGCTTTAAACTCTATGTAATGCGACATGTCAATTAAACTACCATGCTAGAAAGTACCTTAAAAATAAACATAACCCTCAAATATTTGGTTGAAATTGCACCCCTGCCTCCTCACATTTGGCTAAATTGCATATTGGCCCTAATAATTTTCTAAAAAAAAGTGCACATTTGGCTCCTAACATCTGGTTGGAAATGTACGTTGAATAAAACTTAGTCCCGTTTACAATTTTTTTTTTTTTTTTTTTTATGGAGGGTGGGGGAGGGGTTACTATTCAGAAAATATAAATACTATATTTATGAACAAGTATTAAAACAAATAATCTTTATCACATAATGATATAGATCACATAAAATCATATAATTTATAGAAAATTGCAAAAAATAAAAAAAATCACGAAAACTTGCGTGAGACGGTCTCACAGATAGTTTCGTGAGACGGATCTTTTTTACCCACAAATATAACCCATTTTCATAAATTTATATGTGAATTGTGAAGTGTGTGTTGACCAGTTTCACGTAAGATAATTCGTGAGACACTCTCACATAACACCTACTAAAAAATATATAAAAGGTAAACTTGATTCTGCTTGTTAGTGGTGAATTAAAACATAAGATATAATAGTACTTTAAAAAAAGTAATACCGTTTTTGAAATTTTTTTGTTCCAAAGGAAAGATTCATCTTTCAAAAGTCAAAAATGTAGATTTTAATTGAATTTTATATTTTATATGAGAAAGTAATGAAAATTTATTTAAGAGTTAAATTGTTTTGAATAATTTAAACCAGCAAATATAAGGAATCCCCCCCCCCCCTATCCGGAAAAGGGAATCTTCTTTTACTCATTTCGAAAACTTATATGTGTTAAGACATGAAATTTTTAAATTTATTTAACTTAATTCTAATTTCATAATCTCATACAATTAAATAGTTGAAAATCCATATATGACGTTTATATATTATATATGCATAACTGCACCTAAATGTGCAAATGATCATTTATCAACTTAGATTGTAGTTTATAGTTTTTGAAACTAAAAACATCATTCTTAGCTTATAATTTCTTTCATCCAACATTTTGGATTTGGATCAGTGTTATACACAACAGGTGCACGTACGGCATTATTTAATTTATCTTACACAAAAATTACTAGTAATTCATTGATATTATCATTTTTCGAGCACAAATTACTATGGTATTATATAACACATTAGTAACTTGAGTTCAAAAGAGTGCACAACACCTGCGGTTCACAGTAGATGATTTCCTTTTTTTATTTTATTTTTTGCCACTGTGACGATCTTAATTATTTGTCATGCCATGCCATTTATTTTTTTGACGTGGCACATTTGACATGGCAGGTTAATGTCAACTTTAAACTAGGGTCAATTGACCAATGTGCAATTCCAACCCATAAATCACATATATGATCTCACGACTTCTTATATCTTAAAATAAATATCGTTTTAATCAAGTTTTTTTTTTTTTAATCCCAATATATGTTGTTATAGGATTTCAAAAAACATTTGTCCATATTCTACCAAAATTGCCATAATTTATTTCTCTCAAATTAAATGAGATACAAACTGAATATTTGGAAGTTTAGCTATAATAATTGTACTTAAATAAAAATAGATCAATCTTGTTATCAACTTCCACAATTTATGTGTGACCTCTTAATACAACATTTATTTTGGGATGAAAGAAGTATTATATATAAATGAAAGATGTTTTATGCATTTCCATAAATAATTTGCACCACAAAATATTTTTTCCTCTGTCCAAAATTTTCTTGCTTGATTATGTTATTGATTCGGATAATTGAATGTATAAAAAAATCAATAATATGTTTTCCTTGTCATGCCTTTTGATCTATCATCTGGTCTCTTGCTTTTATATAAAGATAACAGTTGTAAATGCTAAGTGTACATAGAGAATCAAAGAAGAATTCAGTTCATGCATGTACAAAATCTTAAAGATCAACAACTTTATTAATTTAAATTTAAAAAAAAATTCTCTCAATAGTCCATTTTTTATTATAATTTCCATAGATTTCATAATATCTTGGTACAAATTTTCAGCAAATATGTTGGTCCCAAGTGGTCAGAGATTCAGAGAGGGGTGAATGCCTCTATCAAATTTTTACTTTTTAAAACTTTCTGTAAAATAGTTACTGAATTATATAACAGAATACAACAACTCAGCAGAATCAGTAAGCTGACAAAATGTTGTTTCAGCATACTGTTTTAGAGTTGCAGCATGCAGCGGAAAATATTTAGATAGAGTTTCTTTTGAAAAACGTTTTCTTTTCAAAATATGATTTTCTCAAACTTGTTTATGTTGAATGAGCCGGATAGATATATTATGCAGCACGTAAGGATAAAGCAATAAAGCACACAAAGGTTTATAGAGGTTCGAAGGTGGTGTAATCCTTCTACGCCCTCCTTCTCTTTCACTAAGGAGGAACTTCTTTAGGAAAATTTGTTTTACAAGACTCGTCTTTACAAACTAACTCCCAACAAGCTAACACCTATTAGAATCAAAAAATTCCTAGGCTAATCCCACAAAGGGTCGACAAACTCACATAGAGTTACAAGCCTTAAAAACACTTAAGACTAACACTCAATGAAGATCTAAATCCTTCCAAAGGAGGACACCAATAAAACAACCTAGCACACAGTACAATGGTTAAAAGTATATGGTTCTTCAACCGGTGCTTCGAAGACAGCCTTGAGATCTTTGAAGTTCTGAAAAACTCATCGGCTTGGCTACTTCAGTAAGGTTGAGTGACTGAAATTTTATGAGAAAACTTGTGTTTGCTTAAGAGAGTATGAAAGATAATATTTCAATTTCAGTCATTTTTCCAGTCATCTCTTCATTCTTAAATACTTGTAGGAAAATGTGTCTGTTGAAGAAAGACACACTCCATCTTGAATTTGAAATCCCTGATCTCATTTGATCTTCGCATTAAATGTTTTTGGAAAATTGGGGAAAAGCGTATGTCCTACTCTACAGGGCATTAATGACGCCACTCCTCGGCAACAGGTCATTTGCAGGTTCTCGGTCCAGATGTCAGTGCGACATTGGCTGTTTGCTAACTTCCATCTACCGGCTACTTTGATAAGGCTCAATCCTCGTATGCATTGATCTTCCTCGTACTGCATCATAAGGAATGTTGTCTTTCTGCTCCCTGATCAGAATGCAGTAACTACTTCCTATTCTGCGCCCAACCTTTTGTTCTGCAGATGCTTTTTGTTTTGTAAGTGCTTTTTATTCTGAATCATCAGAAAGCTTCCCAATTCTCCTTACTATTTACTGTTTGCTGCTTGCTGATTTACTGCTTCTTGAAAGCAGTATCCAATAACGCTCCTTTGCAGAATCCTGCCACTATCAGAAGCCTCCATCTTTTTTATTTTTACGATACTTCTAACTTCATCTCAACATAGAAACTTAAGATAAGCTAAGTTTCCATATAAACATCATGGAAAAATGGGGTACACCAAATCCCTATACAATGCTATTTTGTCTCATTAAAATCTACACAGAAATATCCTAACAAAATAAGACCATGCATATTTCATCTGATATTTCAGCATAATTATCACATGTCACGTGTATAAATAACATCACTAAACTAACTCATAAATAGATTAAAGATAGTAGAATTAAAAAAAAAATGTAAGAGATGATTTAAGGTTAATTTTCAGTTTCTTTATGAGTGGATGAGATGATAATGATACGTTTTTGTTTTACTTCCTTTGTTAGGACTGAGGAAAGCGTAAAGCGTTTCATTTTTGGGGTACAATAAAGCTCCATGGAATAAAGCACGTGGCACTGCTCACCTCCAAAGGATTATGCATGGATAAAGACCCATTACCTTTTCTTTTCTTTTTTTAATTCTCATTTTAAATATTATATTATTGGCTCTTCTTACACCTACCAAAGGACCACTTAATTATTATTGGCAGCGGTTAATCAAGACACTCTAACTGACTCATTAATATTTTGTTTCCCATTCCTTCTTTCTTTCTTTTTTCTTTTTTTAAATTAGTAAACTAAAATTCTTATCTATCAATTCACAATTTACGATGGATGATCTCATATAAATTCTTATGTTTGTATATATCACTGTATGAAACCAGTATTTAACAAATTAGAAAAATAGGGGTGTGAAGAAATTAAACCCTCAATTAACTTGGTATTTAATAAGTAGATATAACAAATAATTAATAATAATACAAAACCAATTACATTTCGTTGATGATATGTACTAGTAATTAGGAATATATATTTATATATTAAAGTAATAAGTTGATTAGAATCAGATAACTTTGACAGCAAGCATAGGCTTTTATAAATAAAAAAAAATATTGGTAGCCATCTCCCTTTTGTATGCTTTCTGTCTTTGTTGTCTCATTGTCTTTCTTTAGCTCTCTCTCTCTCTCTCTCATAGGCTTTCCTTTTCCTTTTGCTCTTTGCTTTCTTTTTCCCTCTGATTTTCCTCAGTGGGCACCTGATTCTCTTCACCACAGTCATATTCTAATGATTTCAAAATGAGTGCTGCCAAACACGCCCTTAAATTCTCCCCAGTGTGAACTCCAAATTAGGCTTCTTAGGGCACCAACTTGTCTCTGATATGCTTGATGAACTTCCATCTCCTGATACTCTGTCATAACTTATGCATTTTCTCACCTTTTCCACCTTCTCTATCTGCATTAATTATCAATACATATATTATATATACATATACATTGACCAAATGAGGGTTCCATTGACCAAGGCCTATGAAAAGAGCAGATGATTTCCATAACACTTAAATATGACTTCATCTTTAGGGCTATTTAAATGACAAAGTGAAAAAACGAGCACAGTACAGTTGTGGTGGAGTGATATACAGTTAAAATTATGAATAGGGAAAATGGGTCTCGAGTACGAGGTATATGGAAATATTGTGGTATGGTGTAGTGGAGATGAACAATGCATAGCACTTGTGTTGTGTTCTTTTTATCCTTTAGTGAAAGCTACTTAAAGAAAAAATTCCATTTTCAAGGAAGATCTTTCCTAACTTTTACTTCACTTACTTTTTTCCCCATCAACTCTTAGAGTACTCTCATAGACACATACTGCAAATGCTTCATCCACCTTTACCAAGAAAAGCTTCCCCATTTCCTACTTTTATTTATTCAATTTATCATGTCCATGCACATACACATACAAAGAATTTCAAAAAAGTAAAGGGGTAATTTGGTAATTCCATCTGGGGTTTCAAAAGGTGTTGTACCTCGTGAGGTTGTACGTTCCCTTGATAGTCCTTTTGTGATCTCCCATGCATCCAAGCTTCACCGCTGAAGGAAAAAAAAAAAACAATATTTTGAGAGAATATTTACAATAATATTATTGAGTGGAAAAGCCATGCAGAATTTGAAAAAGCAAATTAGATTGCTAGAAAGAAAGCCATCTTTTTACTATCTATTAAATTTAAGATATAGTTCCTCACTTTTATACAAAAATTAAAGTGACACCCGCACATGCATGTGACACCCCATTATAATTATAATTATAATTAATCATCATGATTTTGTTTAAGAAAAGGCAAAAGCTTTATAAAGTTCCAAAATTCCTATGCGATATTAAGCTTTTAGTGTAAGTTTCCTTGGTTCTGAAGATATTTCACTATTATGATTTATAATTCATATTTGTGATATCACAAAAAATTTATATGAAACCATTTTAGGTTATAAGTTTTGACTCACAAATCAAACTAATCATTTTCATAAGATAATATATGACTTATGAACTATAAGTTATAAATTGACCGTTCTCAAAGAATTAAATTTATGAGACTAATGTGTTATAAGTCTCCTACTCTTATAATATTAATTAATTGAAGAGGGTTGAATATCTTGAAATACATAAATATGTGTCCTGAATCCAAGTAGTCATCGAATTCGAAATATAACAGAAGATTTGAAGCAAAATTTTCTTACGTGGGCCCCATCTCAATAGCCATCTGTGTACCCACAAAATCCAATGAAAAGAGATATGTCCATTTCTAGGTTGATTAATTTGTTCATGGCGTTTTCTTGAAATCAAAATCTTGGAAACCGTGCTTTATATTCTTTTAATTTTTTCTTGTCTATATTAATATAATTAATTTACCCCATGATGGACTTCCTGTGCTAAACTGGCTATCAAGAGACAGGTCCAAATAAATAATAAAAAAAAAAAAAAAAAAAAAAATATATATATATATATATATATATATATATATTATAATGATTGATCGATTCGTCATCTTTTATGATATCTTCCATGTATTCCTTATTTCAGACAGCTTCTTTAATAAATAAATAGAGCAAAATAATTGAAGATTTTTTTTTTTTTTTTTTAAAGATTTGAATTCAAAGTAGTAAAGGGTCTTTAGTCTTTACATTTACTTGTGTTAAAGGCATTCAAAGTCTAAAGTTTATAGCTTCTCTTTCCTTAAATTCTCTCACCCACCACTACAATTATTGTGACCTGATTGATTATGCCCTTTCAATATTTAGCTGCCTAAGAAGCTCTTGTTTTTTTCATTGAAAAGTTAAAACATAGCTTCTACTCATATCACATTCATACACTCATAATGTATATACACTCCTTGTTTTGCTCTCCTACTCTAACATAGCCTTAATGTTATGTCAATTCAATACTTTGAGTTTCATAGATATTTTTGGCTTCAAAATTGCTTCTCAAACTAATACTCACAAGATCAATTTCAGGCTCTAAAACAGCAATTTAATTTCTTCTTATGTCCATAACATTTACTGTACACACTCATGTTTCAAGAATCCTCTATTCTTAAGGGTGATATATATTTTGTTACGATACTATGGATAGATATAATTTGTAAAAAATGATATTAACATACATACAATATATTTTTAATAGTAATAGAATATAAGATAAAACATAATTTATGATCGAACAGGGCTTTGAATTTTCCCATGTAACACTAGAGTGAGAAAAGAAAAGGAAAAAAATCAGTATAGACTATAAAGGGCTAATCTAATAGAATCACAAAATTTTAGCCACTTAAATATATATATGAAAAAAAAAATTTAGAAGAAAATGAGGTATATCAACTTTTGTCATGAAAGAAGAAGATGCCCTTATTTATCATTTGACTTGAGAAAGAGAATCTAAGAAAGAAATTTCTCAAGAAAATGGTTGCATAAAAACCAAAATTGAGGGCTACTTTGACCATAGAATTTTAAGACAAAATTAACCATCAACAAGACTAGAAAGAAAGGTGCATAGAAATCAAATATCAATTTACACGAAGTAAAACCTCGTTATATATACCTCGAGGAATTGCTCCACAAACCATTATACTCCTTGTCTTGATCTATATTAATTTGTCTTTCCTTTTGGACCGATACTTCAGATTTCTGCGAATTCTGAATGTCGAAGAGGAAATCATCTGATGTATCCCCCGACGATCCATTTTCAAGAACGTCCGATTGGCCTACACGTACATTGTCAATTAATACAAGGTCCAATTCAAGAATCATCAAATAAATTAATCTAAAGAATATTAATTAACCTGAATTAGCAGGAGCTCTATCAGTTGACTTCACTGTGCGATACATCTGCCAAAACACAAAGCCTTTCAGAACATTGTAGTGAGCATTCAAAGCTTAATTGCAGGCAACAAAAACAATGGCTTTCTGACTTCTTACACACATATATCTCACTAGAGTTATTACTCTGGAACTTGTGTTAAATTTATCTAAAAAGAATTGTAATACCTAAAAAGAGGGTGTAAGTGTAAGTACATTTGAATGAATTAGAAAGCACTAGTGGTGTAAAAAATGGCTTCACATTAATGTATGTACACACATATGCACATGCATGTGAATGTGAATGTACATGTATGGTTCTTGGAGTTAACCATGGTTAGTTTGCGAGGATGATTTTCTTTCTACTACCCTCCCTATATATCATTGTGTCATGATGGTGTTTTTGTACTTCTTCTCTCTCTCTCTCTCTCTCTAGCCACATCCTTGTAGAAAAATATGTAGCTATTAGTTTTAGAAAAAAACTTTTATATTATAATATTACTGTGTTTCTGTCTGCAACTCCTCTTGGACTACTGTTTCCAATTCTCTCTCTCTCTCTCTCATCCTTTGGATGGTTCGTTTTTCCAAGCAAAAAAAGCTGGTTGATAGCTTGCAGAGGCATCAGATCTAGTAAGAAAAGAGGGGTTTAGAAAAGCATTGGAATTTGAAACTTCTGTGTTTCAATTCCACCTTCTATTTTAATCAACATTTCAGCCTTTGCCAATGTCTCTACCCTCCTTTACTTCGTCATCTTACATACTACTAATTGTATATGCAATTATGAACAAACAATTCTTTTTCTCTAGGCTAAAAAAGAAAGAAAAAAAAAGGTGTTGACTTGATGATATATAGGATAATTAAATTAAATAAAATTACCTGTAAATGGGATTTAACATGTGCCAAGGTGAGATCTTTGACATCCATGAGCTCAAGAACTGACTTTGGTGTAGCTCCTAAATATGTGCAAAACGTTAATAAAAAACATACCATAATTATAACCGAATCAAACAGATTCTTTCTTTTATTTTAAAGAAGACAAATTAAGCATACTTTCATGGCCTCCCAAGAGCGTCACAGCATGAACGAAACGAGAATGGAGAGTGGAGGTCCACCTCATCCTGGGAGCCCTCATGCTCCGCTTAGCCGGGAATCTCGACAGGAATCGTGATCGCATTAGCCCTGGCGAATTGTATGATGCCAGAGATGCAGAAGACGCCATTGGAGTGTCCAAGTGGTGCTGGTTGGGCGGGAATGTAGTCTGAGGGTTTTGGTAGAGTGGGATTCCTCTGATTGGCCTGAGTAAATTGAGGTCGTCGGCGTGGTGGTGGAAGGAGTGGAGGAAGCGGCCGGCGCCGCCGTGAAGGAGGTGGTGGAAGTGGTGGTTGGTGGGGTCGGAAACCCTAGTGGAATTGGCGAGGGAGAGATCGTTGGTGGTTGGCTTGGGGGTTGTAGTTCTAGAATCGAGGGCTCTTCTCCAAAACCCCAAATCCATTTCATCTTCACTACTTCTTCTCCAGGTTGATGAGGGTTTGCTGTTTGGTGGGCTGATTTGCAGGGATAGGTCTGGTTGTGCTGGAAATAGCTCCATGTTTTTCCTTTAACCCTCTTCTCTTTCTTGTTCTTGTTCTAGATAATAGTGGGCTTCTCTGAGAGAGAGAGAGAGAGAGAGAGAGAGAGAGAGAAGTGACAAGGTTTTAAGTGAATGGAATTGTGTCAAGTATATATGAGAAAATGACACTTGAAGAGCTATTTGAGGGGGGGTGGGTGGTTTTGTGGACGTGGGGGTAGCAAGGATGAAAAAGGGGGAAAAAAGATAGGAAAGGAAAAGTAAACAAGTTAGAGAGATGATCCTTTTTCACTCTTTCCTTTTTCCTGTATCCTTTCGGACAAAAGGAAATTTTGGTGTAAGCTTTTAACGTGCGCATTTGTCCCTTCACTAATCATACTTACCTTTCTAATTTTCAAAATTAAATGCTACTTACTATTTTCTATAAACTGAAAAAAAAAAAAAATTTAACTTAATTTGGTTAATCCACACTCTTAATTCACAGACTTCAAATTCAAGATAAATAATTATTAATGTATATTAATAATTAGATCCTACACAGTTTTCCAGACCCTAATGTCTATATAATTACCTAATCATTACAATGTCAAGGATAGGAGTGAAAAGACCCTTATTTATGTCTAGTACCCCTTCTTTTTCCTAAATGAAACTGTAAACCCCTATCTTCATCTAGATTTTATCTTTACTCCCTCAATTTTTTTTGCCTCTGCAAATTGGTCCTCATACTTTATGCAAATAGTATTGGCATCTTGAAATTAATTTTTGGTATAATGTCAGGAGACCATTGCTTTATTTTGAGCACAAACTTCAATGCATTACGCTTCTAATAATTGCATTTTTTTTCTCTTTAGGTGGATGTCAATTCTCAATCTTTTTACGGGAAGATGCCAAATGAGTTTTTTTTTAATTATGTATTATTTTAAATTATATTATCAATGACTTGCTATTAAAATTAGTCATTTTCCTTTGGTCAATTTTAATTTTAATTTGAACTAATTTTGTCCACTAAATTCTATTTATAAATATATTTTTTATCCGTCTATAAATTTGCTCGCCTCCTAGCTGGTTCAAATTGATATCATTTTACTCCTACCCATTGTTATAATGTAACTTTATACTAATTGAGTTATTAAATTGTCTCATTTTTCACGCCTCCTTATTTCAGTTGAAATCAATTTACCCTATAACTTTGCTTAGTATAAATTTACTTAGGAGTTTTATCAATTTAATTTAAAAGATAAAAATCTCTTCTTTTTTTCTTTCATATATGTGAAGTTCAATCATATTTTGAGATTATCATTTTAAAATTATTTTTAAGGGATTTTACCAGTGCTGCAAAAAAACATAAGTCAATTATTAATGCGAGAACGGAAGTATAAAATTTAATCAATTCAGAACTTAAAAGAATTAAAATTATCAAATTATACTCCTAAATCTAATCATGTTATATAGCAGTCTCTCTCACTAACAGAAGTTGAAGTGTTTGTTAAATGACCCTAAAGTGGTTGTCAAATGGCCACCTAACTAACCCACGATAATTGAAAAGTTAAATTAAAATGAGAGTATACTAGTTTAATTGTTGTTTTATTCTCTATAAAATCGTTCTTCCATGACTGTGCTGTGGCGTCTCCTTGTTGGTCAGTCATGTAACGTTAGTTGCTTTTTGTCTTTTACATTTTTTTTCCATTGCTAAAATCTATCATTAGCAGAGGAGGAGACAAAACCAAATAGATGGAAAAAAAACATCTTCGAATCAAGAATTGAATTGAAAATTTCTCCGAAAGCAAGAGTTGAATTAAGAGGATTATACAAAAAAAAAAGGAAATAGTTTTAACAACTAGCTAGATATTTAAACTACCACCAGCCTTGTAACTCAAGTGGTATCCCACTTTTATAAATGTGCAGATTGTGATGACCCACGTTTGAACTCGGGTCACACAAGTATTATAGTTTTTATTGTTACATTCTCTTCCACAACCCCAAACTCATTAAAAAAAAAAAAGAGGCTAGATATTAAAACTAAGATTCAAGAATTATGATTAGAATAGTTATAACAACTAGCTAGCTTTCTATACAAAGATTCAAGAATTATGAATATGTAATTAATTGAATTGAGATTGGGTATCCATATACAATTCCACTTTTCCAAGTCTTGAGTTTGATAAGGAAAATGGTAAACTGAAGTAGAAGAGGCAAAATGAACAAATTTGACAAGTTATATTATGTGTTGTTACATATCTGCAATCTTCTCCAACTGTATAAGACCATGTGATCAAACTTGAGAAAATTATGGGCCAACATGGTTCAAATTAAAATTCATAGGGGCAAAATCACTAATTTTTTTATTGTTTTTTTTCTTCTTCATTGTTTTGGTGATTGCATTAGTCAAAAGTACGAGTAATAATTGGTTAGTTCAGATTTCACTATGGACTTTGTTGATTAGACAATATTTTCTGAAGAATGTTGAACTTGATCTACTCTATCTAGATTATCAATAATTAAATTATACACTGAAATAATGCTTAGTTAGACTATATGCCGCATAGGAAAAATTATGCTATAGTTGATGATGACTAAAGTAGACTATGATATATAGATCTGAAAATTGTTGGACTTGTTTGTGTAGTACTATTGTTGTTAAGAAATAGTTTGAAGAGCTGTTAAAGCAATAAGACCAACTAAGTAAGATTGACCAAAGCAGTCAGAGCACAGTTGCAAATCAAATTAATCAAAGACTGATTCACAGAGTACTAAAGTAGAAGACTTAATGAATAGATATTTGAATGAAAGGATTTTATTTAGCAGAAGATTTCAATCAAATTCACGTGAAATGGATTTTAATCTATCAAATTGTTTATAAAAAATAAAGTTGAGGGTTGAAGAATTTAGAATTGATCAATGAAAATTGAAGAAACATATACTTAAATGCCTGAGACCTAGGTAGGTCTAGTGACTAGTGTATTCATGAGCCCATGCTTACCAAACGTTAATACTCAATAAATGAGAGAGAAATTCACCTTAAATTTGTTTACAGTAAACAATCGGGTGACTTCATCACCAATATTGATATTTGCGCAAAATGGTAAGTTATAATTTATGTGCACCTAGCAAGAAATAAAAGTCTTTAAGTATTGGATAATATTTCATTTAATCCTATTTAATGCTAGTTACTTATATAATCAAAATTTATTATTTGTATAATTGAAATGCACCTTTGCCAGAAAGGTATTACTTGTTTTATCGAATGATATTACTTATTTACCTCAAATGTATTACTTATATAATTGTAATGTATTACATTGTTTTATTGAAAAGTAACGTACTACTCGTAGAACTAAAATATATTATTGTACTGCTTAAAAATAGAATTCGCTATTTCATCATTTAGTTCCTCAATATCATGTTGAACATTTCAATTTTCTGCAAATAATTTCATGTTGTTGAAAATAATTGATTTTTAATGTTTAAATTCATTGTAACAAAATAATCTTCAAAATCACAGTCTTGATTTGAAATTTGAAATTAAAAAACATGCTATAAATAAGAAAATGAAGAAGAAGAACAACCACTACATAATAAATCCAGAGACATGAAATTGCTGACCTAACATAATTAATGAACCGAGAGATATGAAGTCATGACCTAATGTATGCAATCATTAGTATATTACAAATTAAGAAGAAGATTTAAAAGGAGGAGGGATGTCATTCTTATAATCTTTAATTTATATTATTTCTTCGAGATTAATTCAAATTGTTCCCGCATAATTAGCCGGACACTTCCTAAGACCTATATTATATATATACACACACACACTTCGCTTTGGGATCTACATGACATAAGGACAAACCATGCAAATATTTTATCTCTCTCTCTCTCTCTCTCTCTCTCTCTCTCTCTCTCTCTCTATATATATATATATATATATATATATAATATCACTTTGTGACAAACACTTCGCTCAATATTCTTTAACAATGTGATAATATATATTAGACAAATTATTTTCCTCATAAATTATTTTGATAGAGTATTAATTAAATGATTCATTTAATTATGTAAGATGGATTATTCACAATTTAAAAATTAACTTCTAAAAATGATTTTGGATTGTTGATATGAGACTACATATTTGAAGTGATTATATTCTTGAAACAGTCCAATATAATTTTTGGTACAATTATGAAGTTATGATTCAAAAATAGTGAAAGAGAGATATATATAAGGTACAAAATATTAAGGGTCTCAAAAGTTTAGGGGCCCAAGGCCCGGGTAGAGCGGCCGTTGACGGCGATCAAGACGGTAAAAACTGGAATTCCTCGACATGGATGATCGAGGCAAGGATAGATTAATTAATTTTTACCTATAAACTAATTAAATGTCAACTATTGATCCACATTGCAGTTGATTAGTTTTAAAATAAATCCTGGTTGGTAACATATATATCTGTAATATTTAATGTTAATGCTATTTTTTAATACTCAATTTGTTTGACTGTCCCTAGGCAATTGGCAACGACAACAAAATGAAGGGCCCTAAGGATTCTCTACTGAATTGTATATTTGGTATGTTCTTTGTATGTTTTATTGTGATAGATTTTAATACATATTTATTTGATTGAGTAGGGATTCTTGTGAAATTATATATTATGAATTTAATTTTGTGAACCGGTCAATTCACAACCCACAAATTATGTGTGTTTGTAAAAATATGTTTGATTTGTGTGTACACCTTACGAATTTAAATTGTTGAAACAGTTTCATATGAGTTTTTGTGTTATTTTATATGGTGAACTACATTTGTGACCGTGAGATTTAGTCAAATTACCAAATGGATCCTCAAGTCTGTGAAAATTACAATTAAAAAAATTCCTGCTAACGCTTCAATCATTTTCTTTGGGTAATTGATTTGAACTCACTCATATATTTTCTAGTAACATACTACTTGATAATATTTTAAGTTTAAGGGGTCATATATTATTGAAATTTTGATTGTTGAACCTGTTCACGTCATATTTTGTAGAGCACAAAATCCTAGCCAAACACCCAAAATATCGACCTGGCTCAAAGAAATCGAACCGAATAAAGAATATCAAAACCTACTCGGATTTTGTAGAGCACAAAATTCTAGCCAAACACCCAAAATATCGATCCGACTCAAAGAAATCGAACCGAATAAAGAATATCAAAATCTACTCGGACAAATTTGTTCGGCTTGTTCTGGACAGTTAGTTTTGATCGGACATAACGTTTTTATATAAGAATTTAGAGTAAATAGCTCTCTAATTGCTTGAATATAATGATTTCGCCCCCTTTAATGAGGTTTTTAGCCCTATATATAGACCAAATCTAAGATATGAAATTTGGTGATTAACACTCAAATCCCCCGATTTTAGGGTCAAGATAGGGAAAAATCGGGTAAAAATATATCTAAATCAAATATAATTTGATCTTAATTTGTTTTCTTTCTTGAGAACTCCTTGAAAATAAACTAAATCCTTCATGCTCTCCTTGCAACGATGACCTCACTTTTAGGCCTTCTGGCCGGTTCTGGTGTTCTGGCCTTCTGTCGGTTCTGGTCTCCAACGAGGCCAATTCTGGTCTCCACTCAAGCTAGTTCTGGTCTTCACTTGGGCCGGACCCTATGTCGGGTCGGTTTGGTGGGGCCAACAGAACCAATTCAATTTTTACAAACCTTGAGGCCAGTTAATTCACCTATTTTCGTCTCATAATTGCTATTTTTCGGTTTGTGATAGAAAATGTCGGGGGTTGCTAAATTAAGTACAGTATTTTCAACGTCAAAATAATTAATACGACGTTGAACAAATAGTTTAAATTATATACATAATTTTCAACGTCAAAATTATTAATACGACGACATTGAACAAAGAATACCAATTCGAAGATTTGTGGCTTAAATATTTATTAGAAATTTTGACTGAAAGATCTTTGTTAGACATAATAGAGTTCGGCTTTAAATTATATCAATCAAATAATGTATAACAAAGATTTAATAATCCGGACATGAAAAATGGCTTAACTTTGGTGAATTAAGTTGTATAAAGTGTTGATGATAATTAAGTGAACATATGGGTCAACTTGTTTATTTACTAATTGGACCCAATAATGCTGATACTGATTGCTACTGTTCAACATTAATTCACGTCTAAATTAATTATAGGGTTGTCAAAGAATGTGGAGCAATTAAGCTATGGATGCTCATGTTTTTATTACATGAAATAACACTAATTTAATGGTTATTAATTATATATACACGTGATTTTTTATAACAATTAGAGGAATACTCGATTTTAAAAAGTCAAGGTGGAGTTGAGGTTGGTGGCGGCCACCTAAATTTATTTACATTAATATACTACCCAAAAATTAATATTCTTTGAGCTAGAATTTTATACGTAAATTAAGAAAATTGATAAAAATATTGATTTATTCTTATTTAATTAATAAACTTATTATATATTAGTTTTCAATACTCACTAACTTGTATCTCATTTATATTAAAAATAACCGTTTTGATATAATATGAATAAATATTTCTTGCAATCCTATAATAATATTTATTTTGTGACAAATAATAATACTTGGCTAAAACAACATTTATTTTAGAATGGATAAAGTAATATTTTTCTTTTCCCAAAATAAATGTCTTTATAGAATTGTGCAATAATTGTATATCTCATTTAATTTGAGAGTAGTAAATAAAGACAATTTTGATAGATTATAAACAAATGTTTTTCAAAATCTGGTAATTAATAACATTTATTTTGAAATAAATTTTTAATTAAAATAACATATATTTTGGGATGGAATTAATAAGTATTTTTCTTTAAGAATTAAATTTATAATTTAAATATAAACCTCCTTATCCTGATAGTACGAAGGAGATTTTGGGAGTTGAAAATCTCAGGTCTAGTCCCATAGAACCTGTGTAGCTTTGCCGAAAGAAATAAAATATAGTAAGAAGAAGTTTCTATCTTAATTTAATAAAAGCCTCCATTGAATAAATATAATTATGCTTCACTAATTGTTGCCAGTTATAGGTAGTGGTGTGGTTTGTTCAAGAATGAGTATTCAAAGGAGTACGTGGGATCATTTTATAAATCTTATTCTATGAGATAAATTAATACATAATCTACAATTCACGTGAGTTTGTGAATTCATAATTTATGAGTTCATGAAAATTGATTTATTGATGTGAATGGGGTCCGTCTCACAAAATATATCCATAAAACTATATTATATAAATTTTTATGATTGTTTTTATTTATCATACCAATATAACTCCTTTTCCAGAAATCATTTTTTGATTTTTTGTTTTATCGTATCTGCTCTTCTTCCCATCATCCTCTTTACCAATCCCCCATTTTTCTCTATCTATCACTCTATCCTTCTCTCTATTTTTTCTCCCCCCTCTTATTCTACCACTCCCCTCTATCTATTTTTTTCCTCTCAATCCTTATTTTATTGAATTTTTAGATGTTGTAAAGACTTAATAAAAGACGTACACTAATACATATAAAAGACAATTTACTCTTGTTGATAAGACATCAATAATATTTATCATCACATCATTCAACAACCTTGCACTCTACACATGTTGGTATCATCAGAATCATTTTAGACTTTTCACTCAAATTATGGTGGAAAAATAATAAACTATATGTTATGATAGAAAATTTAATTTAATTTTTTGATATATGAAATTATACCAAAGGTACAGACCAATTGAGGCTTTACTTAAGAATAAAATTTGGTTTATAGGATTTTTGGATTTGGGATCTGGATAATTAATGTGTAAGTGAGAGGGTCAAATGATTCCAAAGAATGAAGCAAAAAGAAATGAAGAGAATTGACAACCTGATAAGATGTTAGATAATTGAGGCCAGGTCATAAAACTTAATTGAATTAATTAATGGGTCTTTGGTCATAGCAAGTAGCAACATATGCACATGTACTAATTAGAATTAGTGAGAAAGGAATTTGTGTTGAAGATGGTGTCCAGTTGGTGTATAATATTCGACCAAATCTTCACTTGTCTATTCTTAGCTCAATATTTTACTCCCTCGATTTGGAAATCTATGTCATGATTGACTGACCTCTTTTATTTAAACTGAGATTATCATTGTTAGTTACTAGAATCTACGCTATTTTTAAATCCTTAATTAATATTCTTATGAATTTTTGTAGCATTATTAGTTAGAGTTTTACAACTATAACCTTGTTTCAAAGATTCCTACACTACTTTCAAACTTGAAATGAAATAGATATATACCAATATGAAGATATAAACCCTAATTTATTCTGCATTTTGGTTGAGTGATTTGAATATCAAATTTTGAAATGAATGAATTTTAAATTCACTTAAGTTGGAATGGATTTAAAATCCACTACTACTAAATAATTAAATCAAAATGAAAGTGATGGATTTTAAAATGTACATCTATTCAAACACCATCGTGGATTTACGGCTAAGAAATTTCAAAGCATTCCTCAAATCCTTCCATCCAAATGGAGCCTAAAATTGATCTCAGTCGTCGTTGGTAAAACACATTGCTAAAATATAAAGAATATATTATATTTACAAATTGTCCAATTAATATGTGAACTATATATGTCGGTAATTTCATGAGGCAGGTCAGAATCACAACCAATAATTCGCAAATTAGAGATTAACTTATGAAAATGAGTTTGAGTTGTGGATGATGGGTTTCTGTCTCATAGAATTAACATATTCGTGAGACAATCTCATATAAATAATTCAGTAACAAAAAATGCCAAATGGAACTACTTTTATACCTCTATATGTATATGTATATATTACTACTAAGGTTTGTTGTTTTGATTTCGATTTCCTAATGCATAATTCTGAAACCACACCGATTTTATAGGTTGGTCCTTTACTTCATTTATCAATCGCAGTTTTCAATCAAAGTGCACATGATTCAGTGCAATATAATGGCAAGTTTTCTAACCAACGATTTTATGATTTTCTTTGCATATATCATATTACTAAATAAATAACAAAGAAAATCCATCGATATATCAAATCATATATGGTGAAAAACAACACAACATATATTCTGTAATCTATAACAACTTTAGGTGTGAAAATGAGGAATAATGCAGATTAAGTTTCCTTTGGTAACACGCACATATATGCTCAAGAAACAACGACCATACTAAAAGAAGTGGAATTCTCAAATCATTCCAACATATAAACTCTTAAAGTAGTAAACATCACCACCTTTTTTCCAATCTTTGCTTGCCTTAGGTATGGGATCCTGCTAAGCCTAAGCACCCAGGAGAAAAACAAAATATAAAGTTGAAACATAATGAATCTTTACAAAGACTTTAGGAAAGACGAATTAAGTTCATATTATACTATGTTCTAGTCCCTACAAATCTGAGAGAATAATATGTGATTCATAAAATCCATGCCCATTTTTTTATAAGGACCAATTAGCATTAGTTTCTTCATCTTTTCATCAAACTTTCTTTAATTTGTGTCTCTCTTTGTTTTGTTCTTGATTCTACCCATAATTTTACTTTTTAGTGGTTTTCTTGGAACAAAGTGAGAAATATTGCATTACTTTTTGAGAGGGCCCCGCACGCATTGAGGTACAAATCAGTCTACTTATGTTGAAATTTGGTGCAATTAATTAATTTTCTTCCTTGGGATTTACTACTACATTATTAATATTTGATCCACTTCCATTGTTCCATGCCTACGTTCCATATTTTATGGATACATTTCACTCCTTGGTCCCTTATTAATACTCATAAATATATGCATGATGCTATTTTTCGATGTTATTTGTTAATTAATATACTCCATCCATTTAAGAAAACACAAGTAATTTTTTCTCTATTGTACAACCTTTATTTTTAGTCAACTTTATTCAAACCATTTATAGCATATCAGTTTTCTATTATACTCATCCACTTTGTTTTTTTGAGTAAATGTGAAACCGTCTCATGAATCATGTTACGTGAAACGAGTTAACCCACAATCCATATTTTACAATTCACATATAAATTAGTGAAACTATCCATGAGACCGTCTCACGCAAGTTTTTGTTGGCTTTTATACCCAACATTTATCTATCATTCCAAACAATTCGTTTAATAAAATGAAGTCATGATTGCAGAAATTTTCACCCAGAAGAAAAAATATATATATTTGACTTTTCAAACATGATCCCCCTTCTTTTTTTTTTCGAACAACAAATGTTGTGAACATGATTCATTTATAGGTGAGCGAAATTATAACTTATTCAATCACATTTAACTTCTTCAGTTGGTGAACTAGTTAGTGCATTTGACAAGAGCAAAATAAACTCGATATTTTTAAATATCATTCTTTTTCCACAAAAATAAAATAAAATATAACTTGTTAAGGAGGAAGATAGAACCATGTTGATGATATGATTTTTTTTTTTTGATGATATGATTTTGTTTGTAATAGAACCATGCTGTACTAACCCAATGAAAAAGGCTCAAGACTTGAGTCAAGTTGAGTGACGGATTGATTAGGTGGGCCCGTGGATATTAAGATATACATATATATAGATTTGGGCCACTGAAATTGGCCCATAGAAAAAGTTAAATGCATTTAGTAATAAATATATGCTGGAATTTAATATTTATCTATTTTTTTTCAAAAATCTACATCTCTAATATATTAAAGGTGGTTTGACAGAAATATATTTTGAATCACTTTATCATATTTATACTTGATTATTTATAAATATATCCTTGAATATAATATTCTATAAAAAAGTTATTGATTAGTTTTGTTGGAAATTGGAAGAGAAGGTTGGTTTTGACCAAATTTGACCAATTTTTAATGTTGATTCCATTTTAAATAAATGGAAATAAGTTGCTAAATCGGAATCTACGTTCCGTGTAGATGAATGTAGTGTATTTACTTTTGAATTTCCAATTTCGGGTGAATGAGAAATTAATACACAAAGTTGGCAACTTTGATCCTTCTTGTGAAGGAAAATGGAAAGAAGATGAACTTGTCCCACATTGGAAAATTGGTAGGAAAAGGTTCACTTTATTAATAGGAGCACATGTATAAGAAATAATCATGTGTGCTCCTTTATGGTGGAACCTAGTGCCAATTTTTGGACCTAGTTGGCTAAGCACACACGCACCATCCGAACCGCACGTGGCACCCGGGTTGGGTTTGGACCGGACCGAGTCGGGTCGCGGGTCATGGACCGGGTCGGGTCGCGGGTCGGGTTGGGTCATGAACCGGGTCGGGTGTACCCAAGTCGTGTGGCCCTTGGGTGTGAAAGGGTGTAGCCAAATGGTTTGTCCCTTGTGAAGAGGTGTGAACACACCTCTTGGATCCAAGGGTGGTGTCCATTGTGGGAAGGGACACATCTCTTTACTCCTATAAATAGAAGGCCCCTCATTTCATTTATTCCAATTCCGAAATACATTCAGAAATCAACGACATTAGTCATTGTCTAGAAGAAATACATTCAGAAATCAACGACATTAGTCATTGTCTAGAAAGTGCCGAGTATTGAGTAAAGTTCGCCGATAGCTTTTGGATTGTAACCCCGTAACTGCCTAACCACTAATTTTTCTAACAAGTTTAACTAATTTATGCATACATTTAAATCCAAATAAATTCGAAATTTTAAAATTTTATATACATTGGAGTTTATATGCATTTATACATGTACATACATATGCAGGGTTTTTGGTACTCCTGCCAAATAAATTATTTAGTTTGTGTTTAATTCAATTTATAGTAGAAAAAAGAGAAAAAGATTGTCGATCCATTATCAAGAATTTTAACAAATAAATACGTGACCTATCTTCACTCTGTCACATTAAATCTTCCGATGTTCATTAGAACAACTCCAACCCCGGGCAATCAAAATGGGACATCAAACACTCTTTTGATGTCTGCTACAGTGTTTTAATGCCTCTATAAAATTCATTTGTTCCAACCCCAACCATCAAAACGAGGCATCAAATTTAAAATATATCAAATTAATTCATTTTAATTTACATAATACCTATATTTAAATTGAAGTTTAATAAAAGTATTGTTATATTTAAATAATAATAAGTAAATAAATAAATTAATCAATTAATATACATTTAAAAAATTAGTTAATATCATTAGCGGCACGTGTCATTAAATTAGAGGATATCGAGATTTTTGATAACATTTTTTATCCTCACCCGGATAAGATTTTTAAATGACATGTGTCATTTAATTAGAGGATATCAAGATTTCTGATATGATTTTTTATCCTCATGGACCCCATTAATCTACCATGTATATCCGGATAAGATTTTTAAATGACACGTGCATTTAATTAGAGGATATCAAGATTTCTGATATGATTTTTTATCCTCATGGACCCCATTAATCTACCATATATATCCGGATAAGATTTTTAAATAACACGTGTCATTTAATTAGAGGATATCAAGATTTCTAATATGATTTTTTATCCACGTGGGACCCCTTGTCAATAAATATGTTTTTATCTTTGAATGTCTATAAAAGATATGTTTGTGAAAGAACTCTTCACTACTTCATCAATACTAAATAAAATCATCTGTCTTTCATTTCATCATGCATTCTCGTTCCGACATTATAAAGTCTTTAACAGACTCTGATTCTGACAATGACCTTGAAATGCTCATACGAGCAACAGAAGAAGATGAAGCAACGAAAGAAAGACAATGCAGGCCTCGTCATGGTTCGGTTGCTGGTCGAAGGGTCGTTAATCATAATAGAGCGGAAGGTCATCTACGACTCGCATGATTATTTTTCTGATAATCCTGTATATCATGATGGTTATTTCAGGAGGAGATTTCGGATGCAGAGATCCCTCTTCTGTCGAATTGTTTCCGGTGTCGAAGCATACGATCCATACTTTGTTCAAAGAAATGATGCGCTAGGGGTCCCTAGCTTATCATCTCTTCAAAAAGTAATTGCTGTATATAGAATAATTGCTTATGGAGTCCCTGCTGATTTTCTGGATGATGACATACGCATAGGTGAAAGTACTGCTATTGAAAGCTTACGTCATTTTGTCAAAGCAATTGTTGTTGTTTTCAGTGAACAATGTTTAAGAGCCCTAAATCAAAATGACTTGTCTCAATTGCTCCAAGTTAACGAGCAACGTGGATTTCCAGGGATGCTTGGAAGTATCGATTGCATGCACTAGAGGTGGAAAAATTGTCCAACGGCATAGCACACTTAAAAAGCCATTAACACAAAGCCCACTTAAAAAACATAGTTAATTAAATGCAAACCCAATTATATAAAATACTAAACCCAAGCACAGTTCAAAAGCCCAATTAACATACTAAACCCAACTCAATCTCTATATATACCCAATAAATACAAAACCTAATAAATATTTCTCTTTTAAATGAAGAAAATGGCAGATACATTCTGGAAAAAACGGCAGATACATTCAGATTCTAAAGACTTACCTTCAAGTGCAATCGCCAGAGATCGTCGCCGGAGGTATTTGAAAACTGCAACTATAAAATTGTGGGAAGAGATTTCAGGGTTTGAAAATCTAAGGTATGACAATTAATTTATATAGTTTCATTCTCACAAAAATTACCGTTGGAAATATTACCGTTAAATTCAATTTGTTTTGAGTTTTTGTTTTGTTTTTTGTTGATTTTTCAGTCAAAAAAATTTTGATTCCTTGACCTTGGGCAATCTCTTTTGCTACCTTTGAGGTGGGCAACCAAAAAAAATGTTTGGTTTGATGGCTGCATTGGAGTGAAGTTTTTGATATTGGGCAATCAAATTGGGTTTGGTTGCCCATTTGATTGCTGCGTTGGAGTTGCTCTTACAAGATCAGATTTGTAACGATCTGATCAGTTTGGCTTCTATTTGTTTATTTTATATATATATATATATATATATATATATATATATATATATATATATATAATTTTTTTTAATTTCTTGATTTTGTTGGTTGTTTTCACTACAAGAAAATTCACCGACTGTGATGGAAAAATCCGTCACTAAAACAAAAAATTTTGTCACTAACTTGTATTAGTGACGGATTTGTGACGGAAAAATTCTGTCAAAAAAAGCTTTGTCGCTAAATTTTAGTGACGGATTATATTCTGTCACTACATTTCTGACAGAATTTTCCGTCACTAGATGAAAAATTTCATTACTAACATTTAGTCATTATTTTGACATCATGGAGGTGACACATCATCATGACACGTCACTGCCACATCAGCCAAGTCATCGACGTGTCACCATGCCACCTGCATCGCCACGTCAGCACAAGTCATCGACGTGTCGCCATGCCACCTACATCGCCACATCAGCACACGTCATCGCCACGTCAGTAATGCAAATATGGTGCGTTGTATGGGAAAATTTCGTTACTAACATTTAGTCATTATTTTGACATCATCATGGAGGTGACACGTCACCGCCACGTCAGCACAAGTCATCGACGTGTCACCATGCCACCTGCAGCACCACATCACCGCCACGTCAGCACAAGTCATCGACGTGTCGCCATGCCACCTGCATCGCCACATCAGCACACGTCAGCACAAGTCATCGACGTGTCGCCATGCCACCTGCATCGCCACATCAGCACACGTCAGCACAAGTCATCGACGTGTCGCCATGCCACCTGCATCGCCACATCAGCACACGTCATCGCCACGTCAGTAATGTAAATATGGTGCGTTGTATGGGAATCGAACCCGAGTGCCGATGTGGTACTCTAACCACTAGGTCAATGGTGCTTATGTAATAATATATTGCATTCTTTTCTTTTATTTCAATTTTGAATTCATGTACAAAATAGTGACGGATTTAAATCCGTCACAATTTTGTAACGGAAAAATCCGTCACTAACATGTATTTTTGACATTTCTTTTATTTAGTTTTGAATTTTGTGACGGATTTAAATCCGTCACAATTTTGTGACGGAAAAATCCGTCACTAACATGTATTTTTTATATTTCTTTTATTTAATTTTAAATTTTGTGACGGATTTAAATCCGTCACAATTTTGTGATTGAAAAATCCGTCACTAACATGTATTTTTTATATTTCTTTTATTTAATTTTAAATTTTGTGACGGATTTAAATCTGTCACAATTTTGTGACGGAAAAATCTATCACTAACATGTATTTTTGACATTTCTTTTATTTTAATTTTGAATTTTGTGACGGATTGAAATCCGTCACAATTTTGTGACGGAAAAATCCGTCACTAAACGTTGTTTTGACAGAATTCATGTAGTGACGGATTTTTCCGTCACAAAATATTTTCTGTCACTATTCAGTAACAAATTTGTGACGGAAAATTTCCGTCACTAAAATCCGTCAAAGTCGGTGAATTTTCTTGTAGTGTTTATTGATGAGTTTTGTTGCTTGATGGATTTATATATTGGATTCTTAAAATTAGAATTAAATTTTCATTTTCATTCTTTTTTGGTATAAATCATATCCAAACATTATTTATGACATGATGTATATGAAAAATGCTAAAAGAAAGAGAATGGGAAGAATCCATATTATTTATCCTACTTTCTGATGAAAACAAAATGCTAGCATTTTTTCTTCGAGAAAGACAGTTTCTTAAAGATTCTTATGATGAATTTTAAAATAAATTAATATCAATAACCCAATAAAATAACTTAGTACTTAAATATATATAAACATGACCCCATTAGTTCATCATAAATTCAAACCATCATCACTGTGGTCGTAATCATCATCATCATCATCATCATATGTGTGTTGGCAAACCATCTTCATTATTACTTCATAATTCATTGCTTATAAATTAACTCTTTCTCGTTTAGCAATTTCATCTTTCTAAAACGAAGTCGTGTAGTTGTATATTTTATTTTAAATACAAAATGATGTTTTGATAATAGAAAGAAAACACATTCAAAGAATTAAATCACATGAGATCTATTATATTTGATGTTATATTTTCTATTCTAAAATAATTACCACATAATACTGTATATATTAAATGATTTTATTAAGTGATGTGAGATGTGAACCAAAATGTAATAGAGATTTTGGAGAAAATCATATTTTTGGTAAAAGGCCAAAATGATGAGATTGAGAGTTTGGGTTGCCAAGGTGGGGCCTAGGTGGTCCACGGTTATCTAATGTATCGATGCTTGGTGTTCATCTAATGTCTAGGTGGAATTTAGATCAGTTTTTCCAACATTGAATATATATATAGACAAATATATTTCTTATATATACAAGTATAATTACTAGGGACACGTGATAAATACATGTGATCCACAAAATTAACAATATAATTTGCCTTTACTTTAATTTTAATATATATATATATATACAAAAAACATCTAAAAAGTGATGGTCGATTAAATTTCAATTTCAAAAATATAATTTATATAAGAAGAAAATCTTGATAGAGAAAATTGGCTTGCCTCAAAAAAAATTATAATATACAAATATAAAAAAAATAATCTGCCAGTAAATATGCAAATATATACATATATAAATGAATAGTGCTAGTGATGTGGGCCAAATTTAAGCCCAACGACTTATCAAAGATCCTACTAAAATCACTCAACTTTGCTCATACTATTGGCCCATACATTTTTTAAAGTCCTTGAAACATATTGGTGCTACTACTAATATAAAGATACTATTGGCCCATACTTTTTTAAAGGTTCAAGCTTGCTTAAATTTTCCACAATGTCCCACATAAGTCATAACCTGTGTTGTAACAATAACATATTATAAAATATTAGTATTTTAAGAATAAAATATTATAAAAAAATCATCATCGAGTTTTACATCAATAATATATAAAATATTATTTATATTATATAAATAATATTGAATTATCTATTATTAATTATATATAAGATGTATATGTGGTAAGTATATAAATTAACTATGCATATTATAATATCCTATGTAATCACCCAACAAAACCTAAAATCGTTTTAAGATCATTGAATATTCAACATCTCCATCATTTAATAGTCAACATTAAATGTTTTCTTCATAACAAAAATTGCCAACTCCTTGGTTGTAAATTTGTAATAGTAACTTAATAATTTTCAAGTTCGAATCATAAATACATATAGCCTAGAGGACACTTGCCTAATATAATATAATACTCCCTCCATTCTTTTTTAAGTGACGTCCTACAACTCTACACACAGATTAAGAATAATTTTATTTTCTTAGTATACCCCTCATTAATTAAGTTTTTCTTTTACCATTTAATTCTCATTTCTGCAAAACATAGGTACTATACAATATACTCCCTCCATCCTGCTCAAATTTGCACGTAGGGACAGACACATAAGTTAAGAAAAAGCTATTTTTAGGCACGGAGGTTAAGAAAAAGCTGTTTTTTTGAGTGTTAATGCTGAATAGTAAAGAGTAATTTTGTACATTTTATTTGTTATTTTTGGAGTGTGCAAATCTAAATGGGACGGACAAAAACGGAAAGTGTGCAAATTTGAGCGGGATGGAGGTAGTATTTAATTTATGCATTAATTAATCATAGGAGTATATATAAAAATAATGCATAAAACGTCAATTAAATAGGAAAAATTTTAAAATTTCAAAACGTGACTTAAAAAGGAGGGAGTATAATATAATATACTAGATATATAGCTAGACTGAGTTAATTGACGAGGTCAAATAGGATGTCAAATAGGCTGCACAGTGTTGGAAAGATTGAATTTTCATATCCCAAAAAACTATTAAGAAAAAGACCCATTATTTGTTGCATGAATAATTATTACTTTAGAGAATCCCACAAATGAATATGGAAAAGTAAAAGCCTATTCAATAAAAGTTGTTGGTCTTTGTCTTTTTACAAAGAGAGACATGACTTTTCAAATTAAAACCATTATGGGTCAGCCTGTTTACTCATTCTCTATTTTATATCAAATTAAAGCTAATCCAATCAATTCAAGGCCAGCCCTTACGGATAAGTGAAGGGTGACATGGGTTTGAAATTAATTAAATAGGTTCATACATAGATGATGTGATTTTAAGCAAGTACAAATATTTAAATTTTCTAATAGAATTAAAACAGATAAAATCAAACAAATCTCGATCAATTTAGTAGTTTGGTGCGTATAAATGTTGTCTTTACTCATTTCCGATAGATTTTCTTAGAGACGAATTTGTCTTACAGCAACATTAATGAATATGGACGGTGCTCATTAGTTATATCTCAATCTTTTCATGAGGTTAAATAGTAAATTTTTTTAATGTGTTAGTATAAAAATGTAACATAAAATATGATTGCTTTTTTAGTTTGTAACATAAAACAATAATCACATGTCCATCATTGATATGTCTTAATATGTGCAATGTTAATGTATAAAGATTATATCCATTTATATCTTGTCATTCAAAATTAATGATTACATTGAATTTGTAACATATTAACGGTGGACTCATCATATGTCCATAATATGTAAGGAAGTAGGTCTGCCGCAACATAATTTTTTTTTTCTTTTTTGATTGCACTCCTTAAAGTTTGCGAGTTCTCACCAAATTGCAATCTAATGTAATATTTAGATAATTTTCCCGACCAAAATCAAAATTGACATCCCAAATTATATCAATATACATGAAATTTATGTTAAAATACTTCACATTTCAAACAAAACTATGCCTCAAATCAAATTTTTTGATTCTCATTCGATTTAAACTCAATTCAAGTCAATCAAACAAATTTTTTGACTTCTTCGGAAATTTTGCTTGAAAATTGCATTAGATTGCAATTTGAAAAAAAAATTACAAATTAAAAAACAAAATTAATACTATGTAAGTATATTTCTTAACTTTAATTGAAATTAAGATTGTCGCACCAACAAATGAGAGTAAAAAAGAATCCTTAGGAAACCCAAACTCTTTTAAAGATTAATCTTGGAAATTACTCAAAGTTCTTCAAAACCAATTATTTCGAGTGCTAATAAAGATAGATGTACATCCACTCAAAACCTTCATTTGGATATGATCTTCAAAAAAGACATTGATCTTCCAATTAAAGTCAGAATATAATGATTTATTCAACATTGAATAGATTTGTTGAAAAACAACCATATAGAAAAAGTTAGAACACAAAAGGAAGCACCTTTCCCATAATCCGGAAGGAAGTTCTTGTTGGAATGTATTTCATCTTTACTTGGTTTAAGAGAGTTGTATAAGCCAATTTCAAGTCAAATATTGATGGTCGAACTTAAAAAAATGTTAACAAATATGAATTGAGCTAATTGCCAATTTCCAGTTGAAAAGATAAGTAATTACACAAGCATCTACTTAATTAACATCCATGGGATTTTGGCTACTTTAATGATTTGGGACCCTCATAAATCTGATGTTACAAACTTGAGAAAGAGCTAGAAACTTTGTTCAAACTTGCAACAATATGAACCATAAGCATGAAAGTAATACAAAAGTGGTTGGCCAAAATGTCCACAACAAAGGGTGCCAAATGTTTGATTTTTTTGGAAATGTCTAAGACATGCTACATCACTTCATTATAGTGTTGTCCAAGTTTCAGGTGGATAGAAGGGTCCTCACTCTTTATGCTCACTTTAATTTATTAGGAGCTCTTCATCATTACTACTTTTTTCCATACATCTCAATTTGTCATCATTGGATCTTTTCATATAAATACATATTCATTGTGATACTATTGATAAAAACTGAGTAGGTGAAGAATTGAAATACTCTTTTTGCAGGGTTTGGATTATGGATTTTGATCTGAAAAGATATATATGTCTTGTGAAGAGTGCACACATCTTCTACTCCTATAGGAGAAACAAAACACTACAAGAATTTTGGCTTTTAACAACCCCTCTTTAACAACCCTTTTACTGAATTTGTGTTGTTTTTTGGGTTTTTACAACCCTTTTTCCGAAAAACGTTGTCTTTTTTGCAAAAAATCGCTATACGACAACGGTCAAAAATGAAACGACAACGCTTTTTAAGTAGGGTTGTTAAATGACGTTTTTTTCGCTCTACGACAACCCTTTTTCGCAACGCTTTTGAGCGTTGTCTTTTCTCTAGAATTTTTTTTTTATTTTACAACTCATTTTGCAACCCTTTTGTTTTGTGTGTTGCATGTTTAAAATAAAAAACAATTATAAAATAATTATTTTTTAATATAATTGTTTTTTAATTAACTTAAATTTAATATATTTAATTAATTTATAATGTTATCTTATATTACATTATTTGCATTATATCTTAGGTGAACAAATTAAATATTTTAGAAAATAGTATTTTTATAAAATATTATTTTGAATTAATTAACAAATTAACTACACCTAATTAAGTATTACTCTCACATGCTTTTTATATAATAATACAAAATTTGAATATTATTTTAAAACATGATTCAAACATTGTATTTTATGAATTATGAATGTTTTTCAAAAAAAAAAATTATTGTGTTTTAAGATTAATACAATTAGAAATAAAAAAAAAAATTATATCAATTACTTAATTAATTAATATCAATTAACTAATTAAGAATAAAAAAAATTATCAGAAGTGCAACCACTAAGCAGAGTTGAACCTGTGACCTAGTTAATTAATGAAGACAGTATCACCAATTTCACCAAACATATCTATGTTCATTGTTTACCAACAAATAATATTAATACTTGCTAATTTGGAGTTAGGTATTTTCAAATAAACCCAAAATTCGTAAGGGGCTTTCCATTCCCACCCAATTTTCTCTCCATTGTCGCCATCCTCGTCTACGCATTTCCATCCCCACCCAAATTAGGAACTATTGCCCAAATCTCTTTCCACCACCACTGCAGTTCGTGGATTTGGTTTCGTGGTCTCGTGAAGTCCGCAGCCAAGACTGAAACGGCCTGAACTTGTTTTGTGTAAGTCTTTCAAAGGCCTACATTGGGTGACATTTACTTTATGGTGGGGAAAAGTTTGGAAGTTTATTTGGCTTTGAGTCTTAGAATAAGATTTGATATAGCATATCTGTTTTGGAAATTGATGAAGAAACTGAACACCAATGCAACCAACTTTAGCATTCGTATTTGTTGAATTGATTTTGTATGAACCTCGCTCTGTTGTTATGTTGCTTCGCGTAGTGCATTTCCAGAATCTTTGATATTTGGTCCTTTGATAGTGATTTCTTATGTGATGATTTTGTTGTGTGAATTAGCCGAATTTATATTGTTGTTCTTTAATCATTTCTACTTACTTCTGGATGCTTTGCTTCAATGAAGACTTATTTTTATGCTCTTGTATGATTTGCTTTGCAGCTTTGGTGCATGTCAGATTAGAGATGCATGTTCTAGGTTAAGACATGCTATCGACAACAATTCTGTAGATGGGTAATAGGATTTAAAGGATCAATGGACACATATTGCATAGAAAAAATAAATAATGGTCTCTGAATGACGACTTATAAGAGGCCTGTCTGTTTAAGGATTTAGAATCTCGTGGTAAAAATTTATTAGTAAGAAATGACATCACATGTGTTATGTTTGTTAGAGAAAATCTTTCAACTCTGGAGATAAATCAGTTACTGCCCTGGCGCTGAGGATGGAGTTTCATCAGGCAGTGTGCAGGGATATATACCATATGTGTTATATCTAAAATATATTGAATGAGCTGAGACCCTATATTGAATATACAGCAAGTATCTCAAGAAATTTGATATCCTTTCTACATTAGGGAATGCCAAATACTCCTACAGGCTGTTTACTCATTTGTATATATAAGCAACTGATGTGATTCGCAAATGCCTGCAAACATGTCTTAACATTACATGAAAGATTTCAGATTGAAAATCTTATTTACTTGACCATTATTTTGTAGGATGGGATCAAGGACTACTAGGCATGTGCTTGGGAGAGAAACGAAAGTTGAAAATTCCTTCTAAACTTGGTTATGGTGAACAAGGATCCCCACCTACCATCCCAGGTAATAAGCTAGATCTGCCATATGTTTGAACAAGTTAACTATCTCCTCAAGCATATATTTGAAGTCATTTTCTAAATTAGATCATACTAATCCTCAGATCTATATCGGCCTATAGTGTGATTGACTTTTAAGCTGTTAATTTCTGCCTCCTGATTGATCATTTCTATTTCTCATAAATCTGACCCTGAGTGATCAACACCTGACATTTTATTGCTGGTTCAACCATTAATGCTTGCAGGTGGTGCAATACTCGTTTTTGACACCGAACTGGTAGAAGTGAATGGGAAAACATTGAGCAATGAAAAACCAGATGATAGTGAACTGTAAACCCATTGAAGCCATCGCTTTGTTTTCTCCTACAAACATAGGGTTCAGATTTCTCAAGAACACTAGGAACATCGCTGCATGTATAAATCTTACAACATTGGAGTTATAATACTGCATATTGATTCTTAACCTTCATCAACTAATCAGGGTTGTTTTGTGAGTTATCTATTCAACTTTGTAGGTGTTTCCATGCATTAAGCTGTATAAAATAAGCATATAATAGTCTGCATGAGCAGTTGGATCCCATTATAAAGGTGAACAATAACGCTGGTTCTGTCTTGTTCTTGTAGCATTCGTGTTTTCCAAATTTTCATATATTTATTGTTCATAAATTTATCCTCGTGCTTAAGTTTATGCAGAGCTAGTGTAGTTGATTCAATAAGCCTCTAAACATCAATATATTTCCAATTCATTGGCATTGTGAATTTGTTGCTAAGCTAATTTAATGAGCAACTTTTAAGATTTGAAAGAGCCCTAATTACAGTTATCACTAATTCCCATAAATAGACTCCTATCATAGATAACTTCGTGCAGATAATAACGTGCATACCAAAAGCAGATCTCTACTTTTCTAGTATGTCATATCTCCTGATATTATACATGGATATTGTATGTAAACATTGAGGAAATTTGCTGATTTCCTAACAGTAACAGTCCTCGGTCTCAATTTTCACATTGTTCTGAAATCCTTCCCATCCATCAACTAAATATCTGTGTTCAATCAATTCTGGTTGCTGTTTTGATGACATCTTTTTGGACCATGTAATGAAATGACAAATTATATATACTCCAAAATAAATATGCTTCCTATTATTACAAGATAAATATTTATTGATTCTGCATTGGAGTTACAAGATAAACATTGGAGTTATAATACTGCATATTGATTCTTAACCTTCATCAACTAATCAGGGTTGTTTTGTGAGGCGGTAGGTTCCCATGTTGCTTGGCCTTCGCATTTGATAAAACGAAAAGTGAAGGTAATTCTGTTTTTATGCTGCAATATTACATTAAATTGCTCATAGCTCCGTAAATATAGCATGCCTACTTACATATAATGCTGATACAATTGTTAGAAACTTGGGAAGAAGAAAATTGTGCACAAAGACTTGCCTTCTGTTGAGCTATCAAGTGTGCCAAAGCCATTACATATGTTGTATTGCTATACTAAGCTTGTTATTCAGAATGGAGGCAATGTGCATATAGTGTTTGATGATGAAGTATTTGGTCGTGAGTTCAACATTTTTGTTAACATTGAAGATATGGTTCCATTCTGTAAGTTGGAGCCAATCTCATACGTATGTGTTGTTGTTTATATATGGTAAGTATTCTGGGATGTTATTATTGTTTCTATTATCATACATTATTATAAGGCTATTACACCTAATTGTTATTATATTTCACATTGTAATATTTTCTATTTCAAACACATTCATGGGTAGGCATCTCTACAAGAGGTTGAAGCACGAAAACAAGACACAAAATTTCAGATTTGTGGATCCATATGAAATAGGACATTTGCCATCCACAAAAAGTGATCCAGATTTTCGTGAAAATGAGATGGAACGAAGGGCATGTGCTCTAGCAAAAAGGTTGAGTGGTACCACATCTAGCCAATTAGTTTTGGCATCTTGCAATGTAGGGTAAGTTTTCATTACAAATTTGGCACATTATATTGTGATAACTTGACGTAGCTGAAGTCTGAATTTGGCATTCAAATTATGAATTATTTGAAGTTGTGGCTGATTTGGGTTAATTTTTAATTCCATAGATTCCACTGGATTCTAACTGTCATCAACCCCCACAAGCAAACTTGTCATTTGTTGGATCCTCTTTATCATCGCTTGCATGATCAGACTTGGAAAAAAATTGTTGAGTTGTAAGTTTCAATTTAAATAAGTTTAGTACATTTCTTATCCCTTATTTTATGTTGCATATAGATTATTACTACATTCTTCTGTTGTCATGAAGGGCCTTGAGAATGTTCAATACAGAGATTGGAAAGAATGAGAAAAAACAACCGACATGGGAAGTAGTCAAGGTTGTATTTTGTATATGTGAATAAAACTCAAAAATTATGTATGTAATTATTTTATCATTACCAATCATATATGTCAGTTGATACACTTACATTGTAATGTAGGCTCATTTGCAACCTGATACCAATCAATGTGGTTTTTTTGTGATGTGGTACATGAGACAACTTGTTCAAAAGGATGCAACATCGGATTGTGTTTCATTGCGTTCAATTGTGAGTAATTCTTTGATATTTAGTTTGCATATTAAGTTGATTATTGATTAAACACGAAGTTGATTATTCTATATATTCATTTTCCAAAGTTCACGGATGTTAAGTGCACTAGAGCTGATATTGATGAAGTCCATGTTGAATGGGCTGATTGCGTTCAAGAACATATAAATGGGTAGAAGAAGGTGACTACTATACTTTAACTTGAAATGCATTCTTTTCACAACTTTAATATGAGAACGTTATCATCTTTAGAGTTCATATTAACTTTGTTCTTACATTTGACAGATTGTGGGGACGTAGGGAGTACGTAAAGGTCGTGATGCCGTGATTTCCAAGGTTGTGATGTTATTCAAACAAAAGCTACATTTTGTTATTACTTGTTGGAGTATTTTAAATTTATGAACTTAAGGTTGTGTGCACACAAGTGTTGGGATGAGACATACATTTAGGTTGGGATGCTTTATGAATTTACGCGTATGATATTGATGGTGTTTACTTGTTCGGCAAATGCACTTGTTAGTTTATATAACAGATATATATTATTATATATATTAGTAAATAATGAAATTATTGTAAAAAATGTGAATGAACGAAAAAGACAACACAAAAAGGGTTGTCTTTAGCGTTGTTATTTTATGAAACGACAACCAAAAAAACAAAAGAAAAGACAACGGTTATAAGCGTTGCATAAATTTTTTTGGTTTGAACAAGATACGACAACCCATTTCGAGCGTTGTTAAAAGCGTTGCACAAATTTTTTTGGTTTGAACAAGATACGACAACCCTTTTTCAGCGTTGTTAAAAGCGTTGCACAAATTTTTTTGAAGCACATACGACAACGCTTTGAAAGCGTTGTCAAAAGCGTTGCACAATTTTTTTAAATACATACGACAACGCTTTTTAAGCGTTGCACACACTGTTGTTAAAAAAAATTCAAAAATGGCCGAAAAGACAACCCTTTTTTGCAACGCACCAAAAAGCGTTGTCGTATCTAGATACGACAACGCTTTTTGGTGCGTTGTCGTTGTGCGAAATTTTTTTTGCAACCCTGGATACAACAACGGTAAAAATTTGTCTTTAACAACGGTTTTTAACCGTTGTAAAAACCCGAAATTTTTGTAGTGAAAGTCTTTTACAATTGCAGATTAGAAACTGATAGAATTATATTAATTAAAAAGTGTGACATAACTAAGACATGAAAAGTGAGGTAGAGAATTTGACATGGTTGGCTCCGAACCACATACAAATGGGAGAATAGTATAAAAAATTTCGGAAAAAACATGTTATCTAAAGGCATGCATGATTCGATTTAGATGCAAATAGAAACATATAGAGTAAGGTAGTGATGATGATTCTTTTGTGTGGTGCTACTGCTATCCCTTATCTTGTAAAATCATATTCCTATTTCATGTGGTGTTGCCTATCCATGCTAATAGGAATGAACAATCTCTATTCACTCATTAATCTTTAATTATGTGGAACCCTATTCAAAATAGGGAATATATTAATGAGTTTAACTAATACATGGAAATGCACTCTTTTTTATATTAAAAACATTTTTTGCTTATATGACATATGGAGTGAAAGTCTCTTTCATGCATCCTAATTCATGAGATATTCTTCAATTATTAGAATTTATTCTATTTTCAATTTATCAAAGTAATGCATAGATTAAGAATGTAGTTTACTTAAATAATTATTCATATAAAATGCAACCTATTCTTTTTTTTCTCCAATTACATAGTAAAATGCACTATTTTCATTTTGCAATCTAAACCTATTTTTTTATTACTTTTCGATCAAAATATAATTTGATGTCTCGATAATTTTTTAACCAAAATACATGAAACCTACACCAAATGAAAGCGTTAAATCAATTTCCTGATATATTCATTAGATTCAAACTCAATTTGAGTAAAAATCAAACGAAAATTTCAATGTTAACCGGAAAATGATCAGACAATGGAATTCGGTTACAAAGTGAAAAACTCGTAGACTCTCAGGTGCAATAGAAAAAATATAGTTGCAATGTGGAAAATTATCATACTCAATATATTTTTTATTTTTTATTTTAACCCAACTATAATATCCTCTTCTAAAAATACGTACCTAGAGTATAGTAAATCAACACTTCCAATAAATCTTCAATATTAAGATTGTAGCATACATTTAAGACACACCAATACAATAATTAAATTGCAGATTGCAACATGAAATAAAATATGATAAACTATTAATAAAGTAGAATTATATTACCAATACACGTCTCGTTTTCAGCAGACATTTGAATAGTCATGGGAATAGAATATGGATACAAGAAATTAAATAATTATCGTAGATTCGCATAATTATAGAAGGTTACAAAGTTGGTTGACTTGATAATAAATTACTCAAACTGGTCGTTGATCAATTCAAATGGCTATTAGTGGGAAAGACAAGTGCAGAATGGTCTGGACAGCAGCATTTTTGGTACAACTTAGTTATTAGAAATTATATTTGTTACATGTGACAAATACTTTTTACAATTCAAAGCCATTTTTTGCTGTAAAATATGATAGCTAGTGTTTACTACCAATTGACAATTAAAGTGATGCATAAGATGCTTAACCGATAGTAGGTATCATGTGATGTATATATGATCATAGTGATACTCAATTAAACATACCCCACCCCAAAAACAAATAAAAAATCCAAATTGATGGAATTTTATACCAAATTTTGGAGAGTATGATTTTACGAGTTCATCTCATAAAATATATTCATGAGACCGTCTTATATGATTCTTTTGTGTACAAAGATATCCATAAAATTGTATTGTTTTGCAAGTATTATTATTATTATTATTATTATTATTATTATTATTATTATTATTATTATTATTATTATTATTATTATTATTATTATTATTTTTTAAACTATATCTTTCCCAAAAAAGTATGTGAAAACATAAAAGTTAATCAGTTTTACTAATACCATTGAGAATAGCTTCATAATAAAATATTTTGTGTAATTTGGTTTTGAAAAACTATTTATTATTAATTATCAAACAAAGTCTTTTATCACCGGCCTAGTAGCAAAACTTTAGCACAATATTGTGTTCCGCTAATAATTATTTTGCATATATTCTCACTTTAATATATATTAATTGAAATAATAATAAAAACTTATGTGTTATACATATCTCACACTAGTAAATAAATAAAGTTAACTCAAATATCTGAAAAAAAAAAAAATCCCCCTAGACTCCATTTAGATAGACATATTTAAAGAGGGATTCGAAATCCATGATAACAAATACATGAATGATATTTGGATAAATGTTCATTATTTTCAGTTGAACTAATTTTTGAATTATTTATGTGGACTTCAAATCCATTTATTTCAAATACTAAATTTCAAATAACATCTAAACACAATCTTAATGAATTAAACTATTTATTATTATATCAAATATGGAGACATATTTATGAACCATCTCAAAGCTCAAAACAAGTCATGAGCTTTGAGACAAATTTATCTCTAGTTCAAGACACTTGAGTTAATAAACATTTTCCATTAAGAGCAGTTAGTACTTTAATTTGTTAAAATTATACTATTTTTGTGAAATTGTCTCTTGATCCAATTTTATGAGACTCGTGTCCGCCCATAGTCCATAACACCTATAAAATATAGTATTTTGACTTGTAAAAATAAGTTTGAGTTATACATAATGAATTTATGTCTTACAGAATACATTTGTGACATTAAAACAAAAATGATTATTTGTGATGTTGGTCTCAAGTGGTCAGAGGTTCAGAGGGGGTGAATGAACCTCTATTGACTTTTGAACTTTTAAAACTTTTAGTGAACATGTTTCTGATTTTAGAAAGAATGCAGTAACCTGACTCGATTAAGAAATCTGGCAGTATGTTGTATCAGGTTCATGTCTCGGTATCACAGTATGCAGCGGAAAATTAACGATAGAGTTTCTATTTGGAAAACGTTTATCTTTTTCAAATATGCTTTTATCAAGGGTTTTAGCAGGATGCTCATAATGTATGCAACAAGATATATCAATGCGATGCAGATAGCAAGATAAGCAATAAAGACATTTGTGGCTTATAGTGGTTCGAAGGTGGTGTAATCCTTCTACGTCCACTCTACTTCTTCCCGAATGAGGAACTTCGTTAGGTCAGTTCGATTTACAAGTCTCAACTTTACAAACATTTTCCTAGCAAGTTATCACCTACAAGAATCACACGACTCCTAGGCCAAATCCCACTCAGGGTACAAATCCCACACATGGCAAATAACCTACACAAGACTAAACACTTAATGAGAATCTAATCTTACCAACTAAGGTACACCAAACTAAAACAACCTAGCACACAACAAATGGTTAAAAAGTATATAGGTTCTTCAACTGGTGCAATAAGAAGACAACCTTGAACTTGAGAGCTCGAGTGCTTGAATATCTGCTTCTTGAAGGTTAAGTGACTGAGCTTGGAAGACTTGAGAAAATGAGAGCTTGAAAGTGTTTGCAATATGTTCAAAGAAAGCTTCAGTTGTTCAGTAGTTTCCAAGGTCACTCCACCATTCTATATATATTAGTTGGAAAATGTCCGTTGAAAAGAGGCATTGTTCTTGTATCATTTCAAAAGTGATCTTGCAAATCTTTGTAATTAATGCGTCTGAAAACTTCGGTTACTGAACCTCGTCCTTCTCTGATCCGCATTAATGGCGCTACTCCTCAATTACAGTGCTTTTGTAGAGCCGCGGGTCCAGGTGGCATCACCTCGTTGGCTTGGCACAAACCTCTATCTAACGGATTCTTGACAAGAACCATTCCTCGTATGATATTCAATATACACCTCATACTGCATTGAATAAGTTAGATATACTTGCAGCTTTCTGCTTAGATTGCAGTGGTTGTTTACTGTTCTGTGCCAGTCTTCTGATTTGCGTTAGCTTCCTGTTTCAGAATAGTTTCCTATTCTCAAAACCTGTAGTGAGCTTCCACACCTGCTTACTGTATCATCTGCTTACTGATCCTGATTTCTACTTCAACTATCTGTCTCTCCTACTCCAAGACAGACTTCAGGACTTCTCAAAACCTACTTAGGATCAGTCTTCTCTATCTTTCTGATATAAATGACTTGAAATACAAGTCTAAGAGTTGTATACTTATCAGACTATAATCCACTTATAACACGTGGAAAATGGGTACTCTAAAGTCTCATCTAAAATTACATTGTCTCATCAAAACCTAATCAAAAATATCCCAACATGTGATTAGAACTTTTTCAACAATATATAGTCGCAGAAATTGATAAAAAGTTGTCACAAAAAAAAAACAATTAAAAAGATATATTTACGACAACATGATGGCAATCCTAATGTATTACTGATAACAACATTGTCGTAAAAAAAACTATTTATAAGAAAATTTTGAGATAATAATTTAGCGATATAATGCTACCGGAAAATGTTAATTTTTTTGACAAATATTAATATTTTCCCTATAATATTTTGTTGTTGATAGTAAGCGTTTTTGTTGTAGTGCTAGACTATATGACATACGTTTTGTTTTGTTTTGTGAAAGTCTTTTGTGAGTGTTAAAAATGAATGATGAGCAGATTGGATCATCTATTATATGTTCCATATCATGTTTCATGATATTTAATGTACATCACATTAATTAATAATATTATTTAAAATACATGATAAATAATGATTATTTTGAAATAGAAGATGCTAGAGAGAAAGTAGTTGAATATATCATGAGGAGAAAGAGAGTAATATTGAAACAAAAAATTTCTCTCTTATCCGTGACATCGTCTCACATGAGTTTTTGTATTTATTCTTCTCTTGGAGCCATTAATCAATTACCAACCGACAACTCGAACATTCTTCCTTCTTAGGGTAACTTTACCTCCAACCTATTCCTTTTCTGAAGCTAACCATGTGGCTGCCATAACTCTACATCATATATTATAATATTGTTATTTGAAGTAAATTGTTTTTTTTTTTTTTAAGATTTTGAGACTTAACTTTTAATTTAGAATATCATAAAAGGATATGAATATTATATAGTAAACTTATAAACCAAGCTAAAGTGATGGGACTTGGCCCCTCAAATACAAAGAATCTCTAATTTTCAAAGGTTTTCAACTATTTCCATATTTGTTGAAGAATTCGAACTTCAGCAATTGTGTAAGGAAACAAAAAAGTTAGTATAATGAGAGTAATAAATTATACAAATATCATTAAATAATTTACTATTATTTTCCAATACAATCGATCGAGTCTTCTATACGTATCAAATTTGTTTGGAGTGAGTATAAATAAATTGAAAATAATTTGATTGCTAGTGGATTTAATTATGTAACCCAAAATAGTATGAATCCAATAATGGGTCTTGAAGTACCACAATCAATACCTCATATAATTTAATAATTACTATCCAATTTCATACTTCATTAATTTATGGTTTGCTACCTTATATTTTTATGCTCGTTGCAAAGAAGATCGTGATCATGAAAATTATGCTAGAGGGACGACACAAAGGTGAAGCCTCCATGGAAATTTCCATTGATTTTCTTTTTTAATTTGTATTGATGGTTTGTATTGGGTTTTCTTTTTCTTTTTTTTTTTTGGTAATAACTTTGCTATAATTCTTACAGACATGATCTTTTGCTAATTGTATTAAAAAAAAAAAAAAAACATTTAGATTGAGTTTTGAAATTTAATTTAAAATTAATTCATGATTTTTTTAACGATCGAAAATCATTTTTTTAACCCTTCTCTCTTTTTCAGTGTCTTCATTATTATTATTATTATTATTATTATTATTATTATTATTATTGATATTGTTCCGATCCAAAGCTCCGGTTCTTCAACCCAAAAACTCGAATTCTCGAACCTTGATGTTGCTCCGATTCGATTCTCCGACTTCCCGATCCAAAAACTGATGATCTTGAACACAAAGACCTGCAAAATAAACACCGGGAGGGGTTCCCGGCGATGGGACTCCGACGCTCAAGTCAGAAAAAGGGAAGAGGATCTTTTTTGCAAGTGTACGTGTGTGTATTTTAATTATAAGTGTGCATAAGGAAAAATAAAGAATGAACACAAGGTATATATAGACTCCCTGGCTTATGAGTTGGTTGAGATTCGTCCCTTAAAGTATGGGATACGGACTAACAGTTCCGCTGAAATAGCGGTTAGTTAGGTTCAAAGTCTGTTCGTCATATCTCGCGTTAATCAGTTCCTCTTTCGTTAGTTCGTTCATCGGGCTGTAACTTAGTTCATATAGCTTCGCCACATACCAGTTTTTCCTCATCTAACTTAGTTCATCGTTGTACTTCCCGTCTGCACTAGCTCGCGCTTCCTTAGTTCGATCAGGAGATGGTCGAACAACTTCCTTAGTTCATCGTTGTCCATACCTCAAGTGCTTTGACTTTGGCCTTAGTTCGGTTTCTAAGAGAAGGATTCGGTTCGACTTTGTTCGACTAAGTTCGGCCGATAAGAGGACTTGGTTCGACTTAGTCCGACCATATCAGGTACTCCCCCCCTTCGAAGTGCGTGTTTACACGCACAGACGTAGTCCGCTAGCAAATTAGTCGAATACTTAATGCGCCTTTCCAAGGCGAAACGTCTCTTCAGCCACTTCTTGTCACATCCAATGGACACGTGGCCAGATAGAATTCCCGCCCAGTGCCTTTTTGTCTCCCACCGTTGGATTTCATCGGATCTAACGGCTGGGAGTTCGCGACTCTTCACCTTTTGCCCCCAAAAACCGATAAAACCTCTCTATAAATACGCCCTTCATTAGGTTGAAAAAACCTTTACGCCACAAATCACTGTAGCTTATCTTCTTCAAGTTTTCGTCTCCGATTTCTAGGTTTCTTCGATTGTTTACAGGTACCCATCTTCTCCTCCTCCTTTGTCGTTATTTTTCAAATGGCCACTTCCAGTTCTTCTAAAAACTCAAGGCGAAAAACCGTAGATACAGTATTTTCTTCCACAAAAACTACCCAGACCCATCTAACCTTACTGAGCTCACTCTTGGTGGGCGGTTATTCTGTGGCGATTCCTAGCCCAGAAGACCGACCCCATCGAGCTCCAATCGGTCATCAGACGTGGTTCCTTAAACATGTCTCCCTCGGCTTAGTTCCCCCTGTTCATCCCTTCTTTTTAGAGATTGGTTCGGGTTTCGGCGTATGTCCGAATCAATTACATCCCAATTCAATAAGTTATATTGTATCCTTTTATATGGTATGTAAATGGATGGGGGTCGATCCTACTTTCGAACGATTTCGATCTTGCTTTGTTTTGAAAAACGCCAATCCTTTCCGTTTTTACTTGAGCCCTCGCAGGGGGGAAAGGCGAGCTACTTTTCTATCTCCTGGGGATGAAAAAGTCAGTTCCTGGGAGCGGTATTATTTTTTCATTCGCGGACCGTCGAACCAACCTTTGAATTCTCTTCCCTGGGTCCAAACTTCTACCCAATCTGATCCTCCTCCTCCTCCTGATTACCAAATCTCCGTTTTGAATAAAATTTTTGACAAAGGGTGGTTCGACGTGGTCCAACTAAGTTCTTGTGAATCGTTGCTGGCATTCTGGGGGTTCTACCCGAACAGCCACGTTCCTTCTCGATTTAATCTAGGTCGATCTTTTAATTCCTGTCATTTATCGTGCTAATACGAACTGTTTGGATGCATATTGGCTTATTGGCTTACCCATGCCTTTTTGCAGATAAGAAAATGAATCGGTTTTTCAGCTTCGCCGACGAGGTCCCTGAGGAGGAGAAGACTCCCTATTCGCCTTCTCAGAGTTGCGTGAATACTGTCTTAGCTGCGTCCTTCAAACAGGCGGAAGAAACTCGCCTCGCCGAGCTAGCCAAAAGGACTCCAGGCCCAACTGATCATGTGATGCAAGAGGACGTTCTGCCCACTGCTGAAGCCCCTTTCAGTTCGACTACGCCCACTGTTCCCTCGTTTGATCATGTCGATCTGACCGAGGAGATCGCAGAAGACGTGGCGAAGGCTACGCCTTCTCTTCAGGGGAAGAAAAGGGGGCCTACTAGTTCGCGTAAATCCGCGGACAAGAAGCAGAAAACAGCTGAGGCGCCCCCTGCTAGTTCGGAGGTCTCGAGGGATGTGGTCGTTCAGAAGGGGAAAACGGCAGATGTTGAGGAGGATGCTGAGGCCAGAGATATAAGGCTAAATCTTGCTCGCCTGGCGAACGCGAGGAAGTTTTTTGAAGGGTTAAGCAAGAGGGCTCTTCGTCGCCGGGACAAAGCTTTGGAATACCGCCATGTGGCGGAAGAGAAGGATGAGGAGAAAAAGGCGTTGGAGAGCGACCTGGCGATCCATTCTGACCAGACGAACAAGTTGTCCGCTGAACTGGAGCAGTGCCAGGTCGAACTTGCAATGGCTCGGTCGGAGGTGTCGAAAAGGGATGATTTGCTGTTGGAGAAGGAGAAGTTCGCCACGGAAAAACAAGAGCAGCTCTTAACTGTTGAGGCTGAGGTTCGGAAGCTGCGGGAGGATTTAAAGCGGGAGGAGAGTGCGCGGAATCAGTTCGCGGAAATTTCGAGGATAGAGGGATTCCGAGCTGGGATTACAGAAGGCTTCCATCAATTCGCTCGAAGCTCGGAGATGGAGCTGATAGCTGAAGAGTTTCGCGAGAGGCTCTTCAGTCGCTTGTGGAATTCCATGCTTTTCCTCTCCAAGGCTGCTCCCATGGCCGAAGCCTATTTTAGGGAAGGTGTTCGGCTGTGTCAAGAAGAGGTGAAGGAAGCTCAGCTCGAGTCCCAGCTCCGATTCCGTCTTCCTTCGCTTGGTAAGAAATTGGAACAGTCCTTCCCGATTCCTCCCGGTTGGCAGGGGGATCCGAACGAGGATGTTGATGCCAGATGGTGGGCCGGATTTCTTCAGCAAGCCATTTCTGAAGTCCTTCCAAGTACCAGTTCATCTATTCAACTCGAGGAAGATACTCCAAATCTTATGGTGGATCTTCCTGATGAGATGTTCGATCCTTCTGCACCGCCGACCTCCGCTGCTGAACCTTCTTCCAAAAAACCTTCTGATGATGCTTTGTAAAAATTTTCGCATTTTTTATCTAGAACTATTCTGTATCTTTTATGATCAATCCATCGAATTTCCTATTATAATTTTGTCCATTCCTATTACAAGTTACTCACGACACAAACTTTATTAATAAGCGAATGGACCATAAGATATGCAAGCCTTAGTTCGAATAATCAACACTTTGTAGTTCGTTTAATCGGGATTGATCAGGACACTCCGAGGGAGTGCTTACATTCCGAGGGAATGTTGAAGTTCGCTTGATCAGGACACTCCGAGGGAGTGCTTACATTCCGAGGGACTGTTGAAGTTCGCTTGATCGAGACACTCCGAGGGAGTGCTTACATTCCGAGGGAATGTTGAAGTTCGCTTGATCGAGACACTCCGAGGGAGTGCTTACATTCCGAGGGAATGTTGAAGTTCGCTTGATCGAGACACTCCGAGGGAGTGCTTACATTCCGAGGGAATGTTGAAGTTCGCTTGATCGAGACACTCCGAGGGAGTGCTTACATTCCGAGGGAATGTTGAAGTTCGCTTGATCGAGACACTCCGAGGGAGTGCTTACATTCCGAGGGAATGTTGAAGTTCGCTTGATCGAGACACTCCGAGGGAGTGCTTACATTCCGAGGGAATGTTGAAGTTCGCTTAATCGAGACACTCCGAGGGAGTGCTTACATTCCGAGGGAATGTTGAAGTTCGCTTAATCGAGACACTCCGAGGGAGTGCTTACATTCCGAGGGAATGTTGAAGTTCGCTTGATCGAGACACTCCGAGGGAGTGCTTACATTCCGAGGGAATGTTGAAGTTCGCTTAATCGTCATGCATGATAGTAGTAAAGCAGAAAAATGACACAAAGATATAACGTGGTTCGGTCAAATCGACCTACGTCCACGGGGTAGATGTTTCTTATTTCATAAAATTGCAGGGATTTAAAAAGTAATAAACAACCTATATATACATGAATCTTCAAGCATAGAACTTCTTCAAATGACTCACATGCCAAGGTCTGGGTAACCTCTTGCCATCTTCATCTGTCAGTTCGTAAGATCCTCCCGAAAGAATCTTGGAAACTATGTACGGACCTTCCCAAGTAGCATCCAACTTTCCAATTTCGACCAGGGCGTCAGCTTGTCGTAGTACCAGATCTCCTACTTGGAATTCCCTCCTTCGAACTCTTTTGTGAAACGCAGCTTGAACGCGTCTTTTATAGAGCTCGTGTCGAACTCGGGCTTTATCTCTCAATTCGTCCAGAAACATTAGGTCAGTTCTAATCAACTCCTCGTTTTCTCGTGGTTCAAAATTGGTGATCCGTAAAGCTTCTCCTTGAATTTCTGTTGGAACCACTGCTTCCATTCCAAACGCCAAACTGAAAGGACTCTCTCCCGTCGTCGTCCTAGTCGTTGTTCGATATGCCCAGAGTACTGATGGTAGTTCATCCACCCAGTTCGACTTCTCAGATTCGAGCCGCGTTTTGAGTCCGTCCACTATGATTCGGTTTACTACTTCGACTTGGCCATTTGCTTGTGGATGTGCAACTGCGGTAAACACTTGCACGATTTTCATCTCTTCGCACCATCCCGTGATTTTCTTTCCTCGAAACTGAGCTCCATTGTCTGACACCAAAATCCTTGGCAAACCAAATCGGCAACAAATATTCTTCCAAACAAAGTGTATCATGTCAGCTTCTGTAATTTTGACTAGAGGTTCGGCTTCAACCCACTTAGTGAAGTAATCTACTGCTACTACCAAAAATTGTTTGCTTCCTCTGGTTTTCACAAACGGACCAACTATGTCGATTCCCCATCTAGCGAAGGGACAAGGCGAACAAGTAGTTAGCATATCTGCGGCTGGTGTGTGGATCCGCCATCCATGTTTCTGACAAGATTCACATTTTCTGACAAGCTCCTCGGCATCATTCTTCAATGTGGGCCAATAAAATCCAGCTCGTACCACCTTCCGAGCTAAAGCTCTTGCTCCAGAATGTTCGGCACATCCTCCTTCATGGGCTTCTTTTAACACCTTAATCCCTTCTTCTCGAGATAAGCATCTTGCATCCGTTGGCAAAAAGGTTTTCCTGTATAATAATCCGTCAATAACATAGTAGAAACGAACTTGCCTTTCTAACCTTTCTAACTCCTTCGCTGTTCCTTCCCTTTTGCCCTCCAAAAAATGTAACAAAGGGGTTCTCCAATCGGTCTCTGCCTCGTCGATATTCATAACTTCACTTTCTCTTCCAACGCCCATCACAGTGATACTTCTCTGCGAACAGTCTTGCAATGAACTGCCTATCTTCGATAGGAAGTCTGCCTTTTCATTTTCACTTCTGGGGATCTGTTCAATTTGAAGCTTTTCAAATCTGTTCTCCATATCTTTGATTTTGTCCACATAGGAAATCATCCTATCTTCTTTGACTTCACACTCATTTCGGAGTTGTTGTGTTACCAACTGTGAATCTGATTTCACTGTTAGGTGGCGCGCTCCAGCCTGTTCGGCTATCTTTAAACCCTGCAAAAAGGCTTCATATTCTGCTTCATTGTTAGATGCTTTGAACAAGAATTTTATGGCAAACTGTAATTCATCCTTTTCTGGACTAATCAGCAATATTCCAGCTCCGGCTCCTCGATGAGATGAGGACCCATCTACAAACAACTCCCACTCCTTCTTTTCTTGTGCTCTGGTTGTTTCTTGGATAAAGTCCGCCAAGGCCTGACCTTTGATAGCTGTTCGAGGTTCGTACTTGATGTCAAACTGACCCAGTTCGATGGCCCATTTGACCAATCTCCCTGATGCCTCAGGTTTTCCCAGAATGGTGCTCAACGGATGATCTGTTCGCACTGTTATCTCATAACTCAAAAAGTATGGCCGTAATCTCCTGGCAGCGGTAACCAAAGCATATGCCACCTTTTCGATCTCAGTATATCGCACTTCGGCTCCTTGAAGAACTTTACTGACGAAGTAGACAGGGAACTGGTCCTTTCCTTCTTCTCGTACAAGAACCGAACTAACAGATTCTTCGCCCATCGCCAAATACACCAGTAGCGCTCCTCCTTGAATTGGCTGCTTCAATAATGGAAGTGAAGAAAGGAACACTTTTAAGTCGTCAAAAGCCTTCTGACATTGTTCGTTCCATCCGAACTGACTATTCTTTCTAAGGACTTTGAAGAAAGGCAATCCTTTATCCGCCAATCTTGATATAAACCTGCTTAGAGCAACAACTCGACCAGTTAGAACTTGTACCTCTTTTATGGTTCGCGGGGGAGCCATATCTTGGATAGCTCGAATCTTGCTTGGATTAACTTCGATTCCCCTCTCAGTAACCATATATCCCAGAAATTTCCCGGCTTTTACTCCGAATGAGCACTTCGATGGATTCAACCGCATCCCATATCTTCGAATAGTTGTCATTGTTTCTCTCAAATCTGCCGCATGAGTGTTCGCCTGAATACTCTTTACCAACATGTCATCCACATAAGCTTCCATATTACGACCCAACTGGTACTTGAACATCTTATCCACCATCCTCTGGTAAGTAGCTCCCGCATTCTTTAATCCGAATGGCATCACAGTGTAACAATAGGTACCTGATGAAGTGATGAAAGAAACTTTGGGCTTGTCCTTCGGATGTAGCAAGATCTGATGATACCCTTGTGCGGCATCCATCATGCTGAGCAGTTCGCAGCCGGCTGTTGAGTCTACCAATTTATCGATTCGAGGGAGCGGGTAATGATCCTTTGGAGAAGCTTTGTTCAAATCTCGAAAATCGATACACATTCGCCATTTGTTTCCAGGTTTAGGCACCAACACTACATTAGCCAGCCACTGAGGGTATTGGATCTTCTCAATATGCCCTATCTCCAACAATTTCTGAACTTCCCTTTCTATTATCTCATTTTGTTCGTCACCAAAGTGCCTCAATTTCTGCTTGATCGGTCGAACCTCGGGCTTAGTATCCAACTGATGAACTGCTATGTCTGGGTTTATACCCTTCATATCTTCCGGCTTCCATGCGAACAAATCCACGTTTTCTCTTAATACCTGCACGATCTCACTACGATTCGGTTCAGCCAAATGACTGCCAATGCGAACTACATGTCCCGGTTGCTCGGAGATCAACTCAATGCTCATCAATTCTCCCTCTTCAAACTCCGCTGTGTTCGCCTCTCGTCCTTTCTTTCGATTCTGATCTCTTTCTCTATCAATCTCAGTTTTCTGTTCGGCCTTCCGTTTTTGGGATTCGGACTGGCGAACTGCGGCTACGTAACAGCGTCGAGCTGTCTGCTGATTGCCGTGGACTACTCCCACTCCCACAGTTCGTCCTTCCTCATCTTCCACTGGAAATTTCATCATCAAATGAGCAGGTGAGATAACCGCTGCGTAAGTACTCAACGAAGGACGCCCTAAAATCACGTTGTACTGCGAAGGCGCGTCCACCAATAGGAAAGTTATTGTTTTATTTTGCCTCCATTCCTTTTCTCCCAGAACCATGGGTAACTGGACCTTGCCAAACACTGTCACGGCCTCTCCAGAAAACCCATAAAGAGAGGTCTCCACCGACTTCACTTCGACTGTCGATCTCATCTTTCGAAAACAGTCCATGAACATAATGTCCACCGAACTGCCGGTATCAACGAATATCCTTTCTACGTTGAAACCCCCAATCTCGGCCGCAATCACCATAGCATCGAACTGCGGACTCTGGAGAGCTACTTTATCTTGAGCCCCAAACTGCACTACTACCTCGTCGAAAATTGTTTGAACCTCATCACCTTTCTGTCGAACTGAATTCAATCTCGCCTTGCGAGCTCTATTCGAATCTCCATCCGTTGGTCCTCCTATAATCATGTGTATAGTGGGCCTTTCCTCCCTCTCAGGCCTGTTTTGCGGCGGAAGCGGCGGAGGGGGAGGTAGTTCAGGACGATGTTGTCTCCTTTCTCTTCTAGGCTCCTCCCGAGCATTCCTCTGCTCTCTGTTATCTTGTCGGCGAGGACGAACATACCGAGCAAGCCTATTTTCCCGAACTAATCTCTCTAGTTCGTCTCTAAGGTGCAGGCATTCATCAGTGCCGTGTCCATATTCGTTATGAAACCGACAAAGCTTGCCATTCCCGAAGGTGGATGGCTTTTTGGGATTCGGGCTCCAGGTCGCCGGCCATTTCAGTTGGGGCAGATTCCAAATCTCCATCAATACCTGTCCAGGAGAAATATTCAGGGGGGTATATTGGTCATACCTCCTACCAGCTTTGTTCTCACGCAATGGCGGAGGTGCGAACCTCGATCGAGATTCTCCCGTCTCCTTTCTTCTTGTAGGCTCCTGTTCCTGCAACTTACTAGCTCGGTTAGAGCCCTCACCCTTCTTAATCCGCACTGCCTCTTCCAGGTTGATGTACTTGGTAGATCTCTGCAATAAATCATCAAAATTCCTCGGCATCTTCTTAACCAAAGAAGTATGAAGATCACCCTCTTTCAGACCCTGTATGAAGGCATTGACTATTAAGTCATCCGAAGCCCCAGGAGCTTCCCGAACTGCATCTGTAAACCTTCCAACGTACTCTCTCAACATCTCATCCCCTCTCTGTTTCACCCCGAACAGAGTTTGAGTAGACCGCCGCTGTCTTCTGGCGCTGACGAACTGGTGTAGGAATAACTCTGATAATTGTTTAAAGTCATGAATAATTCCATCAGTCAATTGGCTGAACCAAGTCTGAGCAGCCTTGGTGAGGGTAGTAGCAAACACCCTGCACTTGATGCCATCTGAATACCGGTGTAAGAGAGCGGTATTTTCAAATCGACACAAGTGATCCCACGGATCGGCGGTACCATCGTAATCAAAATTCACCGGTCGAAAAGATACCGGTAATTCGTCTTCCATCACCTCCTCCGAAAAGGGATTCCCCCTTGAACCCTTTGGGACTTGTCGAATATTACGCTGAACTTCTTTCATCTCTCTTTTCAGTTCATCAACCCTATCCGATAACTCATCGCGGCCTCGTTTCTGTCCCCGAGAGCCATCAAACTGGCTTTCCTTCTCATCCGTTTGTGACCTATAATCACTGGCTTCTTTCTCCCGATGAGTGTCCATATTATCCTGATGTGACTCAGCTCTTTGTTTCCCCATTGCTTTCTGGACAGCTGCCTCCATCAAGTCTGCCAATTCCTCCGCCGTTAAAGTAATGGTACGGGGGGGATCCACCGGGGTAGGACTCCGGTCACCCTCTCGATTTTCAGGCCTCCTGGACGAATCACCGACTTCCATTCTTCTTTTTGATCCCCTGGTATTCACCATGCTTGTTATCTCAACGCCTTAAAACTCAAATTGCTTTCCCACAGACGGCGCCAATTGATATTGTTCCGATCCAAAGCTCCGGTTCTTCAACCCAAAAACTCGAATTCTCGAACCTTGATGTTGCTCCGATTCGATTCTCCGACTTCCCGATCCAAAAACTGATGATCTTGAACACAAAGACCTGCAAAATAAACACCGGGAGGGGTTCCCGGCGATGGGACTCCGACGCTCAAGTCAGAAAAAGGGAAGAGGATCTTTTTTGCAAGTGTACGTGTGTGTATTTTAATTATAAGTGTGCATAAGGAAAAATAAAGAATGAACACAAGGTATATATAGACTCCCTGGCTTATGAGTTGGTTGAGATTCGTCCCTTAAAGTATGGGATACGGACTAACAGTTCCGCTGAAATAGCGGTTAGTTAGGTTCAAAGTCTGTTCGTCATATCTCGCGTTAATCAGTTCCTCTTTCGTTAGTTCGTTCATCGGGCTGTAACTTAGTTCATATAGCTTCGCCACATACCAGTTTTTCCTCATCTAACTTAGTTCATCGTTGTACTTCCCGTCTGCACTAGCTCGCGCTTCCTTAGTTCGATCAGGAGATGGTCGAACAACTTCCTTAGTTCATCGTTGTCCATACCTCAAGTGCTTTGACTTTGGCCTTAGTTCGGTTTCTAAGAGAAGGATTCGGTTCGACTTTGTTCGACTAAGTTCGGCCGATAAGAGGACTTGGTTCGACTTAGTCCGACCATATCAATTATTATTATTATTATTATTATTATTATTATTATTATTATTTTATCAATCTTCGTATATACTAAAAGAATAATCATCTAATAACACATGTCGTGTTAGGATGAATCCATTTTTCTACTCAAAATTATTATTTAATTTGTTTATTTTCTAATTTCAATTAATTCACTTAATTAGTCAAAATGTTTCCTAACAATATTGGTTTTAATCATTCATTTTCCTTAAAAGAATGCTGTCACTTTATTTTATAAACAAATATTTTTGAAATTAATTTTAAAGTTTAAGTTTATAAAAATGCATGACAATTTCAATAATTATATTAATGTTATTAAATAAAAAATGTTATTAATTTTAATAATTCAATTTTTTTTTTTATAATCTCATGTATTACACAGATCATATATAGTCACGATCTATTTTATAATTTACAACTTTAATTAAAGAATTCCTTATATAGATAACGGTCTTTCTTCATTTTCTCCACCACAGCTAAATATTAGTCATTTTACCACATTTAATCAATCTAGCAACCTTTAATGATGATGATTATTACTACTACTACTAAATTTACTGATCAATTAGCTTTATTTCTCTTTGAGTTAATTTAACTCATTTATTATCTTTAATAAGTTTTTAGATTACAATCAAAACTATATTCCATAATAAGATAAAAGAGCAAGTCTTAGTACTATATGTTAAATTTACATTGAAACTCAAATTGCTAAAACCTTATAGCAGTACCGATTAACTTATAGATAACTTTTGTGACATGTCAACAGATCAGGGCCCCAATTCAAATTAATGAATTAGGGTTTTAATGATAGATATTGAGATGTTCAATGAACAACATTGTTATACACTTATACTACTTGATGCAAATGCTATACATTTGAATATGCATAGTGAAAAAATGGACATTGTTAGCTAGCTTGAGTGTGTTATTCAATTGAAGTTTTATTGGAGAACTTGTATAAATTGATTTCGTTTTTTAAATTTCCTATTTGAAAAATTGGAACACTTATTTTAGGAGATTTTCTTTGTTTAAATTTATGTCATATATTACTTAATTTGTTAGCATATATCGCCAAGAAGGAACCATCTAATTTATGGATAACATATAGGTAAAATAATATGAACTAAATTAATTAATCGGCATGACAGATCTAAATGTCCAATATTTTAAATATCACAATGTGTTAGTCTGGATTTGATCAAGATGAGTCAATTCAGATCCTTTATATCCAAAATCCCTATCCATTTTACAGTTAAATTGAAAAAAAAAAAAAAAATTTATCAAAATTATTTAATTTTGATGTGGTACATATAAGAATTTTGGTAGAAAGTATCTGATCTGATGATGGGCTTTGAGGATTTTGTGCCTTTCTGCATTTTAGTTGATCGAGCATTGGATATTAGAGCCAGTTGGAATGGGGTTATATAGATTTTCTAAAATGGCTTACTTCACAACAAACTACAATGCTGTGTGAAGTACTTTTCAAGTATTCTTTTTACTTGAAATTGCCTTCTTTTTACGTATTCTTTCTTGTATCCAAACACCCATTAATTTATATGTGTATGTTCAATTATATTCCTAAATTATAACTTGGATAAAGTACAATAAATTAATTGGTATCCTGCATATAAATTGAAATTGGTTGAAAATTTTTGTTTTGTTATTTTTTGTTATTTTTTTGTTATTTTTTGTTTTTTTGTTATTATTATTTTTTTTTTTTTGCAAAATATTGGTTTTAGAACAACAAAATACATTAATACAAAGACTAAACAAATATTTGAGAACTACTTACATGCAATTTGTTGATAAGTCATCTTTTACACATGATTTGTATCTCTTTTGGGCCTTTTTTTTTTTCTAAATTAATATTCATTTTTTGTTGCAGGATTTGGATATTTCAACTGATGAGTATGGTCTAATTAATAATCGAATAAATACCAAGTATTGAATGATGTTATCAAGAATATTAAGGTATTAAATGATGTTATGAAGAATATTAACTTGCTAAAAAAGCAAGATGGTATTCTTACTAATTAAAGTAAATAACTAGTTGATAAACTCTACCATTAATTTAATTTATATAACCATTTAGCTGTTGTCATTTACATCAAAGATAATAGAAACTTCTACTTCAATGGATCAATCAAGATAAGAATCATAAGCAAAAATAAAAAAGTAATGCATGAAACATCACAGAGGATTCTTAACATCACACTTAGAGCTTCAAATCAAATAAATTAATTATTCGATACGTGATTTGAGATTGTTTGGTAGAAATTTCATTTGAACTTAATTTGATAAATATCAAACAAGCTTGAACATATTTTTGTATTTGATAAAATCTAAAGCTCGACTCGAACTCGAGTTCGATTATTATAAAAAGATAAAACAAGTGTAAAAATATCAAATTACTCAAGCTCAACTCAAATTCGGCTAGACTAAAGTTCGTTCAGGCTCGATTCGATCAATTTTCAAACAAGCTCGAACATAAACTTTGAAGCTCGATTATATTTTAAACAAGCTTGAACAATTGTTTGCTCGGTTCAAATTGTATCATTTCAGCCCTAATCACACTAGATTCTCTATTATATTTGATATTATATTTCATGTCTCATAATATTTAATATACATTATAAGTTCTTTAGCGGTGTTATTTGATACACCTAGCATGTGATCATTATTTTAAAATATGAAATGTAATATGCAATGTAATAGAAGATTTCAAATGATTAAACATGCATATAAGAAATGTGTGAACTGATTTGGAAGCCTCTAACCTATTTATTACTAAAGTATATGGAAAATTTCAATTGTTGTTTTGTAACTTATATATTGTCCACTATCAGCTAGTATTTGAAAATTGATCTTCTAACTATCACTTTTTTTTCAATTTAAATTTAATTGTGTTTGATCATATATTAGTTTTTGCCATATGGACAACAAAGTTGATAATTCATGTCAACAATTCCAACGTCCTCGTAAACAAAAATCAAAATTTCAAATAATATTGGATGACTATTGAAAAAAATTGATAATTAGATGACAATTTTTGAAATACGTAAAATTAGTGGTTTACATGTAACACTCAAGTTATGTAAAATGCAATTTTCCCCAGAAAATAAGGTTATGATGGACTGAATGATTTCAAATAATACAAGATTTAAAGTGAAAGCATTTAAAATCCATTAAAAAAAAGCTCAAAAATTAGTTTAATGAAAGTGGTAGATTTCGAATTTCATATGAATCCATAAGATCACTAATTGATTTGCTACTATAAATTTTAAGTCAATTCTCAAATTACTCAATCCATAAGATCACTGATTGATCATTTTAAGGTTGTGTTTAGATCGAGATATTTGAAATACATCAAGTCAAGATGGATTCAAAATTCAGTCATATTGTTCAAAAATTAGTTTAAAATAAAATTGATGAATTTAAAAAAAAAAAAAAATTCCAAGCCCCATCAATAGATTTGTTAGTTGGATTTCAAATTCTTACTCAAACTCTCATTTCAAATATAAATGTACTTCAAATTCACCCAAATTACAATATATTCAAAATCCAAAAAAATAATTTAAAATTAATTTAAAATAAAAATGATAAATTTTAAATATATATCAATTCAAACATTACAAGTGTATTTCTTCATAAGCTTACCTCTGATTATTTGTTCGATAGATTTGAAGTAAAAGCTCAAAAAAAGCTTGCTTGTTGGTTAGACAAAGTCTACCAAGACCGTTTTGCTACTACTCTCCTCTTTTAGTTGGACCAAACTGTAAAATTATCACATGAGTGTGAAATAAAAAATATTAGAATATATTTTGATGCAAAAAAAAAAAAAAAATCAAATTCGAATTGGACCATTTCACTTGCATTAAACGTCCCATCAATTCTCTTCTCAGATGTAATCCCTGGAAAGGATGCCGATTCACAAACCCACTACTTCAAGAAAATAGATTAATTAATAAGCTCATAAAGAAAAATTATATATTTATACTTGTTTTAAACATGTTAAACTTTCTATGTTGGATCAGGTGACTTTTCACATAAATTATTCAATTAACCAACTTTAACAATTAATTTATCATTCATCAAAATTCGATTTTAAAAAAATTCGGTTGAATATTTACTCTAAACATAAATTAATTTTTTAACATTAATTTAAAGAATTAATTTTATAACCATCAAAATATTGGTCAAAGTGGTGTCTATTGCCACATTTTCAAAACAAAATTTCTAACACTTTAATCTTAGTTCTTAAATTAAGTATCGTGAAATTTTCAACGAGTATAAGAAGGTTTGCAATATATGTTGCATGTACTAAGTTATTATAATTAAATTATTATAAACTTGATTAAAATAAATGTATAAAAAGCAGAAGTGCGTTTCAAATAAATGCATACCAAAAAAACAGGAATTGCCGCGACACGTGTTGAGAGAGAGAGAGATGTGTGGAAAGCGGCAGTGGAGAAGAGCCACGCGGCCACATCACATATCCTACGTGATAACGCCAGCTATTTCTGTGCTGGCACTGCCTTCCTACACCAAATCTTTTATTTTAAGAATTCTTTTATTATTATTATTATTTATCCATTATTTGAAATTCAAAAGATATCATATATGATGCAAGTTAAGTTTAATAAATAACGAAAGAGACACTATTTGCATGATCACTACCAATTTACATTTGAGAACATTCTCGAAGAGCTCCAAGGTTCAAATCCTTATCTCGTTCTTACTATTAATAATTGTTGAAAAATGTCTGTATTATTATGTAGTTTGCTCTACCTGAGATAATGATTTGAATACTCGCATAGAAACATAGCATTTGATGACAATTATGTGACGAGCTATTTTGGAAATTGATGATTGTAAAATTATATTTTTTAGAAATTAATAAATTGTTTTATTTTTTTTCCACTACTTTTACTTTAATTTTATATTTTTTAATTTTATATTTTTTTTCAACTGTAATTTCTTAAGAACTGCGGTTTCTACTCCTGCTAGTAGTTTAGCGCATTCTTTATTGTTACTATGGGGTCTCGAAGCACAAGGAGATTTTACTCGTTTATGTCGATTAGGCGGTCTGTAGACTTTTGTTGCTTTGCACGGACGTGGTTATTGGCAAGAACTAATTGAATTCATTGTTTGGACAATAATCAAATAATCAAAGGAGACTAGATAGTTTGGTCAAAATCAAATGTAGCCGGTAGCCTGATACATGTTAAGGATAATCAATTTATTACAATTTTCACAAGTGTAAATTTATATTTATTAAGAATCAACCATGAATGTCACCTAATACATGTCAAGGATAATCATGGTAATTATGATCTTTCCACAAGCGTTCGTCCACGAAGAATGGAGTTTACCCAATGGGCAATCGTATTCGAGGAAACCTTGAATACAAAAATAAATAATAATAATAATAATAATAATAATAATAATAATAATAATAATAAACGTCGAAAGGGGTTCCAACGTGAGCACTCTGATACTCAAGTCAATAAAGATAAAATGCAATAAAATGAGAATAACAATAATTATAATCATTGTGTCTTTATGACATTTCCAATACAGTGATAAATATATTCGAATTTTTTGTTTTGTCTTTAGGACGTTGTTTTCAGAATAGCGTCAGATCTTCTCAATTATCATGTATGCGCTAGGATAATGCAGGGTCGGGGTATTTTTTTTAATTTTCTTTTTCATTTTTTTAATTCATTATCTTTTCTTTTCTTTGTTTTTTTTTCCCCTTATTTTCTTCTTACTTTGTTTAGCAGATGGTATAGAACCGGTTGGAAATAAGTACTTCACATTGGAGATGCTATTAAAGGGAAACGTTCTAGGTATAAAAACGTTTCATTCGAACGGGCTTTCAGAATTGCATGATATATTGTTTGTGAAAACTTGCATGCAAATTTGCATAAATTGTATGATCATGTTTTTAATGTGCAATTTATTAGGGATCTTGTTGAAAAATATAGTTATTGTTATTGATCATATATTCATTGAATATCAACTAGTGGATTTCTTTACCAAAACTTTCGATGCACAACAATTTTCAATATTGAAAAAGTTCTTACCTCACTGCATTCTATAGTATTCTTTGGGGAAAAAAAACTCTTTTGTTCGAAGAGGCATACCATATAAACTTTTGCATTAGATACCTTTAATAGTGTATTTTTCATGCATGTCAAACTTATGAAAAAATGCAAGTTTCAATATTTAATTATATGACATGCAAATCTTAATTCAATTCCTTCGATTTTGATTTGTCGGCTCTCTCTGTTTTTTTTTTTTTTTTTTTTTGCGAAAGCAATGAAATGATACATTTTGCAGCTAACAAACTTTTTTGAAATGATTGACACGTGGAAATTATCGAGAAATTTCTTTATATTCGAATATAATTTCGAAATTTTGATTTTTCTAACTGTAATTACTTTTCTCATCAGGATTATATGTGGGATAAAAATATTCTGGTCAATATATTCTTATGAAGTTCTTGAAATGGATAATAATTAAATATGTCTTCATTATTTAATTTTAAGCCACTTAAATTAAGAAGTTGATCAAGAATTTTGGTAGTTATTTGTCAAAATATTCAATTACCCCTATACCCTAAGGTGATGTTTGGATTAGTGTTGGCTGGTCGGGATTTGAAATTTTAAAATCTCAAATCCTTGATGTAAATCCTTAAACAAACAAGGATTATGAAATCTATCAAAATCCTACTCTATTTATTCATTACATCAACTAATAATATAATATTACACTTACTAACTTTTCCAGCATTGATTTGACATTTACAGTAATAATCCTCCCCTATAAAATCTCATAACAAACACATATTTTAACTATTCACCTTTATTTACAAATTCCAAGATTTCAAGATTCGGATTTCCTCAATCCTACATAAACCCGAAACAATCATACCCTAAAAATTTAATTCTTGAATTTGTTTGAGAGTGGGTTGGACTCGCACACCAAATCACAATTTAGTAGTTTACAGCTCAACTCAACGGGCCACGTCATCACTCATTGGTCATGTGTTCCTCCACCCACCACCACCTCCCTTTCCTCCACGTTTCGCCCTACTATAACTTGCTCTATTTTTAATTCAAAAAATCAGAACTACCCCAACCAATCACAGCTAAGATTTAAAACGACAATTATAAAGCCTTTTTTATTTTATTTTATTAATAGTAGAATAAATTAAGTAGCTTAAAAGAAAAGAAAATCATAAGAAATATGTTATCACTTGAAAATCATATACAAAGCTTTTCTTTTTTATTTCTCATTATCCATTATGCCTGTTCAAAGAAATAATTATGCCAAATTAATATGAAACAAAATTATAAAATTACAGATTGTGATAATTAAAGTTCGAATCATGTTTTCTAGTCTATATTCCTTCCCTTTTCCTTTAGTTCATTAAGAAAATTATGAAGCAAAATTATGAGATAGAAAAATATACACCTATATCCCCAATAAACTAGAATTATATTTAAAAAAAAAAATCTTTTATCTAAAAGATCAAAGTGTCATGTTGAAATTTCAAAATTAAATTTTAATTAGAATTTCTATAATGCCCTTATGACTAAGTCACAACAAACCTAGAATAATGATTTTAAGGATAACTAGAAAGTAAATAATTAAAAATTGATGACTTATAAAAGTTATACCTTCAATTAATCGATCAAAACAATTTGTAATTTGAACAAAATATATCTCTAAAAATGTGCACTTTAGAAAAATATGACTCTTTTATTAAGACCGATGTAGTATTATTTATCCTCTAAATTTTATTTTTTGTTCTTTTTTTTTTTTTAGTTTGAATGGTTCATAAGTTTTTCCGATTTAACCAAAATTTTATTCCTTTTTTCGTTTTTCAAATGGAACCAATAGCTGATTCTCAATTAAAGCGGTTGAACGGACCACTCCAATTAGATCCGCAAACATTAGGCTAAACTACCATTAAAAAAATGTCGGATCACTTTTGATTTTGTATTTGGTGGACTATAAATTTGATGAACAAATTTTATAACATGATTGTAGACAATTTCTAATAATTTGTATTAAGTATAATAAAAATATCACAATAATTATCTGAAACCAACTGAAATTGTATTGTAAAATTTGCACCACATATTAAACTAGGTGATTTAAATCTATTATTTAGGAAATAATAGTATTTACTGCCTCAATTCTAAAAGGAAAAAAAAATCATATTTATATAAATAAAAAATTACAATCAATATTAGAATCATGATTCTTATATTGGGACCAATGGAATATTATTATAAACAGTCACATACTCACGAATATATACATGGATTCGTAAGAGGAGTAATAAATATTTGTTCTTTTTTGGATAGAGAATTTAGAGAAGCCACAGGCGTAAAAATACCTGGGGGCAGAAAGGTCAATTAGCGGTGGACTTAATCAACGCAAATTTAGGTCAAAACGGAGTCGATACGTGTCATATGTGTGTACTTTAACAACATGACATGGATCAATTTCGGCCACTTGTAACTGTGGGCTCGTTTCTTGACCGTCCGTTGAAATGATGTGAAAAGTCAACTTGAAAATCTACGGTGTACACATACTTGTCACTTGCTTATGACCGCACGTGATTATTCTCCCATCTCTCTGACCGAAGCAGAAAATAAGTTCATTGACAACACTACCCTCAAAGGCACCGGCTTTCGATGCTCCGTTTTGTTTGTTTAGGGGTAAAAGAGGTATTATATAGTAGTAATCAAAACGGCGCGTTTAAATGCCGGCAGGCGTTTGGTTGAACCAACTTAACAACCACCACTTTCCTTTGCAGTTCACACTTCTTTCCTCTATTCTACCTTTTTTCAATAAAAAATAATAACATAGATTATTATTTTATTCGTTTCCAAATTAACACTCTTCGCTGTTATCCCATAGGCGTAAATAAATAACGTGGAAAATATATATTATATATATTATCCAATCTTTACATATTTTCTGTTTTCCTAACCCCCCCGTATTTTTGTTAGGATTCCAAGGAAAACTCTCTCTCTCTCTCTCTAGAAAATTCATCATAGTTTCTGCATCCCGCCGGCGGGCAGTGCAGCGGCGATTAAACATTATCCGTGTACAAACGAGAATCGTTTGACTGTTTCATCTGCTCAGTGCGATTCGCATCGCGTAGATTCCGGAGTTTGACTCGGTCCTTGGAGTTTCTGTGAGAATGTGGACGGTGTATTAGAGTTTGTTGTGGTTGTTTCTTTCTGCGGAGAATACAAGTTGAAGAAGACGGAGGCCAAGGGCGAATATTCTTGGAATGAGATGGTGCTTTCCTGTTCTATTTTGTTAATTGTGTGTGTTTAGTGTTGTTCACGTAATGCAACATTTGATGTTTTCTGATTTATGTAGTTAATGTATGTTCTGGTTATTTGTTTTGATCAATTGGAAAATTTGGATTTGTTCCGTATGGTGTGTTCTCGAAGAAGTTTCTTGAAAAAAATATCTTATTTATTTGCAAGAATGTATTATAATTTCTTTTTGAGGAAAATAAATTGGAATTCAAATTGTAATGCCTGTTTTCTATTGGGTGCTTCTGCTATGTGACCTGTTTATGAGGTATTTTTGTGAACAAAACTTTTTCTTATTATTTTACAAAAGTTATGTTGCTGTGGAGTAAATTGTTCTTTCAATTTGCTCATTCGGATCGGTGGTTCTTCTCTGTCTTTTTTTTTTTCTTTCTCTATGTATACATTTGATTTACTTATTATTATTCTCTCAATTCTGGATAGATTTCTAAGTTATTTGTTCATTATTACTGGGTGATCTTTTTTTACTTCTTTATTGTAGAACTTTTTTCTGCTCTGTTATTTTTCAGTTTTTTAAAGTACATATTCACTCTCAGGAGTTTTTACACTTGTAACTTTTCCGGTTTCTATAACGTAGATCTTGCTAGCTTACCTTAAATTTATTGAGAATTTTAGGATTTTTCATTTTTTCTGGATATAATGTATCGTTTCTTGCATTTTTTGTCGTTTCTGTCATGGAATTTTGAGTTTTGCATTTTATCATGATTTGACTTTTTTCCCTTCTAAAAAAATGGTGATTAGGTTTGAATTGAATTTTAGTTGATCTCTTAGCTTAGTCATCTGATCCTCATCGGGGTTCTAAGTGAATTAAATGTGTTCTAACTTGTAGACAAAATGACAGTGAATTTAGAATCATTTTGACTGGGTCGTTTGCCACGGACTTAGTGGGCAATATTTTCTCATTCAAAGAAACTGTTCAATTTTTGTAACTTTTTGGAAAGTTCAACTAATATTTTTTTGGCAGCATTAGTGTTTAATGAAATTTTTAGCCAAGTACCAATGGAGAAAAGAATCAAAATTGAAATGACAAATAGGGAAAATTTATTTATTATATGTTTGACCTACAAGTGTTTTAAATGGTCAGGAGTCTATGTATCACATATATTAAACATGCTATTTTGATAAAGCCAAAAAAATTAGCAATGAAATGTTAGTAATTATAAATATAATGGATGTTTTAAGCCATTTCCAATTTCTGGGGAAGGTTTTCTTTATTTGTTGTCAGAAGATTTTGATTGTATAAATTGCATACTTCAATTGATATTGCTTCATGTTTATTGAGAGTTATGGTTTTATTTGGCAGGTGGAAGGCAGAGTTTTGTCGTCTAGAGAAGCTAAACTGGAATTTTTGAAGCGTAAAAGGCTTCAACGGGTGAAAACAGATGCAGAGAATGATTCAACCTATATAAGCAACACCATGTGTAGGAGCGGGGGTGATGCTTTAAGAACTTCTGCTCCATGTGGTGTGAGTTCACAATATAATGCTGATGTATGCTCAAAACTTGGCCATAGTTCCAGTAATAAAGATGTTTTCTTGAAGAGCAAAGTGGCAAAGTTTGACACTTCCGCTCTTGACTGGACAGATAAAATTCCTGAGTGTCCAGTTTACTGTCCAACTAAAGAGGAATTCCAGGATCCTTTAGTCTATCTTCAAAAGATAGCTCCAGAAGCCTCAAAATATGGTACACTCATTGCAGCATTTAAACTTATTGAGTAATGCTCCTAGATTGGATTAAATATGTTGAGATTGAATTCACAGATTTGATTTTCGTGTGGCTTTCAGAATTCATTTGTGCCTTTAAGTGTTAATGATCATAGAGGTTTTTTTTTCCCGAAAAGATACCTAGTATAACTCTTTCTTAGTATTTGATCTTTAAAATGACTTTTTCGCGATAAATGTTAACTATCTTCTTTTACATGCCCTTGTGTTTCTAAGCTCTTGATTTTTTCCACTTTGTCATGTGTGCCCTTCATATTTTCATTTGTGACTTTTCACTGTAAGGTTCCTTTGTCATTCTTCTCTTTTTTTTTTCTAATCAAAGAGACAAATCCTAAACGTGCTTCAATCCTCAGGTATTTGCAAGATTGTATCCCCAGTAAGTGCTTCTGTACCTGCTGGTGTGGTTCTTATGAAGGAGAAGGCTGATTTCAAGTTTACAACTAGGGTGCAACCTCTTCGTTTAGCTGAATGGGATAGTGATGACAAGGTTACCTTTTTCATGAGCGGGATGTGAGTTTTTCCTCTAGTATCTATGATACCGTGCTCTGATGTAGTTATATTTTCAGGCTTTGAACTTGAGTGTCATTTTTCAGATACTATACATTTCGTGATTTCGAGAGAATTGCAAACAAGATTTTTGCACGGAGATACTATAGTGGAGGATGTCTTCCTGCTTCATACATGGAAAAAGAATTTTGGCATGAAATAGCTTGTGGAAGGACAGAAAGTGTTGAATACGCATGTGATGTCGATGGTAGTGCATTTTCATCGTCTCCTAGTGATCCACTTGGAAAAAGCAGCTGGAATTTGAAGGTGTTCTTCTCATACAAAGGTTTCACCTTTTTTTTGTTTATTCATTTTTTTAATGAAATTTCTGTAACTTTGACAAAGGAAAAAGGATGACGACATAATTTTCCCCTTTCTGAATTTGTCTTAAAAATTTGTTGGTCGTAGAATCCTACATTACAATCTTTGACATTCTTTCTGTATTTCTGCCCTTTTTTTGTTATCACAAACTTATCATGGCACCATATCTTTTTCTTCTGAACAAAATTGTAACGGGAGGGTTCTTGGGAGGAGTGTGTTTAATAGTTGATTCCTAACTGTTTCTCCCATTAATCATTTATCTGCACATATCCTTCTTTTTTGCTTTATTGGACTTTATAAATCATTATTTCATGTTTCATTCTGTATTTTTTAATGTCTATACATCTTAACCTTGACAACTGATCGGTGATATCTTATGTATTTTCTTGTTTTCAGAAACTATCTCGACTGCCAAAATCTATTTTACGTCTTCTTGAGACAGAAATTCCGGTATGGGCTAGTTGTCCATTTGGAACTCTTTCTTGTTTTGATTTGTATCATGGCTTTTCAGGCTAATATTTGGTTCATTCTAGGGAGTCACTGAACCCATGCTCTACATTGGGATGCTTTTTAGCATGTTTGCTTGGCATGTGGAAGATCATTACTTATACAGGTATGTGTTTCTTCTACTTAATATTCAAACATTTATGTTTTCCATTTATGTCTTTTTACTTTTTAGTTGGTTGATCATTGTTCTATGCATGAGCAGCATAAATTATCATCACTGTGGAGCTGCAAAAACTTGGTATGGTATTCCTGGTCATGCAGCAATTGATTTTGAAAATGTGGTCAAGGAGCATGTGTACGCTCATGATATCTTATCCGTCGATGGGGAGGATGGAGCTTTTGATGTTCTTTTAGGGAAGACAACACTGTTCCCACCAAATATATTGCTAGAACATGATGTCCCTGTTTACAAAGCTGTTCAAAAGCCTGGAGAATTTGTAATAACTTTCCCTAGAGCGTATCATGCGGGATTTAGTCATGGTACGTCATAAATCTGTTTCAATTGGTTAAGGTTATCCACATCTTTTCTCAAGTTGCATTACTATTGTTTTATAGTAGTTTTCACATGGTGTTTTTTTCTTATTTCAGGTTTTAACTGTGGCGAAGCTGTGAACTTTGCCATTGGTGATTGGTTTCCCTTGGGATTAATTGCCAGTCGACGCTACGCTCTTCTCAACAGGACACCTCTCCTTCCCCAAGAGGAGCTGCTAAGCAAAGAAGCAATGCTACTTTATGCAAGAATGGAACTTGCAGACCCAGAGTATAAATGTGCAGATTTGACACCCCACAGGAGCATAAAAGTTTCGTTTGTAAATTTGATCCGATTTCTTCATCGTGCCAGATGGTGTCTGATGAAATCAAGAGAGTGCACAAATGTTTCTTCATTTTCCCATGGAACAATTCTCTGCAGCCTATGCAAACGTGATTGTTACGTAGCATATCTAAATTGCCAGTGTTCATTGCACCCTATGTGCCTTCGCCATGGTATAACAGAATTAGTATTGTTTTGCTTTTTGTCATGTAACCGCTTTTACTGGAATATGACATGTATCTTTGGTTCCATAACAGATAAGAAGTCAGTTAATTGGCCTTGTGGAGGGACTCTAACCCTTTGTGTAAGAAATGACATCTTGGATTTAGAAGCAGCAGCGAAACATTTTGAGCAGGACGATAGTGTATTGCAGGAGTTTGAACAACATTATAAGAATGGTGATGACTTTCTTTTGCTATCTAGCATATTCCCCGGAGCTGAAAGTGATGGGTACATCCCTTATGGAAAGATTTCCTTTGGATTAAACAAGGAAATCTCCCCAACTGAGGATCAATTAGAGCATCCAGCTGGAATAACCAGAACTGAAAGTTTGTCGTCATTGAAGTCAACTAAAAGTCTCAATATAATTGCTGAAGTAATTTTCAATATCCTTCAAGTTTTGCCTTCGTGAATCTCATTCATTTACTGAATAATCATTGAAGAAGTTACTGATAAGTAGTTCACTAACAGTCAATTTACGTGTGTACTTTTTGATTGTCGAGCAGGATTATGCCAACTCCAACTCGGTGAAAATTATATCCGCAGTACCTTTCAAGGAATTCCTTGGAAATGTCCCCAAACTTTCACATTGTTCTAACAGAGAGCCTGTTAGATCCCAAATGAAAGTTGTTCCCAAGGTGGACATTAGAAATTCAATCAACAAAGATGAGTCTGATTCAGATTCAGAAATATTCAGGGTTAAACGTCGATCTTCCATCAAAGGGGAAAAGAAAATTGCACATGATCCTGTGTCTGTTATTACAGACCAGCAGGTACACCACTTCTCATGTGTGAGTTGTTGGATGTAAAGCTTTAGCATTTCAGGCTGTAATTATAAACCTCAAATTGGGAATTCTTTTATCTAGGAAACAGAGTCAGGACCCTCATCATCACAAAAAGTCAAAGTGTGCAACAGAGTGTTCTGCTTAAATTTTCATATTGATATTTGAGTATAGGTTTCAATGACGATGTTTGGAATGATCTTTTTATTCTTAGGACCATGCAAGCATTATGTTTATGAAATCCTCAATTAAAAATCATAAAAATTACTTTCTGTGCAGCTTAGCTTAGCTTAGGTCTTCTGACCTGGTTCTGTTTTTCTCCCTACTGACCTGTCATTCGTGGTCTATTTACTTTAGCTTTAAAAATGTCCAATGTTAAGACCTGGTATGCCACGTTTAATTTCTATAATAATTGTTAAACTAAACACATTTAAAAATGTCTCACTTGTGCTATGTAGAAATTGGTGGCTTAAGGGAAAAAATAATGATTGGAATGTTAGCTTTTTTTAGATGAGAGATTAAGAAATGAGAAAATTAGAGCAATGTGCTTAAAATGGTTAGTTTTGTTTTTGTTGTTGTTGTTGTTGTTGTTGTTGTTGTTGTTGTTGTTGTTGTTATTAGTTTAATGGTTCTATGTCACATACTCTGCCACAAAAATTATACTATTTTGTCGAATATATGCTCTGCAATGCGTGATTCATAGTAGTTCTGTCACCTGGGAATGCAATCTGTAATTAAATTTGCATTTTCTGGATCTTTATTGTTGAATCCGATTTTTATTTTGATTTCTCATAGGATTTGAAGCGACTAAAAAAGCATCAACTAGAAGTACACCGTGGGAAATTAGCATCATCGAGATGTTTCAATTCTACTGAATCTAAAGCAGCTCGGGTTGAGTCTTTGAAGGGAGGAAGTGGTATTCCTTCCATGAAGTTGAAGAAAACGCGCGATGGAGTTTTAAGCAACCATGGAGAACAACTGCACAGAGATCATAAGCACCGGGCTGAGTTGAGAAGAAGCGAACCTCCCCAAATCGAGCTTGGGCACAAGCGCCTGAAAGTCACAGGATCCTAGTTTACCAGAGAAGATTGAACTGATTTAGGAATTTGTGGCTGAATATTTGATCGGCTTGGCTAACGACATTCTTTATAGTAGAATCGGACTAGACATTCCTTGTGGAAGCAGCGACAAAGATTAACCTTCATAGAGGTAAAGCCATTCTTTATGCAGGGCTCTGAAATTGGGGCTACTTGCAAACTGATACTTTTGTGGTTCTTAACATTCTCACACAAATAGGTAGTAGTGGGTAATCTCTCTTTACCATGTAAATTTGTTCTTAACACGCAATTCATTCGATTTCCACGTCTGCTGCTTCCTATGTAGGATCACTATTCTTTCTTGTACTTATTCGACATTGACACTCTCAAGACTACATGAATAAAATCCATGAATTTTTTTCTTTTTTCCGTTTTTTTCATGATATTTTTTCCCCTTTTTTCTTTCCTTCCGTGTTTGCTATACGAATGTTGATTCATGTTGTTACACCATGTTTTATGCGTGTGAAGAGATGATCTACCACTTTTTTTTTGTTTTCGTCCCTTGAGGTATAACTAATTGACAAAGGAGGGGCTGAGTTGGAATTTTAGGAAGAACAAATATGCTCTCATCTATGGTAAGATCTTGTTGGTGATATCAGTGAGTTCAATTTCAAATTCAGGCCATTTATATATATCTTGCAATTTAAATGATAGTAACTTTAAAAAATTGTGGTGGTTATCGTCGGATTAGCCAAACATAAGTTTGGAACTGGATAATAAAAGATTGTATTGTTTCATTCGCCATTGAAACTGAAATCACACTCCAAAAAAAGAGTTTTAAAAGCTGGAGATGAAAGAGGAAAATAGGGCAAATTAAGGAGCCTAATAAACGATGTAGAGGTGGGCGAAGAAGCCTAAGGGTGAAAAATTCACCAATTTGTCGCAAGAGAGGATGCTTGTTTTCATGCTACAATACAAACCATATACCTTGTCTCTTTCCATTCTCAATGTGGAAACGACGACGTTTCACACCACAACAATTGTCGCTCTGTTTTTCTTCAATATGTAAACATGGTATCATTGACCAAATCCATTTTTCCTTTATTTAATACAACCTGGAAAGTATCGAGCATGAATATCATCTAAATGAAGCTCAAGAAGTTTGATAATCTACATATCTGTTGCTAGCTTCAACAGTGAGCTTAACTAAACTCAACTAAGTGGATCATAATCAAGACAATGAAGTTGCCACTGTAATAATCGATTGTCCTGTCTTTTCTCATGGAGACAAGTTGTAGTGACAAGAAAAAAACAAGCACAGGGCATTGGATATCTGCACATTATAACAACCCCCCATGCATCCTCATCAAGCCATTCATGTGATCAGCATGGTTGAAGGTGATGCTCAAGAGACTAAACATCGAAAGAGACGACGTAGATCTCCTTCTCTACTCACAATCGACTATGCTGAACAAAACCCGTTCCACCTTGATCAAAAGTCTCCTGCTACTACTACTGCTGCTGCTACTACGACAAAAAGAAGTTCAAGATTCCGTGGAGTTAGTAGGTCTGTTTATTTCCCTCGGATTTGGATCCTTTGTTGAGCATAAAACTTGTGGTTTCATTTCCGTATTCTTTTTTCTTTAGACATCGGTGGACGGGGCGATTTGAAGCTCATCTTTGGGATAAAGGGTCTTGGAATGAAACACAGAAAAAGAAAGGGAAACAAGGTACACTACTTTTTTTTTTTTTTCCTCTTTATTGAACCAATATTTTTCCATTAATTTACAACACTAATATGCTATGTTGTTTACAATGTCATGTGATGGATTCAATTCTTGATGTGGAAAAGTTTATCTTGGTGAGTTGTTGAAATTACACTTTGGCAACCAAACATGGTGTAATCAAATCTAATGGTTTGATGTTGTATTGAATTAGGAGCTTATGATGAAGAAGAAGCTGCAGCAAGAGGTTATGATTTGGCTGCAATTAAGTATTGGGGGGCCTCAACTTTCACAAATTTCCCTGTATGCTTCTCAACAATCAACACATATAAAACATGTCATTTAATTTCTTCTTTTTAGCAGAATGAATGATATGATATGAATCTTTGCCTGGTAAGATATCGGACTATGAAAAGGAGATAGAGATAATGCAGAAGCTGAGCAAGGAGGAATACTTGGCCTCCCTAAGAAGGTAATTCGTCCCAAAAACGATTCGATTTTTAGGTATGATTGCATATAAGTTTATAGCAGCTACATTTTGGTATAGAAGAAGCAGTGGTTTTGCAAGAGGTGTATCCAAGTACAGAGGTGTTGCAAGGTAATGTATCCACATATTGTGTAATATTTTCTGCAATATTTGTTGACTAAGTGTGTTAAACTTGTTAAGGCACCATCACAATGGAAGGTGGGAGGCAAGAATAGGTCGTGTTTTTGGAAACAAGTATCTTTATCTGGGTACTTATGGTGAGTGATCGTGATTAGGGTTTCCTTTCCTTGGTTATTAATGAGGAGTTGTTATCTTTGACATCTTGTATATAGGTACTCAAGAAGAAGCTGCACATGCTTATGACATCGCAGCCATTGAATACAGAGGAATCAATGCAGTGACCAACTTTGATCTCAGCACTTACATTAGATGGCTAAGGCCACCTGAATCGAGCTTCATCAACCTAAACAAAGAGCCCAATTTCTCAACCAACACTTGTTCTTTCGCTATAAACAATCCGGCCATTTCTCAGAAGCATGAAATCATCGAAAGGAAAATGCCTCTCAACCCTTGGAGCAAAGCAACGTCGCCAACAGCGTTAGGCCTTCTTCTTCGATCATCCTTGTTTAAACAACTCCTTCAAAAGACTTCTACCAACACTGAAGAAAACGATGATGAGAATGAGACCGCTCACTGTGGAAAGAGCAAAAGAGTAGTTGAGACAGGGCATTCATTTTGGAATGCAGTCTAGTATACAGTATACATGCAATGGAAATGAGTTGGGTCTTTTGTTATTAATAATGTTTCATCTCATAGATGGGATGAAACATTTACTGGAATAGAAGATCTTGTTTGGAAAAAGAAATAGAGAATAGAATAGAGCATCATTTACAAGTTAGTTGGATGCTAACATAAGCCAATAACTGTGTGATATATTATAGTATCATTGCATTTGCAACCTTATATCAGTGAGAATTATCAACACCTTAATATCAGCTGAGTTGCAATCGAGTAAACTGGAAATTAAACAGCATACAAAATCAAATAAATAATCTTTTTTTTTTCTTTTACAAATTCTCGTATGAGACGGTCTTTGTGAGACGGAACCTTAAATTAATACAGTCATATCAATCAACCAATGAGGATCAACATAGTGAAGAAGGATCATATTCGAACCGTAGGTGTAATTATCAGGTCATATATGTTAAAATATTACTTTACTTAATATACATTGAAATATCATTTTGATAAATCACTTTGAAGGATATATTAAAATACCATTTGATGTATGTTAAAAGTAACACTTTCTATATGTAAAAGTATTATTTAACATATGTTTAAGTATCATTGATAATATTGTTACAATATAACTTACTCCCTCGTATCCTTTTTATTTGACATCCTAAAGCTCTACCCACAAATTAAAGATTATTTTATTTTTCTAATATGCCCTTCATTAACTAAGCATATATTTGAGAACACGGGTAATATGCACATCAATTAATTTAGGAATTAATTAAGCATATGGATATATTATGGAAATAGTGTACAAAACATCAATTGAAAAGCAAAAACTTAAAAATTCTAAAACATCACTTAAAAGGGATTGGAAGGAGTTGTATAATTAAAGTGTCACGTATTAAATCATATATAATTTAATATATGTTAAAGGTATAAAAATCATATATTTGACGGGAACTGCTCTAATATATGTGTATGTGCTCAATAATAATTGGAAGAAAAAAAATATCCACAAATTATATCTTTGTAACTTTTGTAAATTATTTCCTTTTAGGCTTGATCGAATGGACTTTTGGATAACATGAACCGTTGCAAATGGAACACTATTTACATATTTCTACATTCTTAGATAGTCAAACTTTTTTTTTTTTTTTTTCTTTCCCAATCAAAGCCCATTCTTAAGTTAGTCAAACTAAAATTTATAAAAGCTCGAAACCTGTGCATTTTGTTTGATTTATTTCCGATCTTCATTTTCATTGTCCAAATACATAAATTATATTATATTTTTTTTATATCATGTAAGAGATATTATCTTTTCGTTTTCTCAAGAGAATCAATTATTTTGAATCCTACCAGTTAAAATAAAACAATACCAGTTAAAATAAAACAATTTTTTTTCCCTAAATACATCACTTCATCTTTTAAAAATCTGACATTTAATTATAAAATAAAATAAAATAAAATAAGATTGATTTTATGCGTGAAACATGGTATTATTTAATTTACAATACGCCTTGAGGTTTTTGAACTCAATTTAACTAATTTTCAATTACAACTCAATATTATATCCCGTTTATTTTATTAATCGCCAATTATTTATAAAGATGCATAATCATATATTAAGATTTTATTTTTATATTAAAAATTGTAAATATTAAATATAATATGAAGTTGATAAGTTACACTGTTAAATACATCATACATGTTATATGTAATATAAATATAAAAATTTTATAACGAGTCGTAGGGATTACAATTCTAAGACCATCTCCAACGCAGGAAGCAAACTCAAACTCAAACCCAAATTTTGAGTTTTTCCATCTCCAACCCAACCTCAAATTAGAACTCAAATTAACCAGTATGAACAGTAGGTGGCAAATTTGCCACCTACTGTTCACAACTCAAAATTTTTTTTTTTTCTTTTATGATCATTTTCACTCATTTGATATTAATACACATATACTATATAATATTTTACCATATACATGCGTATTACGAACTTTGAGATATCTTGATCGAATATTTTTAAAAAATAGTGTAAATATTAAATATAAGCACGAATTATTAATAGAAATATAATTGGAATATCATACAATATTTAATGCAAATTACAATGAAAGTTACTAAAACACATAAACATTACAACATATTAAATTTAAACTAATATTACACGTCATGCTAAAATTACTAGAACAAAAACATAAACGAAATGCATTTAAACTCCGGCATAAACGAAATATTTATTTATAATTGAAATCAATGAAGTTAATTTTTTTATGAGCTTAATACACAAATATTTGATATTAAAGAAAATTCAAAAAAAATTAAAAATATAGAGAATATTCCAATTTGAGTTTGAAGGGTTGAAGATGGTGGCAAATTTGGTGGCAAAAACAGGATTTGAGTCCAAATTTGAGTCAAAGGGTTGGAGATGGCCTAACACCCCAGCCCCAATTCTCTGACCTGCAGCTGGGCATGGCAGATTTATGATAGCCCCAACCTATAAACGTTGTGATTTTATCTACCTGAAATTATATTTAATATACATTGACAATATAATTATTATGTATTAATTAATTTAATACGAGATGGTATCTTAAAAATAATATCCAAATATTTTCCAAAAACACTGTTGAAAAGGAACACCTAGATACTGAAACAGATCCACAATTGCACACATGAAATGCACCCATAAATTGTCAACCAGTGGTAGCTAACAACAATCATGGAGTTGTATATTTGTCTCCTAAAACGAATATTCAATCAATCATTGATCACTAAGAACAACCATAAAATTGCATTATTTACTAGTGAAAATATGATAATCGAGCAGATTATAACACACATGGAAGCTACTTCACGGGGACGCCAACAAAATAGCGGTCATCACTTGTTCGAAGTAGTCCTGCATTTCAAACCCACAGCTCTTAAGTGTACGACAACATCGTGCAAAGGGCATTTTACAGGATTAATTGCACAAACAATCATTAAACTATGTCACTTGTATCAACATGAGTACTAGCTACATATTTTTGCATCAAATTGGAAAATGAATATTAATTTGTATCAGGATATGCATTAGCCTTATATTTTTGCATCAACAATGTCTCCATCTCCAATTTCCATCTAATTTTATCATTATGTGACAATAAAATGGTTTCCCATTTTAATTAATGTTTAGGTCATTCGATCAATACGTGCAAAAATGGGCATCAGAAATTGAAATGGAACTATCAATGATACAAATATAATAAGTTTAATTTCCAGTTTGATTAAAGTTTTAGTATCCAAAAATTTAACTTCGTTTAATATCTATTTTGATACATGTTATGTTTAGTACTTAATTTGAACAAATGACATAATTTAGTAACTGCTTTTGAAATTAGCCACATTTTGTGTATAAAGATGGAAATCACAGTGTAATGCAGAAAGGAAAGTATAAGCTACTTTTATGCCTCAATTATCATGTAAAATGCACACAAATAACAAATACCTTGTTATGGTTTTATGCAGTTTATCAGAAGAGTCTTGCACATTGCCATCTGTCAATAACTTCTCTCTAGAAGGAAGACCAGCGAGCTCTTTAAGACCCTGTAAAGATTACAGTCGAACTGCATGTGAGATATAAATGATAGGAAGAAAAATTATGCAAAGAAATATGATGCACAGATATAAATGTGAAATAGAAACTTGACTAGCAGTGGTTGGCTAACAGTATGCATATCATTATCATCACAGGAAATTATGTAGTCACGCATGTATACATTGCTGTAGAAATGAATGAGATACCGTAAGACTTTGTAGTGAGTTTCCAGTCAATCTAAATTCATCCTGTGCAAAAACAAGAGGAAGAAGAAAAAAATTAGGTTAATAACAGTACATTGGTATGTACAATCTAATGTAAATTGTTCTCCTGTATGAACATAAACACCTAGTTCCTGAAGGAGGTAATCAGGACAAACCAAATGAAGACATTTTCTAAATTGCCAACTAAAGCCTAAACAATCTTATTAGAAATTCGCAGATAGCATTGTACATATAATTTTCGAAAAGATTGCAGAAACAAGAGAATGAACAATCGCAAACCTGAAGCCTTTCTGGCATTTTCACCTTTCTTCCATTAACAATGTTGCATAGGTACATCACCCCAGCATTTGCAACTTCCTATAAAGCAACATGAGTTAGTGAAAAGTTCTCATTAGCATTGATAAGAATCATTTATAGGATACAATTGCACTTTGAAATTAACTTTAGTTATTACAGCAAGTCCAAAAAGCAACTTGCAAAGTCATGAAGATATAGAGACTGATATTAAAAAGTCTCAGCTTAGAAAATATGCATCACCTGTTTGTCTTCTAATGAGAGTAGCTTGCCATCCTGCAATAAAACATACACGATAAGAGGCAAAAGGAGGAAATGAAGCATTAAAAAAATATAAACAATACGTGTCAACCAAGTAGATATATAGCTTATTAACAGCCAAGACAGAGTACATTCATCAATATTTGATAGTTATAGCATAACTAAGCTGTAAATCTTGCTTTATTGATACCAAGATGCAAGAAGGATTGAAAGAGATTCACAAAGAAGTCAGTGTAACTAAATATACAAAACCATTAGAGAAGCATATAGTATATATAATCTACAAATCTAATTTTGTGTATGGAGCAGCTTCCAAAGACAAATCTGAGTATATTCACCAGACAAGGATACTGATACATTCAAATGTCAACTTAAGATAGAACAAACTCCCAACAGACATGGTAAAAAGAGGGAGATTGGGAAGGGTGCAGGTTGATGAGAGATAAACAAAAGACACACTAAAAGGAAAGAGCAAAACAAGGTAAAAACCACATGAAACAATAAACACTCATAATGCCCTGATTTGTACATTTATCATCCATAGGTGTGACACCTTAATGACTATATTCAGTAGAGGCTGCATCTATAATTCTTGTACTCACAACAGTAAAATAGAAACCAGGAATCAACTGTCAGTTAAATGGATAGCATATGACAAAATGTTCTCTGTTTCCACACTTGCATGTTATCGTGTTCAACCTTCTGACAAGATAATTGACAAATGTTTACATAAGGGACTTCCCAAATTTTCAACCTATAACCTACAAAGGTAACACTACTATCATTTGTTGCCCAGTCTGCTACAAACACATGCACACCAAAAAAAACAAGGGTTACTCATTGAAATAGTAAAATAAAATACAAGAATCAATTATTTACATTAGATATCTCATTCTTGGTTTTTCCATCCATTAGTTAGCATGTGTACCTACCAAGAAGATATAATACACAATTACATCAACACTCTTAAATTTCTGATCTACAATCTACAACAAACTGTCACCACCTCTACAACCATTTCCCTCCAATGTCAACATAGTAAGACTTTTTTGATCAGTCCCTAGTGAATCAACAAGCTGATTAAACCAAGTTACCATAGCAGTTAAGTTAGTACACTAAAAATCATTCTAGATATACAACCCCACCACCACCACCAACATTATCATCATTAGCAGCAGCAGCAGCAGTACCAATACTACTATCAATCTTATTATAGTCAATTGAAATGCAATAAAGGGAATAATAGAAAAGATCATCAAGAATACCTTTGTTAAGATTGTCAATAAACATTACCTCAAAAGATAAATTTATGAAGAAATTCCGACGCATCATAAGCACAATATAAACTGTGATCTAACTAAATACTAGTGCAAAATAGTGCTCAATTTTTATATTCATGAAGGCATCACAAGAACCATCAAGAAAAGGTCCATCTAGGTATAATTCAGATGCTCAATCATATAGAAGCTCATAGATGATTATGTAAACATGATATGAATAACAGAAAACCACAATTCAGGAAGAAAAAAAAAAAAAAAAACTAACCAGACCAGAAACCATCCTTTGCAGTTCATCCAAATCAAAGCCAATTTGCGAGAGATCATCACGCACATCATTAACCTGTTCAAATTTCAAAAAAAGTTGGAAATGATTAAATTGAATGATAGTTTAAGACATAAATTCTTATTACTTCCATTATAGAATCCATGCACAATCTGAATCCTCAGATTGCCAGCTTTAAAAAGTACAAAAGAAAACAGAATTTTACAATTCACATGTACCTCATTCCTAATTAATTTGGAAACCTCTATTTGCTCATCAAGTTTGCCATCCAAGTTCTCAATTCTCTGAGTCAAGTGCTTTTTTGCCGCCTGATCAAAAACCATGTGGAAAAATCAAGCTAAAGAGAAATGACGTACATGTTGAGATTGGATCACTTGAGAATGTGGTTAATGTAACTTGAAAATTCATGAGAAACAAGTTCATGCCTTTATCAAGCAAAATGACAATAGAAAGTTTAGAACAAACTGAAATAAGGGCCATATAGTACATAACTATAAGTACTTGATGTATTTCATCACGAAAATCCACGACTTGGGAAAAAGAAAACATTATGGTTTCAGTAAATAACTATCTATCACAAAATAGCATATACTTACAGCAAGAGCGTCCGACACATTATCCAAATGTTTTGTCAAATTTGAGACTGCAATTGCCATGTTGTGCTTTGTTACATACATCAAGTCTGAGAATGAAAGACCCTGACATTTAAAAGACACAAATGGATCAGAAAAAACAAAAAACTCGACTAAAAATATCACTTAAAATTTGGAAATACGTAGGCAGCTAAATTAATGTAAAATGTATATTTCCAACCTTCCACCACATGTATCCATAACCCAAGGCTCCCACAGCAGCTGCTGGCACTATTAGAGATGTTACATTACCTATGACAGAGAGTGAGAGTGAACCACTTAGAAAACTATAAGCTCCAAAAGCGCTGGCATAAACATAAGATACTTACTTTGGCCTGAGCTCCCATTGAGAACAGTAATCTGCCTAGATGAGGCCAGTTGGCGAACCTCCATGGCTAACCGACGAACCTGTAAAACAACCACTAGAAATCAAATCTCTGCACACATTTTTCCAAATATTCACAGGCATCACACATCAAGCACTTCCAGCCCATGTTCATAATTTGCTCATAAAAAAAGATTTCAAAAAAGAACATCAATTGCACATAGATACCCAAGGAAAAGGGATGATGACATGAGAAAAAACAACATTTTGGCTGATTCAATGTAAGGAAAATAAATTGCATCTCAACCTCAAGCCATTCGAGCAGTCAAACAAAGAAAAAAAAGTATTCCCATATGAAACATATCAAGACCCATAGGTCCACTGAATGACTTAAAAATTTTAAATATATCAAGGTTATAATAACAATCCTAAATGAGAAAACGAGAAGATGAATAATAGATTTACCCCCCAAAAACATCTGACTTTAACAATCAACAATATATAAAAAGAAAAGTACTCCCATATGAAACAAATCAACAGAAAGACTCATAGGACACTATATGACTAGCAAATTTTACAACTCTACAATAATAACAATCCTAAATGATAAACAAGAAGCAGAATAATTGATTTACCCCCCCCCCCCCCCCAATTCAACTGACTTCAACAATCAACAATATAAAAAGAAAAGGACAAACCTGGGTGGCAATGGCATCGGAATAGTCAGAGTCTCCCTCAGACTCACCTGATTTCTCCATGCCTTTAACCAAATTCTGCCACATATTCCAGAAACATTTAATTACCAGAAAACCATACTAAGTTTTACGTGCATTAACAAGCGCTAATTTTCCTAGACTAAAAATTCATCAGGAGTGTTTCGGCAACAATGTAAAGAAACTCTCCACAGCACTAGTAATTCACACAGGTACAACCCTATATTGAAATTCAAAATACAACTGGGAAAAAAAAAAAAAAAAAAAAGGATCCGCTTGAAAGTGATTAGAAAGAAATCGAGATGGAAATTCAGTACCTGTAATTCACCCAATACATCAGATAATTTACCATTTTTCACCAATATAGTTCCTGTATAGCCTAATCACATGAAAACCAAAGCAAAAATTAACCTTTTCGCAGATCAAACTACCCAAAAAACAATAAGAAGAAGAAATCGAACACAAATACCGGCTCCGATTAGGAGTACGAGCCTCGATATTCCCATTCCAGCTTGCATAGCCATGGCGGATAATCAGCAAAAGAGGAGCCCAACGATATTTAGTTTTGGAGGTGAAAGTATTTGGAATTCCCTTTTGTTCTTCAATACTGCACATCCGAACGACGCCGTATATGAGGTTAGTCGTGTAGTTTGACTTTTCTATCCTTTTCTTGAGTAATTAATTAAGGATAGATTAGCAAAAAGATTACAATTTCCTTTAGATCACGTCACCCTTATATTTGGGATTTCCCTTAGACGAGTATGCAAATTACAATTTTAGTCTCCTAAGTTTGGGAAATTTTAAATTTTGACATAATTAAAGATAAAAATGTTAACTAAAATCTAAAAATTTATTTAATAAGTAAAAAATTATAATAATATTTATAAAGGTATTTAACAATTCAACAAAGATGAAATAGAATTGAAAAACATTTTGAAAATCTAAATTTTACTAAATATAAAATTAAAAAATTATTCAATAAATCAAAAATAACTAAATAAAGTCTAAAATCATTCTATAAATCTGAAAACTATCAAAGCAAATCTAATTATTTTAAAATGTTAAGTAAATTAGGAAATTGAGAATAAATTTTGAAAATGTGTTAGTAACTCTGGAATACCAATTAGATTCGAAAATCATATACTAATTCTTAGAATGACATAGCAAAACCAATAAAATCAAAAAATATTTAAGAATCTGAAAATTATCAAGAATTTTTTAATTTTTTTAAAACTAACTACAAGAATTGATTAAACAAATAGCTCCTAGAACTAAAATTTTAAGATTATAATAACTCTAAAAATCACAAAATAAATCTTGTTACAAGTATTTTATTCTCACGTTAATCCTTGTATTGAGCGTAACCCAATTTGTCTTATTGTACAACATAAATAATATCTTTCTCTTTAAAATTACAACACACGTTAATCCTTTCTTGGGACAATGGGCCAAATTGGCCCGTCTCACTAATTATTTTTTCAATCAAAAAATATTGTTAATTAACTAAAATTGTGAATTAAATTACAGAAATAAACAAATATATAATATATAACCATATTATATTGAAAACTATACATATAAATTAGTTCTTAACAATATATAATTGCTTGAAATCAATATTCATCAAAAGTTCAAAGTCATCATTCTTCATCATACATTGATTATGAGTTTGAGGTTTTTTGGATAGTAAGTTTTATTGTTTAATGATTTAATGGACTAACCTAATGTATTAGCCTTTTTATTAATGAAAATAAAATAAAAAATGTACAGCCAACACAACCTCAACGAGTCAGTTTTAGTCTGAGCCCATCAAGTCCATCAAGCCGCTTTGACCGGTCATCAAATGGGTCCAATTATTTTCAAGCCGCTATATTCATAGTTCAATCCGACCTTAGTTACGAGTTGTTTTCAAATTGTCTGTGCTACAAGGAATTATCTTTATTTGAACTTAGTCAGCCAAATGAGGCTTTTCACAACCTCGATCGGTATTTATGAGAAAACAATAGTTGATATTATAGGAATTGAGAAAGGACATACTTTTGGTATCGGTCCAGTATAAGTTGGAGTTCCATGGAATAACTATTAAATCTTTGATGAAAATTTCGTTTACCTATTTCTATTTCTTTAGGTATTAACAACTTCAAAGTTGTCACTTATATCTATCTCTGAAGAAGTGTTGGCTCAAATTATAGTGAAGAGAGTTGTGGGCTGAAAGTGAGAGTTGATTGCAAAATGAGTAGCAGCTGAAGATGGATGTTTGTTGCAGAATATTAAACCCAAAGGCATAATGTTGATGGTGATGGGAAGAGTGAACAACATTTGTTTATGACATTTTTAAATTAATTTAGTTTTATAGTTTGCTTGAATTGCAAAATATTTCGTATTTATACTTGGCATAATGCGATTTACAACTTTATTGATATTTTCAGTACATTTTATTCTAATAATGGGAAGAAAGTAATATATATTTCATAAATATGCAATAATAAAAATATAAAAAAAATAATGAAATAAAAAATTACTGACATAATTTTTTTGTTAATAAAAATAACACTAAAATAGGTTTAACGATGTACAGGAAAACCTATTTTTTCTGGTGATATTTATAGACAAAAATTTTCTTTGATAATTAGCGACGAAAAAGTAAAATAAAAATTTATCGGTAATTTCGTGGCATATTCCACCAACCCGTTAGTCAAATTGTGATAGAAACAATTACCGATGCAAATTTTCATTAACAATACAGGCAAAATTATTATTCCGTCAATAACAAAAATTTATTGACAAATTTTCAAGATTTACTGATGATAAATTGGTAGACTATTATTTTTTGTAGTAGATATGATGTCATTCAATTTGTCTATATCAGTTGTTTTGCAATTATATCTATATAAGTCTTATGAATGTTAGTAATTTAATTAGACTTTTGGCGGACTTTGTATTTTAATTCAAGTTCATAAACATTAGTCATATTCACTTCTTTATATTTTGTTTGTTTGTTTAATCATATGACCAGTAATTGAGCATGTCTTGGTATTTGAATCAAAATTTAAGAGACTTGATTTATTTGTAGATTTATAAATACATGATATATTTGTGAGTTATATCAGGAGATAATGAACTTATATAATCATAACTTGATCTTAAGTTTTTTTTTTTTTTTATAGAGTTAATTGTTTATCATTTAATTGGTAGAAGTTAATCAATTCCGGTTAACTATTTTAGGAAAGCAGTTAATTTAATTAGTGTGATTGCTCATATAGAGGTAATTATTATTAAACTTGATTGAGTTAAAATGATATCTTAAGAAGGACTAAATAAAAGCAATTGATCATTAAAGTCTTCTTAATATCTTAATTTTCTCCTTGTTTTAACATATATACCTTTTATTTTGACTACATGTTACATAGAAATTCACTTTTTTATTGTTTAGATAAAATTAGGAATATTGTATTTGCAATAACAACGGTTCTCCATGATCTTTTATGGAATTTGATTTTATACTCATCACTTTTGCAGCGCCCTTCTAGTTAAAGAAATTTAATAACAATATTCTCAATAAATTTATCCCCTGATACATTTATTCGAGATAATACAAGGTTTCAAATTATTTTTGGAGATATAACATATATTACTATGAATGAATTTCATCGCGTTTTAATTATTTATCTACATACAATCACATGTATATTCATATATACAAATATAAAAACAGATAAATACATACCAACTACAGTTCACTTGGTATAACATTAAATTATTCTTCCTGAATTATTTAAAAATTAAAGAATGAGTAAAATTTTAATAGTTCCAACATGTAGAAAAGAGAGTTTCTTCATGTAAAACCAATTTTTTTTTTTTTTTTTTAAATATATAAAGCACCTCTATTTTCTATAGAAAGAGTTGGGGAGGAAATCATACCCAAACCAGCCCAGCCCCCATTGAAGTATCTACTATTCACCATATTAAAATAATTTTGCCGAAAAAACAATTTTTTTAATTACCAAAATATTAAATATCGAAATAAAATCCCACCCCATCCCTCACCACACTTCATTAAATAGTTGAACTGGCCTTTAGGAAAGACAATTAATATAACAGTACAGTTGGATTAATGGTGGAAGCATCATCAATTATGCTATCTTCTTTGATGTTATTACTTTCCAAATTCTGCGCACTCATGGTAATAAATAAGGTGGTATCGAAAGGGATTGCAATAAATTAAATATAGGAATTGCGAAATCAATGCCAATAACTTCTTATTAAATAATTTGAAGAATATCCAGCATACCTGAAATTAATATCCTACCAAGGTACATTAAATTTTTATTTTTTTCCTATGAATTCATTAGAAGTATTAGTTTAAGGAAGCGCGTGACATAAATCATGTAATAAAAGCTTGATCTAAAAAGGCAAAGCTATCAAGTGTGTGATTAATGTTTTTTTTGAGGAAATAAATTGGAACATTTGTATTTTGTTACCTAATACTTCCACATGCACCTACTGCATGTTGTATGGTGGGGACAAAATTCTATTGTTGGTTATATATATTATGTTATACTAGTATACACGTCCCGTGCGATGCATGGGTAAATAAAAATTATTATTTTGATGTTTTGATATGAAAATGTTGAACACAAAATAATATATTATTTGAGATTAATTTTAATATAATATGTTACCCGTGTGATGCATAACCATAAAATTTAAATATTTTGAGGTTAATGTAAAAATGTCAATTTACGGAAAAATCAAATTCTTAATAATATTTCAATTTCATTTGGTAATCCATATATATGATGCATGGTATATAAATTTCAAGTGTTGTAATTTTTTGATATGAATAAGTTGACTATGTGAAACTAACCTTAATTATTTAGAATATCTTTTAGATATAACAAACATTTTTTTAAATATTCTTTTTCGAAAAAGTTTCATCACATCGGCATATATAGTAAAATGTCAAATAACATTCATTCTCCAATTACGACATTATGTTCTCTACCAACCCTCTCCACCACCAATGAATTTTCATATATTTATCACCATTTCGACATAGTTTAACTTTCTAATATTTCTCACTTCAAAACTTGAGTATGATGTTCATAGTCATGATATTGTCATAAATCTTGACGATTTACTGGAGGAACAAACTTATAACAAATTGATGGAAAATATTAAATAAGTGTTTCACTATATATTAAAATATATTTATTGATTTTGTTATTAAAATTCTAATTATAACTATACAATTGCATAAATCAAAATATAAAGGAGTATCTTAAATTTTAATATTGACTTTTTTCAGTCTGTACATTTTTTTATTAGATTCCATCAAGTATTATTATTTCTTTTAACATTCATAGTTAGTGTATTCAATTGTTTAACATTTTTCAAATATTAAGATATTTTCCAGAGAACATATTACTTGTTCAAATTAATTTGTTTAATTATTTATGTTTGTATACACATCACAAATTAAATTTAATGTATATTAAAATTAAAAAAATCGTAATTTGTTTGTTTTGTTATAGTTCCATTTATTTATTACATTTGAAAATATTAAATGGACTGAAAAAATTACTTAAAATGTTTTTAGATAAAAATTAAATGAAAAAAAAGTTGCTCTTATTCTAGAAATTGGCTGTGAATGACATATCCAAATTTATTTAAAACATTTTAAAATAAAAACACGTATCATTTAAATTGTTATTTAGTGTATCAATCAAACATGTCTCAACTAATTTTATATTAATCTTGAATTTTTTTTATCTCTCATATTGAAATGTAATTATGCAGATAAAGTTTACCAATCTATGTATGTATAAATTTATATCATAATTATTAGTTTAATGCTATTTTATTATTGTTAAACATGTTTTTTAATTACTTTTTTATGTATAAAATTTGAGTGTTTTTTATCGAATATAATTGTAATTATTATTCAATCAATATATATATATATATATATATCTATATATATGTGTGTGGGCGTAAAAAAATTAGAAAATTGAGAATCACAAAATGACAGTTTATGTTTTTACTCAATTGGTGAGTAGTAATTAATTAAATTAACACACACACACACACACATATATATATATATATATATATATATATCAATCTATATACATAAAATTTAGGTGATAACTTAGTGGAAAAAAATAATGTTTAAATTTAGATATACCCACTAAATAAGGAGATGTGTGATTGGTTAATATGAGATAATTAATGATAGGTGCAATTTTTATATGTAGAAGATCACACAAAATATATTTTCTATATTTAATAATTATCAATTATTAATTATTAATATAATACATATTTAGTAAGTGAAAATGGGCGGGAAAAGTTTTGGCATTACTATTTTTAGGGGGTAATTGTTATTATATATATATATATAGATAGATATAGATATTGGTCAATATTTTTATTTAAAAAGGTGAAATATATTTAATAATTAAAAACAAAATTATAATTATATTTACTTTACCATTTTAATCATGAAATTGGTGCATGGTTACATACTGAAATATATATCGTTAACATAGTTTAATAAAGAAAGGCATATCCTGGTCTCAATTAAAAAAAATGCATTGCTTGCTAAATTGAATTAAGAGAGAAATATAAAGACAAAAACTTTTGTGTATCTGGTACACAGACGCATTCGGGTCGATCTAGCCCACCATGTGTAGCCACGCGTTCGTATGTGCCCCATGCGCCACCAAATCGCGCACAAAATTCGTTCAAATATGTTTTCAGGTGTCATACATTTATGTTATGTTAGCTATATTTTTTAATAGTGTTAGTCATACCTTTTAGTTATGTTAGTCATACCTTTAGTAATGTTAGTTGTACATTAATATTTTTTTTAAATAGACATATTAACCTTTCATACATTTTAGTTATGTTAGTCATACATTTATATAGTATATAAATTAAGGTATGACTATATTGTTGGAAATTGGTTTGAAAAAATTGGTGTTGACCAATCTTTGACCAATTTTTATATGATGTTTCGTTTGTTAAAAATGAAAATAAGTTGTAGATTTGAAATCTACGTTTTGAGAAGATAAATTTAGAGTATTTATTTTCTCAAATCAAATTTCGGATGAATGAGAAATTAATGCTTAAAGTTGGCAACTTAAATTGAAAAGATGTGAATTTTTGAAGAGGTGTGAAGTTGTGAAAGGATGTGAGTTTGAATTGAATTGATGTAATTCAAAATTAAATGGATGCATCTAATCCGAAACATTGTGAGACACACTATTTCATTCCAAAAGGTGTCTAATTATGGAAAGACTTCAATTCAAATCAAAATGTGTCTAATTATGAAAAGACATCATTTCAAATTAAAAGATGTCTCTTATGAAAAGACATTATACATCTTCAACTTCTATAAATAGACCCACATTCAATCATTACATTCACTCCATTACAACTTGCATTATTAGCATTCTAGTAATTGTAGTCCTCTCATCTTCTTATTTTAGAATGTTCCAAATATCGTTTTCGTTCGCCACGGGGCAATTTCGTCTTACGGAGAAAGAGTCCAACTCTTACCTCGACTTTCCCGTTTATCATTTGAGTCATTTTCAAGTACACCATACATTATATCCAACAACATAAGACGAAATTTCTGTGTATTTGAAGATGGCTAGTTTTGTTCCAATAATACCAGTTTATGTTGAAAGACTGACGAAGTTTAACAGTACTTAATTTAAGTAGTGGCAATAGAAGATATTGTTCTACCTAACAACCTTGAATTTGGTTCGTTTCTTGAAAGAAGATGCACCAAATATGGGGGAAGATGAAGCCGATGATTAGAAAAGGACTGCGTTGGACGCATGAAATCATTGTGATTTCCTATGTCACAACCACATCCTTCATGAACTCAACGACTCCCTCTATAATGTCTATGCAGTGACAAAACAACAAAAGAGATGTGGGATTCACTAGTAAGAAATAAAAGACCGAATATGTCGGATCAAAGAAATTCAAATAGGGTAAGTTTTTTGATATTTCTATTCTTTTTGTTGCTTCATTTGAGAGAGATAATTTTGTTTTAGGTCCAACTATATTTATTTTCCTTTGGGCTCAAAATATATAAGTTTGATGTGGGCTCTTATCAAATCGTGGTTAAATCCAAAATCAATTATGGGGGTCCACTTGTATTTTAATTGAGGTCTTGTTTGGTGGCATCAAATTATGATTAATGACTACTATTTATGGACCTAATTAAATTGTGGATCTTGACACAATCGGATTTAATTCAATACAAGATGACCTTAAGTTAATAAGGTCAAAGTTAAGAGTCAATTTGGAAATTTGTCCAAATTAAAGATTTGGACATAGTAAAAGTTTATGTCATCGATCAAAAGTGGTTAACAAAGGCGAAAGGCCAAACATGTTCCTGTGTGGGAGGAACATATACAAGTTTGAAGAATTTCAAACTAAAACGTGATATAAGAATCAAGTTAAAAGACAGTTCTCAGAATTGTGGATGCAAATATGCTTTGTGGCGTTGGGCCTAAACAAAGTTAGACTATGAGCCTATTAAAATTTTATTGGGTCTTCTAATTAGGCCACGTGTCTTCTAGAAATTCAAAGTGGAGAAATTAGTTTCATTTGATGTCCTAATTATAAATTGGATTGAGTCCAATTAAAATGGATGTAACTCCAACATGCTAAATTGGGGACATTAACTGATTTGGTAAAAAAAAGTTTTGACTCAATAGATTTGATGAATGTCTCACAATAAGAGTATGAAAATGAAAGACAAGATATTGTCTTTATTGTCCTGTTGTGGAGATAAAACTGTTTGGACTAGACAATAACTAAAATAGCAAATGGCTATGCAAGTTGTGTCCAAATAGTAGTGTACGAAATATCAATTTAAAGATTGATTACTTTCATTTAAGAATGGCCTAGACACCCTAACATGAGGAAAAAAAATTCCACATAAATGTTGAAATGTGGGGAGACGGGACAAAGTCGTCCCATAGAGATACTTAAATAAAGGGGTGATTAAGTAGTGGCCAAAGGCAACTGATCTCTAGTGGAATAGTTTCCACAAGTTATACGGATCTGTGAAGTAAAAATTGGAATGAAAATCAACTATGCTACATGTCTAGGGGAATGAGTTCAAAAATCCACATATTAAAGAACTTTCATAGCGGTAACTCAACTATGATGAGTGGAGATCCCACGAACTTGGTTCAATGAGACAACTAAGTTATGAAAGGTTCATGAGCACTTGGAACTCACTCAACTCATTCCTAGAGACAACTAAGTGCAAAATGATAAAATCCTGTTGACGTGTGGTGAGAGTAAGCTTTTAAAGCTTTTAATGACGCATAAACCTAATAAGGTTGAGTATCACAGGTTACCCTCTGGATAAAATCCTAATAGGAGGTCACTTATGTAAGTGCGAGGATGACCGCCTCAATGAAGCACTTATGAATCCAAGATATGGTCTAGGGCCGAAATGGACACAATGTGAGAATAAAAGATATTAGAGTTGATATTACGTAAATGTTATTATCTTGGTTTACACAAAAAGCTGATCAATTCAAGACATCACGTTCACCGAGCAACGAGTAAATCCGATAGCATCTTACTAAAGAAGGTTAAAAGTTGAAAGCTACTTATCCTGATACAATAGCAGTTCGACATAACTTTTAAAGTGTCTGCATTGACATATGCATTAATTTTCATTCATGTGGGAGATTGTTGGAAATTGGTTTGGAAAAATTGGTGTTGACCAATCTTTGACCAATTTTTATATGATGTTTCGTTTGTTAAAAATAAAAATAAGTTGCAGATTTGAAATCTACGTTTCGAGTAGATAAATTTAGAATATTTATTTTCTCAAATCCAATTTCGGATGAATGAGAAATTAATACTAAAAGTTGGCAACTTAAATTGAAAAAGTGTGAATGTTTGAGGAGGTGTGAAGTTGTGAAAAAGTGTGAGTTTAAATTGAATTGATGCAACCCAAAATTAAATGGATGCATCTAATCCGAAACATTGTGAGACACACTATTTCATTCCAAAAGCTGTCAAATTATGGAAAGACTTCAATTCAAATCAAAATGTATCTAATTATGAAAACACATCATTTCAAATTAAAAGGTGTCTCTTATGGAAAGACACTACACCTCTTCGACTTCTATAAATAGACCACACATTCAATTATTACATTCACGTCACTACAACTTGCATTATTAACATTCTAGCAATTGTAGTCCTCTCATCTTCTTGTCTTAAAAAGTTCCAAATATCGTTTTCGTTCACCAAAGAACTTTTGGATTGTTGTGCTACGATCCTTAAGTTAGTAAGTCATATCTTGGGGATGTTTGCCATAGACCGTAAAGCACTGAATACGAGGCAATTTTGTCTTACGGAGAAAGAGTCCAACTCTTGCCTACTTTCCCGTTTATCATTTGAGTTATTTTCAAGTACACCATACATCATATCCTACATATATTGATATAAAAGTATGAATAATATTACATAAAAGTAAACATGTACAAATTGTAGCGAAATTAGAGTTTTTTTAGAGTTAAAAGTATGTAATAAAAGTATGATATTTGGACATAAAGATATAACTAATATAATATAAATGTATGCCTAACATAAGTGCATAAAAAAAAAGGAAAAATGCGTAGATCCGAATAGCCCCAGACCCGGATCTGACCCGAATGTATAAGTGCATCAGATATATAGGTGTGCAACTCAAATATAAATATAGACCGCATGATATAATTTTTTATGATAACTTTTATGTTCTCTACAAATTAATACACACCCAGATATTATGTTTTTAATTTGAAAATTTAATACTGCATTTGTTAATAAACATTGAAAGATCATTTTTTTTTTCTTTTCCCTTTTTATTGCTGTTTATGAAGAGTTTTACATTAATACGATTTATTAAAAATACTTTACTACATAAATGAACACCTTTAATTTTTAGTATTCTAAACATTATTTATATCATGAAAATACACTTATAAAAAAGTTCATTGATCATGTTGTGTTGAATCAGAGAATTTGAAATGTAAATGTAGGAATGAGAAATGAATGGATTTAAAATCCATCAAAATTATTAAAAAATTCATTAGATTAAAAGATAAATTTGATATTTATATCAATCCAAAGAATAAAACAATTGATGAACAACCTCCCATACATTTGAACAACCACCTATTGAGTTGTTATAGTAGAGATCCTATTCTTTCATCCAGTTGATAGTCTAATTGTAATCAACTAAAGAGTAATTAAAAAGCTTAAAGAGGAAATCAAAATTTACCCCAGAAAATTGCCAAGAGGAATTTTTGGTCACGAAATCAATTATTAAATAAATTTTGAAAATGTCCTAGCTTGCAAAATCAAAGTGATTAACTCCTTGCATTTTAGAAGCTAGGAAACTCATGTGTAACAAACAAATTATATTTATTGTAAATATAGGGATCCAATTTTCAAAAAATGAAAGTACATATAGAAATATAATATTTACAGATGAAAATACATATACCCGATTAAAAGACAATATAAAAAAAATCTAAAAGTACAAAGATTTAATTATTATGCATTTTTCCTTAATTTTCCAAATCTATATAAAAGTACACTGACTTTACTTGAAATCGATCCATCTGTATAAACTGAAAACCATTTCATGTATTTTACATTATCTTTTATCAAATATAATTAAATTAGGTCAAAGTAGTTGATATTATATAATGTATAAGTAATTGCATTACATATTATGTAGTTAAGGTGCTTCTTATAGGTACGTGGCATTTAATTAATGGACAAAAATAATAGTCAGATGAAGGATTCCAAATCCATAATGACAACCCTATGAACTTAAAATCCATTACCTTCTTTTTAAACAATTCTAAATGATTTTTGTGTACTTGAAATTATCTATTTATAAGAATTTATTTGAAAATATTTCTCAACTGTATATCTTCCCTCAAATTCAATCCTTTAATTTGAAAATATTTCTCAACTGTAAATCTTCCCTCAAATTGAAAAGTTGGGACTATTTACAAATTACAACCCAAAAAATACTTTAATACACTACCAAAGTTTTTCGGACAAATGTAACTTCATTAGGCTTATTTGCAGGACGAGCCTCTTTCAATGATGTTTTTGAGTTCCATCCGTCACCTAATGCGTTTTTTTAAACCTCTTTATTTACTTTTTCTTTCAATTTATTTTAATTGGTGCATATTTGGACAATATTGTCTTTGTTTCATAATATAAATAAGGTTAATTTTATAAATAAATAAAACAAATTAAATTAGAGTCCTATTTCAATTACAACATCAACTTTTGATGGTAACACCATAAACGTCCAATCAAAAATGAAAATTTCGATTTTGATGGAAATACTAATATTTTAATTCTATGGAAATATCAATGGAAATATGAATATTGATAATATTTAGAAAAATGACGTAAATATATATATATATTGGTAAAAAAAAAAAACATTTTCTTAAATTAATGGTTTGTTAGTAATAAACATCATGTTCAATTTTCCTTTTTTTACAAAGTTACGTCATTTCTATATATATATATATATATATATATTATATATATATGTATCGATATTTGCCCCATATTCCACCGATATTTATCGATATTCCCCAATAATCAATTGATATTTATTGATATTTCACCAATTTTCCAACAATTTGTACCATAAAGCCACCATATGGAAATCGATACCCATATTTATCAATATTTTGATGAGATTTCTTATTTCTATATTGGTTATATATGAAAAAACAAAAATATCGAAGAAATATTGTAATGCCTAGGATAAAACGATGCATAATTGGATTAATTAAATAATTTAACCCCTAATTGTTTATTTTATTATGTGCGTTTCAGAACGAAATAATGCATAATTTATTTATCGAGTTATAATTTAATCGAACCATAGGTTATAATATAATTAATGATATCGTAAGTCAAAGCCCATGGTTGACGTGTATATGGATAGCCTAGTAGATGGCCCGTGGCCCAAAATCGGAAAGTATAAAAGTAAAATTTGGAACACAAAGGAGTAAAGTTGGATCACATCTAGACAAATATATTCTCTCTCTACCTTTTTTTTTTCTCTCTCTCTCTCTCTCCTCTTTTTCCGATCGCCGCCGCCGCCACCTCCTCTTTCCGGCCCGAATCTTACGTCTTTTCGAAGCTCTTGCTAAGCCCGTTCTAGATCCGGGCTCGGATCATCAAACAGTCGCCGCCTCCGCCGTGAATCAGCCGGCGAAAGGACGGCCAAACCCTTTCTCTCTCTTCCACCCATCTTTTCTCTCTCTCTCTCTCCTCATTTTCTCTCACTTCTCGGTCGATCTTGCTACCTCTCCCGCCGTGTGCCGCCGCTTGGGTTTTCAGGTGGGCCGACGCGGTTGTCGCGCCGGCACGTTGCTTGTGAGCCGCCGTCGGGACGACGACGTGTGTGTGCATGGTTTTTGGGTGTGGGGTGTGTGCGTGTGTTGCTATGGTGCGCGTGTGCATGGGTGTGTGGGTGTCATCGGGTTGGGGTGTGTCGGGTGAGTCGCTAGCGACGCACCGACAACGGTGGTCGGCGGTAATTGCAGGGAAGGGGTCGTCGGGTGAGGGGTTGCGGGTGGAATGGGGCTAATCCGCAATTTGAAACAATTGGAGGACCTTCTTGCAAAACCCTATTTTTTAGGATTTTTACATTTTAGCCCTCAAGCTTACAAAAATTATATTTCTCCCCCAAAGCTTTTGAAAATCATATTTTAACCCTCAAATCTTTTGAAAATTATGTTTTGACCCCAAAGGTTTTAAAATTATCAAAAAGACCCCAAATCTTTTCTGATTTTACCAAATGACCCTTGGATCAAAGTCAACGATTCCAGATTTTATGAAAATACTCCTAAGCTTCTAAAAACCCTGTTTACGCTCGTTTTTACTCCGTTCAAGCTCTAATCAATCCCTTTAAACCCTATGATCAAGATTTAAACTTTCATGATCATTTCAACACCTCTTATGATCTCGAAAGCTTTCGTTTTGTTTCTTTTTCTCTATCGCTTCTTTTCTCAAGAGAGTTTCTATATCAATTTCTGTATAAGTAACATAATAAGGAATCTAAGAACCCTTTTTTATATGTGTAGGCTTTCGAGTGAAAGAAAGATCTTAGGACTTAGGATTCAGAGTTTCACAAGGGATCACCACCGAACGAGGTGGGGGTAACTTCTAAACCCTAAGCTTCACGTTTCCGTTAATAAATGTATGAATGACGATAAACAAACGCATGTTATGTGAATTCCGCTTATGAAATGAACCCAAGTCGTTATGCTATGTGAATCTAAGATTTATGAAACAATTCTTTAATGTTATGGAATGTTGAATCCTATGTGTCGTGCTTACGTGCTATGAATTATATGAACATGCATACATATCATATCATGCTACGAATGGACTAAGGTTCAAGATCATGCTATGGAGGGACCAATGGTTTGTAATGAAAGTTGTTAACGGGATAAAAACCGTTTATAGGATAAGACGGGCTGCTCCCGCACCTATCTATAGCTATGTGTCATGAGTTTATGTGTTGTGTTTAATTGTTGTGTTCATGAAAACTATTTATTGTTGCTGCTTAATAAATGTTAAATTTGAAAAATATCCCCACAAGTGTATTCAAAAGCACTCAACCCCCGCGTGCATTCACGCTACATGTAATAACAGAAACGAGAAAGCGTAAAGAGGGAGATGTCGCATCAAGAAATGTCTTTATTTCCTTTCAACCTTAGTTTTTTTATCAAAGTCCGTTTATTCATTTTGTAAAGTTAAACCGTTTTTCTTTTAATGGATCATGTATGGATTTTTTCGCTGCTTAGATTTTAAACGTTTCTCCCAACTTGTGCCGATGGTTTTGATTATGTGATATCGAAAGTCTTAAAATTTTCAAAGTTTCCTGTCATGGATGATATTTTAAACTCGTTTATCGCTCGTTTATTTCCATGCTTTCATTTTAAAAATGTATGCTCCTTTCTTTTATGTTGCACGCCAATGAGTAAACACTGATAAATTTTAAGTTATGAAAACGAGGCGTGATAAATATTATTATCGTCCGTTTTTGTATCGGTCATGTGAAAAAAATGAAAAAATCAAGAAAAAATCAATGATATTACGGGATATTTTCATCCATATGTGCTACAAACTAAAAAGCACATACAAGTCATTTTCCCTCTAAAAACATCATGTTGTTCTATGAACACAAGCGGAGACGTATTTGGTTTTTTAGGAAAACTGTCTCATTGACACGACTTTTCCATATTCTTTTATTGCTCATGTTTCTAAGGTTTTTGTTCATAGTCAAACTTAAAGATCTTTATAAAGTTTGAAGTTCAAATATAATTTTATTTCCAATAAGAAATTATTGTCTATTTTATTGTCAACATGTCCAACAACATTTGTATTATGTATTCATTTACATTATGCTCATTCTTGTAATTTGATATTGCTTGTTATATTATAAACCAACAATTTCAAAAACAAACAGTAGCATCTAATTAAGCTCTGAACAATGTTGAAAGGTTTTGGATGTTCAAATGCTGAAGATTTCGTAGCTCTGCTCAATATATATATTTCAAAATGTGGCAGAAAAATATGATGTTTTACTTCATGATGATAAATCTAGCGAGGTTCCTTATGGAGGATAAGTTATTGGACAAAAAAAGGGTTAATTGCACCAAAAATCATGAATTTTCAAAAAATTACAAATTTAACATGACTTTTGGGTATTAACAAATTTAACATGACGTTTTATATCAAGTGCATATTTAACCAATTTTTAAATTTCGGGCAATGTTGTGCTGACGTGTCAACTTTTCAGACACGTTAGCTTGCCAACATGTATTAAAAATTAAATAAAATTCCTAGGTGGTAAACCCAATTTTTTCTCTCATCTCTAAACACCTCTACCCTCGTCTTAGATCAGCCACCAGCCACCACAATCCAACGACCCCTCCTTTTTGTATCACCGAGCACCGCTGCTACAGCTTTGGCCAGTAACCTGCTGCTTCTCTTCGTACAGGTTGTTACCAAAACAACCATCGTCAAAGCTGCCAAAACAACCACTACGATCTTCCAGATCTGCAGTCCAGCCACCGGCGAGCACCGCCGCTACAGTTTCCTCCGCCAATACCTATGGAGGAGATCTGCAACCACCACCACCCCTTCTCCCAAACTCCGAGTGCAAGCCATCTCAACCCCCACCATTCATCAATCCTCATCATTTCAGTTACCACTGCAAATTTACAAATCCCAGATCCCATCACCATCACATGCTAAAACCTCTGTTCAACAACCTGAGCCCCACTTTAGTGTTGAGATACCATAAAACTTAGGGTTTTAATTTTGTGATTTGGGGGAAATTGAGTTTCTTGGAGATGATTTGTGATTTTCATAAATTTATTTTTATGAAGTTGCAGACTTGCAGGGGTGAGTGATGAGGGAGAGGATGGAGAATGATGAGCGAAAATCTCAAATTGAAAAGTTGCAGATTTGCAGGGGTGAGTGATGAGAGAGGCGATGAAGAGTGAAAAGTTTTTGCAATCTAGGATTTTTATTTTATTTTTAATACATGTTGGGAAGCTGACATGTCCGATCAGTTGACACGTCAGCGCAACATTGCCCAAAATTAAAAAATTGGTTAAATATGCACAAGATATAAAATGTCATATTAAATTAGCTAATACCCAAATATCGTGTTAAATTTGTAATTTTTTAAAGTTCGTGATTTTTGATGCAATTAACCCTAAAAATAATAATAAACTCTCTATATATACACATGAGATTATCTCAATTCAATTTTGATTCAGGCTTGTAATTATATTTTATTTTTTTGTTAAAAAATATTTTATTTGAATTGATCTAATAAACATACCTGCTAATGCTTCATATTCTCAAAATTGTCACAATAAATATTAAAGATTATATATATGCACACATACATAAAATTATCACTTTTAATGTCTCATTCACTTTATAAAAAAAATTAGTTTTTCAACTTATAGCGATCAAAATATCATTGTTTATAAGTTAACAACTCATACGACGTCGTTCAGTTAATAACAACAATATATTATACTATTAATTGATAACGTGTTGGCGACGTGTCAACAGCTCTCGCAACTAATCCATTGTTGTTGAGTTCTACCATCTTCCATTTCTAAACATATACATTGAAATTAGACGATCATTTAATCTCCCTCTCTATCTAAAGAAATCTCAGGTGAGCCCTAGTTTCTTCTTTATTTCACTAGGGTTTGAGATTAGATCATAATTTCTTTTTTCAATTAAGTACTAGTTTTTGAAAAAATCGTCTGTTGTGTTTTTCTCTACATTCGCCATCCAAACTCTAAATTCGATCGGATCAATCCTTAAGGTAATTAAACCTCTTCTAATTCTCTTAAATTAATTTATGGCACTTCTTTAGTTAATGTGTGTGAGTGTTTTTCTTTTTTTTTTTTTTTTGGTTTCTTTTAGACTTTGTTTGAAGGAATTAATATTTCAAGTCGAGGCAATCGATTATTTTGTTGTTGGCTTCACCACTCCTCAAGATGGATGAACACATGTAGCATTTATTCAGGGTAAATACTTTAATTTTGAGTAATTAGTATCTAATATTTTTTATATATCATCCAAATTCTCAAATGATCATGTCAATTCAATATTGAGATTTTGGCATGTTAAATTGTTGATTTGATTTATAAAAGAAGCAGCCCTAACCCTTCATCTTCTTAAAATTACCACAATTTTTTTATATATATATAAATAACTCGCATAAACGTTGTTTTATGTATGGCTTTAATAAAATAAGTACATAAAACAAAAAAATGGAGCCTTTTAGTTATAAAATCTTTTTTTTCTTTTCTTTCCCTTTTTTTATTAGTATTTATTTATTATTGAGAAGTGTACAAACTTTGTTGGTCTTATCTTTATGGCAAAACGTAATAACCTTGGTAATGGACCACGCGGTTGAAAAAAGAAAAAAGAAAAAAGAAAAAAGAAAGGCGTTTGAATTGAATGAAAAAGGTTTGACTTGTGTAGGGGCTCAGTCTCTCTCACGCATTTATAGCCAATGAAAAAGAGGCCACGTGTCTGAAATTAGGCTCAAGGCCAGCTCATCACCCGCCGTTTCATCGGTTTCTTTCATAACGCAGTTAAGGCTGGCATTTACCCCTCCGCCACCCCACTCGCTTCAATCCACAATTACTGTTACAGTGAGAGAGAATAGCATTAAACAGCTCCACTCTGCCACTGTTTAGAGAGAGAAACTAAAAGGACAAAAAGATGTGTGTTTGGTGAAGGTAGATTGATTATAAGCAACAAAACAAGGAGGAAGAAGAAGAAGAAGAAGCAGCAGAATTTAAAGCACAACCCAACCGACACCACGAGCTCCATCGGTATTTACTCTCACTCGTTTTCATATCCTCTTTCCTTTCAATTTTTGGTTGCATTTATGCTTAATCTTCCATGCTCATCTATTTGATCAGAAATTTCTCCTGCCATCTTTCTGCATGTTGCTCTTTTTCTCTCTCTAGACTAGAAACTCTCTCTCTCTCACACACACTGTTATGTAGGCGGTTGCTTTAGAGAAAATTAGGCAAAATGTATGGAGATTGTCAAGTGATACCATCCATGGGAGGAAATGCTGAGAATTCTCTCTACTCTTCCTCGTCCATTCAGAACCCCAACTTCAATTTCATGGCCAACATCAACCCTTTCAACATCTTCTCTCCAATCATCCCAGTAAGCTTACATTTCAACATTATTATTAATTTTAATATATGTTTTCGGAAATTGAATTAGTTTGATTTTGGAAAAGCAGAAAGAAGAAATGGGGAAAAGCAAAGAGGAAATGGAAAGTGGGTCCGGAAGTGAGCACATAGAAGGAGGAGTTTCTGGAAACGAGCAAGAAGCTGATCAGTTACAGCCCCAAAACAAGAAGAAACGCTATCACCGCCACACTGCTCGTCAGATCCAAGAAATGGAATCGTACGTTACAATATATATCTCTCTCTCTCTCTCTCTCTCTCTCTCTCTCTCTCTCTCTCTCTCTAGTTTTACTGATATATCACAATATCCAGATTGTTCAAGGAATGTCCACACCCAGATGACAAACAACGCCTCAAACTAAGCCAAGACCTAGGACTCAAACCGCGACAAGTCAAGTTCTGGTTCCAAAACCGGCGAACCCAGATGAAGGTGAGAGAGAGAAAGATGAACCATGTATAACAGTAGAGTAAGAGAGATGAGTATGACCAAGGCTATGTTTGATTTACTGCAAATTAAAAGGGTCAAAAGGAAAGCATAAGTTAACAAGAAATAAAAATAGGACATTAAATTAGGGTTGCTTTCAAAGTCTGCATAGCCATAAATGTATGCAGTGGGAGGTTGGGGCTTCCACAGTCAACCCTACCTCCACTGCTGCATGAGCTCTCCAACGGGAACACGCCTTTAATGCGTACATATTAGGGTTAGGTTATAATTTCATTTTTTATTATTATTATATATACCATTTATCTATATCTATATCCAAAACTATTTACCATGCTTAGGGACCTAATAATGTCATTAATTATATGTTGTTATGTGATTAGGCACAACAAGATAGGCAGGAGAATGTTGTGCTTAGGGCAGAAAATGAGAGCTTAAAGACTGAAAATTATCGATTGCAAGCCACTTTGAGGAACATTGTTTGCCCTAATTGTGGAGGCCCAGCAATGCTGGGGGAGATGGGCTATGATGAGCAGCAGCTTCGAATCGAAAATGCTCGTCTCAAGGAGGAGGTTCGCACTCCAATTTTCATCTTACAATTGAGGAAATTAAAACCGATGTTTTTAATACCATCAATTTGACTTGTTATTGCAGTTCGATCGTGTTTGTTGCCTAGTGACGCAATACACTGGGCGCCCGATGCAATCAATGGGGCCCAGCTCGGATCATTTCCTCGCGCATTCATTAGAGTTAGATATGAGTGTATATCCGAGAAAACTTGATCATCATCAAGACCCCATGGCCAACTGCCCACCCGATCATCATATGATTCCGAATTTACCCTTCATGCCTCATGAAACCTCTCCATTTCCGGGGAATGCTTTGATCTTGGAGGAGGAAAAATCTCTAGCAATGGAGATGGCAATGTCGTGTATGGATGAGTTGGTTAAAATGTGCCACACAGGTGAGCCACTTTGGGTTAGAGCAACGGAGACGGGGAAGCAAGTGCTCAATCTAGAAGAGTATGGAAGAATGTTTACTTGGTCTGTGAATCTCAAGCACCAAACTCCTGAGTTCAGAACTGAGGCTACTAGAGACACTGCTGTTGTTATAATGAATAGCATCACTCTTGTTGATGCTTTTCTTGATGCTGTAACTCACTAATTGATACTACATTTTGGCAACAATTTATTTCATGTGTTTTTTATGTGAAAATGTAATGTTGTTGCTTTTTAATTTGCAGAATAAATGGATGGAGCTGTTCCCTTCCATCATATCCAGAGCAAAAACACTTCAAGTGGTGCACACTGAGGTTTCTGGACATGCAAGTGGTTCAATTCACCTGGTAAGTTAAGATATTCCAGAATTTTTTTCCTTCGAATTAATATGATATATATCCTCACTATTAGTACTCTTGGTCTTGTAATTTGAATCATAATTCATTTTTAAATCACTAATTTTATAGATCCTTAAAGTTTTTTTTCTTCTAATTTAAGCCTGATTTTTATTTTTTTTAAAATCGATTTGCAAAGTAACGCTCATGTGACACTATAAATTGGGGATTTTGCTTGTAAAGGAGAAATTGATATATGTGATACAAAATGGACAAATCCTCATTTTATGGCACATAGATCAGTTTCAACCCCATATAATCAAAAATCCTCAATTTCGAGCATTAAATCTGCATCTCCAACATTTATATCAACAATTATCTTCAGAAATAGAAATTTCTAAACAATAGGACTAAATTGAAAAAAAAAATATATATATATAAAGACTTAAAATATCATTATATAAACCCATAAATTTAGTGCTTAGAAAATGAACAAAACCCAACTTAGGAAACCAAATTCGATAATTTCCCACATATTTTGTTCGTATCATAAATTAAAACTTCAATTACTTATCTTCGAATTAGTTGAATTCACGACTTTGGTCTTATCAATTCTCAAATTCCAAAGACATTTAAGCATTAAAATCATGGCCAAGTGAATAAAATGTGGGTTAATGGCAGATGTATGCAGAGATACAAGTTCTTTCACCTCTAGTTCCGACAAGAGAGACTCAGTTCCTTCGTTACTGCCACCACAACCCAGAGGAGGGCAGCTGGGCCATCGTCGACTTCCCCCTCGACGGCTTCCAGAACCACTACCCTCCTTCCTTTCCTTACTACAAGAGACGCCCTTCTGGTTGCATCATTCAAGACATGCCTAATGGATACTCCAGGGTCACATGGCTCGAACATGCTGAGGTCGAGGATGGTCCCATCAACCATGTCTTCAGCAGCTTAGTTAGCAGCGGCGATGCCTTTGGAGCGCAACGCTGGCTAGCCGTTTTGCAGCGCCAATGCGAGAGGCTCGCTAGCCTCATGGCTAGAAATATATCTGATCTTGGAGGTATATATATGTATACTCTTTTGTTTTCTTTCTTTAACCCCTCCTCTCTTTTCCCCATTTCATTGAGGGTTTTTGTGGTTTTCTCTAAGGTCTTGTTTGCTTAATTGCAGTGATCCCATCTCCTGAAGCGCGAAAGAGCTTGATGAATCTTGCTCAACGGATGATTCGGACATTCTGTGTCAACATAAGCACGTCTTACGGGCAATCCTGGACGGCCCTGTCCGATTCTGCTGATGACACCGTTAGAATCACGACAAGGAAGGTAACGGAGCAAGGCCAGCCCAACGGATTGATTCTCAGCGCCGTCTCAACCACTTGGCTACCATATCAGCACAAACACTTGTTCGATTTCTTGAGAGACGAGCGTCTCAGAGCTCAGCTTGAAGTCCTCTCCAATGGCAATTCATTGCACGAAGTTGCTCACATTGCTAATGGCTCCAATCCTGGCAACTGCATTTCCCTTCTTCGCATCAACGTAAGTACACACATACACAACATTCATAATTGATGTCACTGAGTTAACCCAGTAGTGTGTGTGTGTGTGTGTGTGTGTAGGTTGCAAGCAACTCATCTCAGAGTGTGGAGCTGGTTCTGCAAGAGACCTGCTCAGATGAATCAGGGAGCATGGTAGTGTACACCACCATAGACGTGGACGCGATCCAGATGGCGATGAACGGTCAGGATCCATCCTGCATTCCTCTCCTCCCAGTAGGGTTTGTCATAGTCCCATTAACCCAAAACAACACTAACAACAGCAACGACGAGGCCGCTAACACCACCAAGCAAGACATGAACTCAGGATGCCTTCTAACAGTGTTTCTTCAAGTTCTTGCAAGCACAATCCCAACTGCCAAGCTCAACCTCTCAAGTGTCACTGCAATCAACCACCATCTATGCAACATTGTCCAGCAAATCAACACCGTTCTTGGAAGCAGCACTCTCAGTTTCTCCGAGAATCATGATCAGGCTGAGAAGCAGCCAACCGAGTCCGCATCCTAACTAGCGTGCGCCTCGCCTCAGCTGATCTTTTTGGTTAGTATGTAGCTAGGGTACGTATATTTACTAGGTATCATGTTAATTAAAGAAGTGAGAAGTAGAGGATTGCAAGCTGCAAACAAGTATGGAGGATGGGAATAAGGAGTCAAGAGCGCACCAGATGTGATCATGGTTCGGGTATTGACTTCTTTTTCTCGTTTATTACTTAGCCTAATTTCTATTTCTTCAATGAATATTCGTGGATTCTTATAACTTGTTGCTTTTTTGCATTTCGTTAATTATGTGTTTCATTGTTTTTCTGTGGAGTTTAAGTTGGATCGTACTGTTCTTTTTGTTGAATAAAATGGAAGGTTTAGTTTCGTCGTAGATTATACTCTTAATCAATTCATGAGCACAGCAAATTCTTGCACCATAAACTTTCACTCAAATTGTTGTATCAACTGAAAACTCAACACTAATTGATGTGTAATTTTTAATGAAGAAGATATAATTTCATGACCAAGTACTATATATATTGAGGTAAAGAAAATATTCAACTTGAATCTTAATCAAATTACATACTATAATTTACTTAAATAATGATAGGAAATAAACTCTCAAAACTTAATTGCCGTGCAAAACATTCCAACATTGGCAGATTCTACTCATTGCACCATGCATAGTTGATAGTACAATTTCATCATTGCAGTTCTGTATAATGTAAAATTCATGTACAGCGGTAATAATATATATGCCATAGTAGAGAGAAGAAATCTTAGCTGAAGACAAAAAAAAAAAATATTCGAATCAACAGAACCAAGCTCAAATCCACACTTGCAAAATCCAGCCCCAGTCCAAACCACACCCTAAATAAATAGGGATTTTTACATTCTGCTTACTTTTTTTTATAAAAAATTAATTAAATAAGTGGTAAAGATCTGAGTAGGTAAAAAAATGTAAAACCAAAAATTGACGATCAAAACTGGATACTTTTTGATCCACTAATGAATATGTCAAGTGATTTAATATATCATGTATGTATTACCCTATAATATAATGACAACTCCATCTAGCATCCAATGAACCAAGGGTTAAAATCATTTTTCATCAGTGCCTTATAATTTTGATTCCATAAATATCACAATTTTCAATTTAGTCCCACAAAAAAATGTAAAATTTGTCCAATTTCATCCCAATTTTTGCTGGAAAATTCAAATTTCGTCAAAAACTGTCGTGTGAAATACACGACCCCAAATTTTTCACACAACCCCAAATTGGGCTTTTCCAGCCACCTAGATGTGATGTGACAACACTTGTCAATCAAATAAGAATCTAACATGTGTCGGCACATCACTTTTAGGTTACAATGAAATTTGACTAAAATCAAACATGTTCTAAAATTATGGGACTAAATTGAAAACCATTATAGTTATGGAACAAAAACCAAAAATCATCATAATTATGAGACGAACAATTATTTTAATCCAATGAACAAAAGTCAAGATAGAGAACATTTTCTTTTTTGTCAAAGGTGGGATGAAGATTTGATATAGTAATAAGAAAGAATGTATTGAAATTCAAAAGTAGAGGCCAATAGTAGTAAGTTTGAATATATTGAAATTGGTAAGAAAGATTTAGGAATGATTGTTCTAGATGGACTGACTTTGTAGACCTAGACTACGTCAAACCAAATTAATTAATGGAGTTCAAACAAGTACGTAACGTCCAACAGTTTACTCAAAGTCTCTGTGACTGAGCCAATGTGTAGTTTACTTAACTCTTCAGTTCTACCTTTACAAATAAAATGGTCGTATGTAAGATTTTTTATAATCCAATAATTATAGAAATTAATGTGAGATTCACCTTTGGTTTATAGCTTTGGTAATTATTTTGGATAACATCCTTGATTCTGTTTTTGGCTTTCAAGATTAAAAAAAAAATTAATTAATTAATTATTTTTAATTACTTAACTGGGGAAATATCAATTTTGACCCTGTAGGAATTGTCGCGGGCCGAATTTTGCACCTATTATCAAAAGTGGCCCAAAAATAATCAAGTTTAGCCCTGTTCGTTAGTTAGGTTAACGGAAACCGTAAAAAATTCTTGCTGTACAGGAATTCAGTCATAAAAAATTTGTGCCCTCCTTCAGTTTGAAATGCAATAAATAGAGAGAATTGACGGCAATGTGCGTCGCACGTTGTAGCTCCGTTAGATTTTAGACGGAATTGTAAAGGTGGGCCAAAAAGGTCTGAAATTGGGCCAAATTCGGCCCACGACAATTCCTACGGGGCCAAAAATTATATTTCCCCTTACTTAACGTATACTATACCACTATACTATATTAATATTTGTGCATGAATAATCAATTGACAGGATTTGTGATTGAATTATGTGATGCGAATTAATTACTTTATGTTGTAAAGGTACTTAAGTACTCTCAAGCTAAAAGCAATAAAGAAGAAATTAAAGTCATGTGATCATTGTCTGATATTTGACCAACACATTTAATTGTGGCATAATTGCAATTATGAAGTTTATCAATTATTAGAATTGGTCGTATACATACCATCACTTAGAGATGTGATACGTTATTGATCTAGTCATCTTTATACATATAAAAGTAACACCACTAAGGACATTTGGCATATTCACATTATTTTGACATTAAATATAGCTAATTAATGATTTCAAATTTTATGTAGCTAAGAACAATTATTAAATAATTTAGAAATCTTGATTAAGTTTATCTAAATAACATATGCTATGCTTCAATATAAGAATTATTTGCATATTTGAAATTTGTTAAATTTAAAATTTTAAAGAAAAAGTATAAATAAATGAAAAAAATAAACACTAAAATAGCAATAAGTTTATTGAAAATGATTGTTCAAACTTTTAATTTAAACTTATTAATTAATAAAAATTTGAATAAATTTTTTTATTTGTATTTTAAAATAAACTATAAAATTTATTTGTGAGATTTTGACTTTTATTTTTTTATTATTTAATTGAAAAGAAAAATTGAAAATTGTTATAGATGTTAACAATAAAAAACAAACTAAAAAATGATGTGTGGGTTGAAGATATATATATATATAAATTGAAGATACTATATATATTATATATATATATATATTATTTTCAATAAAAAAAATAAAAAAATTATTTATGATCCACTACAAATGAATATATTCACAATTAGATAAATATTTAATTATATTACATTATATTAATGTTGTAGTATTTATTGCACAAATCATAAATTTAATATTATTATGTAAATAATATTTAAAATTTTCTAATTTAATTTAATTTAATTTATTTTTTTTAAAATCTCGTGTAATACACTGGCCCTATATTAGTTATTCATATTTTAGTCTCTTGTCGTCCCCCTTTATTGAAAAATGCTAAAATGCCCACAGTTGATAATTTTTAATATATTCATCAATAACGTGTTATAATTTCATCTCCTAATTTTATGAAAAATAAAATTAATAAATATTTTAAATATTTAACACATATATCAATAGTGGACATTTATTAATATGCCCACAATATCGAGTAAAATATAATTAATGTTAAAATACTATTCTATGAGGCTATAAGCGTATAAGACAGGTTTCTAATTTAGTGAAATTTTATTTCCTAATTTTTTGAGATAATTAGGACTAACACTTTTAGGTTTAGATTGATTAAGAAATATATATATATATATATATATATATATATATATATATCAATTATCCCTTAAAATAGAATTGTTAAAAAATTTCCACCCATATGTATAAATTGTGTTGAAATTCTTTCTTTTTTTCTAAGTTACAGTACATAAAGGTAAGGATATTTATACATAAAGGTCACACTAATATAATATAAAGGTAACACATGAATCATAAAAATAAAAATAAAAGGAAAATCTGAAAACACACGGATTTGGGTCAATTCGAGTTGACCCGAATTGCATATGCACATGGTGCACACCAAACTTACTCTTGATATAATCAAAATCAAAAATATGTTTGTTAAATAAATTAAAACAATACAATAATCGGATATTCAAATTTCAAGAATTCTAAATCATCAAAATATTTTTTTTTTAATCTCAATGTTGTAAAACCCCCCCATATATATCACCTCAATAATTAAATATTGCACTGATCGGGGGGTGTTGGTAGTGACTGAGAAAGTCGAAGATTAAGAAGTGAGTTATTAATCAAGTTAATCAGCATAAATAACACAACATAAATTAATTATTTTTATTTACTATATTCGAAATATGTATTAAAAAGTAATTATAATAAAATTCAAAACTTAATTATAATATACAATAATACCACCATTTTATACTTATTATGAATAAGTTATTGAACATATATTTGCATAAGTTTTTCAGGCCAATCGTGACAAAAAAAAATTAGTAAATTAGTCAAATAACATCTGATGAAAATAAGAAATACTTAAATTCGTAAATTATATGGGTAGTACATAGATTAAATTGAACTATGTTTGAAGAACTATATTATTTTTTATGATCAATATTTTTATATCAAAAAATTGCTAATATTGGAAATTTATTTGTCCATATATCAACGCTACCAAATGAGATTGAAATATTATTGAAAACTTGATTTTTTTTCCTTAAATTAAACTTGAAATATTTAAATTTTGTGGTCGTGCATCACACATGTAATAAATCAGACAGAAATTCTTCTAAAAATTATACTATTTTTTGAGTTCAACATTTTTATATCAATGTATATAAATTGTAAAATTTATATGTTGTTGCATCAAACGGGACTTAATCTAACTTTATTATAAACACCTTGAACTATTTATAAATATGTTATTAAGGTTTATACCTATCTTGCAATTGAATACTGTTGACGTCGATTTACGGCTGGTTCGTAATCTCAGTCAAACACTCGAATTGATTGTTTTTCTAGCCCAACCTAATTAGCCAAGTTAAAAGAGCTAGGTCAATTGAGGTAGGAAGTTCAAGAGAATGTAGAACACTTGCCTCTTTTTTCCTGCTTTTCAAAGGTTTAAAGGGTCTTATTTATAGACCCTTCATCTGGACAGCATCCCCCAAATCAGGGGGATCTTGTCCCTGTAGAGCCAAAGCTAGATGCTCCATGTTCCCTACTATTACAAACCGAGCTGTGCAATTTTTATACTCTAATTTTTAGATACATTTCTAGGTAGGGGGAGCCCCCATAAACAACTGTCCGAGCTGAAATCAGGTCGGCCTGTTCAGGTCGGCTTTGTCGCTGGTGTGATGGGGGCAGGTCGGTTATTCTGGCCGAGCCGGTCAGACAGGGCCGGCTTTTGCTCACGTTGGCGTCTAGAAAGGCTTGATTCGAGCTCTCCCTCCATTTTGAGTTGTGGGAGGCTTATTTCATTGAAGTGTGAACATACCGGTTGAGGGGTTCTTGGCCGGCCATGTTCTGTTCGGCTCAGCCATACTATTCCTCTAATTCGTCCGAAACACGAGCCGGTGAAATAACCGAGCCGGGCTGGAAGACCGTTCCCAGCTGCAGAATGGTCATATCAGTTCGGGTGGGTCAGGCCGGGCCGGAGAGGGTGGCTGGACCGAGCTGTTAGGTGGTGGCGCTGATCCTCCTCGGTGCATTAGGTCGGATGGCCTTTAGTTCGAGTCCGAACTCGATCCCTGTGTGGGCGGGCCGGTTGATATTAAGGGCCCAACATTAGCCCCTCGGACCCGAGCCGAACAACGAAGGCTCGAGTTCGATCGATGGGCCCCAGTTTGTGCGGATATGTCCCCTGGTGATTTGGGACACGTGTGTCGCCACGTGGCACATCTGGGTCCCACCACCTGTCCTTGATCCGATGGCTGGAAGACGAACAGTTTCTTTCCTTAACCTATAAATAGTGGTCCCCTCCGCCATTTGTGCTCTATTCTTCTCTCCGCGCTCTCAACCCTCGCAACTTTCTCTCCGAATTCCGAGCTGAATCACCCGAGCTAATTCCACCGCCCTCTTCATCCTTAGGTAATTATATCTGCCGTAACCATTTCTTCCTCTTCTGAAAATGACCAAGGTTCAATGGGGCGGCTTGAACGGCCGGCCTTTACTCCGAGCCCTAGCCCCAGCTCCCCTCCATCCCCTGGCGACTCCTCGGGGTCTGCCTCGGAGGGGCGGCCTCTTCCAGATCTGGCGGACGGCGACGACCAAAGCGAGCCGAGCACTTCGGGCCAAGGCGATATTCCCATGGGGATTCCGATCACCATTTTGGACGACGAGGATTTGAGGCCGTTCCGTCCTTCAGTCAGTAAAGACGAGTTGTCCAAGTGGCATGCGCAGTTCAAGATTCCGAGCTCGGTGACATTCGAGGAGCCGGTCAATCTTGCCCGACCAGATCAGCCCCCTCTTGGTCATGTTGCCGTGTCCCTCCGAGCTCTCGAGGGCGGGTTGAGGTTTCCGCTAGCACCGGTCATAACCTCGTATCTGCTCCATTGGGGGTGGCCCCGGCCCAATTTCATCCGAACGGTTGGGCGTCCATCATAGGACTGCTCAGCCTGTTTTGGGAGTTTGGCTTTGGAACGCCGAGCCCCGCGGACTTGGAGTGGATCTTCGTGCTGAAACAAGCGCCGAGCTCGCCTCTACCGATATATTATACATCGGTCCGGTCTCGGCGTCCGCAATTGGTCGTCGCCGTCCCGTCCTCCGTAAAGGAGTGGAAGACGAAGTGGTTCTGGGTGGGCGGAGATTGGCAGAGCCCTTTTGAGGTGGACGGCCAACTCACTCGGGTCGCCTGCCCGGTCATTTTTAAAGAGGCTCAACAAGGTGAGCTTTGTTCCGAACCGAACTCTTTTTGCATTTTTCTAATTGTTGATTTCTTTTTATTTATTTCAGTTCGGCATCCTCGGGAGAGCCAGACATCTGGGCTCATCTCTCGCCAGCTCGCCTACCTACGAGACCAGGTATCCGAGGAGGATAGGAATTTCAAACGGTTGGTGGCACAGCGTCGTTTGGAACAGGTCGGACTTACCGTCCCATTCTGTCCCGTACCGAGCCCCCGAGCAGGTATGTTTTGATCAGCTGAGCTCGTTTCCCTTGTGTATTATTTTTTGTAACTTTGTTTTTCTTGGCAGTCAGCAACCTCCCCGTTCTTGGCCTGATGGCGGACCCAGCGAGCCGTTTTGAGGCGATGGGTGCTGCTCGGAAGAGGAAGCAACCGCCGCCTAGCCGATCTGAGTGGGCTGACAGGGCACCGACCCCCCGGGCTGAACAGCCACCGCGTCAAAGGATTCGGATCAGCCGATCCGGGTCGTCTCGTGACCAGGAGGAGCCCCGTCGCGCTCCTTCCGACCGACCCGGGGCTGATGTTAGACCGGCGGTCTCCGCTAGTCCGCCAGCTCGCCATGCTCCGCCGGCCACTGACATACCTACCGGGCCCTCGCGTATCTCCTCCATCCTTGGCGACGATCCAGAGAGGGTGGAGGTGACTCGCCGCTATGAAGGGAGGAGGCTTGTTTTTCAGCTCGCCTTTGCTAGGGCACGGGAGCCGTTTACCGGCCAGGAGCTCCCGCCTCACGTGGCTACTGCCCAGATCAACCTTCCCAAGTCCTGGACCCAGGACTTGGAAGAGCACGTTCAGAGGATGACCAACCCGGTCGACCTCCAATGCAGCGCCGCGGTGTTGGCTGCCCAGGCCAGCGTCCTCCAGTGGCAGTCTTATGCTGTCGCTGTCGAGACGGAGGAGCGGTTCCGGGCCTGCCGGACTGATCTGGGTAAGTCAAGGGCCGAGGTGGACCGGTTGAAGGCCCAACTAGAGGTCGCCACTGCCAAACAGGAGAGCCTGGCCAAAGATGTTCAGAGTGCCCGGGCGGAGGTCGATCGGAAGAGGGACGAGCTGGGTCGGACCCGGGCTGAACGGGACGAGGCCCGGAACACAATCACTTCTGCCCAGGCGGAGGCCGTCCGTCTTGGGAGGGAATTGGAGGCCGCCAGAAAGGCTTCGTCGGCCTCGGCTTTTGGGGCTTATCTCCGGGCCTTCTTCCGGTCGAAGGAGTACAAGGCCAGGAGCTCGGTGGGGTACCTCTTCGCCTTCATGGACATCCTTGAGAGGGTGAAGGCGGATAAGGGGAACATCGCCCCCCTTCAGGACGCCCTGGCCACGTACCTCGTCCAGAACCCTCTTCCGCCGGACTTCCTGGACGTTCTAAAGGAGAGGCTGGAGGTAGGCTGTATATATTTTTTTTTTCAAGTATTTTTACTTCGGCTCGGTTCTGACCTATTTTCATTTCAGGCGGCCCTTCCTGCTGATCGCCACGATGTCCTCCAGCCCGGGCCGGAGATAGACATGCCGTCCGAGACAGGCCTCGAGGATAAGGAGGAGGTCGCCGTGGAGGCAGATGATGATCGGGTTCCTCAGGCCGCTGGCGAATCATTCGACCTTCCGCTCCCCTCAACTGAGGTCGGTCCGGAAGCTGGCGAGCTCTAGGCGGATGAGGTGGTGGATGTGGTGGATTGACCGCCCTCATCTTTTTGTTTTTAGATTTTGTAATTCCTTTTTTGTTCAATTCCGAGCAGGATTTGTTAATACCATCCCCGCTCGGGGCCCGAGCAGAGTTTGTTCTACTATCTCTGCTCGGGTCATACACTATTTTGTAAGAGGTTCCGGCCTCCAAACCGGTTTTGTTTCTGAAATTAATATATATATTTTGTTTACTTTCAATATTCGTGCATTATTTCAGTTTGTTTATGCTTTGTGCTCGGATGGCTTTCAGCTCAGCCATTATTTCTGATTTCCTTGAACTTATTTTCACCAAGTAATTTTAGTTCGCCCATTTCAGCCCGGGTCTGGCGTGCTCGGTCCGGCTAACATAGGTCGGATTTTTCTGTCGGCTCGGACTATCCAGTCCGGCCCCCCTCCCCCTTTTTTTTTGGCTCGATGAGCTCGGGGTAGGGCTGAGACAAGCTCGGGGGGTCGAAGCCCCATCCTGGCCGAGACAAGATCGGGGGGTCGAAGCCCCATCTTTGCCGAGACAAGCTCGGAGGGTCGAAGCCCCATCCTGGCTGAGACAAGCTCGGGGGGTCGAAGCCCCATCCTTGCCGCTGCAATTCAAGATAGATATTTTTCATTTCACTGAAGTTTCATGTACAAAAAGAACCTATTACAATTATCCTATCTAACGAAAGTAACGTTTGAGGAGCTTAGCGTTCCACGGCTTGTCGAGCACCCTTCCGGCCAGGCTTTCCAGTTCATATGCCCCTCGGCTCAGTATCCGAGCTATTTTGTAGGGTCCTTCCCAGTTCGGTCCTAGGCACCCCGCGTTTGTCTCTCTGGTGTTGAGGACGACCTTGCGGAGGACCAGGTCGCCGACCTCAAACTTTCGGGCTCGGACTTTGGAGTTGTAATACCTCGCACTGCACTGTTTGTACACCGCATTTCTGAGCTCCGATTCCAGCCTCTTTTCTTCTAGAAGATCGAGGCAGGCCAGCATGGCGACCTCATTTCCTTCATCGTCTCGCTGTGTAGCTCTCCAGGTCGGTATTCCGACTTCTACTGGGATGACTGCTTCTGCCCCAAAGGCTAGGGAGAAAGGGGTTTCTCCAGTGGCCGACCTGGCTGTAGTTCGGTAGGACCACAGTACTCCGGGGAGTTCGTCCGCCCACGCACCTTTGAGCTCATCGAGCCTGGCCTTCAGGGTGTGCTTGATTATCTTATTGATGGCTTCTACCTGGCCATTGCCTTTGGGGTGGTATGGCGTGGAGAGCAACTTTTGTATCCCTAGGTTGGAGCAGAATTATGCGAACTCCCCGCTATCGAATTGCCTCCCATTGTCGGTTACCAGGGACTGGGGGAGCCCGAACCGACATATGATTGACTTCCATACGAAGTCTGTGATTTTGCCCGAGGTGATTTTTGCAAGGGGTTCGGCCTCTGCCCACTTCGTAAAGTAGTCCACCGCGACTATAGCATGCTTTACACCTCCACGTCCCGTCGGCATGGGCTCAATTAGGTCTATGCCCCATTTTGCGAATGGCCATGGTGTGAGCACCATGTTCAGCTCTTCTGGCGGGGCCCTAGTGAATGGAGCATATTTTTGGCATTTGTCACATTTTCTGGCGAATTCTATTGCCTCTTTATTTAAGCTCGGCCAGAAATAGCCCATCCTGATTATCTTGAAGGCCAGGGCCTGTCCTCCTGTATGATTCCCGCGAATTCCCTCGTGGACCTCTCTCAGTGCATATTCGGCCTCTCGTTCGCTCAGGCACCTCAGCAAAGGTAAGGAAAAACCTCTTTTGTACAGAATGTCGTCCTTCAACGTGTACCTGGCCGTACTGATTCTCAATCTCCGAGCCTCCACTGGGTCATCTGGCCTTGCATCTTCTTGCAAGTATTTGATGATCGGGCTCATCCACGTGTCCTCCAGGTCGATCGTGCATATTGTTTGGCTCTTCAGGGCCGAGTTTTCCATAAGGCCGACATTAACCGACCCGATATCCTGGGCACCCTCGCTTGTGGATAGTTTGGCGAGCGCGTCGGCCTGGGCGTTTTGTATCCTAGGAACCTGTTCGGCCCGGGTGCTTCAGAAGCCGGCCAGGGTGACTTCCACGGCTTGGAGATATGCGGCCATTTTTTCATCCCGGGCCTCGTACTCGCCCGAAATTTGGTTGACCATCAGGAGGGAGTCGCTGAAGATCTCGAGGTCATCGACGCCGAACTGCTTGGCCATCTCGAGTCCGGCCAGCAGGGTTTCATATTCGGCCTCGTTATTGGTGGCCTTGAATTTGAATCGGAGGGCCGAGCAGAAATGCTTGTCTGACGGGCTGATGAGGACGATTTCGGCCCCGACTGCGGTGACGGTGGATGAGCCGTCCACGTACATTTTCCATGGCTTTTCCTGGCTTTCCTCCTGGATGGGCGTAGTGGGGGTGAACTCAACGATGAAATCGACCAATGCTTGCCCCTTTATGGCTGTCCTGGGGGAGTATTGCACGTCGTACTGCCCTAGCTCCACTGCCCACTTGAGAAGCCTTCCTGAAGCGTCAGGTCGGCCTAGGACCTGTCTCAATGGGAAGTTGGTCAGGACCTCAATCCGATGGGCCAGGAAGTACGGTCGGAGCTTCCTGGTCGAGGTGACCAGAGCGTAAGCTAACTTCTCCATTGGCGGGTATCTCAACTCTGCATCGTGGAGGGAATGGCTAACATAGTATATGGGCTGTTGGGAGCTCCTCTCCGTTCGTGTCAGGACGGCGCTTATCGCATAGCTGGACACGGCCAGGTATAGTTGTAGTTTCTCTCCCTGGAGGGGCTTGGCGAGGACAGGCGCGGTCATAAGGGACTTCTTCAACTCTTTTAGGGCCGTCCCACATTCCGAGGTCCATTGGGATTTGATGGTATCCTGAGTACGCGTCCATGAAGCTCATCAGCTCCTGGCCGGCCGTGGTATCCACGAGCTGGTCAATGTTGGGGAGTGGGAAACAATCCTTCGGGCATGCTTTGTTGAGATCGGTGAAGTCAATGCACATCCTCCACGACCCGTTCGATTTTTTCACCAAGACTGGGTTGGCCACCCATTCCGCGTATTTGGTCTCCTTGATGAAGCCATTGGCCAGGAGCTTCTAGACTTCCATCTCCAGGCCCTCATACCTGTCAGGACTGAGCCGCCTCCTCTTCTGGACTACAGGCTTCGCGGATGGGCTGAGGTGGAGGTGGTGACAGGTGTCTTCAGGTCGGATGCCCTCCATGTCCTCGTGGGTCCAGGCGAACACGTCAGTATTGGAGCCAAGGAATTTGATGAGCTCGGCTCGGATCGGGTCCTCAAGTGTCCGCCCTATGTTGAACGTCACGTCCGGCCGGCTCGGATCCGGGCTGATGAGGTCGAGCTCCTCCACAAGCGAGGCCCGGACCTTCTGTTCTCCTCGTGGGTCTAAGGTCTCCAATTCTTGGAAGGGTTGTGCCAGGTTGTTTTGGGCAAGCTCATCGTCTTGGGATTGGCTGGCCTTTCCGACCTGGTTGATCTCCCTTGGTCTAAGCCGTCCTCGCACTCTCTTGCGGCGAGCTGGTTGCCCTCAATGACGAATATTTTCTCCCCAACGGGAAATTTGATGGCCTGGTGGTAGATGGACACTACGGCCTTGAGTTTGGCCAGGAGGGGTCGGCCCCATATGGCGTTGTACGTTGAATGTGCATCTACCACCCTGAATTCCGTCAAGGTATATACTTTCTCTCCTTCCATCTCAAAGGTCACCTTTAGCAGGCACTTGCCTAGCATCTTTGTGGTCTGTCCTCCGAACCCTACCGCGACCTCCGACGTGGGCTCGAGGTCGCTTTCTCTGAGTCCCATCCTCCTGTACGTGTTAAGATATAACATGTTAGCGTAACTGCCCGTATCCACCAGGACCCTATGTACCCTGATGTCCTGGATGTCCAGGACAGCGATCAGTGGGTCGTTGTGGGGGTGCACCAGGCCCTCCGCCTCCATACTATAGAAAGTGATAGCGTGCCCCTCCGCGGTATGTTTGGACGGGTCACACCTTTGGTAGGCATTTCTGGCCTCCCGAATATATTACCGCCGGGCTCGCTTGGATCGCCGGTCCTCCTCGAAGTTGTGATTGATCAGTGTGTTGATCTTCCTTATCGGAGGGTTTTCGAGAGGGGGAGGGGGTAACCGCTGTGCTGGCGGAGCTACTTGTTCCTTAGGGGGGCCAGGTCTCTTCACGAATTGGTCGAGGTGCCCCCTCTCAATAAGTTTCATGAGCTCGGTCAATAAGTGTCGGCATGCGTCAGTACTGTGGCCGGAAGCTCGGTGGTATTCACAGTATTTTTTGGAGTTGGTCCAGCTCGGGGATGGCCTCTGAGGGCGCGGTTCTGGTAACAAATTTTGGTCCTGTATGACGGCCAAGATCTGTCGAAGTCGGGCTGCTTGGGCCGGTCCCGGCTTGGTTCGATCGCCTGGTATGGCCTGAAATTACCTGGCGGCCAGAAGCTTGGCTGGCGCCTTGGGCCTTCCTTCTCCTTCTCCCTCCTCTCTGGGCGTTCCATTGCCCCTTGTTCTTCCTGGATGGCCTCCTCGGCGTCCACATACATTTATGTCTGTCGGAGGAACTCGTGGTAGGTTTTTGGTTTGAATTCCCGAACTGACCACCACACCTTTGAATTGACCCGGAGACCTGTCATGGCGGTCATGAGTTTGGTCTCATCGTGGACATATTCCATGCCGAGGATTAACTTGTTGAACCGCTCGAGGTAAGCTTTTAGGGACTCACCCTTGTTTTGTTTGAAATTCAACAATTTTTCCTTCGGTGTCCTCCTTTTCTTCGACCCCATGAATTGTGTGAGGAAGAGCTCCGACAACTCCTTCCATCCACCAATGGAGTAGTTCGGCAGATTGCTGAACCAACTTTTAGCCAGGTCTCCCAACGTCAAGGGGAAACTTGGCACATGAACATTTCATCGGCCTTTTGGAGGCGCATCCAGGACACGTAGTTGTCCAGATGGCATGCGGGGTCGGTCTCTCCATTATAAGTGCCGATCGACGGTATTTTAAATTTGGTCGGCAGGTCGGCATCACTTATCCTTTTGGAAAACGGGGTCGGTCCGGCCCAATCATCAACGGAGTTCTGATTGTCGTTCTCACCTTCATTTTCTTCGGCCTCGAGTTCGGCGAGCCTTCTTCTCAGGCATCGAGCCTCGTCCTCCTTCCTGGCTCGTTGCCGAGTGGATTTACTTCCCTCGGCTGGCTCATCTTGATAGTTGAGCCGCTTGGCCAACCTCAATGCTTCCTCCCCCTGTCCCGACCCGAGCTTGGTGAAGACGCTTCCCACTTTCCTTTGTCCTTTTGGGGCTGCCGTCCGTGGGCGCTTCCTTAGCCGGCTCGGCCAGTCCAGGTCGGCCGATATGTCCGTGGAGGACTCATCGTCGACTTCCTGTTCGGCTTGGGATTTCTCCGAGGCCCTCTGAATGGGCTGGTCGGCTCGGCAATTCACGGCTCTCTCGCGGGGGGTCTCTTCCTGTAATTCTGCCTGGCCACGCTGTCGAGCCTGGTTGAGCTGTTCCGTTAGCCGGTGGATCACGGCTTGTATCATCTCGGGGGAGAGGGTCGTGGTGCCGTCCTCCATGACCATTTGGTAGGTCATGTCTCCCCCTACCGATGTGCCTCCTGTTAGGTTTCTATTTTCGTTACCCGTGCTCCTTCCTTCCTTGGAGTCTTCGCTTCCTGTCATTAATTGATAGCTGAGTAGAGCTGAATGCGTGACCCCCCTCCTTCTAGCGCCAAAATGTTGACGTCGATTTACGGTTGGTTCGTAATCTCAGTCAAACACTCGAATTGATTGTTTTTCTAGCCCAACCTAATTAGCCAAGTTAAAAGAGCTAGGTCAATTGAGGTAGGAAGTTCAAGAGAATGTAGAACACTTGCCTCTTTTTTCCTGCTTTTCAAAGGTTTGAAGGGTCTTATTTATAGACCCTTCATCTGGACAGCATCCCCCAAATCAGGGGGATCTTGTCCCTGTAGAGCCAAAGCTAGATGCTCCATGTTCCCTACTATTACAAACCGAGCTGTGCAATTTTTATACTCTAATTTTTAGATACATTTATAGGTAGGGGGAGCCCCCATAACAACTGTTCGAGCTGAAATCAGGTCGGCCCGTTCAGGTCGGCTTTGTCGCTGGTGTGATGGGGGCAGGTCGGTTATTCTGGCCGAGCCGGTCAGACAGGGCCGGCTTTTGCTCACGTTGGTGTCTAGAAAGGCTTGATTCGAGCTCTCCCTCCATTTTGAGTTGTGGGAGGCTTATTTCATTGAAGTGTGAACAGGCCGGTTGAGGGGTTCTTGGCCGGCCATGTTCTGTTCGGCTCAGCCATGCTATTCCTCTAATTCGTCTGAAACACGAGCCGGCGAAATAACCGAGCCGGGCTGGAAGACCGTTCCCAGCTGCAGAATGGTCATATCAGTTCGGGTGGGTCAGGCCGGGCCGGAGAGGGTGGCTGGACCGAGCTGTTAGATGGTGGGGCTGATTCTCCTCGATGCATTGGGTCGGATGGCCTTTAGTTCGAGTCCGAACTCGATCCCTGTGTGGGCGGGCCGGTTGATATTAAGGGCCCAACAAATACTATCTTTAATCACAACAATTTGTATGATATTCCAACTTGAATGGTACTTGCTGATCAATTGATCTTAATTTGATTTTATCTGACTTTTTAATTAGTCTAGTCATTATTCTTTAAAGACTTGAGAAAAACATGGAAGCTTCCCATCTAAATTTCAGTTTGACTATTATTAACTCAATAACATATATAATAAGTCAATTAATTGATTAAGATATTTAACATATAATTGGTCTGTGCTTCAAATCAGAAATTGAGTATAGTTACAAATCGATTTAATTACTCCCTTTATATCCAAAAACAACTCTTTCTCTTCTTTTGTTCTTTGAGGGGAAAAAAACCCTATTTCAAAACATTATGTTATAAAAATAAAAATAAAAATAAAAATCTTGTTTGGAAAAAAGTTAAAATTGGATTTAATTGAAATTCCTCTAATAGCCTCATCACAAACTTATATAATTAGTTACATCAAAGTTTGAAGGCTGTATGATGTATAAATTGAGAAATTATATGTGATTTGATGGTTTACCAAATGTACTTTTGTTTCTAATTATTAAAAAATTATTCCCAAATTCCAATGAAAATTGTAGTTCGAATTTGACTCGCTCAAAAGCATGATTTAACTCAATTGAATCTGAGATGTTCCGTGAAATGAAATGATCTCATTAGAAATTAGCTCTAAATTTGAATAGTTTAGTACCAAATACATTCTAAAGCAAGATCATCTATTCTAATTTGAAGCTTAATATGATGTTTTAAAATTAACATCTTATGCCAAGTGTAAATATGACATCATAATTTAACTGTCATCATAAATTAAAAATAATAAAATATCAAATTAAAATAGAGGATCCAAAATCTTATAATCCAAAGCTATGCAAAATCAGGAAACATAAATGAGATGAAAAAATTAAAATGCAAAAAGTGGATGCCCACTTTTAATGATTGTTAGGAAGGAGTTGGAAATGGATTCCCAAATTTAAATATATTGGTTGACAAAGTATTAAAGAGATATACGACGTGTCACGCAATTCCCGCCATTTGTGCCGCACCCTTTTTCAATATTTTATTCTCTCTGTCAATATTCATTACTAGTATTCCCCCAATTAATTTCATTTACTTCCAAATAATGGTAATTAAATTATATTTTCTCATTCAAATTATATAATATTTTGTATCTTATGAATAATCTTTTGAGAACGAAAATATAAAAAATTGTAGATTTCATATGACGAACTGGAACAAAAGAAGTTTGTGCAATAAAATACAAAAATCTGTATAGTTTTGATGATAAATAGTAATTTACTCTAAATATAATGTGCTATTACTTTATGTATAGCAAATTGAGTATGTTCTAAACATATTCTTGACTTTTCATTTCTAAATAAGACGTTTTGTTTGAGGGGAAATTTCTTGCTATGATAATGGGCTAAAGCATTTGTATTATAGATTTATAGCTTTTTCTTTTTTTGGGGGAGTGGAATAGATATATCATATATAGAGCTATTCTTTTAGGGAGGAATATTTTTCGTATTAATAGAGCATTAAGATTTGTGATTATAAAAAATTGGTATACATAATTTGTCAATCTGGTTGTTCATTTGGACTCTTTCACAACAAACCCACCCAAACCCCTAAAAAACAACAAGAGAAGAAAAAAAATCAATTATATTCTTTTGTGATTAGTTAACATATCACCAATTTACATAAAATTCATTTTAATATTTGGTTTATTTGATATTTTAAAATAACAATCACAGAATATATGTATAAATGATATTATTAATTACACAAAAAATTATATGAGATGGTCTTGCAAAGCAAATTGCCCATTTTCACAAATTTACATATAAATTATGAATTATAAACTATAGATTGTCGCCACAAAAATCATGCTCAAATAATTAAACGTAGTAGCAGATTCAAAAGGAACGGAAATAAATACAATTAAATGCCATAACGAACGGTTTCCCTCTAAAAAGGAAATAAGAAATGGAGTAATAAATAAACCAAAACGAATTAGTATAGAAATATATATTTATTTATTTATTTTTCTGTTTTTTCTTTAAAGGCGTAGTATATAGTATGTAGTAGGTGTTGACAAAATTAAAGACAAAACGGCCTTCCAAGTTTTTCCATTAGAAAAAAACAGTTCAATTTAGATCCGAATGATAAGCTTAATTTACCAGCAATTGCAATGACCCCTCGAAACTGGTGGATCATTAGCTACAACATTGCTCTGTGTTGCGAATCTGTTTCTTCAATAACCAATTCCAAATCCTATATGCATATTCACTCTTGAAGATTACAATTCTGCAGTTGTGGATTTTTCTTTTTCTTTTTGGGAGAAAAAACGAAGAATTAATTCTCAGTTTCTTGGGGATTAAGACAGAGAGAGAGGGGGTTTCAGGGATGAGCAGCGCTAAAGAGGTAAACGTGAAATTAGACGACGAGCAATTAGCGGAGCTGCGAGAGATATTCCGATCATTCGATAGGAACAACGACGGCAGCCTAACGGAGCTCGAGCTCGGCTCGCTTCTGCGTTCACTCGGCTTGAAGCCGAGCCCCGATCAGATCGACGCGCTGATCCAGAAAGCCGACACCAACAACAACGGCTTGGTGGAATTCTCCGAGTTCGTGGCGCTGGTGGCGCCGGAGCTTCTGCCGGCGAAGTCGCCCTACTCGGAGGATCAGTTGAAGCATCTGTTCAAGATGTTTGATAGGGATGGGAATGGGTACATAACGGCGGCGGAGCTGGCTCACTCCATGGCTAAGCTCGGCCACGCACTCACGGCGGAGGAACTGACCGGGATGATCAGGGAAGCCGACACCGACGGCGATGGGAGGATCAGTTTTCAGGAGTTTTCGCAGGCGATTACCTCTGCTGCTTTTGATAATTCCTGGGCTTGATCATTTCTTCAGGTCACCAATAACACCCCTCTTTCTCATGTCAAATTCTTATACTTAGTCAGTTTTGTTGTTAAAGAGATGGATTCAATTATGGGAGAGTAATTTGGTGTGTATGGAACTATTTTGACTTTGATCTTACAAAGCTAATCATCTTATGTTTAAGAATGTTTAATAGCAGAATTATGATCCCTTTTTCAATTGAATTGGCCATTTTGTTAATTCATCACCAGTAAAATATTACACTCATAATCCTTGTTTCTATATCTTTAGTATTGATTATATTTTCTGGAAAACAGGTTTGCAGAATTTTGTGGAAGAAGAAATAGGCAGAGGTGTTGTCGCTAGCTAGATCATCGTCTCCTCTCCATGAATCAATGTTTTGTTACCAAAGATTAATTACTTTTGTTGGTCTTTGGAAGGTAAATGAAAACTTGTAGCATTTCTTCTCACTTGTGATTGATTGAAGTGTTCATTTATACATACATATTAGCCTATGCTCAAACGAGCTTCTCCAACATCTCTGGTGTTTATGTAAAAGGAAAAGAGAGTTGGTGTTATATGTAGATGTCAAACTTCTTTTGATGAACAATAGATCCAATACTATGTTTCCTTTCTTTTGTTCTGTTTAAATATGAAAATATGTTTGCTTTACCATTGCCGGCCAAATTGCCCTTCTAAGTGTTGGACCGCTTTGCTTCCACTTCTCCAAAATATCAAATATATATTAGTACTATATTTCGTTAGTTACAAAAAAGTGCAGTGCACGACTATTGGCCTTTTTATAATTGAATCACTAGTTTTATATTGCAATTCCAGACATGATTCTTTAATAAAACTAGACTTTAAAATTGATTTTTCATACAAAGTTTCAAAATCACACTTTTTTATACTTGCAATTGTATACACAAAGTTTAAATATTCACTATTTAGTTAATCATACGATCCTTGGATGATATTTTTGTTATGGTAAATTACATTTTTGGTACCCTAAGTATACCCTAATTTTAATTTGGGTACTCCTGTTTTCGCGAGTAACAGAATTGGTACCCAATGTTTAAAAAAATTGCAAATTGCATACATTCCATCAAGTTTCCTATATTTTTGTTATGGTAAATTACATTTTTGGTACCCTAAGTATACCCTAATTTTAATTTGGGTATCCCTGTTTTCACTAGTAACAGAATTGGTACCCAATGTTTAAAAAAATTGCAAATTGCATACATTCCATCAAGTTTCCTTTCAAACTTGACGGAACCCTAATTTTTTTAGGCAAAATTGGTAGTTTTTTCCCCCTTCATTCTGCAAACACAAACCTTGCCCTAATTTCTTGAACTACTCTCCAATCTTCAAGATTATTTAACCCTCTCAATGAGAAAAGCTTTTGTTAATGGAATTTCGATTGTAGTTTATCCCATTTTTATTTTTGGCTGAATGAAAGGAAAAATCTGTGAATTATTTAGTCATAATTCAAACATCGAATTTGGCGGCGATTATGGGGATTGAGATTCCGATGATGATGCAAAGCTTGTCATCGTGTTGGTGTCATGAAGGATCATTCACGTTTCTCTAGCCTCACGATCATCTTTCTCGTCGTTGAGAAGAATCTCAATGCGTTCATGGTCGTTTGTGAATCTTCAGAATCCCTTACCAATTGGTAATGCCGATCCTGATTTACCAGCGGAGGATTGTCTGTAAATTGTTGTGGCATTGCTCAACTAATTAATTAGCCCCTTTGCCATTTCCCTTCTCCAGAGTTATATGTTCTCTTTGGTTTATGGATAGTTTCTGTTTTTTGTGAAAATCTATTTTTGTTGTTGTTGTTGATGATCGGAATGAGTTCCTGTGTGGGCGTTGGAGTGGGTTCCGGTATAGGCTTCAGCGTTAAATAATCTTAAGGAAATGAAAGTGCGAATTATCTGAAAATACGGATAATTTTTTTGAAGATTGAAGAGTAGTTCAAGAAATTAGAGCAAAGTTCGTGTTTGCAGAATGAAAGAGGGAAAATGATAGCAATTTTGCCTCCAAAAAATTAAGGTTCTGTCAAGTTTGGACGGAAACTTGACAGAAGGTACCAAGTGTGCAATTTTTTTAAACATTGGGTACAAATTCTATAACTCGCGAAAACAGGGATACCCAAAGTGAAATTGGGGTATATTTTGGGTACCAAAAATGTAATTTACCCTTTTGTTAATTTAACTGTTGAAACCGTCACATTTTGGACCTACATTGGATGTCCAAAGATTTACATTAGAATTTGATATTCCCCTTAAAGATTAAAGTAAAGAAAAAAGAAAAAGTCAAAGCACGATGTTGTAACACCAAAATTTTGACGATGAAACTCTATGAATCAAATTCCAACTTCCCAAAGAAGCAAGTTCAAAATAGGAATTTAGGGTGTTAGAAACGGAGATGACAAAAATATTTCTTGTCAGTACATAATCAACTTATGCTCAGCATTGGACATGAAGCACTTCTTAGTGATCATGTGCAATATGCATCTGGTAGACTAGCAATCGATGTGAGTTACTCTTAATTACTACACTGATTAAGAAGTGTTTCTTTCCGATTTAAACGTGATTTTTTTTAATAATAAAGACATTTATGGTGTATGATTTTTAAATAATGGATTTTTATGATATGGACCTTTTATGGCATTCCAGGCGATGATATTGGGAGTAACAATTCCGTGCAACTGGTGCACAGAGTTGCATGAAATACCTTTATGTTATAAATGTAGTACCTTTATGTATAAATATTTGTACCTTTTAAAATGAACATGCATAAAGGTGTTACATTTATAACATAAAGATACTACATTTATAACATAAAGGTGTGGTGCAACTGGTGCACAATAGTTTTTGTCTGACATTGGCTGAATTAAAATCCTGACATATCGTCAACAAAGGAGTGAGTATATCAACAGGGGCTTTTTTTTTTGGTGGCAAAAGTTTCTAATATTCAATAATTTCAAAAATAGATTATGGAATAACATGGATAACAATGATTAAATGACTTTTTAGTCATGAGCTTCTACAAATTCCTCACAATGATTTCGTAGATGGCTTCCAAATAAAGAAGACTAAACGGATCAGATTGTATTGTTTAATTGTATCTTTTACTTGAATTTTATATAATATCTTATTTATTTGTCTATTTTGATTTATGACTTTAAATATTAAATAATTTTTATGTGTGAATTGTTTCTATTATTTATTGATCATCATATCCTTATTTTCAAAATCTTGGATCGTGATTAGATAAAGGGAATACTAAATCTATCTTACTTTCAGTTGATATTTTTTGGTATATTAAAGATTGAGGTGTATAAAATTAATTTTGGCACATATATTTTTAAGTGTAAATTATATTATGTTCTTGGTTCACAAAAATGTCTCCATTGCCAATCCTTTATGACATGATGCTTAAACTAGGAAACAAGCATGTGTTCAACTGTATTAAGTTATTAACTTTTTTTTCTTCATTCTGCGCATGTGGGCCCATGCAGTAACAATCGCACAAAAGGGCTAAAATGCGTCAAATCTCTTTATAATATAAAATTTTTGCATGTTTTTTATAAGTTTAAAAAAATGTAATATATATTTTTATACGTGCGATTTAACAAAAATAGTGCATGTTTTCCCTTCACATCATATAAAGTAATGAAGTGTTGCATTCTTTCCTGTTCTGCTAAAAGATATGAGCTGAAAATGAAACAAATCTTGTATTCTTTTGGAGGGAAGAAGCATATCAACAAGAAATTTTACTAATATAGAGATACAAAGTAATGAAATATGATTCAACTAGCAATCTAAATGACAAAAAGAGCTTCTCCTCTACATGGGAAATTATTGAAGAGAGAATCAAGTGTAACTTCTTAACATCCAACTCTAAAAATCTACCATATTTCCACTATCAAAAACTAAATTTAAAAAAGATTAACATAATATTACCACTAATTCGTTCTTGAATCAGCAGTCCAGTATGTTTTCGTAGCAACAAGAATTTTCTCAGCATTAAAAGGTCCACTTTCATGATCAACAATTTTACTCTCCCATCTCATTCCATCTGTTATGCTCTTCACTTTCACCAGAACTTCCACTCCATCTCTAAATATCACCGTGCCTTCAGGCCGTAGAATCCGATCCATCTCCAGTAAAATGTACATGATGTCGCACCTTCAAGAACGAGCATAAACACTCACAATTACGAGCAGTGAAATCGTGATTTCCATTAACAAACTAATTAATCGGTTTAAAGATTACCTGTCTTGATACATGCTTATGACACCCCCTGCATGGATGAAATCGTAAGTTCTTGGATAGGTCGAGAATGCTTCACACCAATCCTGGTACGTTCCAATGAAACCTCGCTCGAATATCACCCCCAACGTGTCGGGATCCGAGATGGTGGGGACCACGTTCATAACCCAGACGGGATAGTTTATCAATGCCGCTGCGAGTCCTCCTAAGTTGGCATTCATGTCCATCACGTTCCGGTAAAGTCCATGTGGCAACTGGCCGATGAGATGATTCTTGTAGTACGTCACTCGGTCCTTCCACATCTTGTTGTCCTCTGTGAAAATCTTGGGGTTGATGCCTTGTATTGAGCCGGAGCTGATTCTTGGTGGAACGGCAAATGCACGTTCAGGCCATTTCTTTAGCGCGCCCCCTGCAACTTCGCTAGCATCGTTTACCTCAGGCAACGGGGTGATGCAAGATTCTAAGTCAGTGTACCTTAATGTCAAAAGAAACGGTATTCAAAACCGATGGAGTGTTTAAAGAAATGAAATATGAGATATAACACAAACAAGACGGGTGGTGTTTCTACCCATTATACATAACAGAAAATGAAAAATACTCACTTGGTAAAAACACATGTTTTCGTACCCAAATTTGAGATCAAATTCATGACCACCCTTAAACTTAAGTTGGACTTTTTGTTCATACCTAGGCATAGATTACGAAGCTCAAATAGATCACGAAGACCTCACAGATATACACAGATCACGAAGCTAAAAGGGCGTTTAAGGCATTTGAAAAACTTTTGAGTAAAGAACTTGTTTTTTGTAGCTATTGGTCAAAAAGGTACATTTCCACAAGCACTATTTGTAAGAGAGGATTCCAATTGTCTAAATAAGGTGATTGATAGATTCAGTAGGTACCAAGCTTTATCAGGATTGCCTGATTTGCACATCTTCGTCTCAGATTTGGTAGCCTTACGCTCTAGACAGTCGACGTGGTTGATAGGTTTTTGCCAAACAGAAAAATCCCCACTTTCGGTTACTTTCTTCCAGCAGAGCTTTCTAGCAACATTCTCAATTGCATCTTGCTCTTGCTTTAGGTCTTCTTGGGTTCTCTCCCAACCTCTCCAATATTTCTTCCAGTTAATCGGAGGACCAGAGAGCACCCAGTACCCACCTGGCCTTAGGATCCTATCCACTTCCATCAGATACAAGCCATCTGCCACCAATTGTACAAGAAAAACGTAAACGAGAGATGGATGCTCGTATCCTTAAATCACGACAAGATTCATGATCATTTTACCGTAGTTGAACCAAGGGATGAGGCAACGAGAACAATGAGCCATGTCAAAAGCCCTAGATGGATATGGAATCCTCAGCGAGCCTAGGACGCCTATCATAGCAGGAACGCCTCGTTCCAGTGCAAACCACACCTGTGCTTCGTGTGTATCTCTCGGAGCGAAAGACATTGCAATAACATCCCTTTTCAGTAGATATGCACCAAAACTAGCCACCTGGAAAAAGAAGACGTTTTTCCTTAGTACGAAAAAATTAATGATAGACGGCACATGATATCCTTAAGCTAATTTCCTTACTCCACAGCCTGTATCAACAGCAGTACGAATGGTCCCATCCGTAAGAGGGATGAGTGCAGCCATTTCATCAATGTACGCATCGGCCCCACGTGGAAACATCGTGCCTCCACCTGGAAATCGGAAGCGATCGCCTTCAACTTGGATCCAGTTCTGAACAGCCTTCTCGATGCTGAGTTCTTTATGGGGAATGTTGGCATACCATGCATAGTCTCTGCTCTGTGGCCATTTGAAAGGGGCCTTGTAGTTGGGTGGAGGTGGGATAAGGCAGCGTAGAAGCTCTTCCTTAGTAGGGCAATGTCTTTCTCTGTACTTCAACATATCGCGGTCAAATCTCCTGCCTCGTTGTCGGTCTTGGCAGGGGGTGTATTCACTGAATGACATGTCACAAGGTGGGAACTTTTCGTATTCTTCAGAAGCGTTGACTACTAGCTGATGATGGCTCTCGAAGTCCAGCTGATCAGGAAGTGTGGACGATGATGATGATAGAAAGTCGGATTTGCCCTTCCCGGTGGAGTCATCTTCACAACCGACTCTAGAGGACAACTGGCCTGGAGCAGCATTTCTACCCTGCCAAGCTCCAAAGACGTAAAACAAGACACAGAGACCACTCACTGTTAGAATGTAAGTGAGGCGTTTCCTTTTCAAGTTCAGCTGATGAAGCTTCGGGGATCCACTATACTCCTTCGCCATTTAAACCTGAAAGTAATGAATCCGGTTCGAGGTTAAGTGAAGATGTCTTAAGTAATTGTCAAGCTAGTGAGGCACACCAAACAGTTACACTATGTGATGTATTTCATTTCATATCTAAAGGGCTAAAGATTTGATGATTCAGAATGTGAACACTAAAGCAAGATTAGGTAAATAATTGCTGCTGAGATTGAGTACATAATACTCTCTCTCCTGTCCTTTCATCACCTCATCTCATTTGGTCTCAAATGCATTAAAATCGAAACTAAAATCATATGCATTTAGAGGCATGTGGTCAAGATTAAGAAATTTTGTTCACTCTGAGAGGATACACTTTGTTTATAAATAGAGAGGCATGGATATAGACCAGACCATTCAAGAGATAAAAACACAGTATTTTATAGTATCATCCAACATTCAAATAAGGAACACATGTAAGTGTAACTACTGTAGACCTACCTTTCTCTCTCCTCAAGGTGAGGCACCAAGAGAGAAGAATCACCAATGGCAAAGCTCCTACTATCTTCAATTCAAGAAAAAGCAAATCACCATCTGCAATGTGGAAAACAAACCACCCTCATTAACACGCATTCTTAACCACATGAAACAATCAAGTAGAGCCCTTTTTCTTTGTTCAGTTAATAAGGGCACAAATCAGTGGAAATTAGCAGAAAGTGTAAAGGGAAATATTATTATTACCAGTGGAAAAGAGCGAACTTTTGCACAGAGACACACATAGCTCGTTCAGACAAGATTCTTGAAAAGCACGTGCTCGCTCGCCCACAAAAAAAAAAGAGAAACACCTCAAGTGGGATTAGGTGTTGGTAAACTTTTCCTGTTGAAACATCAAAGAAAAATTCATCAAGTACCAGAACGATGTAAGAACAACAACGGTAACAAATGTAGTAGCATTTACATGGAGAGTAATGAGAAGGGGTTGCTCAGAAACTAACTAGAGAGAATTAATAACAAGAAAAGAAATTGAAGAAGAGGAGAGAGAGAGTGAGTGAGTGAAAGAGGAGGAGTATGATGATGATATCCAGAAGTGGGGAAGTATGTTCCGACAGAAAAGGCAGAATAATCTCCCCACCATACATAACCCTCACCCCCCTCCCTCTCTATCTCTACGTTACTCTTTTTCCCAACCTGTCTCTCATTTTTATCTAGGGAGGGACTATAAGCGCAATTCTCATTTTTTAGAGCACAACACCAATTTAAAAATAAATAAATAAAATTCCAATTTTACCCATAGAATTGTTGAATTAGTTTCGTTCGGTCAAGATGGCCGAACGGGTTTCTCAGTGTTCGGCCAGGGTGGCCGAACGTCCTTCTAAGTGTTCGGCCAGGTTGGCCGAACACCGAGGTGGCGGTGGGCGCCGGGCGCGCGCACGACGGGTGACGGGAAAGTTGGGTTTGATCGATTTTTTTACGTTTTTTTTTATGTTAAATCTTTTTTTTAAGAATGTAATGTCAACATAATGACGAACATTCCACAAATTTGTTAGATGTGTGAAAATTATGTGAAAATCGTAGGAAAAAAACGATTGAATCGGAGCAATTTCGTTCGGTCCCGATTGGCCGAACACATAGAAGAGTGTTCGGTCATCCTGGCCGAACATTGAAAAGCACGTTCGGCCATCTTGGCCGAACGGAACTAGTTCAACAACCTTAGGGGTAAAATTGGAAAAAAAATATATATAAAAAAATTGGTGTTGTGTCCTTAGACATGGGAGTTGTGTCTTTAGTCCTCCCCTTTATTTATCATTTAACATCTCAAACTTTAGTTAAAATATAGAAATTTGATATAAAAAAAAAAAACCCTTTTTTTAATTAATATGATTCTTTTTCAAAATTTGGATTCTCAATTTGTTGATAAGTCTGAGGGTATATTAGTCAAAAATTTGTATTTGTTACTTTTTAACACACACTAAAGCACTTAAATGAGCTTAGGAGTAAATTATCACATCTTCTTCGTTCATGAAAAGTATTTGTTGATATATAGATAAACTAAGTTGTTAATATATTTCTTCGCAGAAGCATTGCCTTTATTTGACTCTACATGAAGTGACTCGATAGTATGAATTTGATTGGAAAAAATATTCGATTATCTGTATTATCCAATGAAAATAATTGGATAATTTGAATGATCGCAATCACTACATATGTAGGTTGGGACTCATCATATATTGTAAAGCAATTTTTTTATTTTTTTATTACTCAATCTCAATCAATCAAATCCAAAGTTAACATATTTTACAACCAAAATACAAATTCATATTCCTGAACAGTGAAGAAGAGAATGGAAAGGAGAAAATTAAAAAACAAACTCATGTGCAACACAATTTGTAAAAGTATAGATGAATACAGTGAAACCTCGATAAATGAATGTTCGATAAACGAATAACCTCGACAAATGAATAATTTTCTTCGGTCCCGACTTGGGCCAATGAGGTAAATGAATAACCTCTCTAAATGCATTAATGAATTTTTTTTTTAATTCTTAAAGGTCATATGTAAATATAAATGAATAATCATTAAAATACATAAGATATATATATATGTATAAATACCCTAAAAAAACATGTGTTTCAATAAACAAATACAAAAGATCATTTCTTAACAAAAAAATCGTCTAATGTCGTTTGCTTTTTTCTTCCACCAAAATGCATCACATCCTTAACTTTTTCTAGTGCAAACAAAACTTTTGAAATAGTTTGTTCATGTTGTAGCAAGTAGTTTCGTAGGGTGATTACCGCTTGGAAGACTTCTTTCGATGACACATTTGGTGTGACACCACTATCATCTGGTTCTGGATCATTTTCATCATTTAGTATAGACTCAATAATTTCTTCGTTTGTATAAATTCGATAAATGAATAAATTATTCATTTATCGATAAATAAATAATTTCTCTAAATGAATATTTTTTTCTAGTCCCAAGGGTATTCATTTATAGAAGTTTCACTGTAGTTGTTTCCAAACCGAGTAATTCATAAAATTTCTTCTAATGTGCTTTTGGAGATTGATAATTATTCATACCTGAATATTGAATAATATTATATGTGTGTATATATATGTTCATCAAATTAAAACAATTAAAAAACTAAATTAACTGGTCCACTTACCAATTTATACTCCCATCAAAATTCCTTTTCTATCAGAAAATTATGAATAACTTTATCTCATTATAGATTTTAAAATTTTTTATAGTGTATGATTTATTAGCTATTTAATTTAATTATTAAAATTAAATTAATATGTTAGAAGTAAATTGAATGTTTAATTTTTTAAAATTCTATTTTTTTTTTAAAGACCACATTATTGTGACTAATTTAAGGCACCATAAATATTTGGTCACCCCATATTAATTATCATACTTATTTTTGAATTATAATAGAAAAAGAGGGGCTCAAATTTAAACTATTATTCAAATTGAGAGATATATTATTTGATGTCATATTAAGCCAATCCATCTTACCACATTATTATAATTAATGTAGGAATGATATTCATATAGCCTTATAGGTCCATATATAGCATGCAAAGTGCAACTTATCAAACAAAGACATCTCGACAAATCTAATCTACTAACATATCATGTCTATTTTTAAAGGATCTATAAAGTGTGTCATCTTTTATTATCATTGACATTGATGGGTTATATTGCCAATAAAATTGACTCGTGATGTAGCACCTATTGCATGTCCTAATATTGTTGTCATGACTTGTGACATGACTTTACACGTACATAATGCTCAATGTTTTGATTCTTTTGAAACAAAATTGTAAGAAAATAATTAGTTTCTTCAGTCTAGTTCAGGTCAAGCATACTACTTGTAAATGCTAATAACTAAATTTGATGCTTTTTATCAACCATTTTATTGGGACCCAATTAGATACTACTAGTTGTATTGAAATTTATTGGTTTTGGGTTTCCTTCATGTGGGAACAATCTAGGGGAACCCCCTACCTCTGTACCCAAAACATTACATTGAATAACATATATATCACTTCAAAAATAAAAGTTACAAAAATATCACAAATGTGGTTAACTTTTGAGTTGATGGGATTGAAATAATGTTTGTGTAACTAACAATCAAATCATGCGAATTAAATAAGATTAAACAAAATACACCTTGCAATGCCTAGTTCCATTAAACGAAACATTTGGTGAAGCAGTGTACCATTACACGAAAATTCATAAAATTACATGCATTAAACGAAAATGTGCATATGCATTAAACGAAAATTTGTTTAACCTTTTATAAGATTATTATATGCATTAATTTCAAACATTAATTCGTTTAATGTGCAAACCTGAATTCGTTTATTTCTCACAACCACTATTAAACGAAAATTTCCCAATTTTTACGCATCAATTCGTTTAATAATTTGTAAATATTCAACGAAAATTTATGGAAGTTCAAACATTAATTCGTTTAATGTGCAAATTTGAATTCGTTTATTTCTCACAACCACTCGTATGCGAAAATTTCCCAATTTTTACGCATGAATTCGTTTAATTGTGTTCAAATTTTGTAAACTATCGTTTAATAGTGTTAAAATTTCCAAATTTTCGTTTAATAGTTCATGTGAAAATTGATAAGTTTCATATTCCACTAATAAACGAATTAATGTTTCAAATTCCACAAATTTTCGTTTAATAGTGTTAGACATTTGTAATTTTCGTTTAATGGTGTCAAAATTTGTAATTTTCGTTTAAACTATTACACGAATTCTTCCTTCGACATTTCAATTTAAACGAAAATAGATTAACATTAAACGAATTCCACTATTAGACGAATTAACTTACCACTATTAAATAGTTCCACTATTAAACTATATTACTCTATTACATGAATTCCACAATTTGGATTGCAACTATTAAAATATATTATTAAACGACAATTCCACAATACTCTTATTTAGTTCAAGTTCAATTTTAATTTTAGCAATTCCACCATTTTTCGTTTAATAGTGTTAAAATTTGGGAAATTCTCGTTTAATAGTGTTAAAATTTGTAATTTTTCGTTTAACATTGGCATCCATTTTAATAGTGTTAATACTTTGCAAATTTTCGTTTAATAAATTGATTCTCTACATATAGTGCACTATTACAATTTCGTGTAATATAGTTACATTATTCTTCTTTTCGTGTAAATTTTCGCTTAATATTATGCATTGTTTCAACGCGATTACATTTTTTGATTAGTAGTGCAAATTTACAAATTATCGTTGAATGCCAATTTCGTTTAAAAAATAATCCTGTAACAATTTTTAATGTTTTTACTTACAAAATTGTTACACGAATTTTGTAAACAAAATTAAACTATACAAACCCAAGTACGACAACTTACTTTTAACAATACGTGCTAATGAAACAATTTAACAAAAATTCATAAATCCCAAATTAACCCATTTACCATAAAACACAATTTCACACAAGAGTCAATCATCATCCATTACAATAATATCTGATACATGTTCATAAATCATGGATTAAACAATACATTGTCAGTCCAAATCATCAAACTGAACGGTGTCACCATCTGCAGAGTGTTTGTATATTTTGAGTGTCGTCTGTCGCCTAATCTTGAAAAGACCTAGAGTGATATCCGGTCGTGGAAAAATGCAGCTGATACAGCTCTCAATCGCCTTTAGTGCGTAAATGCCACAAGAAGTAGGATCATCCTGCCTATAACAAAGGCGTGGCTCCGCAGACCTGAGGGAAATCATAGCTGGCCGAAATTGATGATAGTCTAAATTCTCAAAATGTCCAGCATGCTCTAACACACGTGGTAATACCCGCCTCAGGGGTAGGGTCTGTATCCTCCTAAGCTCTTCCAACTCCGGAGTCCATTCGTGTCTTTTACTGTCGAATAGTGTCAAACTCATATCCCAGATATGGAGTTCAGCAGCCACCCAATGTTCGTCCAAATGGAGGATCAAAAATACCTATTTTCAATTCGAAAGGAATATAAATATTTTAATGGAATGTATGTGAACGATTAAGAATAAATTACCCCTAACATTCGTTTATCATCTATACACGTACCTTTTTCAAATTTTCTGACCAAGGTTTGATATGCATCCACTTTGGTTTTTCACCGTTTATGTATGGAACAAGTCGATCGAGCTCCAACGGGTCAAACTGCTCACGAACCTCTTCGCTGTAACGTGCATTGGGTGGATCACGTGCATGCTTCTTATTCCAAATTTCCTTGCACGTTTCCTAGAATGACAATTCGTTTCAAACCAATTAAAACATAACAGTTCTTGTCCCCTTTATTTAATATTGTTTAAATACTTATACTGAACATGCAGTCAATAATTTGGATCAGGCCCTTCAAATCTTGATCCACTCTTACACCAAATACTCGTGGACGTCTTTGTAGCACCGCGAGATATGCATTGAGGACCTACAATACAATATAAATTGGTAAGTACGTCAATTTTGCTGGTGTTTGAGGACATAAATCTTGATCAGACTAGTACCTCTCTATCAATATATTTGAGGGGATCCATAATTGGATCAAAGAATTGAGGTCCAACTGGATAACCGAGTCCAACGTTGCGCCTGTAAGATAAAATTAACATGATGTAATCAATGTGAAATAAATTATGCAAAATTGATACAGGTAAAACTTACAGATCAGCTTCGTCCCCAAGCTCCATCCACAGTTCGAAATCTTGCATGCTATGATCACCCCTCCTTGGCCAAGGCCCCGTGAATGGACTTCACAAAAAACGAGATAGATCTCTCCATCGAACTTCACGGATTCCGGCACTTGTATCCGAAATTTCATATCTAGTTGTGCCTGATGACGAGCCTATAACATAGCCGGGATCAACGAACCATGTCCTCGAAGTGGGTGTCTGTGGTGTATTCATCTCGGATGGTGTGCCGACATCAAAGGATATGTCACAACCATAAATGAACTGCTGATGAGGAACAGATGATGTGTCATAAACGTTGTGCTGATACGGAACAATAGCATTGATCGGCATCGCGACGGTGGCATGATAAGTGTCCTGTTGAAAATCAGAGATGGGATGAGGGACATATGCATCAGAAACGACATGATCAGGTGTGTAAGAACCAGAGTGCCCCGCTCCGGTAGGATAATGAGCGGAATGATCGAATCCCGAAGCATTCCTTGTAGAGCGATGATGGTCCTCCTCAGGCCAAGATGCCCAAGGCTCGGAAGAGCGAGGCGTGCTCTACGTATCATAATATGATCTGAACTCATTCCGAAGCTAACGCCCTAAACGATCACTTGAATCCCTAATGGTCTGCTCCATCCGGTCAAACCTGTTATCCATGTAATTCTGCATGATATTGCACTGATTATCTACCACGCTCTCAAAACGTTGGAACAGGTGGTCATAAACATTATTGTGATCGCTACGTCCTGGCTCATACTGAGGCTGCTCGGTCGATGACTCAGACATAAAACGTGCTTGGCTTCGTGGATTTCTAGGAACCTCTACTGGAGGTGTACGCTCATGAACGATATTGTAATCTGAGATCCCATTAGGCTCACTGGTTGGTATGCTATGACGGCTTGTCCCACGTGTCGACTGACGTGTATTTGATCGGTGGGTCCGAGAAGTAGTAACACCAGTCGACGGACCCGGATCCGCTCTTGCCCTCCCATCACGACTTTTACCACGAGGCTGAACTCCTAATGACAGGTCGTCATCTATATTCTGCCAATAAATCTGTTGTTCCTCCTCGGGACTCGGCTCAAGAGTCTCATATACTTCAACCTACACAAAGCAGTCAAATATATTAATGTGAGAAACAGTACATTAAATGAATCATCCGAATTTCGGCTAAGAAACAAAGAAATACCAAATCTGATACCTGCTGGCTAAGTATATCGCTGATATCATCCTCGGCCCTCATAGTAGACCACTTCAAACATCTAGGTAAGTGATGCAGTACATTCAGTGGACGACCGACTTTTCCACAAGTCACGGGAATTGCCTCGTATGCCCATATCTACAACATGAATATATAGTTAGTCTTGAAGGGAACAAATAATATAATTCGCAATGAAATTTATATTGTTTAAAAGACACTCACCAGTAGAGCAGTTGTGAATCTGTAGAAGTGGTAAGTTGGTTGTCGCTCATCTGAGGGTGAAACAGTGGTGGCGAACTTGTCTATATGTCGCAACAGGTTGAGGTAGGAGAACTTCCCCCATGGGAAGCTCTCCCAGAGGTCCTCCTGATCCACTAAAACCCAAACCCAATTCTCTACTTTGGTCTTTCCGAGGTCGACACCTAGTATAATACCGTAGAGCATAAGAATCTTAGCAATTTTAATTGCATCCTCGGAATTATAACGCCACTCCCCAGCAACAAATTGATTTCGTATATGCAAAACAGTGATAGATGGATCTCCGGCAACCACTCTGTCGTGTAATCCACCGGCCGATGGTCTATGATCACCATAGGGATCGAAGACTGAGTCACCAAAACGTAAACCGGTGATGAGAGCGAACTCCATCTTCGAAAATTGACAAAGATAGTCTAGCCCGATGCAAAACCATCTCTTGTACTCCTCATCACGACTCAAACGAGAGACCTCACGAGACATAAGAATATGGAGAAAGGCCTTACATGTCTCCTTACTGGTGAACCACAAAATGAAATGGCCGAAACATGTCGCTCTAAATTGCATCAGACAATCAATACCAATTTCATTTAACTCTATTCTTACATCATTCAATACAACAAGACGCGTGTATCCGTTAATATAAGCCGTACGACCCTGAAAATCGCTTCAGACCCATACACGTTCCAACTGTAGAGCATATGGTAAAGAATTGCAAATTAATTCTACATATGGTAAAGAATTGCAAGTTAATATATATATATATATAATGAAGGAATAATATAGCCAACAAAGTAGCATAAATTTCTCCAGATGTACAGTTTTTGTAGAACGTATCAATTGCTAGAGGGTCACAAATTATCCGACCAATTTCAACTATTTCTCAATTTGCACCGAAGAAAACATTGATCCCCATTCAATTATCAAAATTTCTCAATTTTCGTCACATAGTTGAACAAAAAAAAATGAAACATGCTCCATTTTAATACTAGAACACGAATAAAAAAATTCAAGCCTCAACTATTAAACGAATAAATTTCCGCAAGACATTAGGCATGAATCTACGGCATGCTCAAAATTAAACGACACACCCCTAAATGCTCAATATTACACGAACAATAGAAAATAACCCAAATTGAACACAAATTTGGTATTCAAAATTCATAAATGCATTCCAAATTTCGTGGAATAATGCATACATAACCCACATTGTCGACAAAATCATTCAAGCCTCAACGAAACTGACCTGGTTCGACATCTATGTTCTTCTTCAAATTAAATTGAGCCGATTCCACGCAAGAAGTTCACCCGAATTTCGTAATTTTTCCACGAATATCACTATAAAACGAAGACAATTATTACTTGCAAAGATGTATTAATCGAAAATTATTAAACGAAGATAATTATTATCGACAACTATGAATTGCATCTATTAAACGAACACGGTTTGTTCTCACATGACCCAAATTTTGAAATGCAACTATCTATTAAACAATAATGCTTTTAATAGGTGGAATCGATTTCGCAAAAATTCGTTTAACAATGAAACGAAGAAACATTCGAACTCACATGACCCTTACATCTACTTCTTTCGAAATTTGATGAAAGACCCGAAAATTTCTATTAAACTCATGCATAAATTTACCAACTACAATTCGTCCAAGACTAAGCATATGTAACCCTAATTTTCGGCAAACACAATAAATGGTTCGATCACAAGTATGGTTTTGGCAATGTTACCTTATCTCCACAATTTCTTTTTCTTTTCACAAATTGGACCGATGAAATAAAAGAAAAAATTGGTAGCTCCAAGTTTGAAAATGAAGATGAATTGAAGCGGCGGTCTTAGCAAGAAGAGGGTTTTGTTTGTTATGGTGTGGAGATGGGGAGAAATAGGACAAATTGCTATCACATGGTAGAAATTCAAGTATATGAAGACAAGATTGGCAGACCTTGGAGTAATTGCAAGAAGATTCTTGTATTAAACGATTTTTTGGATAACAATATTCCACGAAAAAAGAAAAGAGTAAATCTATTAAACGAAAATAGTGATGAAAGCTATTAAATGAAAATTGTGCATGAAAGCATTGAAACTAATTGTTGTGAAATGAAAGCTATTAAACGAAAGTTTGGAAGGAATACCTAGTAAACGAAAATTTGTGACGTCCATCTATTAAACGAAAATTGACTAATTCAATCATTAAGCGACAAATAGTGTAATTCAACTATTAAACGAAAATTTTGAGCACAACATATTAAACGAAAATTTCAAAATTCGAGCACCATCTATTAAACGAAAATTTACACCGCAAGCTACTAAACTTAATGTTCACTAGAAATTCGTTTATCAATTGAGCGCGAATTTTTTTTTTCACAAAAAACACAAATTATACCTCTATTTGTATTGATTTTATTACTATACAAAGGTAGAAACAGTGTCTTACATGCTTAAACGACATGATTCATGTGTTCGTTTAATTTAAGAACTAGCACTGACATGATTCATAATGGATAACACTATTAAACGAACTAATGTGTAAAACTGGCAAATTTCCGTGTGTTCGTGGTTTTAGGGTTAAAAAAAATTGCAAGTTTCGTTTAATAAATAAATAGACACTGGAAGAAGAACATTATTAAATAAATTTCATTTAATATTGTTCTTTCCTCTCATCCGGGAGTTATTCGTGTCGTACATTCGATGCCAAATAAATTGGACATGTTCTCTTCGTACGCTCTATGGACCCACAAACGGAGCAATGTTTCTTCTTCCTTCGTCTAGCTGGACCCTCATGCTGGATAGCATTTTCATCATCGAGCTCCTCATCGAGTACTTGATATTCCAAAGGCAGTAGTTCAGTACATCTCGACCTATTATGACCCGGTTTCCCACATTGACTACATGAAGCGGGTTTGCGTGAAGGTCCGGCATGCTCACCGATCGTGGGAATACATGTTAATTTCGGACGACCTGCTTGCTTTGGTTTGTCTGGAGGAATACATCATGTGTTCCTCACATTGTGTTGAGCGTCTCACTCTTGCGGGACAGGCACGAGATTAACATCAGCGGCCCACATCCCTCTCAACCATTCTGTTGTGTAATAGGCAGCGACATAAGAAGTGATTGTTTCATTCACAAAACTGCACCCAATAGGAGATGGAAATAAAATGTTAGTTTTGTATATTATTGTTACATATTCTGAAACAGATGATGACCGACTTTGCATTTAAATATTACCTTATTGCTGCATATGCATGTGAACACGGTATCAACACTGCTTGATAAATACCACATGAGCAGTCGTATCGGGAGAGATCAACGAGAAAGATCTTACTCCTATCAATGACTTTGTACGTGAATCGTGAGAGTGGCTCTACTTGCAAACGTCGTCCGAGCTTCGAGTATTCTAACAGTATCTCATGGGCGGACTTTGTCAGTACGTTTTGTCGTTCGATTGCAGCCGTCCTCATCTCATAAAACCATCTTTCTATAATTCGTCGAGAACATTTTAGAAATGAACAAACTGGTAGCTTTCTCGCCCAAAGAAGGCGGGCATTCCACATCTCAGCAGCGTTGGACGTCATGAAATTGAATCGTCGTACGGGACAACCTACACGGGACCACCTACTTGTACCTGTTTTTCGTAAGGTATCAAGTGCACCTTCTATGTTCGACTGCTCGATGACGAAGGCATACCTATCAAAATAAAAGTTAAATATTATGGAATTTTCGTACAACCAAATATGCTCCATTAAAATGTTTGAACGACACATAACCTAATGAAAGGTAAAATTACCTATCGAATTCACACCGTTGATAAGAATAGGCTGCTTTGTGGAATAGTCCAACGAAATGTGACCCATATTTGGCCAAATTTTGTTGCAGATGAAAACAACACAAGCCATGAGTGGCTTCTGGGTACACCGCTTTGATAGCATTACCGATGATGATGTGTTGATCAGACACGAAAAGTAGGTCATCGGGGCATCCGAATGCTTCACGAACTTGTTTCAAAAACCAAGTCCACGATTCATCGTTTTCCACATCACCTATACCAATTGCTAGATGGAAGATTTGATCGTTTCCATCTTTCGTCACAGCGACAAATCCGATTCCCTTATATTGCCCTTTCAAGTGACAACCGTCCAAGACTATCACAGGACGTGAATATCACTGGAATCTGTGGATAGATGCACCCAAAGCATAAAACACATATTTAAATTTACCGGAAGCATGTGTCTCCAAATTCGTGTATGTACCAGGATTTACACTTTTCAATGCTCCCAAATATAGTGGCAGCATTGCAAATGACTGTTTTGGGTCTCCGTATGCCTCCCGTATCGCATGACGTTTCGCACTCGATGCAACCCTATAACTGAGCTTCAAACCGTGACGCTGGCTCATTTCCTCAATTATGGTCTTGGGAATGAGCATCGAGTTCTCTTTTCGAACTTTGTCAACATAATACTGACCTATCAAAGCAGATGGAAGTCGGCGTTGGGCAGCTGGATTCAAGTGAATTGAGCATTCATGTGGCAAGACACTTTTGGTTATTTTCCAATCGCCAAATTTCTCCGTAGCGTGGAGCCTGAATGGAAAGTTACTTAATCTGCATTTCACAAACCATCTGGTCCTGTCTGAATGGTCAACACAGTATTCAACTTGATTCTCCAAATGGTAGAAACCAACAGCATTCTGCAATGCAGTTTTACTACAAAATATGGCTCATTTGTGTAGACCATGTGTGGAAGACTCGTTATCATCTCCATCTGCTATACGGGGCTCCTCGAAGGTCGGAATGTCCGGAATAAACCAGTTTCGTCTATCAATATATGTCATAAATTCCTCAAGAGCGATTCGTTGATCTACATCCAAAGCCTCCTCATCTTCTTCATCTAATTCAAGGTCAGCTTCTACATTGACACGGGCTGATCCAGATCCTTCTTCGTCATGGTCCGAATCTATACACAAGGTAGAATTAAGTTAAACAAAATATGGCTTTCGAATGAAGTAACTTGATTGGGTTGGTTAAAAATTAAATAAATTTTTTTACCATTTCGTTCATCATGTCTCTGTTGTAGTCGAACCTCTTCACCAACTGGAAGTTGTAATTTATTGTGATGTATTTCTTCATGTTGTCTATGTGCAGTCGGAGACCTATTCAAGTCGAACATGTCAAGTCCCGAAGCCACAGTGACGTAGTCTGCACAACCAACTGACGATGTCCCAACCTGTCCCATATGATCGTCATTCGATAAACCAAATCTTGCATAAAATGATTCATCGTTTTGTAGTACATATGGCACATTTGAATTTTCCAAATTCCTTCCAAAATAATCATTCCAATTTGACATATCTATAGCACCAGTGGAAGTATGAACATTTGGAATATGATCCGGCGCATGTCTTCCATCCGAGTAATAGTTGACTCCACCATCAATCCTTTTAAGTGAAAAAAAAACAATGACATCCTCACATCCCATTTGGAATAAGAGATCCAAATCAGAATCACTCCTTATTTTCATCTTTTTCACAAAACCACCGGTCTCAATTAATGCATAGATCACATATCCCCAACCATTCATATCAGCACGTACAACGCGATAAATTGAGTCGAGTAAATCAACATATCCGATTCTGGGAAGGTGAATCCGCTCCTGATTACCATTTTTGTACTCTAACCCTTCCCAATATCCTCCAAATCAAACTACTACGGATATAAAACTCATCTTTTGGTGTCACTATGAAAAAACAACATATTTAAACCATTTGGAATATTATCAACACTCAATCACTTAGTATTATATATAAAATGAAATATAGATGACAGATAAGCTGTAAAATATTGAACAACGGGCTATTCAATCTTCATTTCGTGTACAACGAGAATGCCATTTAAACTTCGTATAACCTATATAACATAAAATTGTGTAAAGTATACCCTAAAAAATTGTTTAAACTATACTAATGGCATTGAAATTAATTCATATTATATAGCATAAAAATTCGTTTAACACCAAATATTCGTTTAACCTAAATAGCAAAAAAAAAATTATGCAACCTATATAGCAAACAAATTCGTTTAACCTAAATAGCACTAGCAATTAACCTAAATAGCACTACAAATTCGAATAACCTATATATCATGCAAAATTCGTTTAACCTAAAGAACCATACACGAATTCGTTTTAGTCGTTTTACCTATGTATCATGCAAAAATCGTTTAATCATTGAAAAATCGTTTAACCTTAACTTAACTTAGAATTCGTTTAACCTACATATCAAGCAAATTTCGTTTATTTTCATTTCACCGTGCAAACTTCGTTTAATTTCGCAAATTTCGTTTAACCAAATTTCATTTAACCAAATTTCGTTTAACCAAATTTTGTTTAACCATGAAAGTTTCATGCAAATTTCGTTTATCTTCGCAAATTCATGCTGATTTCGTTTAGCCAAGCTGTAATCAAACTTATTCATTTAACCATGCAAATTTCGTTTATTTTCTAACACTGCACATTATTTTCTAACATTGCAAATTTATTTTCTAGAAGTGCACATTTAATATATACGAATTCCTTCATAAACAAATATGAATCTTGCACATTATTTCTCGTTTAAACGACAAATATTTGTTTAAGCCCTTATTTGTGATTCTCTTCGATGTATATATATAGTTAAACGAAAATTAAGGAATACACATATTAAAATAATGAAAATGTTACAGACATTCAAGAATTAAGTAATTCAACAATAAGTTAAACAAATATTAGTATACAATGAGAATTTCATAGCATATAATATACACATTTACACGAAAATTTAAAATTGTTTCAGTACACTTCAAAATGATATACATACCTTATTCGTGGAAATATTAATAGTATCAAGCTCCATGTCTATGCCTCCCAGTATGTCTTATAAGTGAAAATAAAATGAAAGGGGAATGTAAATATATTCGTGTATGCTTGTCTTTAAATAGAGGAGGAAATAGTCAAATTACACAACTACCATTCTCTATCAAATTAAAGTAAAGTTATGGAGTTCCATCCTATCGTCACTGCACTGCAATTTATGAAACACTGCAAGGCTTTAACCCTATACCCTAAACACTGCAAGGCTTCAACCCTAAACCCTAAACACTGCAAGGCTTCAGTACACGAACCTAAACACTGCAAGTCTGCAAGGCTTCATACAATTTAATAGTGTAACTAGTGTAAATTTTAACACAATTAAACGAAAATTTCTGGAATTTCGTGTAATTAATTCGTTTAATAGTGGAACTATTTAATAGTTGCAAATTCTCGTTTAATGCATATAATAATCTTATAAAAGGTTAAACAAATTTTCGTTTAATTGCTAACATTAAAATTGAACTTGAACTAAATAAGAGTATTGTGGAATTGTCGTTTAATAGAGTAATAGTGCTTTTAATAGTTGCAATCCAAATAGTGGAATTCGTTTAATAGAGTAATATAGTTTAATAGTGGAACTATTTAGTAGTGGCAAATTAATTCGTTTAATAGTGGAATTCGTTTAATATTGATCTATTTTCGTTTAAGATGAAATGTCGAAGGAAGAATTCGTGTAATAGTTTAAACGAATATTACAAATTTTAACACCATTGAACGAAAATTACAAATGTCTAACAATATTAAACGAAAATTTGTGGAATTTGAAACATTAATTCGTTTATTAGTGGAATATGAAACTTATTAATTTTCACATGCACTATAAACGAAAATTTGGAAATTTTGACACTATTAAACCATTGTCAGTCCAAAATTTGAACACTATTAAACGAATTCATGCGTAAAAATTGGGAAATTTTCGTTTAATAGTGATTGTGAGAAATAAACGAATTCAGGTTTGCACATTAAACGAATTAATGTTTGAAATTAATGCATATAATAATCTTATAAAAGGTTAAAAAAAATTTCGTTTAATGCATATGCACATTTTCGTTTAATGCATGTAATTTTATGAATTTTCGTTTAATTGTACACTGTTTCACCAAATGTTTCGTTTAATGGAACTAGGCATTGCAAGGTGTATTTTGTTTAATCTTATTTAATTCGCATGATTTGATTGTTAGTTACACAAACATTATTTCAATCCCATCAGCTCAAAAGTTGACCACATTTGTAGTATTTTTGTAACTTTTATCTTTGAAGTGGTATATATGTTATTCAATATAACGTTTTGGGTACAGATGCCTATTTCCCCAACAATCTAGTGTCTAATTTAAGAGAGACACGTGTGTTAAAATAACAAATATCCAACTTATTCAAGAAACATGTGCCAAATTAAATAAATATGTAAAGTTCTCATGTTTTTTTTTATATAAAAGTAAACTGCTATAACTTAAGCTTTGAGCTTACAGGGTATTAAAATTTTAATTTATAGATGAACAAAATTAAAATAAAGAAAACTTACTATTATAATTAAATTAGGGTTATTCTCTAACGGTTAATTGTCTTGTCACGTTATATATTTTCTTTATGAAAAAGTGGAAAAAAAAGGTCAAATGATTATCTAAAAAACATACTAAATTCACTTGGCTGAGTTTCACTTTTTTTTTTAAAGTTGTTTTTATCAACTATGCCTTTATAGAATTTAGTGGTATGAGATAGCATAAAATGAAGGCAAAAACTTTTATGCACAAGGTGTACGGATCCAAATTTGTGCACAATAATACTATTATATTATATGAAGTAATATTGTTATATTATATGAGTGATATTGTTATATTATATATAGTTTTAACAGTATTACTCATATAATATAATAATATTACTTCATATAATATAACAGTATTGTTGTGTACAGATCTGGATTTGTGCATCTTGTGCACAGGAGTGCCACTCTAAAATGAAATAAATCTAAATCTTACAAATTGATGTAAATAGAACGATACATTTTTTTTAGAGTGAGACTAAATGTACCATACATTTTTCTAAGGACAACACACCTCATGACTATGTGGGGCTCGTACTTTTTTCTAAGGGTACCACACCTCATAACTATGTGGGGCCCATCAATACATTATGAGGTGTGGTGCACTTAGAAGAAGGTGTGGGTGCCTTTGGTCCACCCTTTTTCTTATTGTTTGGAATAACTAGAATTTTATGGTAAATGCAAAAAACTATAAAGATGTCAAAACAAAATTATCTTGGTTAGAAAAGAATGCTTTTATATATATATATATATATATATATATATATATATATATATATATATATATATATAAACTAAAAAAGAGAATGCCCGAATAATAAGGCCAAATTAGAAGGGAAAAGAAAGAAAGAAAGAAAAAAAGGAGTGAGAGAGATTACCAATGGACTGAAGAGATACAATTGGGCTCATATAAAATTATAAATGTAAATGGGCTTACACAGTTGCACTTTCTGAAGATTTTAGGAGGGTTTTTTAATCGGAGCAAGCAAAGCCAGAGATCGATCAATCTCTGTAGGTGCAGAAGATTGATGAGAATGTGGAACACTAATGGAAATGCAATGATGAAAATGACGATGATGATGAGGTATTTCACTACAAGCTCGAGGAGTCGCGCCCCCAATTTGAGGAAAATTAACCCTAGGGTTTCATTTCAGGAAGCCGCCTCCATCGCCGAAGGTCTCTATGGCGTCATCAAGAGCCACGGCCCTCTCACCATCGGCAACGCTTGGAATCACGCTAAGGTTTCCTGCTTTCCTCCTTTCAACGTTGATCGATTCCTTATTAATTTGGGGTTTTTGCATAAATTTGTAATTTGAATGGAGTCAGTAGGATTAGTAGTTGCAGAATATTAAATGAAAGTGTTATTGAGTGATTTATGGGGAAAAATGAGTTGAATTGATCTTGATGTTGGATAGTGGTCAAAATCTAGCTTCTCTTTGACACTCGAATTCAATATTTATGGTTAAAAATTATCCTGAATTTAGATTTAAGGATTAATATTGCTAAAGTACATGTACTCCTTGGCCCTTTAATTTAATCATTCTGCATTAGCTCTCACGAAAAGACGGAAAGGTCAAGCTTTAGTAGAAAGAATCAGTGTGTTAAGACTGAGTTTATGAGAAAGCTTGAAATCTTATGTTCTAGTATCTCTTAAACCAACATGCCTAAATATACGGAACTTTCAAATATCTGAAATACTTAGTGTAGCTTGGGGGCTCTTTTGAGAAAGCTTGTCCAGGCTAGAATAAAATCTTATGTTTCTATTGCCTGTTTTTATACAATGTCGAATGACCGTTCAGATGAAAAGCTTAAATGAGTACAAAGTTTGTACATTTCTACCCAATATTGTTGTAGGAAAACAGATATACTATAAATGGAAGGTGTTAGACCTTATTTCGGAAGATTCTCCAAAATTAGTAATTCATGTTCTAAATTTCAAACAGGATTTTTGCAATTTAATTACGGTGATTATAACATGGACTCTTTGTCGTAATGAAGATTGTCTTTTACACGCTTGGGATAATGTTGGGGTCTTTTGACAAAACTCCTTTCATGTCATAGCACTAGCTCTCTGTCTTTGATTCATTATTTTTCCCCCGTGTTTTGGCTAGTAGGGTCATAATTGAGACATTTTTCTAAAACTAAGATGGAGTCAACATATATCTGCTCTCAACTTAAACAAAGTTGGATATCGTCAAGATCTTGTCTTTGGGGAACTGTTTTGATATTGATATTCAAACTACTTTGGTTAATTTAGCAGTTTCGCAGCTGTATTCTTGTTCTATGCATGTAATTGTGCATCCTCCTTCTGTCATCTATTCTTTGCCTTCACATATTTTACTAGACTATCACTCTCTATGCTTATCTTATGGTCTATTGCAACTTGCACAAGTCGGAGTTATTAGAAAATTAAATAATTATACCAGAATGAGTAGATTGCTCACTCTGTTAATGCTATTGGCTTGTAATGGAACAACTCTCTAATTGGTTTGGTTTTATGTCATTCGTGTGATACTAGTACCTCGTATACAATTCAGCACAATTACTACACACTGTTTATCCTCATAAGCTACACGTGGCTACTCTATGTCAGTTGTCCATTTGCACCTTTAACCACTTGATCTTGTGATTAATTATTTCTGAGAGAGAGAGAGAGAGTTGTGTGTCATTGATAAAACTTTGAATGGATACTGCAGGATGCTGGTATAATTGGATTAGTCAGCAAGACACACATGAAGATTATGCTTAAGTGGATGAGGGGTAGAAGTATGCTGAAGCAAATTTGTAATCAAGTTGGATCTAACAAGAAATTTCTGGTCACTACACTTCCTGAAGAACCTCAGGCGAACCTGCCGGACAGCTCCATGGAATTGAAACCAAAGACTGAAAGACCTCTGAGGTTGAATAAGAAACGAGCACGATAACGTGAGTGTGTGTGTTCGTGTGCCTTTTCTTTTTTTGACAGTGTAGTTCAGCACAAAGAATTCTAGAGGTCAAGATAAGTGCATTGTAATCCCATGTTTGACATGCTTTTCAATGCTTGGAACATACTTTGATGCGTAAAGTATATGTATCTGCTCTTAATTCCCTTGCAAAGTAATTGTTTAGACAGTTTCTGCCCTAAGCCGAACTCATTTGCCTATTATTACAATGTTTTTTTCTGAAACATATAATTTTTAATTCATTTGTTTGTTTTGGATTTGTCTGGAATTTAAATAAAATGGAAAATCACACTATGATACCATTATTTACTCTATCCATTTGACAAAATTGAGATATTTGTCTAATCATTCTTGCGAACCTCAAATGCTTAATTGTAGCTATGTGCAATTTGCTCGCACTTAAATGTATCTCAACAGACTAAATAGAAAATCACAGTATGATACCAACAGACTAAATATGTTTGTATATGATCATGAGTTTTCACAAAGATTGTGTTTGGAAGATAAGATTTGAGTATGTATTTGAAATTTATAGTAACAAATTTGTTGTAAGTGGTTGTCTGGATTGATATAGATCTGAAGTTCATTTTTTTCATTTGACCTAATTTTCAAGAATTTGAGATGTTTTTGAAATCCATTCATTTCCAATTGTTGCATTTCTATTATCCCGATACAAATGGAATCTAGGTGCATTTGATGAATAAAATGAATGGATAAAACTATATACCATCATCAAATCACTTTAGCAAATGATCACACACAGTGAATAGTCTATTCCAAAGTTGCACCCAACCAAAAAGTTGAGGACAAAATAAAACTTGAATTGAAAGAACATTTGACGTGGCATAAACACTAGAGTATACTCAAATTCCTCATCAAATGTAAGTGAGAATTCCACCGGATGCCTCAATGCAATTGTGATCAATGAAATCATCGATCTTTGTGGCAATTGTAATCTTGATAAATAGTGAAAGTTTATATTTGTTTGACCTTGAGACTTGAGTGAGGCAACGATTTGCCATACAAACCCTATGCTTGTTTTCCTCTCCATTTCCATAGAATTTTCACAGTTTAGAATTTTTATTTTATTTTATTTTATTTTTGTCTTTTAGAACAAGATTTTTAAAGGTGAGACTCAAATTTTCAGACAACCTCACTGCAAAGTAACAAAAACCGAATCCAAAGTAATTAAAACAGATCCAACGAAGTCAATCTTGTCAAGAGATTTTAAGATCTCCAAACTGTAAACCTTCCATCATAAGTTTCATAGATAAACCATTGTTCCACCCGACACACCTCCCAATAAACTGAAAAAGTCGTATACGTAAGTTTTATGGATCACTCACTCTGATAATCCTGGAAAGTTGATCACGTTTTTTATTGAATCAAAATAGTAATTCTTCTTGTTCTTTCTGTATTTGTTTAGTGGATCAAACTGAAATGGATGCTGCAAATCGGGAATGCTTGGGATGGGCTGCCAGAGATCCATCTGGGGTTCTCTCACCCTACAAATTCACCCGCAGGTATCTTCCACTCTACATTAAATCTCCATTTACTAATCTGTGATGTGTAATTTACTAATCTAGGTTATCGTCTAATGCTGTTGCTCTTGTCTTGGCTGTAATTTTTCATATGTTTTTCCGTAGGTGTGTTGGTAGTGATGATGTTTCTATAAGCATAGTGTACTGTGGAGTTTGTTTTGCTGATGTTGCTTGGACAAGGAACAAAATGGGCCATTCTAAGTATCCTTTGGTGCCTGGGTATGGAGATTGATTTTTGGGTGGGGCTATTTGCATCCTATACAATACTAAACACACCCCCAATTTGATGTTCCATCACTGTTGATCGAACGATATCTAAGGTGTTCATTCAATCAGTACTGAAACACCACAACTTGAATGATCTAAAGGTGTTCGATCAGTGAACTGAAACACCTTGTTTTAAATGTGATCAGTTTGCACTGATCGATTACCTTCAGAATAATATAGGGTGTGTTTAGCATTTTACTACGGGGCGTTAATAGTTGCACCCTTGATTTTTATGTAATTTAGATTGCTATATGATCACTGGTTGTAGTTTTTAGGCTTTGCACTGATTTGTATGTGGTTCCTCTGCTTGATAGACACGAGATTGTTGGGATTGTGACGCAAGTTGGATCCAATGTTGATCGTTTTAAAGTTGGTGACCATATTGGTGTTGGAACTTATGTTAACTCTTGCAGAGAGTGTGAGTATTGTGATAGTGAATTAGAAGTTCATTGCTCCAAGGGAGCAATCTATACCTTTGATAGTACAGATGTTGATGGTACCATCACTAAGGGAGGATATTCTAGCTACATAGTAGTTCATCAAAGGTGTGTACATCTTGCTCATTAAGTCTTTTTCAGATGTGATGAAAGAAGATGGTTGAATGGCTCTAATCTAGTTTGTCTATGATCTAAAGGTACTGCTTTAAGATACCAGAAAACTACCCTCCACAATTTGCAGCACCATTGTTGTGTGCTGGAATTACGGTTTATACCCCCATGGTACGACATAACATGAATCAACCTGGAAAATCTTTAGGGGTAGTTGGGCTTGGTGGACTTGGGCACTTGGCCGTGAAATTTGGCAAGGCCTTTGGATTGAAAGTAACAGTTTTTAGCACCAGCATATCGAAGAAGGAAGAGGCGTTAAATCTTTTAGGGGCAGACAATTTTGTCATCTCTTCCGATGAAAATGAGATGAGGGTATGGAAAATTCTATCAAGCTATTGAATTTCTTGGATAAATTCTCGATATTCATCTTCCAATATTTAGAGTTTACTAAACTTGTCACTATCTTGTGGTGCAGGCTCTGGGTGAGTCACTTGACTTCATCATAAATACAGCATCAGGAGATATCCCGTTTGATTTATACTTGTCGCTGTTGAAGACCGCTGGTGTGCTAGTTTTGGTAGGATTTCCGAGTGAGGTGAAGTTTCTTCCAGCAAGCCTTAACCTAGGTATGACCAATTGATCCAAATGCAAATGTGAATAAGTTAGTTCATTTGGTGCTTTGTGCTCGATTTTGCTATATATCAACTAAAGAATGAATGATTTCGGGGCGTAGGTGCAAAATCAATTGCTGGAAGTTTAACAGGTGGAACAAAACAGACACAAGAAATGCTGGATTTTTGTGCTTCCCACAAGATTTACCCTGAAATTGAGATGATTCCGATTGAGTATTGCAACGAGGCTCTAGAGAGGCTCATAAATAGGGATGTGAAATATCGTTTCGTGATTGATATTGCCAACTCTCTCAAGTGAAACGAGGAGAAATATAGTTGGAAATAGAATGTCTTTACAATAAGCTAGTTTAAAGATCTAGGGTAAAACGCTTATGAAATCTTTTTATGGATATCGTGAAACGGGCAATCGACAATCTATAACTCACGAAATAAAGATTTACTTGTGGAAAGGAGTTTGAGTTGTGGATAGTAGATTTCCGACTCATAGATTTATTATATGTAAAATGATTTTGTATAAGTTTTTATGAAAGATGCAAGGCAAAACTTACCTTTTGTTTCGCTGCCTGTTGTTTTATTTATACATATTTTGTCACAGAGAGAACACCAAAGTCCTTGACTCCTTGTGCTTGTTGAGGTTGTGGACTTTTCCATTTGAAAATTATGTTTCCATTGCATTATAATATTGGTTTAATCTTGAACAAATCAACTTATGCAGCCTTTGTACATGATTAATTGCACCTTAATTGTTGGTAGTAAAATTATGATAGTCATGTGCAAGAACAAAGTCCAGAATTGGAAATTCAATTACCTTCCTCTAAAATTTTAAAATAATTTCTTTTCAAATTTCAATTGCAATAATGTGTTAAAATAGAAATTTTTTTGTTAAACTCAACAATACATGATTGTAAATAAAAAATGTAATGAGTTTCTTTCCTAAATTCAAAAAATAAAGATTAAACAATTTTGAAAAAAAAAATTTATTTTTTCAATTAAACCTTTAATGTTCTTTGGAATTACCTATTTATATTTTCATCATTCTTATGCAATATAAAATGAGTTGGTCTTGTGTGTGCAATCCGGGTCGATCCAATTTTGACTCGGATCCGCGTGTTTTTTATTTTAACTTTTTTTTTTTTTTTTTACTTCAAGTTGTTACCTTTAGTGTGACCTTTATGTTATAAATGTGTGACCTTTATGTATAACTATCATGACCTTTATGTACTATAACTTAAAGAAAAATGAAGATTTCAACATAATTTGAATTGTATACCTTTATGTGATATCAATGTGACATTTATATTATATCATGTCACATTTATGTACAAATATTCAGACATTTATGCACTTTTATATATTACATAAATGTCAAAATATTTGTACATAAATGTGACATAATATAACATAAAAGTCACATTGATATCACATAAAAGTATACAATACAAATTGTGTTGAAAATCTTCATTTTTTTTCTAAGTTACAGACATAAAGGTATGGATGTTTGTACATAAATGTCACATATTTATAATATAAAGGTCAAGACAAAAATTTAGAAAAAAAAATTAGAAAAAAAAAATTAAAAAACAAAAAGAAATTCGCGGATTCGGGTCGGATCGACCCGGATTGCACGGATTTTAGATCCATGCACCTGGTGCACAAAGTTTTTGTGATATAAAATTAGTCTATAATACGATAATAAGGGTTATTTGTGTAATAAGGATTAGATTGTACATAATTAATCTGATGAAAACACATTAGATCGTATAGATAATGCAAACCAATAAAAATAAAAGAAGCATAAGTGCGTTGATTTGAGAGAAAATTAGCAGAAGCGCATGATAATGAAAGCCACATGGAGTTCGTCGGATAAGTTGAAAAGAGAAGGTAAGTAACGGTGTGGATGAAGTTTCGTCGGATAAGTTGAAAAGAGAAGGTAAGTAACGGTGTGGATGAAGTTTCGTCGGATAAGTTGAAAAGAGAAGATAAGTAACGGTGTGGATGAAGTCTGTGAGAATTTCACAGTGACGATAGCAGATACCTCCCTTATACAAGCATGTCACAGCGCCAAACAGAACTAGCACTGCACGAATTTGTCGCACATCTTCCAATTACTTGCGAGAAACGAAACGCCTTTGAAAACTGCTTTACCCGTTGAATTGCAAGAGAGAGAGAGAGATTTGCGTTTGGAGGTGTATCAAAAATGGTGCTGTGGGAGATCACATTGGGAACGGCGTATTTTCTGGGTTTGAAACGAACCTATAGACTTGCTCTCAAGATTCAGCGGAAGCTCATCACCCCTAAAAATCCTAAGATCAAAGATTTCGTTCGAAGGTATTGTTGTTTGATATTGCATTTGATTGACTATTGTATAATTTGGTTTCTCTGGCCGTAATTTTCCTCTTTTCCCCCCTTTTTTCCCCGTGTTTAATAATGATTAAGTTCTTGCCGTTCTTGTTTGGGAATCAGTCATTTCAATTTTTATTTGCATATTTTGGATGTTTTGTTGTAATTTTCTGCAATTGGTGATTGATTTGTGAAGGAGTGCCTTTTCCTTTTGGTGTTTGTTGCTGTGATGATGATGATGATGATCTGAAGACTACACAATATATATTAATACTCCAAATCTAGTGCACCAGACAATACGTTGTAGTGCAGTTGTGCAAATAGAACTAATGATGTGGATTAATGAAATTTAATAGGTCAGAGGTTCCATTTGGACGAAGGGATTTGGAATTTCGAGCCATAAGGTGTAAATCCATCACAATGTGGGTGGATTTCAAATTATTCTATCCAAATGGAGCCATAATGAATTTATTTCTTCATTAAGGACAATGTTGATTGATGGAAATGTAGTGTAAGTTTTGATAGTGAAAAGACTGGGGAAATGTGTTAGAAGGAGTGAGTGGTGCAAGGGAAAAAAGAACATTATATCTTTGAAGATCGTAAAGAGAAATGATTCCCTTTTATCTTTGAGATGGTCATTTCTCTTTCTTTCTTTCTTTTCAACTTTCAGTTTCTTTTGTTTCTGATATTGCTGTCTTTCTCGTCTTCTAACTTATTTGACTGTTATTTGTGTCTCTGGATTCTTTGAGTGTTCATAAGGCTTTTTTACTTATCGATACATGTGCACTGGAAGTTATAAATGCAACATCATTTACATTATTAGATTGGTTTTGCGCTCTTACATGGGTGAGGTGTGCGCCGTTCAGGAGGCGTGCGCCTTTTGTGCTTCTACCTATGTGCCTTCCAACGATAATATTTTACCATATATATCAGTCAAACATATTTAGACAACTAGAGTTTGGAGAACTTAAAGTATCGGAAAAAAAAAGAAGGAAACATAACACAATACAGAGCCTCTTAAATTTGTTGGATGATGAGGAGGAAGAGGATAATGATCAAAGTTGGGACTTCTTTTTCGATGTTTTCATTTTTAGTTGATGTTTGATGGCTTTTTACCTGTTATTGGCTTCTTGTGTTGAAGTTAGGACTTTAAATATGTATTGTTTGAACTTTCAATGTGTTATTGTGATGTTTTCTATGTGATTTGTATTATTTATAGACTTTTTCTTTCTTCTTTTCTTTGGCGCTCTTGTTCAAGAGGCAAGCACCTCATGCTGGGCAAACCTTGTGCTCTGTGTGCCTCTTGCCCTAAAAACTATGACTACGCATATGAATCACTAAAGTAGTTCTTGATGAGTCAATGATGCTTGTCTTAGGATATCAGCTGATTGATAACAAGCTGATCTCTCAAATTTCAGATATGCAAATCTATTTCAGACTCTTATCCCTTTTGCTGTAGTTGCCACAGTTATTACTTCATTTTGCTCTCTTGATGTTGATAATGTATATGCCATGTCTGGTTTTAGCTGGTTTAAATATGTAAGGTATATACAACCAGACCATAGTCCACATTAATTACTCCTGGAAATTTTGAATGTTATCTTGCTTGCTAGGCAAAATATAGCTGCATCAATTGTGGATCCCTGTGTTATATTCTCTCTGAGCTAAGCATCATCCATGCTTCCTGATCCCTGGCCAAAATGGTATAACCAATCTCAACTGTGACCTTCATATTCTGCTGTTGATTGGATAAAGATTAAAGATACGATAAAGATATGATTCTTCCTGTTGGTTGGATAATAAAAAAATGATTCTTCCTGTTGATTGGATACTTTTTCTGGAACACAAAAACTAGTGGTGAGGAAATAGAGACTGAAGAGTACTATATATACTCCTTTATGTGCCTTCTGCTGCATGGAGATTGAAGAATGAAGAATATATGTGATGGAATTCTAGTTAACTTGGTTTTATGTATTTCCATCATAATATATATTATTTCTGTAACTGCTGCTGCATGTAGATTGAGGAATGAAGAACCCATGTGATGGTATTCTTGTTAACTTGGTTTTATGTATTTCAACAATAATAATAAACATGACCAAGAAAAGCCTCTGCAGATTAGTTATATCTAGGACAATTCAAAATCTGAAGCCAATAAATGAAATCACAGGGCTGTTTGGCCGATGGTTCAATAGTTCCAAAGAAAGGAGCATAACAGATATTGGCTAAAAGGCATTATCTTGCTTGTGAAATTACTAAAACCATCCATGCTGTTTAACTTACGACGTTATGAAATCGTAAGTTGTCTAATTAGTTGATGGACTTGACTAAGTTTTAAGTGGGCCTTTTTCGATATGCTTTATAGTTGAATGAGTTGATATTACCACCTTACTGATTGACTTTTCTCAGGCGAACTCGAAATGTTTTTGATATGGCACTCAGTGTTCATCTCAAGATACAACAAAGGGACATAGAAGTCGGTCGGAACCTTGGGAACTGGATCCTCCGGTGGCTTGACAAAATGAAGCCTGCTGCTCAGATCAAAAGACCACCACTTCCCCCAACCAGCAACACAAATACCAAAATGATAAAGCAACCAATGAAGGACTCTTCACACCTGAATAATCAGGGAGGTAATGCAGGTAGGAATAGGGAATCTGATAGGCATCTATTTACTGTTGCACGAAACGTCTGGCCTACCATCACTACGATGATGAGGCCGACTAGGGCAGCTGGAAACAACATCCAGTATAGACAATATGGTAGTGGTGGCTCTGAGCATTTCACTGTGAAAAATGCAAAATTTGGCTTTGGGGAATTGCAGAGGAACGATATAAAGAACTGGATTCTGCATCACTGATCTTTCTTTGTAACTTGAGCAGATCGACGAGGCCTTCAAGATTTGAGTTTGAAGTAAGAACTGGAAACATGTAAATAACCGAAAAGAGGAGGCTTTTGATCTTGCCTTAGCAGATATTGTTCGTTCTATGCATTTTTTTTGGCTATTTAAACTCATGCAGGATGTGTAGCTCATTTCATGAGCATGTGCTCAATGCATTGTCTTTTGACCCATTAGTTGTTCAATAGTTCTACCTTGTATGCAAGATTTTAGGGATGTATTCATATATGTTTAGTTGAAGATTCTTCAATAGATTAAAGTTTAGAATTTCAATCTTAAATATACATCATTTAATTATACAGGCTTGAAGCCCTATAGTGGCTGATTTAGCCCAAAATTAATGAAGTCCAAACACCAACAAAATTAAATAACAAAAAGGAATCGTCAATTCGATTTCATCACTTAATCAAAAACTAGATTGGAATGTTGTTCGATTCGATGCACGGGCTTTTGATACAATCAATTAATCTTATTTAACAAGATTTTTATAGGCCTTTTTAATTAGTTTTAGATTTTTTACTGAATATCTCTAGTAATATGTTGTTGGCAATAAAATTATAAATAAATTCATCTTACTTTATTTTGATTTTGATTTGGTGTTTTAGTTTTTTATGTATATTTTTAAAGTCATCATTATTTAGTTGTTCATATTTCATACAGATAAAATATTCAGAGTCCTTTTTTAATTCTTGTCTAGTATAGACTCCGTATCATACATAAAATTTATAAAATAATTGAAATAAATTTAATAAATAATAATAATAATGCATTTGTAGTTAGTTAAAAATAAAAATAAGTCTAACCTCATTTAATATTTAAATATAATTTAATTTAATTTAAAAATTAGTTACACTCGTACTTGTGTATTTCATGAAATTTTCCAATAGAATAAATCTACAAAATAAATATAAATAAACTAAAACGGATGTAGTATAGAGAAAAAATTAAAAATATCGTGATATATATATATATATGCACAATTTTTTTTTGTGCACCAATTACATGAATCTAGATTCATGCAACTGGGTCGACCCGACCTAGATCCACGCACTTTTGTTTTTGTTTTTTTAAATTCATGTGTTTACATTTATGTTATATTAGTATGACCCTTATGTTATATTAGTATGACATTTATGTACACATATCATAATTTTTATGTACTGGAACTTAGGGGAAAAAAAAGAAGAATTTCAGCGCATTTTTGGATCAACATATCTTTATGTAATATCACTCATACTTTTATGTAATATTATGTATACTTTTATATCAATATAATCATACATTTATGTAATTATTTTTTATACATATTAGTTATGTTAGTCATACACAAGGACGAATATTTCGATTTCGGTAGAAATTTCGATTTCGGTAGAAATTTCGATACATTGATTTTATGGAAATTTCGGTGAAAGTTTCAATTTTTGGTGGAAATGTCGGTAAAATTTAGAAAAATGTCAGAACTTTGTTAAAATTTGGGAATTTGGATATGATATTGTATAGAATATTATAACTAACATTAATACATATATTCAACTTAAAATTTCAAACAAAATGACATATTTACAACCAATATTGGAATTAACTATTATTGAAATGTTGATTGGTATAATAACATGAGAAATTCAAAATAATTGAATACACTATTACTATAACCAAAAAGAACTTCTAGGAGTTTCAAATGAATAAGTTGGCATATCATCTTGATTTAGATAATATTGGTACTAGCTCATGACATTAGATTGATTTTGAGTGTAATCATGAATATGTCATTCATATGCCCCTCTGTCTCTTCCAACTGCAATACTATAGATCGGATAATGTGGATTGACCCAAGATCTAGGTTGGTACATGTTTGAACCACCATGTGACATTTCAGGTAGTGGGTACTGGAATGTATTTTGACGAGTCCAATCAAACACTGAACTGTCGTATATGTCTTGAGAATATGATGGTTGATATGCATTAGAAGAATCAGTGCTCATATTCATTGAGTCCATGCTCATAGAAAGTGATTCTATATCAGTATTTGAGCTCTCATTTTGGTTCCAAGCACGTCTTCTCCCATAATTCTTTCCGATAGCACCTATCCCTAGACCTCCTTCTCTACTACCATGATCTAAATCTTGTGTTGCATGTGTGAATTCACGCTCACCGGTAAATGGACTTAAATGCACTTGATTTGAAAAATCAAAATTTTCTTCATGTCCACCACCACCACCAGTGCTTCCACTATCTGTTGAGGTATCCACATATGATTCTGAACTACTAGCATTAACACCAACATCTTCTTTCATTATCTGATCCACATCAATACCAAGTTCACGAGCTGCTGTTGCTACTTGTGGATTTGGATTTCATTCGTCATCGTCTAGATGGCAAGGTCGAATCCATTGGAATAGTGGATCTTCTTCCTCGTCACCTGATTCAGCAGCTATATCAACCACATCAAGATGGTCTTGCTCAGCAACCTTGCCATCTTCAGCTTCCATATCTCGTATCTTTAGCTTCATGTTATAAAAGCAAAAGACAAGTTTCTCAAGTCTTCCATATGCAAGACGATTTCGTAACTTAGTATATATCAGTGCAAATGTACTCCAATTTCTCTCACAAGCAGAGGATGATGTTGTTTGTGATAGTATGCGTATGGCCAATTTTCGAAGTGTTGGCGTTGAAGTACCATACATTACCCACCACTCAGCTGTCAAACATTAATAAATGTCAAATCACATTTTTTAATCTATATGTAAAATACCAAACTATAAATAATTAATAAAAATCGATGTAAAAACTTACGTGGTACCATTGTATTTCGTGATGCAATAGTTGCACGCTCATTGAATTCTTTTATCGCATCACGAAAATATGTGAGCTGCACATTCACATAACAATGCTGGTATCTTTCTTAAATTGACATGTATTAGTGATATATTAAAATGTTATAACAATGTATTAATATATTAAATATTATAATTAAAATGTGAAAACAAAATACATTTTTGTCCTTCAAAATTAGTGATTTTCTATGCTTGGAAAAGGATTGCATTTTTACTAAAGTGAGACATAAAATCTTATGAATGACACTACATTATCTTTTTGTGGTTTGAGTGAAATAATCCATTTCATCTTTTCAATCTGTGAGCCATTTACGATAAATATGTAAGAAAATTATTTGATTGTATTATAAACTTTATAATTATAATGTGCAAAATACAATTTTTTTCCCTTAAAAATTGGTGTAATTCATTATAAAATATTATAATTATTTGGGGTAAAAAAACAAAAATTTCACCGAAATCGAAACCGAAACGAAATTTACCGAAATTTACTGAAATTTCGAGATTTTCAAACATTTTATAATATAATCTCACCGAAATCGAAATTTACCGAAATTTCGGTGAAATGCTGACGAAATTTATTCAACCCCCGTTTCAATTTCGGTGACTCAAAATTAGCGAAATTTCGGTGAAATTTCGCGAAATTTTTTTCCCTGGTCATACCTTTAGTTATGTACTCATACTTTTTAGTTATGTTAGTTGCACATTTATAAATTACATAAAAGTATGAATATGTTAATATAAAGATATAAGTAATATAACATAAATGTATGCGTAATATCACATAATGGTATATATGTGCAAATTGTATTGAAATTCTTTTTTTTTAATTAAGTTACAACTTACAGTACATAAATGTAGGTATATTTATACATAAAAGTAACATGAATATAACATAAATGTGACATGAATATAATATAAAAGTAACACATAAATTTAAAAAAAACAAAACAAAACAAAATCGTGTGGATTCGAATTAGATCGACCTAATTGTATGAATTTAAATCCATGCAACTATTGCATTGGACACTAACTCATATATAAGGAAGGAAAAAAAAAAAAAAAAAGCAACGGTAAGAAAGAGAAAATAGGTACTACAATTGTGGCAGTCATACCGAATTATGAGGTACAGCTCAGGAGCTGTAGAAAACAAAAGCAAATTTCATACCGAAATTTGTGGCTTTCTTTACACTTATTTTTTATCATTGCAGTGGATGATTCCATGCTATCTCATTCCTTATATTAATATTAGTAAATGTGTGATGTGTTAATATAAAAAGTTGAACAAAATCTTTTTCAACTTTTTTCAAATGGACACATGATACATACTTACTGATGTTAATATGCAAATAACACAACTGATTGAGTGGCATGAAATCATCCAAAATATATGTGCGTGTGAGGAAGGATACATGGGAATTGGGAAGATCTTTTAAAAAAGGAAAAAGGAAGTGCAGACCTAATCTAAATGCATGAAAGGAGGCTCAACTGCTGATTCTATCACTTAGTTTAATCAAGGACTTGTAATTTTGTATAGTCTAAACCAAACATAAAGGTCAATGAGGCTCAAACCACATCAAAAGCCTATTCATCCAATATTTACCTATAAATATTTATTCCATTCTCATCTTCCAAGGAATGTACTTTCCATTTTCTAACTACATATAATACTTATTTTTCAGATTCAATGCTGATTTAAGTATCAAATAGGCTTTCCATAGGTGAAAAAGTAACAAAACACGAAAAATAATAGTAGCCAGAGAAATAAGTAATAGTTTTTTTTTTCTTTTTTCCCTCTTTTATAATTAGACAAACTCACACATATATGAAGTATTAATTTGGGACCTTAATTATGTTTGATAAATATTTATTTCTAAAAGATATGATCGTACACCGAAAATGAAAACAAATACTATAATTTTTAAAAGAAAATAAACCAAATTTGAACATCTTAGTATGTTATAACTGGAAACGGATCCTATCAATTTATTGAATGGTAAATTTAATAAATTTATTTGAGAAAATAAATGATGTGGCATCCAACGAATTAAAAGAAATTTAGTAAATTCACCATTTCAGAGCATCTATTTCCGTATATATAGAACCCAAGCACAGATTTAATAGATGGTTGATGAGTGATTGAGTATTAATCAGGGTACATAATTTAATAATGAGCAGAAGTTTGATTGTATTAGCCGTTGTGTGGAAATAGTAAATAAGGGGTTGTTGACATTTAATTAATGATATCATCCATCGATCCTCACATAATTACAAGTTACATCCAATAAGTAAAATCGAATAATGTGATCTAACTATTTCTCTTTCTTCTTTCTTAAGCTAATAAAGAGCTCCTTTCATTCTTGACTCCTTAATTATCTACTACTTTATTACTTTTCACTCTTTTTTCAAGGAATAAAGGCCAATGATCAAATTAAGAAGAAAATAAAATGAAAAGAGCCCTTACCCCCACAACAATATACTCCCTCCGTCCCAAATTATTTGTCGTTTTAACTTTTGAGATTTGTTCCAAATTATTTGACGTTATAGGAATTCAAGACATATTTTTCCAAATTCTTTCAAATTTACCCCTATTTATTATTCCTTACTAAATGTTCTATTATTTCAAAGTAGGCATTGGAAATATGTATTAAATAGAGATAGATCGGTCTTTTTGTTAGTTTCCTTAATCTGCATGAAAAGTGTTAAAACGACAAATAATTTGAGACGGAGGGAGTAATTATATACATATTGTATTGTACCAATGAATCTTGTCTAAAACCATCTCACAACCATCGGGTCAGGTTGGTCAACATGTAGGTATTTTTCTTCTATTTATGTAATACTTTTGTTTCTATTTTGTAATATTTTTATAATTTTGATAAATAATATCATGTAATATGTTTATGTATATTAGGGAATATTTTATGTGTATCATGTAATATTTTTGAAAAATTATAATTTTGACAAATAATATATATATATATATAAAATACAAAAGTATTACCTAATATTTAAAAACGACATAGGCGCGGCGAGGACGGAAACACGACAAAGCTGTTGGGATCCATGTGTTTCTGATGACCCGACCCGACCCGTCTCATGTATCCTATAATATAAAAATATTAATTATTAATATATAAAAGAAAATTATTATTTAATACACACAAAATTATTATATATTTTCTTATAGCCCTATTCAATTCATCTCATAAAATGTGATCCGTGAGACTGTTTTAACTCTTACACAAAACTTTGCCAAATTATATTCATCCATCCATTTATATTGGTTTTTGAGTTTTTCACATAAATTAAGAAAATCATTATGAAAGACAATTAAACAAGTCAATTTTCTATTGTGACCAGAATTAATAAGTATTATACTCTTCAGTACACTACTTTTATATACGTCTCATATATATAGACTTACTAAAATGTTCACACAAATTAAAAAAGTTATTGATATGTGTATTATATCAGTCAATTTTATAAGATTATCATATTTAGTGAGTACTATATCCTCTAAAATACTACACAATGCATATTTTGTATACACAAAAACTTATATGAGACGATCTTATGAATAGTCACTATGAGATGGATATTTATTATCCACTAACAAAACTCATTTCTACAAATTTATATATGAAAGTGTGTGTTGTAGAACATAATTAGATTTGTAAAACGATCTCAAATAAATAAATAAATATTATTTTATATAAAAAAATAAAGTATATATAAAAGATATTTTAAAAGGAAAACAAGCATATATAAAAGAGAAGGAGGGCCCAAAAAAGAGTGAAATACGACTGCTCTGACTCACTGAAACAACAAAAAGAAAGAGGTATTTTAGAAAAACAAGAAACCATCTCTCTCTCATTCTTTCTCTCTCTAGAAAAACATGCAGAGGCAATCTCTGGGTTCACCATCGTCAAAGCTTGTGAAGGATGAGCAGCAGCTCTGTTCCGAAACCCAGAAACAGTTATCATCTACCTGCACCCTCATGAATGGCTCCGAATGCTGCAAGGACGAAGAAGAAGAAGAAGAGCTGAATAAGAAACTCAAACCCAGAACAACATCGCCTCAATCCTACATTCACCTCATTCCATTGCTCACTCTCCTCTGTTTTCTCATTCTTTATCTCTCTTCTCACCATCCTTCTCAATACGGTAGTTATTCTTCTTCTTTTTCTTCCATTTTTTTTATTCTATAAAGGCACTTCAGATTGCGCATCATTTTCTCATCAATTTTTCGTTTTCAGATTTGGCTCAGTTCAACGGCCTCAATGCTTTTGACGCTCCTGCAGGTAAACCTTCTTCATTTTCCTTTCATTTATTTCAACATTTTTTCAGCGATTTAGTTTATCCTTAGAGGATTATTTCGTTGGTTTCTGTTTTGTATTTTTAGTGGAAATTAAAAAGGCCGATATATTGGCGATACGGAGCTTGAAGAACTTAAAGCAGGAGGCGGACGCCGCCAAGAATCGGCGCCGCCACCGCAAAATCGCCCGTTTTTAGGCCGCTTCTCTCTCCTCTCTCTTTCTCTCCCTATAACTCTTAATTACACATTTTTAATTTACAATTTTTGTTTTTTTTTAATTTCATTTTAACTTTAATCTTCAGTGACTGTCGGTGGGAGTTGGCATCTCTCGATTGCAGATTTTTCTTTTTTTCTTCTTTTCTTCTTTTTTCATTTTTGTGAATGGATGAAAATATTTCACTATTTCTATTTTCGTGTCTATTCAATAGATTCCTCTCACGGGTGTATATTATTTGAGACCAACTTATACTAAATAATACAAAAGTAATTAAATTAATCTATTTGGTGATGCTGTTGATTGAGAATCTTTTCTTGTTTATTTATTGTGTGGGCTTATTGTTGATGATGATGATTTATAATTAGATTTGCCTAACCTGTAGCCTGTAGGTGTATATTAGATTTTCTCCATGGAGAAAAAGAGTGTTAGTAATATTTTTTTGTTTTTATTTTCAAAAAGAAAAGCAAAATAAAGTTTGGTATCAATAATATAAATTAAAGAATATAACTTTCAATTAATGTTCATTTAATCAACCAAGCAATTCAGAATTTCTTCTGAAAAAACTAATTGTTGAAATGAAAATACCAAATGAAACTATTGTCTAATAATTAACCCAACATAGCCTATCGGTGTAAATTTCAGTAAAATTTGTTGTTTTAGTTTCCTTAAAAAAATTAAAATTTGTTATTTAATTGAAACAATAGGGTTGGGGGTATTGAAAATGGAAAACAGCTGGAATAGGACCGTTACATAGCGCAGACCTCGTGCCGCGGTTGGAATTTGCCAGCTGGAAAGAAGACGGATATAAATAAATAATTTATTATATATATAACCCTTAAATATAATAACACTAAAAGCATCTAAATTTGGCTTAATAAAGGTTTCCACCTTAATACTTTTTGCATGTCTATTTTAGGCTCATATCTTTGTGAAATTTTACATTTTACCTTCTAATTTGATAAATACAATTTCTCTAAAGTTGAAGTTTAAATATGAAAATTTAGAAAGTTTATTACAAATTAACTATTGGCTTGCAATCAAAGGGACATATCGTTAATCATTAGATATAGGAATTATATAACCCAAGATGTTTTAACTTTTAAGTTTTTTGAAAATATACAAAAAATTGTGAAACTAATTACAAATTATTAAATCCATCATTCAAGATTTGTTATAACTAGTTACAAATTAGTTGCAATGATAGGTTTTTCAAACAAAATATTATGAAACGTGACATTTTTTTTTTGGAATAATATTTATCATTAAAACACAACTCTTTTTATGAGATGGAAGGATAATATTATATTCGTTATATGTGATTGTGGATGTGCGTGCAAAAATTATATGAAATTATGAAATACGAGGAACCAATATATATATAAAAGAATGACCATATTTGTCGTATGTCAAGCATACAATTTTTTCATATTAAATATTTTTTTACAAATTAAATCAATAATAAATAAAATTTTAAAACTAATTAATATAATTAAATGATACCAAATTTAATGTTCATAATAAATATTACTAAATTATATAGAAATTTTAACTAAATTTGTAAAAATATATAACGCATGCTAGACTTTAAACAGAGAAATCATTTATACATTTGCAAATTTTCATTTAAAAAATTTATAGAAAAATATAAATAAATAGATAAATAATAAAAAAACTAAAATAAAGGTAGAATGATTAGAAAGGATTATTCAAACTTTTCCAACTTTTGAAATTTATTAATTAATGAAAATTCAATAGTTTTTGTGAATATATATTTTAAACTAATTTATGAAATTTATTTGAGAATTTTTTACTATCATTTAATTTAATTAAAAAGAAAATTTGAGAGTTATTCTAAACTTTAACAATATCAAACTAACAAATAAAAGAAAAATTGAATAATATAATAGGCAAAACAATTTTTTTAACCAAATAATGTTAAATTTAATTCTGATTTGGCTATGTGTAAAACCATATATAAAAATATGTTTTTTATATAAATAATATTAATTTCTATCTAGTTTTACAAAGTTTAGTTATAATTTTTTTAAAATCTCATATATATATATATATATATATATATATATATATATATAAAAGACAGAGGCTAGTGTTGAAATAGATCATACTCTTTCCATCTTAAAATGGAAACATATATATCTAAAATATTTTTTTATATCAATTGAATGAAAAAATAATCAGTTACTATTAAGCATCAATTTTCATTCGCAAAAACTCGAATAAGACAGTCTCATGAATAATTTCCATGAGACAGGTTTTTGTTATCCATAAATTACGAATTTTTATATAAATTATAAAGTATGAATTAACCCATCTTATATAACAAGATCCGTGAGATAGTCTCACATAAAACCAACTCATTTTCATTTATGTACATCTAGTATCATCACATCATTAGATAATATAACAACTGCTCTTGAGAATTATTGTCACAAGACAATAAAAATTTGAAGTAAACTTTGACTTTGACTGGCAGAACTCAACTGTTTTTATGGTTGAAAAGTTTTTACAAACATGACTCTTTCTTTAGAATGAATAAAATATACGTATCATATATAGGAAAATCAATCATACTTAACTTGTTAACTAAAAATATGCTATATTTTATAAAGTGATACTATTTCCTAATTATGAATTTATGGACAGATTATTACATGGGTGGAACCGTGGAAATGGATTCTCTCAATTTATTGATTGATAAATTTAGTAAATTTTCTTTAATCTTATGCGTCTAGTTTATCAACGAACAAGAACATGTCACATCATCCATTTTCTCAAATATTGAAATTTTAGTGTCCTTTTTCTTTTTCTTTTTTTCCTGTTTTTTTTTCCTTACAACTTATGCTCTTTAATTAATTTAATTTAAACCTTAATTCATCCATTTTTCTACTATATCAATTATTCTAAATCTTCTCAAGTTCAAATAATTTGTTTGTCTTTATTAAATTATTATACTCATTTTTTTTTTATGCTAGAAAGTTGGTACGTATCTTTCTTGTGTACTATAATTTACACATACAATCATGTTGAGATAAATTTTCATTTGATGACCTAAAAAAATAAATTAATAAATGAATTCATAGTTATGATAACTTTAATTGAGAAAAGAAATGAGAAAATCGATTTTAATTTTTTTAAGTGTTATGTCAAAAAACCGAAAACAAATTCTAAATAGTTTTTAGTATTAAATAAAATTTCAATCACAATTTTTTGATGTAAATATCACTTTAATTGAGATGAACATAAATGATATTTTCTCTCTTTATTTCCCGGTGCTTATCATCAAATGATGAAAGAATAATAAATAACTCAATTATTATTTGGTGGGTTAATTATATTTGAGAAAATGGATGATGTGGCAAGATCTTGTTTATTGATGAAATAAAGGGATGCGATTAAATTTTTTTTATAAAATTTACCATTTACTAAATGGAGAGAATCCATTTCCTATATGGGTAGGTCTTATATGAGATCGTCTCACCAATCTTGTCACGTGAGAAGGGTTAATCCATAATCCACATTTAACAATTCATATATTAATTTGTGGAAATGGATTCAACTTGTCGGTAATAAGGATTCGTCTTATAGAAACTATTCGTGAAATTGTCTCAAATGAATTTTTGTATTATTACATAACTAATACTTGAAAGACAATATGAACCTTAAGACAACATGATAGAGATTAAATATATTAAAAATTTGATTGAGATTTTAAAAGATTTTATTATGATTAAAATCTTTATATTGATTTTATCTTTATCTTTAGGATTATAGTGTTATATTACAATAGATAGGAGTGACTTTATTATTCTAAACAATTAATTGATTTATGAAAAAAAAAGAGAGTTGAATTATTGTTGCATCTGCTATTGTCAAAATTAACTGATCGTAATTATTTTATCATGTTTTTACATGCATGCATTTGCATTGGATGAAAGAATATCAAATCTTCTATCAAAAATTTATTGGTAGTGGTTTGGTTTACTTAGTTGGTTTATATATTACTTAGTTTTTTATATACAGGTTTTGATTTTTTTTAATTTTTTTTTTAATAAGGATATTTGAAATTGATTAATTTTGAATTATTTCAATCCAAACACGACTAAAATAAAATTGAAACAACACATGACAAGTGGGTACAAATTTTAGTAAGTGTAAAATACAGCTAAGGAACTTAATATGTGAGCCTACTCATAAATGAGGTCGCAAAAACCAAGTAATTTAGTGTGCCCATTATAACCAAAACGTACTAGCTTGTTTGTGCAAACTTTAAGACCATTTATGAGTGTTGTCTTACAATAACACCTCACCTTCACATCCTCCTTCCAATACTTAAAAGTTAAAAGTTGATTTCTTTTCACTTATTTATTTTTCACAATTCATAAGTTGAGATGTTAAATGGGTTCGACTCGACAAGCTAATCCATTAAACCATATAAAAATAGGGTTAGATTAAATGTTGTTTGCACGTTTTAATACATTCATTTAACTCGAAGCATGTGGATTGAATGAACAACCCTACAGTTAACCAAGTTGGTTAAATGAGAAAAATTAGAATTTTTTTAATAGTTAATATTTAATTTAAGTTATATAAATTAGTAAAAAATCAAGATTTAATAAAACTTTCTAATTTGTGTCAACCTCACTAAAACTAAGGCATAGTTTGGGAATGAGACATCAGTTTAGAAGCGCAGTCTTAATAACTATTTTAGCAATATCATTTATATCATGTTCTTCGTTTCATTGGCAATTAGCAATGCAATCTCAAGGAATAAAGTTCAAAAAATTATAGAACTAGTTAGTTTTTTTTTTTTTTAAATTTTTTTCTGCCCATGGGATAATAATGTAATTAGTTTTTTGGCATAAACGAATTTTCTGATTTCTTTATTTGAGAGGAAAGAGGTATTGGAGGGAAGAATTATAGAGGTCCAACATTGGGGACCAATGGGCCAATGGCATATACTGAACCATATTTCAAAAAATTAAAAATTGCAATTAGTTGAGCTAGATGATAATCAATTATTAATGTATACATGATTACATGTAATTAAATATGAAAATAAAATGAAATTGTATTTATACTAATCTTTACTGGAGCGGCTAGTGGCCACCGATTGCTTTTCTAAGTCCTTGAATCTTCATTTATTTATTTGTTTTTTAAACAAAGGCTATTTATTTATTTATTTTTGAGATAATTTTTCCAACAAAGCTATTTGCAATGATCTGTATAAAGATAGAATAGGCCATAGTAAGTAGTAATTAGGTATACTAAACCTATATAAATGTTGAGAATTATCTTTTAATGTCCTCAAAAAAAAAAAAACATCACAATATATATTTTTATATGATATATAATAGAATGTACGTACGTATTTTTCATTATTACTTTATAAGTAATTTTCGTATAATTACCTTATGAAACATGTGGTCACTAATTACATGAACTAACTTCAAATAAACTTGCCAAGCAAAACTGCTTATACAGATTGTAAAGAGGATTATTTTCCCATTGATAAAAGCAAGTGTAAAACTACTAATCCATGAGATTATGACAAAAACATGTGAATCACTCAAAAGCATTAACATTTATTAATATTTCTGTTTGATTTTTTTTACATGATTAATAGTTTTTTGTTATAATGTTCATGCATATATGATGAATGATAAATCAAATTATAAGTAAAACAATATATTCATATTTCTTTATTTTATCAATTAATTTAAAAAAAATACATTTCCATAATTAACTAATTAAAAAAAATGTATAGTACTTTTTTATATTAAAATTAAATAATCAGCTTCTATTATTGATGTGGAATCATTCAAAGATTAATACTCAAGGTTTCGTCTTTTCTGGATAGTTTGAAAACATATGATATGACTTATGTTTCCTACCTAGTGCTTGGCTAATTGATATTCGTCTGATTTAAATAAGATTTGTTTGGCTCAACTTATTTATATTTTATTTAAACTTTCCTTATCAATCATATTTTTCATAATTCAATGTCGGCAAAACTTATATGCCGAAACCCGATCCGGCGCGTGGGCCCCTCCCACGTGCCCCACATGCGCCCACACCGTATTTGGTGTGCGCCGTGCGTGCAACTGATTATATACAATGTATTATGTTCGTGTATCATACATTTACTCTTTAAGTATCACATAATGTATTATATTCAAATATCACACATTTACTCTTCAGGTATCACATATCTACCGTAAGATATTATGTAGAAATAGTGTTGTTTTCTTCTTTGTTTCTCTTTTTTTTTTTTTTTTTTTCTTTCTCCTTCTTCTTCTTAGTCTCTTTTCTTATTAATTTGTTATTCTTCTTATTTGTTTAGTGTATTCTTCTTCTTATTCTTCTTATATATCTTCTTGTTCTTGTTCTTATTCTTCTTCAAATTGCCATGAAATCATTTAAGGTATTACATAATTACCTAATAGGTATTTGTATATATTACTCTCAGGGATATTATATAAATACCTTTCAGGTATTACACAAATATCTTTTAAGTATCACACATATTTCTTTCGAGTATTATATAAACACCTTATAGGTATTTGTATATGTTACTTTCACGTATTACACAAGTATCGAGTATTATATAAACACCTTATATGTATTTGTATATGTTACTTTCACGTATTACACAAGTATCTTTTAAGTATCACATATATTACTTTCAGGTATTATATATATGTTACTCTCAGGTATTATATAAATACCTTTTAGGGATTACACAAGTATCTTTTAAGTATCACACATATTACCTTCAGGTATTATATAAATACCTTAGAGATTTTTGTATATGTTACTCTCAGGTATTATATAAATACCTTTCAGATATTACACAAGTAACTTATAAATATCATACATATTTCTTTCAAATATTACCTAATTTGAGTCTCTATTGACAAGGATATGATCAAGCGCCTCGTACAGATTAAGCAAGGGATTCTCAGTTCAAAGAATTCAGCGATTTTATTGGATAGAAAAGGTAGGAATCCATCGATGAAAAGCAAGATTATTACCACCCATTCAAGAATGGCATATATCAAGAAATACGGTAGAGTTCCAAACTTTTCCTCTATAGAAAGCCTTAACGATCCCATCATCGACAAACCAGAAAACCCAAGAAAGATAAACAAAGTGAAAACCGAAGATCAAAAAAGGGATTTCAAATGGAGAGATTCAAGAACGTTTGGAATGTAGGAACACCCATACAGATCATGAAATCTCTCCCTCTTCCGTCTTCTCTCTCTACTAGAAATTTAACCAAAATTCATATCTTGAAGAGTGCTTGCTACATGGAGAGGGCTTCAGAGTGAGGGGCAAAAACAATTCACTAGGCAATCATAACCATCTTCATACATACCATAATATTACTTGTCTTATTTTTGGATAATAGAGATAGAAAAGAAGAGATCAAGAAGGAGAGAAAAATAGATTAGAGAAAGAAAAAAAAGAATTAGGAGGAGTAGCAGTGGAAGAAGAAGATGAGGAGGAGTTGCAGAGCTATGGAGAGGAATTAGGAAATTAGGGTTTTGAGGGAAAAAAAAAGGGTTTATGGGTGGAGTGGTGGAGCGGAGCGGGTTGGAGGCACGGGCACAAGAGAATCACTCTTCAATGTCACCTTTCTTCGAGAAAAATATCCGAGCTAAATACATAAATTTGATTAAAAAAACAATTTAAGTCCTTCAAATCCAAAATAATGACCTCTCTTTCCTATTTATAAAATAATCATAAAAAATTATGTAAAATCATTTTATGAATATAATATTATGAAATAGAATCTTATTACATCACTCAAATTTATTTTCATAAAAAATCAGTCAGTGGTTTATGCGTTGATACTAAATCATAAGTTATTTAGTATTCACCTACAATACATACAGAAAAAATACGAGTTGAGAAATGAAACACATAATATTATAGGAGGGACAAAAAAATCGAAAAAAAAAAAGAAAAGAAAACTTAACGTAACATGTAAGATAGCCATTAGTGTATCAATGGAAGGTGTCATAATTGAGGTTGTGATGTAACGTCCCACACACTACGTTATCTCTAAACAATCTTATCCTGTTTTGTCCAACTTATGACAAATCACTCTTTAAAATAAATAAAATTAAAAATCCAATGAAGATAGAGTGACATTCCTGTGCACAAGATGCAACAATACTGTTATATTATATGAGTGATACTGTTATATTAAATATAACAGTATCACTCATATAATATAACAGTATTACTTCATATAATATAACAATATCACTCATATAATATAACAATATTACTTCATATTATAACAATATCACTCATATAATATAACAGTATTACTTCATATAATATAACAGTATTGTTGTGCACAAATTTGGATCCGTGCACCTTGTGCACAAAAGTTTTTGCCATGAAGATATAAACTATAAAGAATAGATTAATTGCAATGAAATTGGAGTGGAATGGCATAGATTGGAGAAAGTCCGCCACATACGTAATCTTTGTTTTGGAATACAAATACAATACATTCACTAACTTTGTCCAACACTTAATTTAAATTTCAAAATGACATGGAAAAAAAGTTCTTAATTAGAATATAAAAATTGTTTTTAATTCTGAAAGTTGCTCGCAATCCAAATTACAAGTTGAATATTTAGTTAATTTTTTTATATTTTAGTAGTATCATTTATTTATTGTTATTTGCTTTGCAGTAAATTTAATTACGAGTTTTAAGTTATCAAGGACTTTTGATGTATTTCATCAAAGATTTACTAAAACACATAAAAATAGAAACAGATTTAATAAATAAACCTTTAAAATTTTAATATTCATAGCTCCAAATCCATCAAACGAAGCTTTATAACCCTTCATATAAACCTTAGCACAGCCCCTTTTAACTACCAGGGAAAAGGATAACTGGTTGAATATCTATTCAATAAGGAAGAAACCAACCAAGAAATCAATTCAAGAATCAACTATAATTCATCCATCATCATACTTATAGTTTTCAATTATGACTTTTCACCTATATATGTAAAAATTACAAACAACAATACAATGAACAAAGTGATCATCCCGAGCACATAACAAAAGTACAATATTCTTCCAATGATAAAGAATCAGAAATCAGGGAATCAAACTATATGCTGGTGGAGGCTTGGCAGAATGCTGCTCACCCGAATCGGACCCCTTTGGAGACTCGGACAAATGAACCTGAGCGAAATCATCCACCATTTTCCGTCTCTGCTCATCCTCGACGATCCCAACTTTCTCCTTCGTCTTTTGGCCAACTTCCCCGGCTGCCTTTGTGACCTTGCTGAAAGCACCAGTCACCCACGTAGTCCCCGTGAGAATGTACCTGTTCTTCATTATAGCAGATCCGGCATTGCTAACGGTCTGCTCAGCAGCAGCTAATGCTGATTTTGCTTTCTCTGAGACGTGGAGCTTCTCATCTACTTCGCGGACTTTATCGTTCACAATGGTAGTACCGATTGTGATCTTCTCAGTCAGTCCAATCTTTTTATCGAACGAGGCAACTTTAGCACTGGCTGTGGAAGTCAACTGGTGCTTCTCGTCTAGAGATTTCGCTTTGTTAACAGCGTCTTTACCTAAGATGAAACCCTTTGCAAGCATACTGCTCACAACATCCTCTGCTTTCTGGAAAGCAGATTCACCACCAACCCCACCAGCTTTCTTATCTGATGGCTGATAAATTTTACGCAACTTTCAGTTAAAAACTCTCTTTAAAAATTAATTCTATTTTCTAAAATGTAGTAAAACGTGTAGAGTATTTGAAGCATTAGTTACCAGGGGTGGAGCTGAAGCAGCAGGAGGGAGCTTGTAATCCGGGTCTATACAAATGTCGACAGTCATGTCTACAATTGTTGCACCCTGATAATGAAATTGATACGAAAAAAATTTAATAAATAGGAATACTATAATTTCCAAGTTCGAGAAATTGTACAACCTCATGGAGGCTTCAAAGAAGATGGACAAAACTAAACTAAAGGCCTTTAAGCTTAGAATTTAGTTTTGGTTACCATCTTTTCTTAAGTTGGAGATTCATTTGGCACAGATTGAAATGATGGTTTCAAAAGAAAAAGGTTTATGCTAGAAAAATTGATTAGTAACTTGTCATGAACAAAAATAAATGGTGGAGCTAGATCATTCTTAATGCACATCAACTTCTGAAAACAATAGTAAGCTTTTCTATGTAATAATCTCACTCACCACTTTTACTATAGCAGTTGAGCTTTGATTGAAAGATGAACGATCCAAGCATAAATTGTTTCCCTTATAGTAATCATATGATTCAGCTAACCATGGATAAACAGCATAGCTTGTTCGCAATTATTAATTTATTTATTTTTGGTCTTAATTTCAGTTTTTTGGGTTGTTTAAGGAACAAGAAAACAGTGTCCAAATATTGTGGATAATTCATTTATCCCTTACTTGAAAGAAGTTAAGAACACTAGTACAAGTTAGAAGGTGTTGACATCAACATTCTGTAAACAGGGTTGGAAAGCAAAATGTTTAGAAAGAAAATCAAAAGAAATAAGAGAACCTATCATAAAATGAATAAAAAAAAATGTAGGTGTGTTAGAGAGAGAGAGAGAGAGAGAGTAACCGAAAGAAGAACAGCAGTCTCTGCTCCCTGTGCATCCTTGAAGGTAACAAATGCAATTTGCGACCGCTCAGTATCACTACATAAGAAAAGGGCATTTAAGTAAATACAAGCATTTTTACTCTCAACAAAAAGATCAAAAACATATAGGAACCAGAATCACTAAACCAACTCAAAGTAACCTTCGCATCTCAACATATTCAATATCACCGGAAAAGGAAAAGAATTCTTTGACATCACGTTCCAATGCCCCAAGAGAAAGATTGCTGACCTTGACAGTTGTCATCTAAGACATTAAAACAGGTAAAAGAAAAACCATTAGATCAGTAGATTTTTAGGAAATGTGTGATTTCCAGAACTGAGGACACTTATATACAAGAAGAGATGCCTGTCCAAGTAAGTAGTTGTCATCTAGACAAACTTAAATTATAACTGCTCATGATTCTCAGTAGTCCATGGCACAAGATATAAGAACAAATATGATAGTTTGCTTTGATGAGCGCTAGTAGAAGTGCAAAAGAATTGAACTCCGCTAAACTTTAAAAGCTTTGCAGGCTTGAGTTCAAACTCAAGGTTTTTAAAATGTTTCATTGATAAAATCCATAGTGCCATACTGTTATGTATATTTAAACCCTAAACCATGTTCCAAAAATGCATCTACATTTTCTAATTACTCTCAAGACTCTGTTAACTGTCCTGTATGTTTCACTAATGACACCGACATAGGGCTAGATAATTAGGAGTTAACAAAGGCAACTTGTCCAAATAAATGATCATTTGTTGCTGAAAATGAAGAGAATAAAGACCCACAATTTGCAGCAGGGTTTGTATATTAAAAACAAATCATATATCAGATTCTAACAAAGAAACTGATTTTTCTTGCTACCGCATTCATCACATGCTTATTATTTAAACCCTAAAAGGAGGATATGCATCCCAAATCCACCAATCTAAGAAGCGATTCCTGTGCAAGACGGCTAGACTACAACTATGGCTATGAAGAACATTTCTAAAGACTATGAAAGCGATAAAGGACGAAGTCTTATCATCAGTTTTCCTCTATTTAAAATTAAGCCGCACTCAACATGCCTAGCTCAACTCCATATTACATCAAAAGTTGGGGAAGGAATGACATGAGGACAGACTTTGAATCGATCTAATCACAAAAGGTGAATTCGACCAGAGTAATTTGGCAACCCCTAGTCAGAGTTCTTTAGTTTGGAATCATTTTCTCAGTCCTATTGGATCAATGAGCACTTTTACCATTTGGATGACACGAAAGCAATATGATACAACCCAAATCATACTTGATTCCCTTGCAAATGTAAGTGATTATTAGTCAATCATATTTCACCACATCAACCCCACACAGATTCACAACCACAATCACATAAACTCACTTCAAGAAAGAAGATAAGAACTTAACCCCACCCACATCACCGCTACATTACAAATCTAAAGCTAATAGCAAGAATCTCTGAAACAGATCAACAGACTCTACAACAATCCAAATCGAAAAGCCCACAAAAACCACACAACATCAAGGAATCAAGAAATCAAGAAACCCAATTGCATATACCACAAAATGTCAGCAACCAATCAGAAAACAAGAAGAGCAAATATACTCACCGACATGGGAGCTGCTGTTTTTCAAGAAATTAATGAAAGAAAATACGAATAAAGTTGAAATTTGAAGAGGGGTTAGAAGCCGGCGGCAGATGAAGGCGTTGACGAGGTCTATAGAATATGCAAGCCAATCGCTGCTGAATCCAAAAAAATCGCAAATTAATATTTTTGATGAATTTTCTCTTTTCAGTTCCGACTTCCAACAAATCTAAATATTAATATTTAAATCTTTCCCCTTTCTTCAATTGGTGAAGACGTGCATACCACATGCAATAATTGGTCCATCTTTTTTAACATAAATTGTTATCAAAATTTATAAATTATGTTAAGACTTGCTTAATTAATCGAGTCGATTTCGATAAGTTTTGGTCCTGTCTATGAGTCAAGCTCGACTGACTTCATATTTTAGACCTTTTCTTTTATCTTGTTATACTCATAGAACTCGACTTCTAATAGAGTTTCAGATTTTGTTAAACATAAAAGTGTTAAAAGTTTATTTTGATCCATTCATTGAATCAAGTTTTAAATGAATTTTCTACAAATGATCTAGAATCGGTTCCGAATAGTCATTAACACCAAATCTTATATTTATGGATGTAATTTTATGAGAAAGAGCCTCATTCAGGAGTGGAGCCTCAAGTAATGATGTGGGGCTTTAACCCCTTCCCCCCTTTTTTGAAAAAAATTAATTATTTGTATTGAATTTTTTATTTTATTTTCAAAGATTAAATTACTCATATTATAGTAATTTAGCCCCAGAGTCAATGAACCTCTCAGCATAAGTTGTCTAGTTCCGTCACTAGCCTCATTATCTAGAAACAAATTTTTTATCGACAAATTCATATTTGAATCACAAGTTATAGATTGTGATTCTATAAGTTAACTCATCTCAAGAAATTAGATTTTTTCAAACGATTTTATGAAAATTTACTCTTCAACAACTTGATGCAACTTTTTTCATTAAATATACACACTTCTGTTCAAATTCTTCTATGAAATGAGAATACAGTTGTTTAATTATAGGGCTCAATTGATGAGGGATAGTGACACGATCACAATTATGTTACGTTAGTGTAAACTTTGAAAAAGATTACATTAAAGCCAATTTCAGGCATTGAAGGGCCCTCAAATAAATAAATAAAATCATTTATAATATATTATGTCTCCAATCTCTTAGTTTTTTTAAGATCTGCAAACTCATCAATCAAACGTATAAATGAAAATTACATTTTAGAGAATAGCAAACAGATTGTGATTGTATAAATGGAGCCTAATTAAAGATTATTCCCTCTTGATTCATGAATAGAAGTTAAAGAGTTAAGAGCACTTACAATGGTGAGAAGAAATGAGTTATAGTTGCTTAACTATAACTCACATGCATTGTAGAAGCATGATGTTGATGTTTCCACAAAAATCGAGGTGGGGTGGGTTCAAAGGTGTTAACCAGGATTTTTGGGCCAGTACCGCGGTATCCAAATTCAATACCGCGGTACCCGAAGTGGAGAGTGAGGGCACGCGGATTTGTGATTGGTTTCTCTAAGCGCGTGGAGTGAGAGAGAGGACACTGAAAAGGCGCCTGCCAATTTGTTTCCTTTTGCTTTTTGTTTTTTTTTTTTTTTTTTGAATAATGTTTAATCTTTAATGAATCTTTAAATATGCTTGACAATATTTTGGATAATATTTTTTAGTGAATCTTTAATTTTCTATATATTTCCATTTCTAATATACAAAACTTATGTATTTATCATTTTAATTTTTTTTATTTTTGATAAAATAATGATGGTTGATTTTTTTAATTCCTTTTTTTAAATATATATTTCATTAAATTTTTAATAAAATATGAAAGTCCATCAAGTAAAAATAGAGCCGTTTATAGCCGTTGCAAATAGAGCCGTTTATGACCGTTAATAAACGGCTCTATTTTTTTCTATAAATACATCTAGTCAATTTTCGTTTATTCACACTACAAAATCATTTTTCATCTCAAATTATTCAAGTTTTTTTGTTGGTACTATATTTTCATACTCCTTTTCAATTCACCTCTTCAAATGGCTGAAAATAATCGTGATTTTTTCAAATACTTTTACTCTCAAAATCTTTCAGAAGAAAATTTTGATGGGCAAAATTCTTCATTTGGATAAAAACAATAAAAATAATAAAAATAGTTAAATTAAATTTAATAATATCAAATTAATATGAGGTAAAAACAAAAATGTGATTTGATTGTAAATAGTTTTTAACCAATGATATGGTTGGAGGAATTAAAAAATGTGAGTTATAGTTAATGGAATGATGAGGTGCGAGGGTAGGTGGAGGAGAGAGAGTGTAACTATAACTCAATTTTTTTGATTGTTATAAATGCTCTAATGATTGAAGAAGAAATTTTCGGGGAATACGATATGAAAAGAGATTTTTAGAATTATGTTAATTGATTGTGAATCTTGAGAGCTGAAATTATGAGTTTGGAACTTGAAAATCTGTCTATTTTACAATTGATCTGCTTATTAATCGCGAGAAATCATAATTTGCAAAATAATCAAACAAAATATTATACAATTTTGATGGAAAATATTGGGGATATTCGATTATGAGAAGTCTGGTGGATTTGGAGGATATTTGCTTTTGATCACCTCAAATACAAAATAAGGCCACCAATTGTTTAATTTGATTCAATCACTTAAATTTTTAGTATGTTGTGGAACTTAAAAAGAAAATTAAAAAAGTTAATTTGAAGGTGGGAACAGTTTTTTTCAATCTTGTCTTCTGTTATTATATACTAGTAGTTGTCCTCGTGCGTTGCACAGTTATATAATATGTAGTAAATATCAACTATTTGATAATATTATGTAACTAAGTATAAATATTTTGAAGATATAAAGTATTTAACAATTAAAAAAATATGAATTTACTAAACTATATATTAAATATCTATATTAAATATTAAACAGAGTATGTAGAATATTTAATTATTAAAAAGATAAAATTTACATAACTATATATTACCTTATATACTTATATTTTTTAATATTAAAGAAATGATAAATATGTGATAATTATCAATTACTTGATTACAAAATGTAATCACTTATATGCACACCGAATATTAGAGTATAATTAGAAAAATAAAATTTAAATAACTATACTTATATTACTTTCATTTTACATATGATTGTATTCATTAATTTAAAACAATTGGATTAGAAATAAAACAAAAAAAATATAATTATAACTCAATAAATTGATTGAGAAGTCTATAAATTAATCTAAACATAGAACAAAAATATAAATGTACTAAGTTAAATAATTATAAAAATAACAAAGAGCCATATAAAAATAGAAACAAAACCATAAATAATTATTTTCATTGATTAGTTTGGAGAAATAAAACAATATATATAGTGTGCTAATATGAAAAAGAAGATTTTCTATAATAAATTTTCTATTAAAATTGTATATGACAAAAGCTTGTGCCATAATTGCACCAAAAAGAGAGAAAAAAAAAAGGAAAAAAAATCCATGATGTGACATTTTTTTGGGGGAAAATGGCAAAAATGTAAATATTTCCAACTTCTTTACTTTTATATAAGTATATATATATCTCAAAATTTGTATGAGACGGTTTTATGGATAGAGACAGATCATTTTTACCTATAAACTAAACTCATTTCACTAATTTACATGTGAAAGGTGGGTTGTGGGTTGACCCGTCCCACGTAACATGATCCGTGAGACGGTCTCACATAAGATTCACTCAGAGTTGGTCTCTTGTACAACTGTCTCATGTGCGACGAGATCGCGCACGGTCGTGTCCTGGGGCACGATCGACCATACGCCACAACAAAAAAAACATACATACTTATAACCCTAAAAGACATACTTAGAGGTAAAAATCACATACGTGTATGACGTATTATCGACCGTGCCCCATACCATGCGCTATACATGCCGTGTATTGTCGCACACTGTCGAACCGTGCCCCACAACACGAACGTGCATGAAAAAAAATCACATACTTAGAGTTGAAAATCACATACTTAGAATTGAAAATCACATATTTAGAGTCGAAAATGACATACTTGTACTTGTACATTGTTGTGGAGCACGGTCGACCGTGCCCTAGGACACGACCGTGCACGGTCTCGTCACACGGTGCTACGGTTGCACGCGAGTTTTTTGTATATAGATACTTCTTCATCGACAATGATACGATATTATATCCAATTTTCAACCAAAATATACATTAATGTTGTAAGCAAACAATCAAAAACCTTTTGGTGTTCACTTATTTTAGCATCCTGAATTTAGATTTTGCTGGATATTACCTTAAACAAATGTTCAAATGCTTTTACGGACTAAAATACTTTATTGTTATCATTGGGTTCTACATTCAACCACTTAAACTATCTTAAAAAAAAAAAAAAAAAAAACCTCATCTACAGCCGCGTATATTTCAATATATTAAAAAAATCATTAAAAAAAAACTCACCTACAGCCACGCATATTTCAATATATTAAAAAAAATCATTTGGTGACTTTAGAGATATATACCATGACCTTAGATCATCAGAAAATACTACAAAGAACATTTTCTCTATAGGTTATTTTTGTCAATTGATGGAACTTGGAGGGCTTTTCAGTTAAATAATGACAAATATTAGGGACATTGGATGTACTTCACGTGAGGTTACTGTAGAATTTGGATCCGGATAAATAAACTCGAACATGAGGTTTCAATCCATTATTTCACTATTTTAAACCTAAACTAACTGCCAAATCTCATTTTAAGCCCTTGAGTCATAACTCATAAACTGAACATCGATTTGTATGAGTTAAGAGTCCATAAACCCCATCAGACATGTGGGCAAATTTTTATATGAGAACTTTTCATGAATTTTATTTTGTAAAATTGGTCGAGTTAACACGAGTTATTAGACGATTAACACAAATTAAATACTATTTTTATATGTAATAAGTAATATTTTTGTATTATATAATATTTTTATGTGTATTAAATAATTTTTTTTAAAAAGTATACAAATATATATACATTTTTGTGTGTATCAACCATCATTTAATATTTTTAAGCATAATATGTAATACCTATGCACATCAAATAATGTCTTTGATTCATTGACTCCAAATCTTATGTAGATGCCTTTGGACATAGCCTCAGAAAACACAATTGAAAAGAATGAGCAGATCTCACCAAAGTGAGATTTGCTCAATAAGTATAACAGACTTGAGCGTTCCACAACTGACAATGAAGAAGACTTAGGGAGAGACGAGATAAAGAAGCTAAACCAAACCCGATGGACTCAAAACTAAGAAAGTAAAGTCCATACTGACTTAAAAGGGACCCAGTTGACAAGGAAATTTGACCCAGTTTATAAACGAGCTCGGTCCAATCCACAAGAGATTGACAAAAAGAAGCTCAAACATACTGGGTTTGAGGTGTCTTTAAAGAATAGGAAATTGTCTTTGTTGTCTCTGTCTCATAAAATATGTATAAATACTTTTTACATGTATCTTAAGGACAAGTTTTTCCAATTGGATGAAGATTATACCATTTTCATAAAATAAGAATATTCACTTTTTACATGTATTCAGGAATATTCTCCATTAATTCCACTCTTCTTTATTTACTATAGAGATATTGTTAATTAATAACCACAACATATATAGAATTTGGCAAAAACTTTTGTGCACAAGGTGCACAGATCCAAATCTGTGCACAACAATACTATTATATTATATGAAGTAATACTGTTATATTATATGCGTGATACTGTTATATTATATATAGTTTTAAAATTGTAATTTGACGACTAATAATAGATCTAATATATATCGTAATTTGACAACTAATATTTTTATTTTCATTATCTAGTAGTCTTGTTTTTGGGTAAATATAAAAAAAAAAAATATATATATATATATATATATATAAAGAAGAAAATATATTATGTTGTTGAGACCAAATGTGAAAGGATGCAAGCAAGGACTAAAATATCGGTATCGATGGATATATCAGTACCTTGATTTTACGGATATATCGACAGATATATCGATATCGGTGGATATATCGGTTTTTACGCAAAAAAATTGAAAAATTTGTAAAAAAAATTGAAAAAAATATCTAGTACTTTATATAATATTATAAGTGACATTAATACATATATTGAACTTAAATTTCAAATAAAAAGATATGTTTACAACAAATTTAGAGATAAACTAAATAAATAATCTAAAAAAATTTAAAAAAAATTAAATGAATTACTTTAAAGAATTACTTTTAAAAAAAATCTTCAAAAAAATTACAACAAGAACTAATATTTAATTACTTTAAAAAAATTAAATGAATTCATCTTCAATTTTAAAGATATGGAAAAAAAATTATTTATCATAATAAATTATAAGAATAATTAATCAACTAAATAAAGAATAATGGTTTGGAACTTATAATATGGACCAAAAAATAAAGAATTAGCTATTAAAATTTTATCAAGACAACTAAAATGAAATGTAGGATAATAATGGTTTGGAACTTATAATATGGACCAAAAAATAAAGAATTGACTATTAAAATTTTATCAAGACAACTAAAATGAAATGTAGGATTAAAATTTTATCAAGACAACTAAAATGAAATGTAGGATTAAAATGAAATGTAGGATAAAAATTGAATAAATGCAATGGTTGAGATTCGAACCCAAATTCCCAAAACTTGAATTTCCAAGGAAACAAGCTACTATTTAAACATTTATATAACAACCAAATAATATGTAAAATTTAAAAAAAAATATAGAAAATAAGAAACTGACCGATATATCGCCGATATATCGAGATAAAATGACAAATTTGTACACAGCCTTCCCGATATTCAAATATCACCGATATATCGCCGATATTCCAACGAATTTTGATAACACTAGAATTTCGTATCGGTACCTTGATTTTTCCGATATATCGGCGATATATCGACGAATATCGGCGATATTTTAGTCCTTGGATGGAAGTTGAACATTGTGGAGCCACCGTCCAGAAACCCCACGTGTCGTATAAAAAAAGCAGCCGGCTTCCACCACAGACTGCTGCGCTCCCACCTCACACTAAATAATTCTCTCCCCTTCTCTCCCCTCCTCCTCTTCCTCTCTCTCTCCAATTATAATTCCACATTTCCTTTTTCTGTAAAATTCAAAGAAAAAGAGAACCACACCAAACTCTCTTTTTCTCCTCTCAATCTATTCATCTCCCATCAATTGTTGCCATATTTCTGTTCAATTCTCTTTTCCCCGCCTCTTACCGGATTTTTTTTTTTATAGAATTCGATTTATCGAAATTTCCTGCTGTGACAATCGTAGTCATCTTAGGTTCTCTGCGTTTCAGCTAGAATCTCAGAGTCCTCCGAAATTTCCCGAACCCAATTACTAGGGTTTTGTGTTTTTCTTCAAAGTCCTTATTTTTGACCAAAATATCCATAATTCTCTGATTATATTTGGAGAATTTTTGGTTTGTGGGTTTTGAAAGTGAGTTTTACTATTGTAAGAAGATATAAACCATGAGTTTTCAAGATCTAGAATCGGGTCGTGGAAACGGGTTGCGAAGGGGTTACGTCAATGGCAAGCAGGATCCCACGCAGGCCGTGGCCTCCGGAATATTCCAGATCAACACGGCGGTTTCAACATTCCACCGCCTAGTTAATACTCTCGGTACTCCCAGGGATACACCGGAGCTCCGGGAAAAGCTGTTAGTTTTTAATTTCTTTTGTTGATATTTTTAGTATTCATTTTTTGATGCACAAAGTTGACTTTTGTTCACTTTTAGTTTTCATTTTGTGAAATTTTGCTGTTTTGGAAGAAGTTATTTATTTGGAATTGGAGCTAGTATTTAGATTCTGAGATTATGATCTGAGGGCTGCAGATGGTATTGCAATTTCAATTATGGAATTTTGAATAGTTTGTTCCTTTTCTCATAGTGAGCCAATGCATATCATAAGTATGGGGATTGTGATGCTAAGCTTCTCAGTACTACAATTATGCTCAAGCAATTAAAATATGTCGCCCTGTGTAATTATTGGAACTGATGAAACCTAGTAAGCTTGGGAATTGGGCTGAAATATTGAAGTACTGTGATATAATCCTGAGCCATTTCGTGGTAGACATCGAAGTTGTTGGGTTCCATTGTGGACTTCGATTGACCAGTGAAGCTGTACCTTAGTTGGCTCTCATATTAGCACATAATTTTCTTACCTTAATCTTTTTCTAGCATCCTCTAGCTATTTAATCCATTTACTTTAATTATCTAGGAGAACTCAAAATTCATGCTTAAACTATCAATCTTTTACCTGAAAGTTGGGATCTGAATCCTCGACTGTTGAGTGCTGGAGAAACTCTGTAGTCAGTTGGATGCATTTAATTATTTTTAACCTGTGCCTTCTACTTATATTGCTATTTGAAGTCGCTCATGGAGAAAAAATCAAGTGAACTTCCTCACGAAATAAAAAAATGCCTCTTGGAAGATGACATGCAAAATGCACTTTTTATGTTCATGGCTTTCCTCTCTCACACCTGGAAGCCACTCTGGTGCAAAGTAAACGTAAGGAGGAGGATCCCCCTTAACTATAAGCTCAGTTCTTGTAGAAACTGTCCCTCCAATAGGCTATGTGCCTCATTTAGTCTTGGCCTTAACTTAAGGGTTATAGCAATGTTCTTAACAAAGACATCATGTCAAACTGCCTCCTCTTTGTACAATAGTACTTTTTTACTCTGTCTAAGAAGGATGTAAGTTACGTGAGGGTAATAATTGAGATCATTCTTCCCGTGTTTCTAGTAAAAGCTTTCTTGGAAGGGTCAATTCAGGAAGCAAGGTTAATATTAGAGTCCTAAGCATCTCTAAGAGAGTAATTATGCTATGAGAGGTAGTTTTATTACGAAAGTGTCTTTAAAATCTGTGGAGGAGCTATAACACTGGACAATATGAGACAATCCTAGTTATTATGATTCCAGGGGCTATCAGCATCCTAAATTGAGGAAAGAGATGCTTCAGCTAGTAGAAAGCTGCATAGATGCATTGACTTACACTTGGTGGGACAAGGGTTGTTGGGATGGATGCTTCAAAAGGTTTTGTATGCATTTCAGGTGGAGCAGTACATGCGGATAGAAGTAGAGAATTCATAAATAATTGCTTCATACGGAAGTATTGAGTGGGCTTTAAAATGGATGGTATAGTATTCTAGATATAATTTTTGTTGTTGAGTACAAAGTCAGGGTTATCTGGGGAACAATGGGTTGGATACTAAGCTGATGAGAGTCTTAACACATTTCAATTTGTTGCTGAATGTGCTCTTTGGTTTGACTTTCCTACTGCCAGGCGAAGACAAGTAGTTCCTTATGGAGCCTTTGGGAATGCTTTCCTTGGTTGGTTGTTTTGTGTGAACGTGTTGTAGGGGAATGTACTTTGTGAAATGCAATGGGTGTTGTTTCTTGGAGTGTATTGATTGGGGTACTTGAAATATTTTTGGGGAATATTGTTTTCTGCAGTCAATGGGGGGTGGGTGTTGGAAGCAAATAAAGCCAAATATCCCTTGTTTTTGGTGAATCCTTTTCCACTTTTAGTCATCCAGAACTTACCATATCTCCAATCTGGTAAACCCTGCGCACGACAGATTAAGTAGTTCCGTTTCTGTGAGGATGTTCTTGATCTTTAAGATATTATATGATATCCTTATGCAGTTGATGCTAATATTGAAATGCAATGATAATTGTTGGAGGCTCTTATGCTGGTTTTATTCAATCTCAGGCACAAAACACGGCTACATATCGGACAATTGGTGAAGGATACTTCAGCTAAACTTAAGCAAGCTAGTGAAACAGACCATCATGTTGAAGTTAGTGTAAGTTTTCTTTCTTGACCTAACTGTTGGTTTTGCAGTTTTTTGTTAATTCATCTGCCTCATGATCTAAATACACTTGGCATCTGTCACAATTGCCTGGTATTTGGGTCTGTCAGCTAGTATATTGCAAATCCATATTAAAGAAAACATTACCAGTGAACATAATCTGCAATCGTTGTGTTTTTTTTAACTTGTATTAGGTCGTCATGATTGACATCTTTTTCACTGCAGGCTAGCAAGAAAATCACAGACGCAAAACTTGCAAAAGACTTTCAAGCTGTACTAAAAGAGTTTCAGAAGGCTCAAAGGCTTGCGGCTGAAAGGGAAACAGCATATACTCCTTTTATTTATCAAGCAGTTTTACCTTCTAGGTAATATATTCTAGAGGTTATGATGCTTTGTAAAAGAGTTCAGTTCCAACTGCTATGTGAACTTTTCCTTGTTCTGGTGTCAAAAGTACTAATTGCTGTTTAATTGTAGATATTTTTTTAGAATTAGATAATTAGTTAGTGTTGTGGTGTGTGGTGGATCATTTAACTAAACTAACACATCAACTTATGTAAATTTGTAATATATCTATGATATTATAGCTTGTACAGCTGTGGCTTATCGTTTGAAACTTGGTATTCCTGCAGTTACTCAGATGGCTATACAGATGGAAGTACTGACACGAACACAGAACAGCGAGCTCTGCTTGTGGAATCTAGAAGGTACATCAATTTTGAAATTTAACATGTGATCCTTGTAATTAGCAGACAGAGAACAGATATGTAAACCCAGCTGCTCTAGAAAAGCCCGTTTTGAATATGGGTTTTCAATTCAATAGAACTATGAGAGCAGCAGAAATTGAAATTTTAAAATGTGCTATTATACACACTTGATGGTACTCCTTGCATGTACAAACTTCTCCATATTCCTGTTATGTCCATTGTAACATTATAGGATATTTGGATTGCAAATTCTGCAAGGACAACAATTTTTTCGTGTACAATTCAATATGTCCTAAATAAAATTGTTGATGAGTCAGCCCATTTTTTGTGAAACTAAAAGAATAAGACCTATCCACTCCTTGAGATTATCATAATCAAATGCAGGTTCACTCAGTATTGGAATACATCTGGACATCCAACTTGGCTTATCTTGACTGATATTCATCCTCCCTTGGAAATGATGTTACAGTTTTAATGTTCTGAACACTCTGCTGGAGAAGTGATGCTTAGGATGGTGCTGTCAATTCGGAAGAAGAAATTTCTATATCAAATGTTGTTCTAACGAGTTAAAAAGAAAAAAAAAATCTTAGCTAAAATAGATTATCGAACAGTTAGTGACAACGGTGTCAACATTTTGTACGTTTCCAATATTTGTGAAGCTAAAAGATTACACCAACACCCTTGCAACGCTTCTGTCTGCTCAAATATTTTCTCCTTTTTCTTTTCTTTCTTTGTTTTTTTCAATCTTCATACTATTCGTCTGACACCGTCGAATGTTTTGAAATTTATTTAATTGGTTGATTTTTCGGAATACCTTCATGCACCACAAATAAGTTCCATTTTGCTCCTGTAGAAAATCTTGCCATGACTTGGATGATTTGAGCAACATTAAATATCTGCCATTTGCAGGATGGAAGTTATGTAAATATCTTTTCGGAAGTTTTTTCTTTGCTTATTTCTTACTGGCTATGCTGCAGGCAGGACGTTTTACTGTTGGACAATGAGATTGCTTTCAATGAGGCCATCATAGAGGAAAGAGAGCAAGGAATACAAGAAATACAGCAACAAATTGGTGAAGTGAATGAGATTTTCAAAGACCTTGCAGTACTGGTTCACGAGCAAGGAACTATGATTGGTGAATAATTTGACTGCATTAGATTTGTACATTCTTTTTTAACAGATCTAACATAGGAATCTGTCTCTTTGTTAGATGATATTGGCTCGCACAGATCTAACATAGGAATCTGTCTCTTTGTTAGATGATATTGGCTCGCACATTGAGGGCGCTCATGCAGCAACTGCACAAGGAAAATCCCAACTCGCCAAAGCAGCTAAGACCCAGAGGTCAAATTCATCTCTGGTGAGTTATAGACAAACAGATTAATGTATATCAGGAAAATTTACATTAGAGGCTTTGTGAAGTGTGTTTTCTGTGTCAATTTAATATATATATATTTTTTTATAATGATAATCACGGGAGTTTAGCTGTTATGACTGTTTAGTAACTTGTTTAAAACAAACTGTTTTGACTGCGGTACCGGGAGTGTATAACAGGCTGACTAACCACAAAATCTATTGTTAAGGACAGATGCTTTGACCGGGATCAACTTTATATGCCAACTTGGGGTTTGAGTATTTACTTTACCTTAGAGCTCCCAATTATTTGCAATTTATAGTTGCAATTCCAGATTACACATGAATGGCAAATTGTGCAGCACTTCCCGAACAATTATTCCCAGATTAAGACTCTGCACATGCTATTTTTTGTTTCTCCAAGCGGCCTTCTCAAATATTTAATTGTATTTGATTGTTTCCCATTTTCCATATTTTCACACATTATTTTAAAACAACTGAATTATCTGTTCCACTTCCACCAGCTTCGTTTAAGTTAAATAAAAGTTGCTAATGTATTGGATGCCAGTCAATTCTATTTGTCTCCTTCAGCCAATTTTTTGTCAATTACTGTCATTCCTTTGTGCGAGTGTGTGGTATACTGTTGCAATCTGCGGGCTTCTAATTTTTTTTTCCTTTCCGTTTTGCAGACATGCTTACTACTTGTGATTTTCGGGATTGTGCTTCTCATAGTGATCATAGTACTTGCTGCCTGAAAATAGGGGGAATCGAGAAAGATGGTGCAAAAATAGAAAGTATCATTTGTTGGTCGTTTATGGTTCATGTTTTCTTGCAATATCTGCTAAGTGTTGTGGTTGTTTGAGGTGTGTTGCTTCTTGAATCAAAAGGCTACAAATACTTGAGATGGTCGAATACAAATTTGTTCATTGTTGTGAGGCATGGTTTCATCTTGTAAATTCTCTCTTGGTTTCTTCTTGTGTTGCTTGTCATGGATTGACTGATTTGTTCCAATTCAATAAGTGTTCTTTCTCATGCACTTCTAACACTTATTTTTCATGGCTCACTTTCTACTTTTATTAGTGATTCCAACAGAGATGCATTTTTTTGTTCAGTACTCGGATCATGATGGCTGAATGTGTTGAGCTATTAATCTCAGTTTTGGAATAGAAACGAAAAGGAAAAAAAAAAAAAAAAAGGAGCTGCATCAACCTTTTGTTGCTAAAGGCTTATCTTTGTTGATTTATCCAAGTTTGACTGCTCATTTTCAACATCACACTAGTATCAAAAAAACTCAATTCAGGAAAGCTACACACAAGAAGTAAAAAGGGGCATATTATAGTGGATACTAATTGCTAATACTAGTCACACTAGGCAAAAATGTCCAATTAACTTACAGCAACTACTCAACATTCAGAAGATGTAATGAACAACCATATTATGAATGCTTTAATCTGTTAGAACCTTCACTGTTTGAATAAGAAATAGTTGTCAATACTATAAACAAAGAGGTTACAACAGCAGAGCCGAAAGTAACAGAAGATACAATTCCAGCATGTTCTTTGATCCCACATGGTATTTCCCATACAACTGACCCAGCTTTCTCGTCCGAAATATGGTCGATGGGCATAGATTGACAGCTCCTATTAGGTCCGTTTCCTTTTACGCTGCAGCACATTAATAAATCTGGTTGCCTGAACTCAACCCTCGAAAATTCAAGTCCTAAAGGCTGCAAACCAAGAAAGAAAAAAAAGGAAAGGTGCAAAAAAGAAATAAGTAAATGTATCATATCAGCTATAAAATTATGTACTGCTCTACATCATGAAACTAGATACTGCACCACCCTACTTCTTGACTGTGTTGTACACTATACACATACCAGATTTTACAAATAAGAGTTTCTCGTTATCTTCTTGAGGTTAAAAAAACTAGATTTTCCAGAAGAGGACATTTGATGCATGCATTTGATGGATAAAATTCCATCTACTAAATTCTCAATCCCCATGATCAGGTTGAGACAACTCTGAATTCTAAGGTCCTTTGCCTCAAATGCTATCATTAACTAATCCAATGTCATTGGAAATTCATCAAGAGTTCCACATATCCTCAAGTGTAAACATATATTGCAGCTATAGCAAAACCACAACTGGATCTTTATAAGAAAAAAACATGGACGTATGAGATTGTTCCTATAACCTTCATTCTGGTTTTTTATACCACATGCAGATTGCTAACTGAATATATTTTTTGGAAAGTTGTACAACATGTTTCAGACATTTTAAGGATTTCAAGTTTTCTCAAAGGTATCATTTATCCATTAATTCTTTTATTAAAAGGAAATCCTTGGTTTCATACAGATGTAGCATATCCATTGAGCCCTGATGATTTTTAGATCACTCAATGTGAAAAGGACCTTTTCAGCCTCAAGAAGTAACAAGAAACTCTTAGCTGATGAAGATGAAGTCTGTATCATAGTGCAATAGGTGCATTAGCATATGTTGCCAGTAATAGAGGGAATGAAAGCTGTAGTTTTATAGGAAAGCATTGTGGGTGCATCAACCAAATACAGATTGGAAGCCACTAGAAGAATCTTCAATTTTTATACTAGATAGAGGGAATAAAGCCTATGAATAGGCTATTGCAACATTATATACATGCAACTGAGTAATATATTCTAACGAATTCATTACCACTTCTGAACAACAAAAATGTCACTACATAGATATAAAGCAAATTTATGCAACTAGTCATTATACTAGAAAATTCAGCCTTTTCTAAATCACTTACGGGATATCTTGCATGCAATGGGACCTCAAGGTTAACTTCCAGCTCATCTTCGTACCATGACAACATTTTGGAAGCAATGCTCATATGTATCTCAACAACTGATCGATTTGAGCGGAAAGATGGCAGTTCTAAATTCGTGTCACCAAACACTGCTGCATCAGTGAACACTGCACAGAAAAACACGAAGCTCATAAACCTCATCTTCAGAGAATCACTGGAAAAGATTGGTTTAAAAATGTCGCAAGTCATTTACCATCACGCTGGACAAGATGCTGAAGCTCAAAGGGATCAGCAAAGACCCCAGATGGCAATCTATCAATGATTATGAATTCACAAGAACGTGCAGTAAGCTCAGGTTTGAGTTCATGCTGCAACTTGAGACGCATAGAAGAAGATAAGTGACGATGAGAACCTTCACCAGTAACACTTCGACGTAGATTAGACTGTGTGGGCACAATGTGACGTTTATCTTTAAGCACTTTGCACAAGCCAAGTGGGATTTCGTTTGCCATGAAATTTTCGAACTCCGTATCTATCAAAATATCATATTTGTCGAAATAACTTTTTGCAATGTATTTGTCCATGTAAGCTATTTGTTGCTGCAAATGTGAAATGCAAGAATTAACAAAAGCTCAATTAACAGTATTACAGACACATAAGACAAGAATATGAAATCACAGACATTGCATACGAGTATAAATAATTAATAAGCAACGCAAAAATTGGTCTTATATTGGCTAAAAATCCCAAAAAATCCCTCAATAATAATGACTCCAGTATTAAGACAGAAAAACAATGTAGCAAGAAACAAGATCAGTGTTTTACTCACATCACTCGAAGCATACACGGAATAACTGATGCTAATGAGAAATATCACTGCAACTCGCAGGCTCGAATATATTAGCTGTTGAAGTAGTTGAACTTCCATTTTCATATCTGATCTGTAACAGAGAGAAAAAAAAAAAAAAGAAAAAAAAAAGAACAAGAGAATTCTACTAAATAATGCTGCAAATAAATTCCTCAACTATGGAAAATGTGTCATGGATTCCCTAAATCTTGATTATAACCCCAATCTGCGATCGGAAAACTCGGAAACCGAACTGGAAAAGTTATTTGAGATGCATTATTCAGATTGGGAAATCAGAAATCGAGAAAGATAATTTCTTAATTTGAGGGATCCGCTGAAGAGAGGAGACAACAAAAAGAAAGAAGAAATAAATAACGTTAGGAAAATGAGAAAAGGGTTTATTTCTAAAGATTCTAAGTGCGCCACGTGTTTGAAATGATGAAATCAACGGTCCAAAACCAACCCCCAATTTGAAAATCAGATATATATATATATATATATATATATATATATATATATATATATATCCAAACCCCAATTTGAAAATCATATAATACACACCAAAATATATAAAAATAAAACAATGAGCAGCGGTAGCTTGTCGTCGTCGGCGGCGGCGTTATCATCAACGACGGATGAAGCTCAGTATTTACACCATGAATTGGCGTTGGCGGCGGCAGACATCAATACAATCTCCATTCAAGACCGCAAGAACCAGACCCTTCAAGGTTCACACAGTCAACATATTTTTCTCTCTTTCTTCAGATTACTGTTTTAGTTCTTGTCATAGAAAATCAGTTATTTGAATTACATTGATGTTCAAATAATATTTGAGCTTAATGTTTTCATGCTACTCCTCTGATTTTGTTGAGTACTGAATGGAGCATAAACTTGTTGGATAGTTGAAGAAAGGCAATTTGTTCATCAAACAGGCTGGCCTTCTTACATTTGATGAATTTTTATGAATGTGTGGAAACAATTTATTTCTGAAAACACCACATTCATCAGTGGGTGAACTTATCTTCTTGAAGAATTTAAAGATATATTATGGGATTGCTTCAATTTTGTTGCATTATAATATTCAAACAAAATGGAAAGTGTGAAAAAGTGCCTTATTTTTGCAGTTCTTAGGTCTGAGTTGATGGCCAAACTTGATAAAGAGGTTAGGTCCATGGATGATGATAGCTGGATGTTTGATGGACCTCGATCTCGCATAAACCTGATTTCTCGCCCTGGTAAGTCATTAAATCCATTGCGTATTGACTTTGTGATGCATGCATATTTGTGGCATAGTAACTTAGAAATATGCATTTTTTTTGTAATAGTTCTATTATGTTGAAAAAATAATAAGGAACTTGGAAGAATGTCCTGCTTTAGTTTTGGGTTAATCTCTAGATTGGTTTTCTTTGGGGGATTGTAGCAAGAGTCTGAATCTCTTGATCGCCTTCTTTACTACATAAATTTGAATGCCATAAAGGAACTTAAATGTCGAAACTTTAAGTGGGCGAGTTTTAAGTGAATTATGCATCTTTATGGAAGAGTGCTAGGATAGTTCACAAGAAATAAGAAACTATGCTGTTATACAATAATATGCAATGATTATCTAGCTATTCTAGAAAGTTAAACTGAGTCTCTTGGATTGAGAATTATGAGCTGATTTGATTGGTGAATCATTTCTAATAATCATTGCACCTTAGAGGATCAGCAAATTCAATTTTAATGTTTTACTCCGGCCAATTTATCCCTATAAGTCTTATCATTAAATTTCTCAATGAAATCTGCTGAATTTATTAGAACCTTAGCATGTAAACCAACCTATATTGATTCCGACAACATTTTATTGTCGTTTCTAGTTCAACATCAGGGGCATCACCTCATAGCTTAAAGACAATAATGTTATCGATTGCTCCAATGCTGCTTTTAATGATTGTAATAGACACTTATAATTTAAAATGAGATATTTTTGGTCATAGTTCCCAAAGGTGATAGGTGCACCTAAGGTAGTAAGGTGCAATGTGAAATGAAAGTGCACACTGGGAAAAACGAGACACATACATTAAAATACTTAACATACTTATAATAGACTTTAAACAAATATGTTCACTTATTCATACCTCAAAAGAAAATGCAATAGGAATGGGCAAACATAAAAGGAGACTAAAAGACAGCATCAAGAAGCATAAAATAGAAATTCCCAAAACTATTTAATCTTATACAAACAAGCTTAATCTTGGGGCATAATATTAGGAATAATAATCAAGTGGATGGGGACAAGCATTGCAGGACGTAGGAAAGTTCTCTTGTCGTTTGTCTAGAAGCTGGCGTGTGTATTGTGCTGATGGGAATTACTTCCAATGTTCATCTTTTATTTCAAATAAAATCTTCACTCTTTTACATAATTCTATTTTCAAAGCATATTATATCATTGCATTCAAATTCTACAAGAAGGGTACTAATGGATTGTGTCTTGAGATCCATATATCAAGTAGATGTCATCAAACATAATCCAGCAATGTCCGAGTACATATTTTCAATACATGAATAGTAAAAGAAACGAATAGATGAGTTCATGGATGCAGATCTTACTTCGAATACCTAATGCAACTTTTTTGAACTTGGAAGCATAAACATTACTAATCTTACTCTATTCACACATGATTGATGTTTGATTAACTTCATCTAGGCATGTCTCAAAGGTTCAGTTTTCGAGTACATGGCATTTATTCATTAGCTTATTGCACTCTTGATACGTCGTAAATTGCTCATATTATCACTTTTACTAATTGTTTGTATCAAAATATGGTAAACAGGTGGTCTTCGACACAGGCATACATTAATCTCAGCTCGTCATGACATGGCCCCAGAAAAATGATGAAGATATCTTTAGCACTTTTACTTGTAGGTTAGCTTAAAATCTGTTCGATCACTCGGAGCTTTATCTTATTGGTTTCTGTTTCTGTTTCTGTTCATCTAGTTTTCACTGCTATGGAAGGCACTTCGATTGTAGGGAAACCAAGATACTTTTTACCCCAATTTCAGAAGTTTACCATGTACATCTGAAAAATGTGTTGAATGTATATGTACAGCACAAAATAGGAGATTACCAAAAAGAGTGTTTTTTTTTTTTCCCAACTCTACCCATTTCCAGATATTGGGATAGATTAAAGAGAATGAGTTTTTTCCAGAAGTAATTAATTCACTATAGTATTAGTCTTTGTAGGAGAGAGCGATGTAGTCATGTTATATTCATAATTATTCTTATTAAATACTTCTTTCATCTCATATATAAAAGTTGCTTATCTACCCACCATGACCAACGAATTTAAAAGCACCACAATCGTAACCTTGCAGATATATGATACATCAGTAGTGGGTATATGTAAATTATTCAAGTAATTTTTTTTGTTCATACTTATTTAATTAAATAAATTAATCATAAACCTGCAAATCAAGTAAGGCTCTAGTTGTCGGGATTTGGAACAAAGAAAGTCTATTGGTTATGAGAAAAATTATGAGACTCTTGAGTTGAGAAAATGTTAAAAGGAATTGATTGGGTGAGTGAGGACATAAATACATTAGAAAATACTTTTATTATGGGACAATGGGTATAACTTGAAACACTCGTTTTGGTTTGTGGGAACAATTATCAATGTTTGAAGGGTCCATTAATATTAATAAAAGAATAGGGAAAAGAAAATATTATTAGACATTGAAAGAAGTTTATATATTTGAAATGACAAAACATAAAAAGAAGCAAGTGTAGCCTATACATTTGAGGAGAAGCACTCTTAGATCCGTGCCCCCAACCCGACCCGGTCTACCCTTATTTATTTATTTTCTTCTTTTTTTTTTCTTCTCTGCAAGTGGCGCCTCCCCCTCCTTCTCTGTTCTCCTTCTCTTGTGCCCTGTTTCTTCCTTGAGCATCAAGTTCATGTATTTGCCATGCTGTTACCTCTGTGTTCACTGAATCCACCGATTATTAGTTTGAATAAATGTGATGTGTTATATATTGGAAGATGATGAGTAGGAGAATTAGCTACTATCACCGCTCGTAGCATATCCATTCGTGAAGAATACGTTTGGATATAAATGTTTTTTGGGAGGCCTTTTTCCACGATTCTCCATTCTCGAATGATTCTCCTATAATACAAACAATCTTTGTCTTCATCTGAATCATGTTGAAGAAGGTAGTAACGACCCTTTGCCACCTCTGCTACCACATCAAATTGTTTAAACTCCATGCTTCTGCTTTCTGATTAACAAAGCATTTTAATTGCCACACATTAATTAATATTATGCAAATTTAACCACAGTAATTACTATTGTACCTGAATTCTCCATAAGCAAGATAGATATTTGAATATGGTTCTTCTATAACCTGTAAAATAAATTTTAACATTTTAAACTTACATTGATACCTTTTGAGTATATGAGTAATACTTATAAGGTATTTATATAATACCTGAAAGTAATATGTGTGATACTTAAAAGATAATTTGTGTAATACCTAAAAGATATTTATGTAATATATAAGAGTAACATATACAAATACTTATAAGGTATTTATGTAATACCTAAAAGTAGTATGTGTGATAGTAATATGTGTAATACTTAAAAGATACTTGTGTAATACTTGAAAGTAACATATACAAATACCTATAAGGTGTTTATGTAATATTCTAAGGAAATATATGTGATATACCTGATTTACTCTTCAGGTATCACACATTTACTCTTCAGGTATCGTACCTGATTTACTCTTTAGGTATCACATATCCACTCTTAAGGTATTATGCATAAATAGTGTCAGTTTTTTTTTGTTCTTTCTCCTTCTTCTTAGTCACTTTTCTTATTGATTTGTTATTCTTTTTATTTGTTTAGTGCATTCTTCTTCTTATTCTTCTTGTATATATTCTTATTCTTATTCTTCTTCAAATTGTCATGAAATCATTTAAGGTATTACATAATTATCTAATAAGTATTTGTATATGTTACTTTTAGGGGTATTACATAAATACATTTCAGGTATTACACAAGTATATTACACATATTTCCTTCGAGTATTACATAAACACCTTATAGGTATTTGTATATGTTACTTTCAGGTATTACACAAGTATGTTTTAAGTATCACACATATTACTTTCAGGTATTACAAAATATCACACATATTACTTTCATGTATTACATAAATACCTTATAGGTATTTGTATATGTTACTCTCATGTATTACATAAATACCTTTTAGGTATTACACAGTATTTTTTAAGTATCACACATATTACTTTCAGGTACTATATAAATACTTTATAGGTTTTTGTACATGTTACTCTCAGGTATTATATAAATATATTCAGGTATTACATAAATACTTTATAGGTAACTCTCAGGTATTACATGAATACACATATTCAAATAAATTACACCTCTTTCTTCTCTTTCATACACCCACCCACCTCCCCTATTTTCTAGCCATATGCAGACTTCACAGAGATCAGATGTCCAGATTTTTCTACCCATCCCATGTCATGCCTTAATATAATTTCTCCTGCCATTAATCTATTCCTTCCTCATCCCATGCTTGTGCAATTATTTTGTTTTCTGCTTTGCTTTGATTAATGGAGAATCACACTCAGGGATTCGAAGCTTTGCCTCCTGGCTTCAGATTCCACCCCACCAATGAAGAATTCATCACCTACTACCTTCTTAAGAAAGTCCTCGATTGCAATTTCAGTAGTAGAGCCATCGCCGATATTGATCTCAACAAGTGCGAGCCCCAACATCTTCCTTGTAAATTTTCTCTCTCATAGGGATTGTGGTAGAGAGAGAGGTTTTCCGATTAATATAATAAATGATGTTGGGTACTAGAAAAATTAAAACTCTAGGTATCGATTATGTGAAGAAATTGAGAAGGAAGAAAAAAAAGAAGAAAGAACAGCGCAAATGAAGAAGAAAAAGAGAAGAAAAAAGAAAAAAAAGAAGAATGAAGAAGAAGAATACAACGCAAGAGAGGAAAAAAGAGGGAAATAAATGAAAAAAAAAAGAAGGAATGGAGCGGGTCATGGACGGAGCAGGTTGGGGGCACGGATCTTAGATTCGTGCCCTTGGGGCATATAATTTTTTGTCATATTTGAGATGAATGAAGTAGTATCCGTAATTTTTGTGATACTTCCTTGAACAACATTAGGGATGTAATTGAACCGAGTTGAACCGAATTATTGAGTGTTTGAGTTTGGTTTGTTTAGGTATAAAACAAACTCGAGCCTAATTTAACGAATACATTCATAGTTCACGAGTTTACTTGAGCCTAATCGAGCCTTAACGAACCTAATAAATATTAATATAAATTATATTGTTTTATCAATTTATTAATAAAATAAATTATATATTCTTAAAAAATATAATATATTATCTAAAATTTATAATTTAATTATAAAAAGTATCTATAATTAGAAATTTATATATTTATCATAAGTAAAAATAAAAAAATTATATATCAAAATGTCAAATATTAGTATTATATCTTACGAAATAGCTCACGAGCCTTCTGACGAACATGTTCATGAGTTATCGAGCCAAATATCACTAAGTTTGAGTTTGTTTGTTTACATTAATGAATCACAATAAACTAATTCGAACAAACTTATATCGAAGTGAACTCCAAACAATTCACGAACGACCTAGTTTCATTTACATCCCTAAACAACACTAGAGAAAGTAACTAATTATTCATGAACTTACCTTTTGTTTTTTTTTTTTTTTTTCATTTGAGAGTTATGCCAAAGTAATTTATTTGATTCATACACAGTGAGAAATAAATATTTGTAAGATAGAGTTTTCCGAGAAGTAGATTAAATGTTTGTTAAATAATGCAGCAATATGGTTTCTTCACCTAGTGTTTGTTTCCCAACAAACATTTTATCAGTACAAATCCTAAAAAATAGGTCAATTATCAATACAATACTTGAAACTTATCAATTCGTGGTTTGAAAGATTTGCAACCATCAACTTAGAATTTTCAAATCTAATGAACTTGACATTCTCTCCCACAAAAGAAGTAGCTGTGAAATGACGTTTTAAAAAAAAATCTTCCTCTATTCATAGGGAATGAAAATTTTGAGATGTATCATGTAATCTTGTTTTTTTTTTTGGTTTTAATATCTAGTTGCTAGACACCTTTGGGTGAATATTATTCTCTCCCATAAAAGAAGTCGCTGTGAAATGACGTTTAAAAAAAAAAAATAAATTCCTCTACTTACAGGGAATGAAAATTTTGAAATGTGATCTTGTTTTTCCTTATTACAACCTTTGGGTGAATTTTATTACCTATTTAGCATTGTTTGTTGACTATGTTGTTTTATTTTGTATCACGAATCAAATTTTATGTTTGTTCCATATCATAGAAGGTGGGAGATAATGCTAATTTGATAGTTTCAAGTGTTTTTAAGTAATTAATTTTTTTATAAGTTTCATCTTTCAAACCCCACGGCGATAATTGATCATCTTTCAAAACTTGAACTGATTTTTATCAAGTGCACAACCAAACTTTCTAATCACACGCTATTCTTTCTCTATCTATTGGTTTGGGTTTATTTTCCAAACTATGTAAATTCGTTCACGATGTGTGATGTTATTTCGAATATATATATCACATAAATATTTTGTTCATCATTTTTGTGCCGTACAAACGAATCACACAGGTATATTAACAAACTCAATGCGCAATATTAATCATAGAAGATCTTTCTAACTCATAAACTAAAATATGAATTTTTTTTTTTTTAATTTCCTTTTCTTATTTCTGGAGACCAGTAGATCTTTTGGTAGAAATGACATATCTTAAGAACATATCAATTATTTTCAAAACAATAAATATACTATTTACAATTAGTCAAAAAGGCACAACACTTGTTCATGAGAAAACTAAGGGGTCCATGCATTGCTACAAGAGATTTCATAGTTGGTTTTTTGCATGGTTACTTTTGACATTTTCCTTTTAGTTCTAAACAATACATTACTACCCAATAAATCAACTTTCTTCCTTATCAACATTGTTATGCCATGTCAATTGTCGCCAAACACTTGATAGAGTTCATTCTCTGTTCCTTGGTGTATTACATTCTACACTCAGTGCACTCCACCAACATTCACCACAAACTTACACACACACAGACTAAAATATTACATATTTATGTGATGTGGTTATCCTAACCCAGTGGAATGCACCGATTGTAGGATGTAACACCCCCGTTTCTCTTGGACCAAAAGTGTCGTCATACATACAATTGGAAAACACCAAGAAAACGGTAAAATTGTCTACATAGAAACTAACAAACTTCGCATAAGACAAAACCAGACGATTGTGGAATTAGAGGTTAGAGAAATCAGAAAGTACAAGGAGTAGTATAAAGTTCAAACAAGTTGCAAGAAGATAATATGTGCAAAGAATACAGCGTATTAGACCCATAAGGATACTAACCTTTCAAATCCCAAGTAAACAGGCCATTGTGACACAACTATCAGATTTATGCTTGGAAAACGTCATTTGGGGAGGGAGAAGGAGCTTACATTACCTTAGAGAAATCAAACTTTCTTGGCATTAGATGAAAGAAGTCCCATCTGCTCTGTGAGCTCTGCCATGTGTTGAGTCTTGTCCCACCCATTCTCCGATGGCTTTGCTTCGTTTCCATCCAGAAGTTCGTCTGTAAGCGTTGAATGCATCTCTGTGTCCACTGGAGGTGGGCTCTGTAGGAACTTTTCCCAGAAAGGGTCACTAACTTCAGGAAGTTCTGGTATCTCATCCATGAAGTTGTCGTCCCATTCTATCTGTGGCTCAGGTGAAAACCCACCGACTTCAAATGGGATTTTGCCACTAGAATCCAGGAATATGTCATTCCCTGTTTCGGATCCAAGACCAACATTGCTTTGTTGCGGTACCATTTGAGACAGCTCGGGTATTATAGCATCCGGGGGTGGAAGGGTAACAGGAGGCTGCACTTCTTTAGCTCCAGACACAGGGCTCTCACCAGGGAATTGAATATTAGTGATTTCGGCACATACTCCTCCAATGGAGGGCGATTGAACCTCGGATGATACAAATGCTGGCCCAGATGTCGGGGTCACCTCCTGAAGAGTCACTCCTGAGACGGGGTTGGAAGAAGTGCCGCATTCCAATGCATTAGATGACGAAGGCAAGAAGCTATCTGGAGGATTTTCGAAGTTTTCTAGACTAGGAGAAGAATCCAGTTTCATAATCTGCCTCAGCATTGCTTGTGCTGCCTCAGTCATCGACGGTTGGTATTTAACAATCTGACCATCCAAGGCGCTCACGGAAGAGTTATCATCAGACACCCCATCGTCCTGTTTCAGTCTCCGCTTTTTGTTGCCTTCTGTTATGCGCCGGTTGCTATCATTAGGCTGCTGCATAAATTGTGCGAGAAATCCGGGGCTGTTCACCGCCTTTGCGAGGAAGGACATCATCTGCTGTTGGCGTTGTTCCATACCCTGAAGACGGTCAACCATTGCTTGTAGCTGACCGTCGGTGGCTTGTTGCTGTTGCCTCAACCTCACAAGCTCCTGCATCAGCACATTCTTGTCACGTTTAAGCCTCTCAACTTCCTCTTCAAGCCCAAATTTGCCGACCTCGACACATGCTCCAACAGAAGAACTCTGTCCATTTGGTTGCTGTTGGGGCTGAGGGTGTCCATGTGCAGGTTTCCTACGAGTGATAGTTTTTAGCAGATGTTTTTGTCCTCGTAAGAATCCCTCATTAGCAAATTCCCAGCGGTCCGGATCAACCTTTCTAAAACCCTATCCCAACAAAACCCCATAAAGGAAGTAAGAAAGAACAATCAAAAAAAAAAAAAAACATTGCAACTTGTAACACATTAAAGACATCTACACAGCTGATGGGGTTCAAAACTCATGTGCAGTGTCTTGCCAAGCTAATGAAAACTCGTTTCTTATACAGAAGGGTGGGAACATCTGAGCATGACCCTCGAACAAATTACAATAACGTAGAAGCAATCTCTGTAATACCAAAACTGAAATTTTAGTTCTTCAACTATTTCTGTGCATATAAAGCAGCAAGAGATTTACAAGTACTAAATCTGATGCTACGGACAGAATTCCTCAACAACATTGAGTGCAAAAAATTGCTAGCCCAATCTGGTAGCGAGAGGAAGTCAGTAGATTGTCATCTTTGACATATTCTTTTATGATCTTAATTGTGAATGGCAAGTCAACATCAGCTAATTGCTCTTCTTGACTTTAATTTACAGTCACATGTAATGCATGTCCTCAATTGACTCCTTTTAAATGAATAGATCCAATTGCAACTTCAAACATAAAATTCAAAGGGATCAATCCTCTGAATCATAGAACTAATTAACTAATAATTATAATAAAACAAACAAGCAACAAACAATATCTAATTTGGAAGGGTGACAGTATTAAATTATTTGATCCTGTAACCTTGATTTCTAGACAGAATGCAGATGAAAAAATAATCTTGTATATTCCATAGTTTTTAAGGGCAAGAGGCGCACAGAGGCCCCAAAGGGGTGCCCTAGTCCCTGAGGCGCACACTAAAAAAACAGAAAAAATCATTAAAAAATACAAATCACGTAGAAAATATGAAAATAACAAGTTCAAACAGCACATATTTAGTTCAAACTTCAGCACAAAAGCCAATAATGTGTAAATCCCATCAAACAACAACTAAAGATCAAAACATGGAAAAAGAAGTCCCAACTAATTTTTATTATCCTCCTCTTCCTCATCCTCATCATCCTCGTTAAATTTCTTTGAAACTTTAAGTTCTCCAAACCCTAGTTGTGTCTAAGTATGCATGATCTTGAACTAGTTTAGAAGATCCTTAGAAGTAGGAACTTGGGAGAGAACTCTAGATAGCTTCTCTCCACCCTTAGATTAAATAGATCTCCACTGTCCATTAAGAAGGTGGCCTAGTATAAATAGGTAAGATAGGATTCATTTGTAATCAACCAACATTCTTACCACATTTGAAGATTACATTTTAAAGCTTTCTTATATTATCTTGTGACAACATGTATGTGACAATGCAACTTCTTAACAGTGTCCGCCCACACATGTAGACCATCGCCCAAGTATGGTCTATTCATTCTAAAATATATGGATACTAGGACACGAACATATCAGCATCTCATTTATATAATTCCAATATAGTACCAGCACATCAAAAAGGTTCATTTTTTATACAAAATAAGGGAGTGAACTTGACCAGAAACTAAATCAAGATTATTTCAAAATAGAAACAATCAAATGAACAAAAAGAGTACATAAGAAATGATCCAAAAATGATTAGGGAATTTATACTTAACTGTTTGACACGCAACAAAGAAGCAACTTAACACTATTTGACAGAGAGACAAACAATAAATAAACAATTTAACATTGTTTAACAAGCAGTCAACAAAGAAGCAATTTAACACTGTTTGACGGGCAACAAAGAAGCAACTTAACACTATTTGAGAGAAAGTCAACAAAGAAGACTTTAGATGTCAAAGAACTTTAGATGTCATAGTCATGTGTAGTTTTTCAACTTAACACTATTTGATAGAGATACAGGCAACAAAGAAGAACTTTAAATGTCACAAGTCATATGTAATTTTTCTTCTTTTTATTTCTTTTATTTTTGCTCATCTTGCCTTTCACGTTATTAATATTTACTATTTGGTTTGATTATTGGGGTAGTTTTTTAATGAGTTAATTTGATCTTGCTTGTTGATAAGCCAGGGTTTGTCTTTTTCTAAAATCAAGGCAATGGTAAAGTAATCCGATATTCAACTTTCAGTATGAAACAATGTTTATATGCAAAAAAAATTCTTTGATCTATTCATCATACCCCATTTTAAAAATCCTAGATTCGGCACTGGATGTGGATGTCTTGATAAGGGACTTTCTCATCATGGATTCACAAGTTATTGCAAATGTTTTCCAACCAATACTGTATGAGTTTATGCAACTCTTTCTCAAAACATATTTGTAAAACCTCAAGCAACTCTTTCTCAACCACAATTGTTAAACATCATTGTTCTTATCTTATTTTTTTCTAAAAAGACAATACATAACCTTCTTGCTAGCATCTTTCATTACTCTAAATCTTGACTATAGTATTTCTAGTTGTAAAAGACATTAACTCTACCATTGTTTCAAAAGTTCCATCAAACACTAAAAAGCCAATAATACACACCATCTCTTATTTTGTCTAAAGAGACATAGATGACCTTCTTGCTAGCATCTTTCATTACTTTAAATCTTGACTATTTAATAGTATTTCTAGTTGAGAAAAACATTAACTCTACCATTGTTTTCAAAAGTACCATCGAACACTGAAAATCCAATAATTCATACCATCTTTTAAATCATATTCCTGTAGACTTTCATGCTGAATATTTATCTTGATTGACCAGTAATGTCAAAAAAGTGTCAAAGCATGATCCTAAACTCTGTTAAGCTTCTAGCAAAACCAAAAAGCAGAGTTAAAACTCCAAAAACTACACACCACACGTTCATAAATCTCCACAAAATGTACTATACTCCCACATAACTTTTTAAACTTTCACAATAGCCTAACAATCAATCTCGCATTCTACCTATACTCAAAACCACATACACAAGAAAACTAACAAGAAGGAAAATACAAACTCAAGACTCAAAATATCCCATTTAGAAGTGCAACTTCTTATCTGCCAACTAACTGCCAAGTGAATCATCAAACACGCAATAAAATACAAAACTTACCATCAATTTCCACCAGTTACAACTTACAAGTCATGCAACATTTAATCAACTGTATCTAATCAGCAAACAAAAACTCCACAAATAATCCCCATATAAATCATGAAAACCTCATGCAAATTGTAACAGAAAGGGACCTACATACACGAGCATTGCCCTTTCATAAAACATTAATAACAAAACCCACAAAAAACAACGAACTATAGCACACGAAGTAGCAATTATTCCAAGTAAACATCACAGAACAAAATTCCAAGAGAAGTTACACCAAAGATAAGAAACAGTAACAACGTAAACAAAATAAGCAATTGAGAGAGGGTTAGGCGAGAGATCATACATAAGTATTGAGCTGGCGAACAAAACTGGAGAAATTGTTGTGCTTGAAGTACTTAGGAAGCAAGTCTCTGGCGAACTCGGCAGAGTCCCACACAACGAAGCTGTTGTTAGTGGAGCTCCACGACACTATTTTGTCCGTGCTGGGGTCATCCACCATGTCGTATGTCTTCACCAGAAACGGCGGCGGAGCATTCGCCGACGGCATCGGCGCCGGCGGAGGAACCGCCCCTCCTCCGCCGTTGGTAACAGTAGAAGAAGACGCCGCTTCCATATACTACATCAAATGACAATTACAACAGACGATCGAATGATTTTGTTACATACTACAAAAGTCATCAGGATATGTAACCATTTTAATCCGATGAATTAGGGTTTCTTTTTAGGAGTTTAAAATTTAAAAGAAGAGGAAAACCCCTAGGAATTGGGAAAAATATTCCCGATAATGGTTGGGTGAAATATATATAAAATAAAAAAAAATATTTTTTTTTTTTTTTGAGAAAGAGAGAGCGCGAGTTGTTGTACGGTCACGGGAAAGGAAGGGTGACTTTTGGAAAATAAAAATAGCAATAACCCATTTAATATTATCTCTTTTTTTTTTTTTTTATCAATACACGTCTGATTACCTTTAATACCCTTATCTATTTCAAAAATAAAAAAACAAAATAGAATTTTAATTCATAAGAAATCTTTCATTCAAAACTCAATCGAACATTGCAAAGTCTGTTGGTGGGTGCATTCATTGTCGGCTGTGATCTGAGTTATGAAGTTGAAAAGGGTGAGAATGATGTACCTGGATGAGGGCTTCAAAGAACCATAAGTTGTTCAGCCTTTCCAAGGAAGAAGATGCAACCCTTCTTCCAACACTTGAATTTAGCAGAAAGAGGCAAAACTTAGCAGATGGATGAGAGAGAGAGTTGGTGGTGGGAGGGGTTCAATCTGCACGGACGACGGCGATGCTTAATTAGGAAAACCAAAAGGGTATTTTAGTCCAATTCTATAATATATTTTTCTTTGAAAAATTAGGGGTGTGTTGATAAAAAGAGGAGGTGTTAATAGGTCCACCCTTTTTTAAATATTTTTCTTTCTTTTTTCTAGATATTATTAATGTTGGAAACTTAATTACAAATTGTAGCCAACTCGCAAATTATTCCTCTTGGTAATAAAATAATCACAAGAAAATAAACTCCAGTCATCATATCTGGATTGGATAAAAAAAACTGAGACGAAGCAACAAGGAAAACAAAACTACTAATATAATACGTTTATAAATTTCATTTTTCTATTTTTATTATCCTTATAAGTCTAATATGTAAGGACAACATCTAACAACATGTTATTAGGGTAGCCACAACCAGTGGCGGACCTACATTGGAGCCAAGGGGGCACTGGGCCCCCTGAGATTAAAAAAAAAAATTTAGATAATTTTATATTTTTATTCAAAAATTATGTATATTAATTCATTTTACTTGCATATTATCAAATTCTTATTAAAAATATCAATTTTTAAGATTTTTAAGGTAAATTGTTCATATATCTAAACTCATTATTTATTTTTCTTCATTGAGTAATGATATTATTTTAATTTATTTGATTATCAATTGTTATAGAATATATAATATATTCATTATTTTGGCTTAATAAAATATGAAGTGATTGTAAAGAATTATTATCATTGATTATTATTTTATGAATTGTTAGCATTGAGTTAGCATTGTTGATAAGTTAGATATTGATTTATAGTTTGTATAATAGTAATGTTAATTTAATGATATTTAATAATTCTAATTTTATCTTATCTTTCATAAATAATGAAAAAGTATTATAGAAAATATCAGTACTAATATTAAAAAATGTTTCAAAATGAACAACATTCAAAGTTCACTTTTGAATTCAATGAGCGATATACTATTGAATAATTATTTAATAATACATCAGAAAATGATGTATTTGGAAATGTTAGCAACGAAGGTATCTTGCAATGATTTCAAAATAGGAAAAAATACAACATAAATATTGTAATCATTTTTTTTTAAATTTGTCGTGTTGAAATGTTATAAAGATATTGATTTTAGATGTTATTTTATAATGTGATACACACTTTACCGTAATTTTATGATTTTATTCTTAGAACTATTGTTATTCTTATATTAGTTGGGCCCCCTCGATAAAAATCCTGGGTCCGCCACTGGCCACAACAATTATTTTTAGCAGTGTTATTAACATATTAATGATATTTTTATTATAATTTCATGTTTCTGGTTTTTACAATTATCAGATGTTAACGTATAAAAATATTTTTAGGATGTGAGAGGGTGAAAGACTCAACCCCAATAGCCACGTGTGCGAAGCAAAGCCCTATCACACAGGCGGGTGCATGCGTAGCACGCACTAGAAGCGGGAATTGCATCGACTGACGGGTTGGACCAAACCAACAACCTCTATTATTTTTTTTCCTTTTCTTAACATTTTTTTCTGGCCATAAAAAACAATTGTTGTGGTTGTTCTTCATGCAATCTAAACTTAGTGTGTTATATGAAAGAAGAGTATGACTAATGTTACACTATCTCATAGATCTAATTCTATGACACGGAGTCCACCTACCATCAATAACTCATAAAATAGAGATTGTCTTTTGAAAATGAATTTAAATTATAGGTGTTTGAGTCATCCCTCGTAATTATAATCATGAGACAATATTATATAAGTTTTTTGTAAATAGAGAATTGCATGTTTTATGTAACGTACTTTTGAATGTCAGTAATTTTTGGAGATTAATTTTCAAATAGAAAACCATTTTAATCAATTTGCTGAAACTACCAATATCCTGATATGTTTAGAGAAAATTAATTCGATGGTAATCACTTGAACATAAATACACATGGTATGACTTTGTGAAATGAATTTGCTAAATAATAACGAGAAAATATATATTTAGAGTTTCATATTGTATTTGTTATTCTGTTAACTTCTTCTGTTTGCTTTATATTCAAGATCTAGATTAACTCCATATTATATGTAGAGTAGCACTCTTGTGAACTTGATGCACAATGCATTCGGGTCAGGTTCAGACACGGGTTGATCCGAATCCACGCACTTTTACTTTTTTTTTTTTGGTTCTAACCTCTATATTATGTTAGTCATACATTTATATTATATTAGTTATACATTTATGTTGTATTAGTCATACTCTTATATCTAGATATCATACCTTATTTAATACTTTTAACTCTAAAAAAACCCTAATTTCACCACAATTTATACATGTTTACCTTTATGTGATAATGTTCATACATTTATGTGATATTACTTATACATTTATATCAACATAGGCATACCTTTATGTAATATATAAAGGTACAACTAACATAACTAAAATGTACGACTCTTATAACTAAAATGAATGAAAGGTTAATATGTTTGTCTAAAAAAAATGCAAAGGTATAGCCAGCCTTACAAAAGGTATGACTAACATAACTAAAAAGTATGACTAATACTACTAAAATGTATAGTTAACATAACATAAAGGTCTGGCACCTGGGAGCATGTTTGGGCGGATTTTGTTCGCTACCTGGTGGTGTGTGCGGGCGCGTATAGGCATGTGGCGGGCCGGGTCGACCCAAGTGCACGGATCTAGGTCTGTGCACCAAGTGTACATAAGTTTTTGTCTTATATGTACTTCATTATGTGAAATTATGAATTGTTATCGGTGACGAAGCCAAGAATTTTGTTCAGGGATCCACTCACAGTGTATAAAAAATCGAAATATCTTTTCATGTTACAGTGAACATATATTCGACTTTGAATGTTTAATATTCTTTTAACAAATTCGTATTAATGATTTGATACTAAAATGATAAAACTCAAATGTTGGATACTTGAATAATACAATATAAGTGACCACAAATATAATTTACTGTTAAGAAAGATAATAGGGAGAAGATATGATTTTATAAAATTAATTCAACACAATACAAGAGTTGTCATATATATACAATGTACATGTACTGAAACTCTAAACATATAGAGACAGAATGGGTCGAAGCTAATCGGGCTGACTCGAGAAGTGGGCCGAAGGCTCAATATCATTAACACGCCCCCTCAAGCGAATGGGCAAAGCGTGCACATGAAACTTGTCCTGTAGAGGCGCGAACCGCGGTGAAGCAAGCAGTTTGGTGAGGACATCAGCAATCTAATCACGTGAAAAAATAAAGCGATCCTGAAGCACACGTTGAGCCACTTTCTCCCTAACAAAGTGGTAATCAAGCTCAATGTGTTTGGTACGAGCGTGGAAGACTGGATTGGCGACAAGATATGTGGCGCCAATATTATCATACCAAATAACAAGCGTTTGTGTTAAAGAGATAGGTAACTCATTTGCCAAGTGTAAAAGCCAAGTAATTTCTGAAGTAACAGAAGCCATGACACGATATTCAGCTTCAGTGCTAGAGCGGGCAATGGTTGGCTACTTACGAGAAGACCAAGAGATAGGACAATCCCTAAAGTAGATACAGAAACCGGTGGTCGAACGACGAGTGTCAGAGTCTCCACCCCAATCGGCATCAACGAATGCATGAAGAGACAATGAGACAACAGAGTAGGCTGGATAAAACAGGGCACGGTTGTGAGTGCCCTTGAGGTAATGCAAGACGCGATTTGCCGCAGACCAGTGGTCGGAGATAAGACGGTGCATAAACTGGCATAGATGAAAAACCGCAAAAGAAATGTCTAACCGAGTAAAACTCAAGTAATTCAAGGCGCCGACCATACTCCGATATAATGTGGGATCATCAAAAGAGACGTCATTGGCCGTGAGGGCAATAGTGGAAGCCATAAGGGTGGCAACTGGCTTAGTAGTAAGCATGTTTGTCCGCCGTAATAAATCCAATATATATCGTTCATGTGAGAGGAACAGGCCAGAAGGGGTGCGATGAAGCTGAACACCCAAGAACTAAGCAGGGTCGTCAAGGTCCTTCAAAGAGAATTTGACGCTAAGCAGACGAATAAGACGAGAAACAACCTCAGATGAAGAACCGGTGAAAATAATGTCATCAACATATACAAGAGCCATAAGATGAACCTCTGCTATGTGAAAAACAAATAACGACGTGTCTGCATGTGAATTACGAAAGCCTAGAGATAGAAGCTTAGAGCTCAAATGCGAGTACCACGTACGAGGAGCCTGTTTGAGCCCATAGAGTGTCTTATGAAGCCGACCGATGTAATCATGATGTTGGGGATGGGCGAAGCTAAGAGACTGCTGCATGTAGACCTCCTCAGATAAGAATCCATGCAAGAAAGCATTAGATATATCAACCTATTTCAGACACCAATTCATAGAGATGGCATAAGCAAGAACAAAACGAATAGTGGAGTGTTTCACCACAGGACTAAATGTCTCATCGAAATCAAAACCAGGTTGTTGGTGAAAGCCTTTAGCGACGAGACGCGCTTTGTAACGATTTATGGTTCTATCAGGCTTATGCTTAACTCGGTACACCCACTTACAGCCAACAACTGTACGGTCTTGAGGGCGATGAACAAGTGACCACGTGTCATTACGCATTAAAGCATCAAACTCCGAATTCATGGCTTCATGCCACTAGGGATACTGTAAGGCTTCAGTATAACAAGACGGAGTGGTAGAGTCTAACATGGTGAATATCAGAGCATAAGGTAAATGATACCATATTTGGCCATCGGCAAAATACTTTGGTCGAACAATGTTACTCTTGGACCGTGTTTGCATGGGTGTGTAGGCCGAGCCTTGAGAGAGGGTGCCACATCGAGTTGATTGTGAGTCGTATTAAAAGTTGGAGATGGCGAGGTGTTTGGGCTAAGGGGCGGTATGGGCTCAGGTTGTGGGGGCGGCTCTAAGTGAGTCAGTGTGGCAGGAAGGCTAAGGTTGGTCAGTAACTCGACGGGAGGAGAAGAGGAAAGTGACTGGATAGACGAGTTTGAGTGGAAAGGGAACGAGAGTTCGTCAAAGACGACATCGCGAGAGATATAGACGCGATTATCAATGGGTTTAAGGCATTTGTAACCCTTGTGAGATGAGCTATAACCAAGAAAAACATAGAGTTTGGAGTGAGGTTGTGTTTTGCAGTTGTTGTAAGGACGTAGGCACGACCAATAGGCACACTCAAATGATCGAAGAATGGTGTAGTCAGGAGGTGTTTGATATAGGAGTTCATATGGAGATTTGTTCTGAGTGGTGGGGAATGACAGTCGATTCACGAGGAAGCATGCAGTGGAGAAGACATCTTCTTAATGAATAAATGAGACTTTGGTCGCGACTAAAAAAGTTAAGCTGGTGTCAATGAGATGTCGATGTTTTCGTTCGATGAGGCCATTTTGTTACCAAGAGATTGGAAATAGTTGGCTAATGGGTGAAACTCACCACCCCAATCCGTTTGAATGGATTTAATTTAATTGGAAAATTGACGAGACATATGAATGGAAACTAATAAATGTAGACATGACATCCGATTTTTGCTTGAGAAAATAAGACTAGGTGAAATGAGTGTAATGATCGATAATTAACCACACGTCGTTACGCGATAAAATTAATTATTTCATTCCCTATCCTAACCAACTGGTAGCTAGGGCAAGTAAGAGTCGATCTCACGAGGAATGACGATTAGTTATACCACTTATGTTCAATTCAAACAAATAACAGATTGGGGGGTTTTGTGATTAAGTATCTATCACTAAATTAAATAAAGTAAACCTAGAAAGCAAATTAAACAGGAGATCAATGGATGCAAATATTCCAGTTAACAGTTCAGTTATCCCCTAATTTCAATTATGTCTTAAATCAATGTAACACTCCTCTCTCAGATTTATCATGAAATTATCACCCCTAATCTAACAATAAGCTCTGGTAAACCGAATCGTCTCCTAAGATTAATTAAATTAGGATAAGATCTCTAATTAACCCTATTCAATTGAATAACCTAGAATAAGCTCTCTAGATTTAATTCATCAAATGCATTAATTACCAAGACGATAGGATGAACTAGACTCCGAATACATAAGCTCGATTCGATAATCTAAGATTATGCTACCCTAGAGATGCACAACCTCTAGTTTACTACTTATGAAGATTAAATCACAACAATTAGGATTCATGATCTAAAATTCTAGCAATCAATTATCAATTACTTAACCTAGATGATCAATCTAAATTAAGTATCAACAATTGAAAATAATATTCACAGATAACATAATCAATTCCATTCAAACATCGAGAAGGGGAAACGAGATTAATTAAAACATAAAATAAATATGGGTTCAAACATCCCTGCTAACCGAAATTGAAGATTAGCCGAACATCTTCAAGAGTAAATCACCAAAAGCAATCGAAAACTCTATCGTAAATTATCTCTAAAATAAAATATATCAATACTACTCTTAACCCTCTCTCTCTCTACTTTTTTTCTCTCCAAAATTAACTTTCTAGCATACGTGAACAACGAATTCTCTTGCTTGGCCAGAAAGTCAAATAAATAGGGCTCTATTCTTTCCATATTAGCGTAACATCTTCCAGCCTTCAACAAGTAGATTGGGCCTCTTTTTCCATCCTTGATAAAATGGGCTCAGGCCCACTTATTTATTTCCTTCAATTTCATGTTGAATGACCCAATTAACTCCACCTCTCGTTGCGCTCGTTTTCCTTGACTAAAAAAATGCTCCAATTCTCCTAAAATAATGAATAAAATAATATATAAAGTATTTGGAGACCAAAAACATATGTAGGTACAAAAACGATGCATTCGATTATCTAAAAGATTATAAAATCACAAATATATTCACAATAAAATGCACTTATTTCTTACTTATCAACAATGGTAAGCATAAACTAATTTCCATAGAAGGATAAATCAGGGGAATGACCTCAAACATCCATGGAACATTAATTGAAAAGGTTTAGTCGAAACAAAATCAAACAAATGAAATGGTAACTGATGACTCTTGGCTTCTTGGCACGAGCCACAAATACTAGATAAAGACCTACTAGAGCTAGGTAAACTAAAATGATTTAGGATGAAAGACACGATGTCCGAATGCGCATGACCGAGGTGAGAGTGCCAAACAGAGAATGGGGCACACACGATGGTGAGGGCTGAGGGCGGTAAAGATGGTTTAATAGGGTAGAGTCCGGCTTCACAATCATCTTGATGAAGAACCTTCCCCATCAACTCATCATTCACACAAAAAATAAGACCAATGAAACTCAACGTAAGCATTGTTGTCTTTGGTGAATTTACTAATAGAAATTAAATTCTTCGAGATACTCGGGACATGCAAAATATCAGAGAGACAAAAAGTAGGATGCGGTAAAGATAAAGTAGTCACCGGTATTCAAAATAGACAAACCCGAGCCATCGCCAATATGTAATTGGTCATAACCAGAGTAGGGCATGCCTGAGACGTTGAGGTTATGAAAGTCGTTCCTTATGTGGTGAGTGGCCCCGCTGTCGTGGTACCACGCTCATGGAGAAGCCGGTAGTGACGGCTGATAGTATGCTGGTGTGGACGTGACGATATAGAATTGAGCATGGGGCTAAGACACGTAGGACGGTGGTGCATATGACTACTGCGTGGGAGCTGTAACATTAAACGTCGTGGGGTGCCGTTGAAGCCGGGATCAAAACGATGTGGGCATGACTAGACCACATAGCCGGTGAAGCGGCAGAGTTGACAATAAACTTGTCGGGGATCAAAGTTAGTGTGATGCCCACGCCCCCTTCCACGAGTGCCTCGACCGCCCCCTCGACCTTGGCCACGGCCGGGAACATAAGACGAGGATGGTTGCTGAGGAGTAGTTGGTGTGGTGACGGATGACGAGCCTTGAACAAGAAGAGCCGAAGGTGCAGCATGAAGCTCTAATCGTTGCTCGTGAGCCGTCAGTAGGTCGTATAATGCCTCAAGAGAAATAGGCTCAACCCTCATTTGGACCGAGTCGAGACCACCAAGAAGAAACACAATATGATCTGTTTCACGTAGAGGCTCACCAATAGCAGCAAGGGTGACGATGAGCTTGCGGATCTCGTTGTAGTATGCCTCCATGGTGGATCCGACTTTCTTAATCGTCGTTAGACGATATTTGATTTGTGTAGCGTGGGCTCGGGAGTGGGAGACAAAACATACCTGTAGGATTTTCTATGCTTTTCTAGATGTGGAGACGTCGACGAGATGTGGTAAAATATCCTCCGATACCATAGAGATGATGACACTGAGTATGAGTTGATCCTGTTGGATCTAGATGACGGCGGGAGAACCAGGTTCGGACGGAGTTGTGGCGGAGGGCGGTTGTTTGTTGGAGCCGTCGAGAAATCCGAAAAGCCATTGACCATGGAAGTAGGGTTCAACCTGTAGACGCCATAATAAGAAATTATCGCGCGTTAACTTGTGCACGACAGAGTGGAAGAGCTTGAGAGTAGCCAGCTGTGGCGCTGTAGGAGGAGGAACAAGGTTGGTCTCCTCACCGACATCAGATTTACTGGAAGAATCTCTCATATGTGTTGGAGGACAGTAGCGGAAGCAAGAGAAAGGTTAGAGAGAATTCAAAGGACCGTCGAGAGAGATTCGTCGGTGGATGACGTATGACGAAGATGGGCTGAGAAGGTGGTGACGGCGGTCATGTAGGTTTCCCTCTTGATACCATGTTAAGAAAGATAATAAGGAGAAGATATGATTTTATAAAATTAATTCAACATAATACAAAAGTTGTCATATATATACAATGTACATGTACTAAAACTCTAAACAAATAGAGACTGAATGGGCCGAAGCTAATCGGGGGGACTCGAAAAGTGGGCCGAAGGCTCAATATCATTAACATTTACTCATTTCAATTATCTAGAAATCTCACACCGTCATTCTATTTTTATAAATTTGGTACCTAAAATGACTAAGAAAAATCAAAGGTTGAAAAAACATGATGATATGAGACTTATGTATAATTAAGAGAAATAATATATATATATATATATATATATTTAATATGATATAAAATTATAACCCATTAATGATTTTAATTCAATTACCTTAACATTAAAAATTATCACTTATATATATAACTAATTTCACAAAAATTGTTACAATACACAAACATATATATATATATATATTATAAAGTATAATTTTTTAGAATTTGAGGGGCCCAATGCCCACTTGCCCTCCTCTCCCTTCGTCCCTGATTGTCATGGTTAACCAAATTGTGTCTTGTTTTGAACTGGTGTGCAAATAACATTTATATATGATCCATAGCCCCTACCAATTTAGGAAATTAAGATAAACGACGAGTTGCATAAGTTTTCAATAAATAAAAAATCTCAAGTTAGTTTGTATTGTCTTTTGATATATTGTTATCTTAAGTGTATTCTTTGATTGAATACACAAATTACTTTAGTTGATGATTACATTTATCTCAATTTCAATATTTTGAAAATCTCCATCAGTTTGTACAAACGTATGTCATGCATGTATTTAATTGAATTGTACGCCTAAATATTTTACTCAACACAGTTCAAATCAAATACTTGTTACTAACATGATATAAATGTTATGATGATAAGATAATTGATTTATGATAGTTCCGAAAATTGAGTCATCATGTATAGATCAATTAAAGTATTTAGTCGGCTAATGATTAAAGTAATAAGAATATATTAGCAACCATGTTAGTTTTAGACTACTAACATAATTTGAATTCTAAAAGTATGATGTACAAATGAAAATAGTTTATGAAGATCAACTATTTATGAAACTGCTAACTTACCAAAAAAAGTTGATCAAAACTAAAATTGATAGGTGACTGCAAAGATTCCTCGTACATGCAAGATAGTTAGAATTAACTGCCGACTATTGTTCAACGGAAGAAAATTTGTCAAAATTCCTAAGCAAGACCTAAGGAGTTGTTGATCAAATACTAGGAACAGAAATCTCCAATGCCGCATGTTTGTTTTAACAACAATCACTTTTGCAAAAATGAATGATAACTTTCAACAGAATCTTTGGAGTACTTAGACAACTCTTAGAAAACAAGAAATGGTTATTATTTGTTGGATTTAGAGATATTCAAATTGAAGATTACATCAAATGATCTTGAATTTTAACTACCCTGTAAAGTGAAGATTCACTAGTGAAAAGATTACAATACAAATTCCGACAAATTAGATATAATCTTTCAAAATTCAATCTTTAAATTTATGGGTAGGTCTCATGTAAGACCGTCTCACGGATCATCTTGTGTGAGACGGGTCAACCCACAACCTATACTTCACAATTCACATGTAAATTTGTGGATGTGGGTAAAAGACATTCGTCTCACGCAAGTTTTTGTATAAATTTATTATGTCTTAAGAAAATTTCGAAGACAATACCTCATCAATACTTAAGCTTAATTTTACTAGAAGTGTCTCATTATTCTTAGTTAGATTATCGCAAAAACTCATGTAAGACCGTCTCACTGATCCCCTTCCGTGAGACGGATCTATTTGACCTACTATCTTATCCAGACCCAACCCACAACACCCCAGCCCAGCCCACAATAAAAATAAGAAAAAAAATATAAAAAAACTTACCTAGGGCGCGACCTAGGTCGGGCTACGGGTGACCTAGTCGGTCACGCGTTTGCCCCCTGCCAATGCAGTGAGCGCCACCTGGTCCGGGTGTTGGTCCCAAGTGGTCAGAGGTTCAGAAGGGGGTGAATGAACCTATATCGATTTTTGCAAACACTAAAACTTTTCTGTAAGGCAGGTTCCTGATCCAGTAATGAATGCTTCAACCTGACACAGATCAGTAATCTGGCAGTGTGCTACAAGCCTCGTTTTACAAACCTCTTCCTAACAAACTACGCCAACTAGAATCCCAAACTCTAGTCTAAGGCTTCAACCCACAAATGGTACAATCTCACAAAGGGCAAGTAGCCTACTACTAGACTACACACTTAGCAAAGATATAATCCTCTCAACTAAGTTACACCATAAATAACCTAGCGCACACAACACAGTGGTTAAAGAGAAACAAGGTTCTTCAGCTGTTGCGGTGAAGTCAGTCTTAAACGTGAAAACTTGATTGCTTGAAATGTAGACTGTTTCTTGAAAGTTGAGTGGCTGAACATGGATAAGCTAGAGAAGCTTTAGAATATATTTGAGTTTCCTCTCGACTTTGTTCAGCAATGTCTTCAGTCAGCCACACCTTCTATTTATAGATCTTGAGAATATATCCATTGGAAGAAAGTATCCGTTGAAGGAAGATACTTCTTTTATTTGAATATGAGCTTTGATCTCCCAAGATCTTCTTTGTGGCCGCATTAAATGCTATTGAGTTGTTCCTGACATGTGCATTCAATGTGCTTACCATTTGCTTCTGGACCTCTCTGACATTCCTGCTGACATGTCGAGTCGGTATGGGTCCATGGCTGAAGTTCATGCAACGGCTGCTTGATGTCAGTTAGTTTTTCTCTTTATCTTACTGCATGAACTTCCTGATGCTGCTTCTTACTGTCTTTAGCTTGTTGCTCCCTTTAGTTTTCTACTTCTTGTAGTCTGCTGGCAGCTTTTTGTTGGTAGCTTTCCTCTTTCTTCGTGTAGTCTTTCAGCATGCTGTTTCCTACAGCTTGATGTCTCTTTCTTACAACATTATATCTGCTTCATATGCAGATACTTCCTTTAGCTTGCCGTTCCCTACAGCTTGTTGACCCTCAGAAGATGTATTTTTATTTCTTCTAAGGTTGGTTTTCTTTGAACACTTAGAAAACCATTACATGATCTTTTAGCTTAAGACCATGTAGACAGTATGGAAACTAGGTACTGACATCCCTAAGCAAACTGTTTTTGTCCCATCAATATAACTACTGAAATATCCCAACAATTTCCCCCTTTATATTGATGATGACAAAACATAATAAAGACAAAAGTCATTTCAAGTAATGAGTGCTCTTTATTGAAACTGAGTAAATGTACAATTAAAAGTTCGTCTAATAATAAATGTAAATATAAGTAAGCTGCTACATCTTCATCAAGCTTTTAGTTTTCTTCTTTAGTTTCTAACAGTTTGCTGTTCCCATACTTTTCCACCATGGAGTTCTTCTTCTCCCTCTCTACCATCTCTGATCTGTGTGAAACGTCTTCTTTCAGAACAAATAGCTTGTTGCATCTTCTTGGTCGATCAGCTTGTTGCATCAGCGATGATAGGTGCTTCTTGAATGCCATAGTGTCATTTTCTACTTCCCCCTTGCTATAAGGCTTCAGCAATGACTCTTGACTTGAAACTCTTTCCTCCTTTTATCATTATCCTCGAGCTCGATGTTCAGGGGATTGAGTTATAACGCCAAATATGGCAATCCAGGTTCATCATGTCTGACAATTGTTGCTCAAAACTAAAACAACAACCTGTCTCTTTCGAGGTTCCTCCTTCTTATTCATACCTAAGGGAATAAGACCTCGAGAAAGAAATATGTCAGGAGGTCAGGTACCTGATCGGTGGATGATCAGTTATCTGTGCAGCTTCGTCAATGTCCAGGGTACGTTCACCTTGGATACTTGATTTGCTGGTCTAGTTTTCCCTTCACCGTATTTTAGTACTGGTGAGGATTCATTTCTTTACCCAATGACCAGCTTGAAACTGTTTGACACAGTATCCTTAGACAGTCAGCTAGCTTGCTGACATCCTTTGAGAGACACCTACTATTTTTTGGTTTTATCTCTATAAATAGCAGCAGGTGTCTTCTATGTCCAAAGATTAATCCTTAACTTCCACATCATTCTTTGATGTGGAAGGCTTCCTCATGGGCTTTCGGTCCCATATCTACTCGGAGTTGAAGAAATCGGACCTGTGTCTGATGAATGGGCCATAGATGCATGTCTCTTTCTTATTGTGTCCATTTCGTAGAGGCTCGTCTTCCATTCTGAAGACCTTCTCTACTTCTTGGCAAGCAGAGCCTCTACTCCTCATTCTTTTTTAAAACCATTTCTGCTTCTTGGTCAATAGATATTCATCTTCATCTTCGTCCCCGCCTTCTCCTTGTGTCTCCATTTATTCCTTTGTGACTGTAACCGTAACTTATATATGATGTTTTTGTTGCAAAAGCATTTAGTGAGTAGTGAATGTGATGAAGAATGGAAGAGATCGGTTATAAATAGGCGGATTTTGAGTGTTTTCTTTGGATCGACGGTTGGGAGATGAAATGCACGATCTAACGGTTAGTTCTAAAAAGGTGGAGGGGCATTTTTGCAATTTGATGATCTTCTGGGATAAGTTTTCCTAACCGTTTTTTTATCTTCTGAAAAGTTAGATCTTTTCTCTACTATGATTTGATTGACAACCGTCTCTATAGATCTTCTGGTCACAGCTATATCTCTTGGATCGGTATCGTAGATACCCATCACTTCTTCTGCAGAGAGCATGCTGGGTCATGAATACTGACTTATTGAGAGCATGCTGATATCTCTTGTTGAACTTTTCTCCTGTCTTTTGTAACTTGCTGCATGAGATATCTCTGAGATTGGATATTGTTGAAGGATTCTGTTTAGACCAGAATTAGTATCATGTTTCAGTATCCTGATACCACTTGTTGAATACTAAGTGAGCCATTTGTAGGTTACTTTTATATCCTCTCCTGGAGCTGGTCCCTTCTATTTCCTCCGCAGGAGTTATCTCAACAGCATCTTTACCCGAGGTCTTCACTTTATACCACTTATACCACTTTGTCATTTGATATGACTTTTTGTTGGTCAGATACCACTTGTTGTGATATCACTTGATGTACTTTCTACAACAGTATCCTTCTTCTTATATGCTTTTTAGGTATCTGTCACCGCTTGATGTATATATCACTTGATGATCTTGCGGCAACCTGATATTGGGTTGTTGCTTTTTCCTGAAAACACTTGTTAGATGCTCTCATTTTTTACATCACTTTAAGCAAACTGTGCATATTTGTTGTAATCTAAAACTGAATACTGTTAAATAAATTGTTCTAAGAGAGAGTGCAGTATCCTATTTCAGTGAGCTGAATATATGAGCTGGACAGATAATATTTGTGAAACTGTATAAGTTGCCCTTACTTAAGGAACTCATACTTCCCTTACTCATGAGAGCTATCTTAAGCTCTTATTTTTGTGAGAATGTTCTTCACAAGCTTTGGTCATGTATTATGCTGGATTCTTCTAAGGAAATTGTCATCTTGCTTTTTTCTTAGCAGGTACAACGGTTGTGGTTTGAAAACTTAATTTCCCTTAGCAACCTATTTGTTTGCAACATTTGCTTCATCGGGAACAGAAATAACTCATACTAGTGTTGCTTATTTAGTGATTTCAACTTTCTCTAATAGTCGTAGCTTTAGTCACTTCAACAACCTGCTTAGTTGCCTTATCAGCAACCTGATCATCAAGGATGCAGTTTTACAAGAGATTACCACTTGAATGAGTAGATGATACCGCTAGTTGATTCCATTTGTTGATACCACTTGTAGGTCTTTCTTTTGTAGAGATCTCATCTTCTTGAGAGCTTGATACAACTTACTGAGCTTTACAAGTTCTGAGAGTGTTCTCTTGTCTGAGTCAGCAGTAATGTATGTAAGAGTTCGTATACTGCGAGGTGTAGTATTCCCCCTTGGTTTATGCGTTCTTCTGCTGAAATCGATACTTTTGTTGATCTCCTTTGTTGACTTCTACTGGGTATCTGAGAGTACTTTTGATATTGTCTCCCACTTTATCGATTTTCCTTTAGATGATATTGACTCCTTACTAGTAGAGTATTTTTTTGATACTACTTGCTGGTCATCAGCTTGCTGTTAGTTTACTGATGTTGGTTGTGGTTGTGTCCTTGTTTTTATTCCTTATGTATAGCCTTGACAATTTACTTTTCGTTTCCTTAGCTTTCTCCTTGTGGCCGGATTATACTTTTATTGATAGTTGTTCTTAATGTAGACTTACAGAAACTTGAAACCAGGTTATTGTTTTCTTCAGTTTCAAGTTGAGAGCACATCTTTCATCGTGGAATATTTAGTCGTCAAGCAATCAATCCTAAAAACAACCATCTAGGGGTAAAGTGAGAAGCTATGTATAAGAGAAATACATGTTTGTGTTAAAACGATGATTTTGGTCACATGAAAAGAAAACAGTTTACCTTAATGCAAAAATAGGTGGATCTGGATAGGTAACCAAACATGTTGGCTTTTAACCCAACTTGCTCTGATATCACTTGTTGGTCCCAAGTGGTCAGAGGTTCAGAGGGGGTGAATAAACCTCTATCGATTTTTACAAACTCTAAAACTTTTCTGTAAGATAGGTTCTTGATCCAGTAATGAATGCATCAACCTGACACAGATTAGTAACCTGGCAGTATGCTTGATCAGGCTTCCGACCTGTATACACAGTACGCAACGGAATAAACTTGATAGAGTTCTTTTTGAAAACCAGTTTTCTTTTACAAGTATGCTTTCTGTTAAAGTCTTTTATGCACGATACTTGTGATGTATACTGCAAGATAAATATGGCAAGTAAGAGCAATGTAGTAAGCAAATAAAAGCATATAAGCACACAAGGTTTATATTGGTTCGAAGGTGGTGTAAGCCTTCTACGTCCACTCTACTCCTTCACAAGGAGGAACTTTGTTAGGTCAGTTCGATTTACAAGCCTCGTTTTACAAACCTCTTCCTAACAAACTACGCCAACTAGAATCCCAAACTCTAGTCTAAGGCTTCAACCCACAAATGGTACAATCTCACAAAGGGCAAGTAGTCTACTACTAGACTACACACTTAGCAAGGATATAATCCTCTCAACTAAGTTACACCATAAATAACCTAGCGCACACAACACAGTGGTTAAAGAGAAACAAGGTTCTTCAGCTGTTGCGGTGAAGTCAGTCTTAAACGTGAAAACTTGATTGCTTGAAATGTAGACTGTTTCTTGAAAGTTGAGTGGCTGAACATGGATAAGCTAGAGAAGCTTTAGAATATATTTGAGTTTCCTCTCGACTTTGTTCAGCAATGTCTTCAGTCAGCCACACCTTCTATTTATAGATCTTGAGAATATATCCATTGGAAGAAAGTATCCGTTGAAGGAAGATACTTCTTTTATTTGAATATGAGCTTTGATCTCCCAAGATCTTCTTTGTGGCCGCATTAAATGCTATTGAGTTGTTCCTGACATGTGCATTCAATGTGCTTACCATTTGCTTCTGGACCTCTCTGACATTCCTGCTGACATGTCGAGTCGGTATGGGTCCATGGCTGAAGTTCATGCAACGGCTGCTTGATGTCAGTTAGTTTTTCTCTTTATCTTACTGCATGAACTTCCTGATGCTGCTTCTTACTGTCTTCAGCTTGCTGCTCTCTTTAGTTTTCTACTTCCTGTAGTCTGCTGGCAGCTTTTTGTTGGTAGCTTTCATCTTTCTTCGTGTAGTCTTTCAGCATGCTGTTTCCTACAGCTTGATGTCTCTTTCTTACAACATTATATCTGCTTCATATGCAGATACTTCCTTTAGCTTGCCGTTCCCTACAGCTTGTTGACCCTCAGAAGATGTATTTTTATTTCTTCTAAGGTTGGTTTTCTTTGAACACTTAGAAAACCATTACATGATCTTTTAGCTTAAGACCATGTAGACAGTATGGAAACTAGGTACTGACATCCCTAAGCAAACTGTTTTTGTCCCATCAATATAACTACTGAAATATCCCAACAATTTCCCCCTTTATATTGATGATGACAAAACATAATAAAGACAAAAGTCATTTCAAGTAATGAGTGCTCTTTATTGAAACTGAGTAAATGTACAATTAAAAGTTCGTCTAATAATAAATGTAAATATAAGTAAGCTGCTACATCTTCATCAAGCTTTTAGTTTTCTTCTTTAGTTTCTAACAGTTTGCTGTTCCCATACTTTTCCACCATGGAGTTCTTCTTCTCCCTCTCTACCATCTCTGATCTGTGTGAAACGTCTTCTTTCAGAACAAATAGCTTGCTGCATCTTCTTGGTCGATCAGCTTGTTGCATCAGCGATGATAGGTGCTTCTTGAATGCCATAGTGTCATTTTCTACTTCCCCCTTGCTATAAGGCTTCAGCAATGACTCTTGACTTGAAACTCTTTCCTCCTTTTATCATTATCCTCGAGCTCGATGTTCAGGGGATTGAGTTATAACGCCAAATATGGCAATCCAGGTTCATCATGTCTGACAATTGTTGCTCAAAACTAAAACAACAACCTGTCTCTTTCGAAGTTCCTCCTTCTTATTCATATCTAAGGGAATAAGACCTCGAGAAAGAAATATGTTAGGAGGTCAGGTACCTGATCGGTGGATGATCAATTACATCAGAAAAGCTTGAATATGTATCCTTGGTTTTATATAAAAGAATGCAAAATCATTTAATTTGTAAAAAGGCTTGGGTTATTTTAGTTGCTAACTTGATTTGAAGCAAATATTCATTTTAATTTATACAAATTTTTACATATAGTTGATGTTTATGATTTTATGTAATGTTAATAGAACTTGCATAGGGTGATAAACTGAGGTATTGAGGACTTTAAGTCAAAGAAGAATTGAGGACTTTTAAGTCAAAGAAGACATACAACTAGCAATTTGCTATTTGATAGGCCAGCTTGTGACTAAATGGATTCGGTTTTACTTGGATGATGAATTTTGGCATGCAGCTCTAAACTTCTCTACTCATAGAATGATTTTGAAATAAATTGAGATAACACAACAATCAAAAGCAAGTAAATTAGTCCAACAACAATAGCAGTGAGATAGAAAGAGAAAAAGGTCTTAAGTAGACTTTGAATGTTGATAAATATAATTACATCATTTAAAACTTTTTATTTATTGGCTTGAACATTTATGAAGATTATATGGTCAATTTTACAATTCAAGTTTCATTCAAAATTTGCCTTTCTTGATTGTTGTGTTCATTTTGGGATGGAAAAACTGTAATATCTTAAATGTAACCTCTTAATTGTTGTGTTCAATTGGGATTGCAGTGTGTATGTGTTAACTGTAGTATTTTTTAACTGTGTTAGAGGTATAATTTACTTTGTTTATACTGTTACTTATATGAAGGTTGATGATGTATGTCTAGTTAAATGAATGTTTGTCTGTTGTGGATCTGTGATTTCAAGTTATGGCTTCTTATGATGGTGCTACTTTTATATTTGATGCATGGGTGGGGGTAGTTTTAGGATGCATATGCAGGTAGAATAGGTTGCATATTTTGGTAGTTGATGGCTGTGTTGGCATCTTTTTTTTGATGGATGTAATGACACTGGGTAGTTATTTTGATGGTTATGGTTGGAACATATTTTCTGATGGGTGTAATTAATGGCACTAGGTAGATATTTTGATGGCTGTTGGATGCTAATCATATATTTTGGGTACATTTTGTGTAGTTTTGGGTCTAATTATAGGTTTGGTTGGCTGTTTCTTGGTTAGTCCAACCGCAGGGTATTGGTGTTGGAATTGGTGTCCACATACAATTGTGTAAAACTGTTAGTTTGATACTTGATATGCAGTTAGCAAAAGTTTGCTAATGACAAGAATTTTGTGTTTTGCTCTTTCATTTGTTATTTTGGCACAGTCAATGTAAAGTGAAAATGACAGTGTAATGGGAATAGAAAATCACATAATTGCAAAATGATATTCATAGGTTTGCAATTCATAAACACATTACTACAAGATACTTAACAATGATATTATTACTTGAGAATTACAATGACAAGAAGAACCAAAACAGTGATAGCAATTATTTTCATAGTTGCTTGGTTTTTGTCGAGCTTTTCAATTTTCAGTGAGAGATCATTGTATTTCGAAATCAGTAAAGTAGAATTATTGTCGACTCCAACATAAGAAGAGTCCACTTCTTCTTCCAATTCTGGCATTTGTATTTCGCTCATACAATTTTTCGATCCAACTGATGTGGGTTCGAGCCAAGCAAAACACCCACATTCACGCGATCGGCACGTGCAAAACATTGATGCATATGACCCATTATTGTTGCACCCTGACATTGACATTCCACTCACTCTCTCACCTCTAAAAATATTTCTACAACTCTACCACCCTGCAAAAACACATCACATAAAATATATCATTAAAATATCTAAAAACACCCATTAAAAAACATTGATGCATATGACCTAAGCCCCTTAAAACATCTTATATTTAAAAGTTTATAACTCCTTGTGAATGTCAAATTTTTCTAACCAATCAAAAGATATCATGTGTAAAATAATATATTAAATAAATTAATTTTATATTTTCTATTTATATTTTGAGAATTTAAAATAAATTAATTTTTAAAATAAATAGATAAATAATTGATATTTTAATATATATTCTAAACCCCTTTTGTCAGCGTTTTTCAAGTCAAAATTTCAAGGCGTTCTTTGAGCATTCAAGGATGTTCTTCGTGGAGGTTTCTGAAATCATTGTTGAAAATTTTATTGAAGATTCAACTTCAAGATTCATATCAATTTGAAGAGAAATATCAAAGAAATTCATATAGATTTGTATCCGCTTTGTTTTAATTCAAAAAATATTTGATTATCACTTTTTGTGTTTATATTTTATAGACATAAAATTTGTTGTTACACTCCTCAAAAGTGTATGGTAAATATTCAAAAATAAAATCTCATTCATCCTAAAATAAGATGTTACGGATTTATAAACTCTTTGTAAAAATTATGGGAATTCCAATTTATTTTTAAAATAACTTACACAATTAGTATTACTAACATTTTATAAACTCCACAATCTTATTTATCCAAAAATTCCAAACAATCAACAATTTATTTTTAAAAAAATAAGATAAAATATCTTATAAACTCTGAAAATATCTTATAAGATGAAAACACTAATAAATTCTTTCAAATAAGTTTTGCCAAACTTCCTCTTACAGAATACTGATGAAGAATATTTATATAAAATGAAAAGGAATAAAGTTTAATTTCTTTTTTATGTTTTATAAATTGGGATAAAATTGGAAATTCCGACATGTTTAATGTAAATCAAGAAATAGAACATGGCACATTCGTCCTTTTGTGCTTTCAATATTATATTATTGACATAACCAAGGATGGTGGACACACTATGCTTTTCATCCTCATTGGCCAAAAGGAATGATTATTATTGGCATGATGTAAACCAGAGATTCTGATTTGCGAGTGCGCCACACGCGCCCCCTGCATACCTTGAATTGGAGAGCACTTGGTCCCAGTCTACACTTTACTTTTGTGGGGTTAGCATTAACAATGATGGTATAACTCTCTCCTTAACCATAGTTAAAGGGCTGCAGACAAAAATATTTGCAGCTTACTGTTCCTCATTCTTGCTTTCATCAAAGACACTACACTACACTGCTAATGCGCCATCCCACCTCTCTCTCTCTCTCCCCCTCGCTTTTTAGTGAGAGAAAGACGATCTTGCTGTGTGTACTGATGTTGCATTTGTAGAGAGGGAAAGAGAAGGAAAAAACCCTTTTAGTTGATGCCATTAGTGCTCTGTTCATAGATGGGAATCTGATCTTGCATAGGTTTAGTGGGAATCTTTATTGAGTTTATGGTCCCTTTCTCAAAGGTAATCAATTGCTTATATATACACAGTGGTAACTTTATGAGTTGCTATTGCATTTTCTAATTTTTTTTTTCACTTTTTTTTTTTTTTTTTTTGGAAATTTATTGCCCACTTTCTGAAACCACTTGGTGCTTTTCCACTGCTAATTTTTGAACTTGATTGTTTGCCCTATACTGGAAAAGCTGTGACTCTTTACATTCAAGAACCTGTCTTTCTTGGTGGAAGATGAGTTGAATATGTGCTTTCATCATACAGCTCTCTTGTTATGGTACTTTTTGTTTCTATTTGTGCTTGATTTTTTATTTTTTATGATTTTGTGGTTCTCCTTCATCGTTTAAATATAGTTGCTTTGATGATAAGCAAGTTATAGTGCAACTGTTTACTTGTTAATGTTTCAATAATCTGTTAGTTAAGTGTATGTTTAATCAGGGGATGGCATTATGAGCAGGTGTTATGATTACCAATTCTATTGTCTGGTTTTTATCTTTATCTGTTTTATTATGGATGAATATGCAACCTTATTATTCGTAATCTGGCTTTCTTTGTAGAGCTCAATTTGGTGATTAGTTCTCTTCTTCGAATTAGAATTCGTTGTTAGCCTGAATACACCACCAAAAGTAATGGTTTCAAGGTCTTATTCCAACTTATTGGATCTTGCAACTGGTGGATCACCTAGCTTCAGCCGAGGGGGCAAGAAACTATCGCGGGTTGCAACTGTAGCTGGGGTATTGTCTGAGCTAGATGACGAAAATAGGAGCAATGGTGGCTCTGATGCACCCTCATCTGTTTCACAAGAGCGTATGATCATAGTTGGAAACCAACTCCCACTTCGTGTACATAGGAGGGACTCAGATGGTGAGAAAGGGTGGAGCTTTAGTTGGGATGAGGACTCTCTCCTTTTACAACTGAAAGATGGTCTTGGAGAAGATGTGGAGGTTATATATGTTGGTAGTCTCAAAGAAGAAATCGAGTCTAGTGAACAAGATGATGTGGCTCAAACATTGCTCGAAAACTTCAAGTGTGTTCCTGCTTTCATCCCACCGGAGCTTTACAGTAAATTCTACCATGGATTTTGCAAACAGTACCTATGGCCTTTGTTTCACTATATGCTTCCTTTATCTCCGGATCTTGGTGGCAGGTTTGACCGTACTCTATGGCAAGCTTATGTTTCGGTGAACAAAATATTTGCAGACAAAGTAATGGAAGTGATCACCCCTGATGATGACTTTGTGTGGGTTCATGATTACCATTTAATGGTGTTACCAACATTTCTCAGAAAGAGGTTTAATAGGGCGAGACTCGGGTTTTTCCTCCATAGCCCATTCCCATCATCGGAGATATATAGAACTCTACCTGTGAGGACTGAGCTTTTAAGGGCACTCTTGAACTCTGACCTTATTGGCTTCCATACCTTTGATTATGCGAGACATTTTCTTTCCTGCTGTAGTAGAATGCTTGGAGTATCATATCAATCTAAACGTGGTTATATAGGGCTTGAGTACTATGGTCGAACGGTCAGCATTAAAATCCTTCCCGTTGGCATTCACATGGGTCAGCTTCGTGCTGTGCTGGATCTTCCAGACACAGAGAATAAGGTGGTCCAACTAAGGGATAGATTTCAGGGTCAGGTTGTCTTGCTTGGGGTCGATGACATGGATATATTTAAAGGAATTAGCTTGAAACTTCTGGCCTTTGAACAACTGCTTATTCACCATCCTGATAAACGAGGTAAAGTGGTTCTGGTTCAGATAGCTAATCCTGCTAGAGGTCGAGGGAAAGATGTACAGGAAGTTCAGTCAGAAACTCATGCAATAGTTGCAAGAATTAACAATGTCTTTGGCCTACCAGGATACGAGCCAGTAGTTTTGATTGACACCTCACTTCACTTCTACGAGCGAATTGCATACTATGCAGTAGCTGAATGTTGTCTTGTCACTGCAGTACGAGACGGGATGAATCTAATACCTTATGAGTACATTGTATGTAGACAAGGAACTGATAAGCTAGATGAAACACTGAACTTGAACCCATCATCACCAAAGAAGAGTATGTTGGTGGTCTCTGAATTCATTGGGTGCTCACCGTCTCTTAGTGGGGCCATTAGGGTTAACCCTTGGAACGTTGATGCTGTAGTCGAAGCCATGGATTCTGCTCTCATGGTCCCTGAGCCAGAGAAACAAATGAGACACGACAAGCACTACAAGTATGTGAGCAGCCATGACGTTGCCTATTGGGCCCACAGCTTTTTCCAAGATCTTGAAAGAGCATGTAGAGATCACATAAGGAGAAGGTGCTGGGGTATTGGTTTTGGTTTAGGATTTCGTGTTATTGCCTTGGATCCGTGTTTTAAGAAGCTGTCAGTTGAACACATTGTGTCTGCATATAGAAGGACAAAGAACCATGCGATTCTTTTGGATTATGATGGCACAATGACATCACACAGTGCTGGTGATACTAGTACAAATGCTGAGGCTATTGGAATTTTGAACAAATTGTGCAGAGACCCAAAGAATGTAGTTTTTGTTGTGAGTGGGAAAACTAAAGAGACGCTGACGCGATGGTTTACTTCCTGCAATGACCTGAGCATTGGAGCCGAGCATGGATATTTTGTGAGGTAAGAAACTCTTACACTTTATCACATTGGATTACTGCAAGTTGATATTCAGTTATCAATTCTCTTATTACAACATTTTGTATTTCAGGCCACAAAACAGGGCAGAGTGGGAAACCTGTATTTCTGTTCAAGATTTTTACTGGAAACAGATAGCCGAACCAGTAATGCAATTATACACAGAAACAACTGATGGTTCATTCATAGAAACCAAAGAGAGTGCACTTGTGTGGAATTACCAACTTGCAGATCCAGATTTTGGGTCATGTCAGGCCAAGGAGCTTCATGATCACCTCGAGAGTGTTCTTGCAAACGAGCCCGTTTCAGTCAAGAGTAACCAGCACATTGTTGAAGTCAAACCTCAGGTTAGCATAAGTTCAAAACACAGACATGGATAAGATCAAGAATTAGTTTCCTATCGTTTATATATGTTGACTGTGCTTCTTCTCGTCTAGGGTGTGAACAAAGGGCTCGTAGCAGAAAGACTTCTAGCAATGATGCATGAGAAGGAGAAGCTTCCAGATTTTGTGCTATGCATAGGGGACGACCGATCTGATGAGGACATGTTTGAGGCAATCATACGTGCCAAAGACAACGGTTCTCTTTCCCCCGTTGCTGAAGTGTTTGCTTGCACAGTCGGACAGAAGCCGAGCAAGGCCAAGTACTATTTAGAGGATACTTCGGAGATATTAAGGATGTTTCAAAGCCTGGCCGATGCCTCGGACCATGCTGCCAAAACTGTCTCGTTTTTGCCTCAACGAGGGGTGATTGATAAAGTATGAAATGGGACATCAATGTGTTGGTGTGGTGTTTCATTTCCATCCAAATTGGGTATGTGTGTGTAGAGTGTGATATTCTTAGTATGGTCTTTTAGATTTTGTGTTCGTTGTATCCTCCAAAGAGTCTGAAATCCTATGTTTGGTTTCTTGGTACATCTCATAGTAGTTATATCATGTTCTTAGTTTTCTGAGAATTGCTATTCCATGTATCTTTTAAACTAGAATTGTAGCCAAATGAATGTGATAATGTGGGTTAAGTGTTGAGATGTTGGAGCATCAACACTAGTTATCCAAACATTGGGCTATGTTAAGAAAATTAGTTGATAGTATTCGATATTTCTTTTTCAATTGAACTCAAATTATCTGGTAGACTAGACAAGACAAGTTCACAAAATTTTGAGGTGCGTTTGAATCAAAAAACTTGAGGCAGGACGCGAAATTAATAGTAACAAATACATTGATGATGTTCGGTTTGAGTCATTTTCATTTGAACTAATTTTTTGAGCAATCTGAATATTGTGTTTTTTTTTTCTTTATCACTGGATGTTTTGTTTTTGATTTTTTGTTTAATTTTGTTCCAAGAAACTTTACTGTTGTTGCACTTTATCATCTCTAAAAAAATCTTATGTTTGGACAGTGGACTAAGTGGATTATGCAAGTCCATATTTGAGATGTGAGTTTAGATTTTGTAAGTTTGGATTGTGAAAATTTTGTTTTTTTGTGGTATGATATTGTAATGTTTATATGATTACAATTGAGACTTTAGGTCACATCGAACATGGTAGCAATTTTATAATTACTTTGAAAAAAATTGCTTTAAAACTTGATGTTTTTCTTAAGTATAACTTAAAAGATACTCCCCCGTCCCGCTCAGATTTGCACGTAGGGACGGGCACGGAGGTTAAGAAAAAGCTGCTTTTGGGCACGGAGATTAAGAAGAAACTATTTTTGTAGTGTTAATGTTGAATAGTAGAGGGCAATTTTGTAAATTTTATTTGCCATTTTTGGAGTGTGCAAATTTGAATGGGACGGACGAAAACGGAAAGTGTGCAAATTTGAGCGGGACGGAGGGAGTACTATTTACTTTTACTTGAAAGAATAATATTGTTTTCTTGAAACCTTATACTTTCTATTTACATATTTTGTAAATTTTCCTACAAAAATTCTTTTGATATGTTTGAAAAAAATTATGTTGTTTAAGTACAAAACTAACTATTAACTAGCAGTACACCCGCGCGATGCGCGATTTGTTATATAAAATTTAATAATCTTTAATATTGATGACATAATGTAATGATATATAATTTAAATGTAAAATATATATTGCTTTTCATATTTGTATTAATAAAAAATTTAATATTACAACTTTTAAATTATGTTATTTTAAATAATTATACTTGATAAAATTAGAAATTTTGAATGAAAACAATTTTGAAACTCAACATTATAAATTTGATATAACTATATATGCAATGTAAATAATAGATTATGAATTTTAAAATAGATATAAATTTAATATAACATGCATTAAAAATGAAATTTAAATGAAAGTACGAATATAATTAATTTATAAATATAACACAATATAATATAAAACAATAAAAATCTGAATAATAAAATAATAAATTGAACACCAATATTGAACAATTAAATTAATAATAATAATAATAGTAATAATAATAATAATAATAGTAATAATAATAATAATAATAATAATAATAGTTTTTCTGCATTGTTTTAGAGTTTTGAAACCATGTTTCAGATTATTTTACAACAAATTCTAGTTTTCTTAAAACAACTTTTAGATTAATTATATCTCTTTATTTGAAATAATTTCAAATAAATTACCAAATATTTTTATTAAGCTTTTTTTTTCTTCAATTTATTGATATTTATATCTTTCAAAATTAATATTACATATATATTTGAATTAATTTTTAAATTTTATTTGTTGATTTTAAATTGTTAAACCTTGTTGTTATTATTATTAATTTTAAATTTTATTATTATTTTGATATTTTTATAATAGTTTTCGAACATTTAAACATTTTATAACACCTCATAAAATTATTTTTTGATTTTAAAACTATTTTCCACATTTATATATTAAAAGTTTAAACTATTTTTTCCAAATTTTTAATTTTTGACATAATGTTTAAATTTCATTATATTCAAATTTTAATCACATCATTAAAATATAATCACATTCTTAAAATATATGATTACCAAAGTGAATGTGTATGAAATTATGTTGGTGTATGGTGCTAAACTTCTCCACAATTTATAGATGTGGACAAATCTTGTTTTGTACTTTTCTTGCTCTTTTTTATTTCATAAAAAATGAATTAGGTAAATTTAAAATTAGGATGCAAGGAAGTGAATTCTATTGGAATATGACCCACAATTGAATTTTTAAATATTATTATCATACAATTGTAAATGACAAAAAAAAAAAAAAATGCTACATATAAAATATTGTTTTTTAGAGTTTAAAAACAAATCAAAAAGAAAATATTTATACAATCATCAATTGATGTAACATTTTTAGGAGAGAAAGTGACAAATCAGTAAAATTTGTGAAGTTCTTTCATTTTATATATAGTATAGTCTGTATAGATATCTATACTTATATAAAATCAAAGAAGTTGGAAAAATTTACAGAAATACCATTTTCCCTCCTAAAAATGTCAAATCATGAGTATTATTTATTTATTTTGGTGTTTTTGCATATTTAATTGAATTGTTTTCCCAAGTTATTTTCCCTCGTAAAAATGTCAAATCATTAATATTATTTATTTATTTTGGTTTTTTGCATATTTAATTTAATTGTTTTCCCAAGTTATTATGCAATATATTTTTTAAACGTAATATAGGCTTTTTCATAAATGAATTAATTGTATTAGGAATTGTAATATTGTATAGATTTTTCAATTTATATAATCGGTTCATTTGATTTAATATTATAATTATTTTATTTGTTCATATATATTTTCTTGGTCTTAATTAAATTAATTTTTATTGAATATAATTTCATAAATCCCAATAACAAATATTGTTCAAAAATAAACTTAATAACAAGGCCAAATAGCCAAAAAAATCCAAACATTTACTCCCTTTTGTTATTTTGGCCAATCCTTTAAAATTTGTCAATGTATCCATAATTTTGTTAATTAGTTGTAATTTTAGCCAACTTAATATTTCAGTCAAAATTAAATGACTTGTAGATGACATGACAAACATATAAACATAATTTTGTGACATCACCAAATATAATTATAATTTTGTGACACATCACCAAATATGATTAATTCTTTTTCCTTTTAACCTTTTTTTTTTAATACATTGAAAGTACTTCCACCAACAACCGCCATTGAAGGTCTCATCACCAATCCACTACAAGACAACCATAGAAATACACACTAACAAAGAGAGAAGGAATTACTACAAGATACCAAAGCCACCAAACACCCATTTCAGCATCATTCTCAAAGCCATGACTGCTCTTTTGGTGTTGCCTAAATCTGATAACAAACATCGGAGCCGCCACCATCGCTACACTTCCGACTATGGCCGCCACCACCTTATGGGAACCACCCTCGACATATCTTCTCGCAAATAGTCACCCAAAACACATGTGAATAACCTAACTTTTAATGCCTAAACACGTAAATTATATCTACGAAAAAGGCAATAATTATAAAATTAGGGTTTTAGATATGATTTAACTTCATTATCAATGGGTTTGGATAGAGATGAATTAGATATTAGATAATGATGTGGAGTAGAACTTGATCTATGTGGCCCCACATAAGTGACACTTCATCCAATTTTGACTTGAATTCAAAATTGGCTAATATTGCAACTAATTAACAAAATTATGGATAAATTGACAAATTTTAAAGGATTGGCCAAAATAACAAAAAGGAGCAAATGTTTGGATTTTTTTGGCTATTTGACCTAATAACAAATATTAATTTATTTAGGGATATCTAATATCATATTTAATATAAATAAATAAATGTAACATTGTTAAAGAAATTTATATATAATATGTGTGTAGTAGTATGGTAATGGAACTATTTGTCATTCTAAATATTTTTTACATTAATAGTTGTACATTTAAATATGTAATACCATCAACATTGTACGGAAAATATTAATATCCTTTACTGGTATATTTTAATGATGAAAATATTATTAAATATTCAAATATAAAATACATGATTTGACTATCTGTCATTTTCAATGTTAAGCGATATTAAAAATGTCATTTTTTAAAATTCAATTTATTTTACAATGAAGGTCTAAAATATATGATTTACATTGTTTGCATCAAGTTCTTAAGTATAATTTCCATTTTTTTGTGTATTGTTTCTAATATATATATATATATATATATATATATATATATCTTTAATTTAAGTAATTGGGTTTAATTTGAAATTCATAGTTGATACAAATTGCCCAATTAGATATATATAATAAACAAGATTATTATGAATTAGATAGATATTTAATATATATATATTATATAGTTAAGTAAATTCATATTTTTTTAATTGTTAAATAATTTATATTTTCAAAATGTTCATAATTAGTTAAATTATATTATAAAATAGTTGATATTTACTACACAATGACACAAACCGTGCAATGCACAAGGACAACTACTAGTATAAATTAATATACAAATTAATATTTTATAAATTTATACTTTAAAATCTCATGTATATTTCGTACGCAAAAGCAGCCTTATTACGGCCATGTTAAGCTGATCCATGGAAACCTAGCTAGGGTTCCTTCTTTCGTATATCCGTCCCCAAATCTCTCTCTCATCACCAAGATTCTAGCTCTAATGGCAAAGAAACCCAAAAATCCTCTGAAAAATGGGAGCCCTAGCAGCGTTTCCAAAACAAACGAGGCCTCCAATTCCTCCACGGTTTTCAAGAATCTGTTTGGTGAAATTCCTGAACCAAACTCAGCTTCTAATTCTCTCTTCTCTGATGATAATCCGTTCCGCAGAAAACTTCTAGAAACCCAGCAGCCGAATCAAGATTTGGGATTAGGGCTTGCAGAAAAAGATGCCGACTCCGAGGGTAATATTGGGGATTCGAATGCTTCTGAGATTCTGCGACATAAGAAGAGAAAGAAGGATGGAGTGAAGAGAGAAAGTCCGGTTCTTGACTCTGAATTAGTTGAGGATAAGAGTAAGAAGTTGAAGAGGGCTGAGTTGAAAGGAAATGAAAAGAATAGTAAATTAGATTCAACTCTGGAGAAAGATACTGGAGATATTCCAGGAAATGGTGAAGCTGGTGATCTTTCTGATAAAAAAGAAAATAAGAAAAAGAAGAGGAAGAGAGATGAGGTAGAGGCAGAGTATGAGGCGAAGCGATATGGGGTGGCAGATGAGATGGAAAGTAAGGGGGAAGTTAGTGTGTTGGGGGAGAAGAGGAAGAAAATGGATAATCCAGAGGATATGATTGTGTCGAAGGAAGGTTTTGATGATGAAAGTAAGTTATTAAGGACCATATTTGTTGGGAACTTGCCATTGAAGTTGAGGAAAAAGGAGATAGCGAAGGAGTTTGGCAGGTATGGTGAAGTTGAGTCTGTGAGGATACGATCTGTTCCCATTGCCGATGTGAGTTTGCTTTGATGCTTTTGTGTGTCTATCTTGGGATTGTTGTGTAGAAGAGGGAATACTAATGTTGATAATATTCTTTTTACAGGGCAAAATACCAAGGAAGGGTGCTGTAATCAAGAAGCAATTCAATGAAAACGGCAATAGGTTTACCTTTTCTCTTATCTTTTCTTGGTTCTTTTTGTGACTTTGATGGATATTATGTGGTTAAGGATATTGCATTTGTAATGATCTATTTAAGGCTTAAAAAGGTATGACCTCTATGTGGGGTGTCCCCTTGCCAAAAAAAGAAAAAAGAGGGGGAAGATAGAAAGTGAAAACTGAGAACAATAATGTAGGCTGATATGGGTATGAAATATTTCATTTGTGGTTTCTGATGGTACATTTTAGCTATTTCCAGGTAATATGTTTTGGCATATTGTGTCAATTAAATCCATTTGAGTTGATATATTGCCTTGATTGTAGATCAGGTTATATTATGACTGCTTTCCGGAAGTTGTAAAATATATTGTCGTAACATGCTGTTGCATTCTTTAGCTAAACACTTGTTTAAATTGGAGAACAGGTCTAGGGAGCTTGTCAATGGTAAGGTTCATCAATGTAGCTGACATTAGTTGTTAATGGTGAATGCATTCATGCTTTGTGTACTTCTGGATGCTATAGTTCTTTTTTTCTTTGTAATGTATGGGCCATATTCTTGCAAGAGAAATCAAAGTTTACATTTTTTTTATTCCACAAAATGTTACCTGCCCATTTTGGCGTTTATACGAGGATAAAAAGTAATTTAATTGCATGATCAAAAGTATAACTTGGCTATTACATTTTTACAGTGTTCATGCTTACATTGTTTTTAAAACGGAGGAGTCTGCTCAAGCATCATTGGCCCATAATATGGCTATGGTATGTTCCATTTCACACTCTTTTTTGTTCCATTTGAAGATAGAAATATTCTTTCAATTAACTTATATTGGTATGAAAGGAGTAAATTTCCATGTGCTTGAGTTCAGGTTGGTGGAAATCATATCCGTGTTGACAGGGCTTGTCCACCTCGCAAGAAAGCCAAGGGAGATAATTCTCCCTTATATGACAATAAGAGGACAGTTTTTGTAGGGAACCTCCCGTTTGACGTGAAGGCAAGAATTTTTATATTAAAAATAGCTGTTTCCTTTACTCTTTGTGTCTTCTACCAATGTAAAAATGATGTGCATTTGCTCTTCCTTCCAGGATGAAGAACTTTATCAATTATTTTCTGGTATAAAAAATCTTGAAAGTAGTATTGAAGCTGTTCGTGTTATCAGAGATCCTGGATCAAGCTTGGGGAAAGGAATTGCATATGTGTTGTTCAAAACCATGGTATAAATAGCATATTTGCATCTGTGATATGTTTGCATCTCTCCTTGGGCAATTTATATGCTTTAGACAAAAATATGAAGATGTGTGAAATAATGGATATTCATAATGGCCTTACTTAAATATATGGTGACTTGAAATGGTATTAAAGATTTCTATATCATGATTCATGAGTTGACTAAAAATTCTGCTCGCGCAGCATGCAAAGATTGCCAAGTGTGAATAGTTTATGGCTATAAATTGACTGTCTAATAGAAGTGATGCTGATGATCTCTTCACAATGGGTCTCATGTAAATGTGTTCACTTGTTGGCCCCGAGTATATTTCCTTACAAGGTTCAACTTCATGATCCTTTTATTCCTTCTCGTTTGCGACATGGTTTTACGTGAACTACATGGTTATGTAACCCAAGTTCTCTTCACAAATACAAAATAATTGATGCTATGACTGCTATTTACATTCTGATGGCTGGTGCATGGTTTTCATGAAAATCAAACTTATTTGATCTGATGTATTTTATTTACTTTACAATGTCTACTTCCATAGCATATGATACTACAATGACATCCCGACCTGTTGTAGTATGAGATGACGATCTTGACCTCTGTTCTGGATAGTTTTATCTATACAGTTTCAAAAATGACATTTGATGTGTGTTTGTTTTCTAAGCTTTGTCTTGTCTTATATTTTATATTTTGGGTAAAATGGCTCAACTTAATTTATTCATGATGGCCTTGAAGGATGCTGCAAACATGATAGTCAAGAAACATAACTTGAGGATTCGGGATCGTGAGCTTAGGTTGAGTCATGCCAAATCAACCGACACTTCCTTGAAGAGGGCCAACACTTCACAACCACAGGGTAGTAACCACTCAGCTAAGAGGACAGCCTTTGCTTCAAGAATGCCGGAAAGTGGTAATAAGGAGAAAAGTAAGTCTAACCTCTCTTACCAAGGCTTGCATGCAAGCAAATCTGGTGGACAAAAGAAGGTCCATATGAGGACAAAAACTGTAGCTGCAAAATCAAAACCTGAGCCTGGTAGAGAGCAGAAATCTGGGAAGAGGAAAAGACCATCAGTAGCTGCTAGGAAGGAAAAAGCCTTAAAGGCAGCCGGTAATGCTTCGCAAGTTGTGGGAACGAAGAGGAAGCTGGGTAATAGAACCCCGGGGAGCGTTGAACAAAAGAAGAAAGCAAGAAAATTCAGGTAGAGGATGTACAAGTTGCTAAAAGGTATCTTATGAAAGATAGAAAAAACCAGCAGTGCCTCTTTTTTCTCTGTTCATCTTTTACTGATAAGAAAAAACTAAGAAACAAATAGTTGTGCATGTGAAAAAATGTAACAGAAATGAGGCATGTGGAATGTTTACTGGGAATGAGTTATGTGAAATTCTTTTACTATGTATGATTAAATTTGGAACAACAAACTCCCTTTTTACTGATTAGATGGTTTTTTTTTCCCTGAATTAATTAGATAGTTGCACTGAGTCATTGTTGCCTTGTTGGTGATGCTACCAACTTTTGGGCCTTCTCAAATAATTGCAAATTTTTCTGGTGGTTATTGGATTTGAAATTTCCGTTTATAAATTAGTGGAATCAGCTGAATATGTTTAATGGCTTTTCTATTTTCATCTTTCATTCACCATTTGTTGTAGACTTAGTCTTGTTATTAGAGATGGCACCAATTCTCAGAAGAGAAGAAGATAATTATATATATTTATTACACCATATAAGTATGCATGTTTCGTTGATTTTTCATAATGCTAATTTTAATCCTCCTATATAATTAAATCAAATTAATTTAAATTAGAGTCCTAATTAATAAAAACTCTTTATTAAAGATAGTAATGTGATTCAATATTTATTTTATTTTTTTATTTGCTTATAATCTTATATTAATATATATATTTAAAGAGTTTTTCAATGATATATTATTATAAGCATAAATAAAAAAATTTATAAATTTTATATTTTAATTAAAGTATGTTCTTATGCTTTTTTTTTTTTTTTTTCAAAATCTTATTTAATTTAATAAATTAGAGTTCTAATTAATGAAAACTCTTTATTAAGGACAGTAAAGTAATTCAATATTTATTTTATTTTTTATTTGTTTATAAAAGGCAAGAGAATTAACATTTGAAACTCGTCTTAAGAAAAGTACATGTTTTGATTATTTTACTTTTAAACCCAAGATTGCATCCTCCAAACCTCACTACTAGAACATGATGGAAGCTGGAAAAACTACTTCTAAACCCAAAACTCCATCCTTGGAAGCTGGAAAAACTACTTCTAAACCCAAGCTGAAAAACTACTTCTAAACCCAAAACTCCATCCTCTGGAAAAACTACTTCTAAACCCAAAACTCCATCCTTGGAAGCTGGAAAAACTACTTCTAAACCCAAAACTCCATCCTCCAAACCCCCTGTGCATCAAATCTCAGTTTCTCTCTCTCTTTCTAAGAATTAAATATTAAATATAAAATGAAAATGCTATCAAATAAAAGTAAACTAAAAATGCTTGATCTACAATTTAAATCCAAAAAAATTAAATAATAATAAATGAAAATAAAATAAAAAGTTAAACAAATTCAATTCAAACAAACTGTGCATCAAATCTCAGTTTCTCTCTCTCTCTTTCTAAGAATTAAATATTAAATATAAAATGAAAATGCTATCAAATAAAAGTAAACTAAAAATGCTTGATCTACAATTTAAATCCAAAAAAATTAAATAATAATAAATGAAAATAAAATAAAAAGTTAAACAAATTCAATTCAAACAAAGGATGTATTGCAAGTTCCCATGCTCCATCAATGAAGACAACTCCCTCATTTTCTTTTTCAATAGATCTCATTTTCTTTTTCAATAGATTCTAATATGAAGGTAAAAGTCATATGTTGATCAGCATTCAACTTTTTGTTTCAGCTTCCTAAACTTTAGGAGGAATTTCAAAAGACAATTCTTCTCATAATTCTCTTACACACCCTACTTTTATATCATCAATTTCCATAACAGTGTCGTAATTATTATGGATTTTTAAACAATTAATTGCAAAAAATAATGCAAAAATAGTTTAAATTGAAAATCTTAATTATTATGGATTTTTAAATTAATTTATTGTAATCTCTATAGTTTTTTTTTTAAACTTGTGTACTATATTCTTGTTTGACAAGATTTTTAGACGATTTAAAAAGGTTTGGGTATATAATTGAGTTTTCTTTGATACAAACTTATTCCAACAATATCTCTATTCGTCGATATAATTTTTTTGATATATTGTTGATATGTCCTCAATATTTTTAAGAATTTACATTAATTTTCACAATATCTTTTAAGATATTACTTTAATATATTATTCTTCATATATTATTCTCTATAATATAAATTAAAGTATGGAAACAGAATCATCTTTCACAGGGTTATGAAAAATCAACTCACAATTTCACACACAGACATCCAGAAGAACATAATGGAAGCCGGAGAAACTACTTCTAAACCCAAACTCCCATCCTCCAAACCCACCACTAGAACATGATAGAAGCTGGAGAAACTACTTCTAAACCGAAGACCATGATGGAAGCCGGAAAAACTATTTCTAAACCTAAGACTCCCATCCTCCAAACCTCACTACTAGCCGGGGAAACTACTTCTAAACCCAGACTCCCATCCTCCAAACCCTACTACTTAGGCTTTGCATCAACCAAACCCCACTATCCAAGAAAATTAAATAATAATAAATGAAGATAAAATAAAAGGTTAAACAAATTCAATTCAAACAAAAAATGTGTTGCTAGTTCCATATTCCATCAATGAAGACAACTCCCTCATTTTTTTTTTCAATAGATTCTAATATGAAGGTAAAAGTCATATGTTGATCAGTATTCAACTTTGTTTAAACTTCTAGAGGAATTTCAAAAGACAATTCTTCTTATAATTCTCTTACACACTTTACTTCTATATCATCAATTTCCATAACAGTGTTTAGGAGATCATATAAATTTATACTTTTTCATATACTCTCCAAAAAAAATTAACGTTCTTCAAGGTTTTCAATACCATATAAGATGTCGATGTGTCTGGTTTTTTTTTTTTTATTATGTTGTGAGCATCCTACATAGACAACTCCTTTTCACTTTGTGTGTTTCTATGAATGTGTGTTTCTATGAATATTATTTATGTATGCTGAAACTGAAATATTTTTCTTCGAATTGGTCTCTCATATTCTATATTTATTTTAAATTAAGAGTTAATGACCAACTAGCTATTAAAAAAGTGTTTTTTTTTATACAAATACTTTTGGATTTTCAAATAATTATTAATATCTTTTTACTAATTTTTATTAATACTTGCCATTACTAATATTGGTCATCGATATAATTTTTTGATATATTGTCGATATATCCTCAATATTTTTAAACATATTGAGCATATATCGATAATATATCAAAACGATATTATATCCACAAAATATTTGAGATTATAAAAGAACAATAATAAAAATATACTCCCTCCGTCCCACAAAGATAGGCCTGTATACTATTTTCGTCCGTCCCACAAATATAGACCTGTTACTATATTAGTGTAGTTTTTAACTTGTAATTCCATATATGCCCTTATTTATTTTTTAGGGGAAAAAAAGTTGCATTGAATGTGTGGTCTTCATTTGTTCATTTTTGACAAATTCTCATAATCATTTCATATTTCCAAATTGTCATTAATGATTAAATTGAATTACCACTACACTAATCAATAAATGCTCATTTTAATTCATGTTCATTGTTAAAATGTGAAAAAGAAAACTAATACTCCATGAATTCTCAAGAGCAGAATAAATGGCGAAATTTTAAATTGGAGTACAATTTGAGTTTCAAATTTTGTTGAAAAACTTTAGTTGTCTCTCTTCTAAATTTGAGTTGCAATTTTTGTTTAAATTTTTTAGTTTCCTCTCTTCTAAATTTTTTTAGTTGCCTCTCTTCCTTGAAAGTAGAAAAATGTATCTTGAGATAAACAATATCATTAATGCAATATTATAAGTGTGAAAATAATTTTTGTTTCAATTAATGAAACTTCAAAATTGGAGTAGAATTAATTCCTTGAAAAATTAATGTATGATAAGGGTATAATTGGAACTTCAAAAAATTTCTTAATCTGTGTGAAAATAGAACTAGACCTATCTTTGTGGGACGGAGGGAGTATCATTTTTTCTAATACAAACTTATTCCATAAATAAAACATTACAACTATTTACATTAATAAAACTATCTTTACATTAATAAAACATTACAACTATTTACAAGTACATGTAAAATATTACAAATGTATAATTTACAACTTCAAATTACAATAAAACATATTACAAATTACAATTATAAGATTAAAGAAGAGGAAAAAAAAATTGAAAGAGCTTGAATTTCATTCTAAGTCACTTCCAAACTTAAAATGAAATTGCCTATGTATCATTTTCAAACAAAGGAATCAAAGCTCACGTAGTTCTCTAACTCACCGAAACTTACCTTCATTCATTGGAGGAGGTCGTGTTTGAATCGTATCTGTAGAAATCATCTCCATCGGGGTCTAAGTTCGAGAGATCGAGATCTTGTTGACGGTTGTTTGCTCTCACCCAATCTTCAAGTAGAATAATATTTTGCACATTATCTTTTGTCAACTTCGATCTTCTTGGATTCAACATGTCCTCCTTTGGAGAAAGCATGTTCAACCGCAACGGTTGAGGCAGGACTTGCAAAAACTTCTTTAGCAATAGTGGTTAGTATAGGATAAATGGTGGCCCTTCTTGACCACCACTTCAATAAATCCATAGGAGTTTCAAATACAGTTTGTTCAAATATGCAACCTAAATAAGTATCTACTTCTTGGCAAGGGTTACTACCTCTAGGTCGTTTTTGTGTTCGAACATCATAAAAATTGTAAAATTTACTAAGTGCTTGAGCCGGTTGAAACTAGATGATTGTGTCGAATATTGACTACTTCCTCCTACATTTTGATCATTTATCTCATTACTATAATCACCTAACAATTGTTTATATTCTTTAAATAAATTGTATAAATTTTTCTTAGTTCTACTTACAACTTCACTAGGGTTAGGAATATAATCACACATATCATAATCATTTAATACCATATTTGGAAACAATGCATTATAATATAGATTTAACAATTCTTCTAATCCATCTTCTCTAATCCTAGGATCTAATAACTTAGCACATAAAAAAAATCGGGTGTTTTATGAAAATATTTTAACAATTTTGTTTTCATTACTAAGCATGTTGAACCTAAAATTGGACATGTTGAATACTCATTTAAAATTAGGGCAATTTTAACACAATTATCTATAGCTATAGGAGAAGTAGGATAATAACAACCACTTAATTCTTTAGTGGCCTCTTCAAATATTTTTAAAAGTTGAATTAGATTAAGACATGCATCCCATGAAGCTTCAAATAAAATAACATCATCATTTGGATTTTCTAAATAAAATTCACATAACATTGTTCTATATTCATACGAATCTTGAAGCATATAAAAAGTAGAATTCCAACAATGTTTAACATCAATTATAAATTTTTTAACTTCTACACCATTTCTTTTACAAAATCTTGCCCATTTTTTATGCAATATCGTAGACCTAGCAATTTCGTAAGTTGCTTGTTTAATAGGTTTAATATAATTATCCAATGATTCTAAACCATCTTGAACACATAAATTTAAGCAATGACACATACAACGAATATGAAAAAAATTACCCTCAATCGAAGGTTGACAAAAATCAATCAAGTAAGGTATAGTCGCCGTATTATTACTAGCATTATCAAATCCTATCGAAAATACTTTTCTTAAAATACCGTAATCATTTAAAACATGTCGAATTTTATGTGCAATGTGTTGTGCCGAATGTCTTTCATCAAATTCAATATAAGTAATTAAACGTTTTTGCACATTTCATGCATCATCAATCCAATGACAAGTTATTCCCATATAATCATGTGTCTTATAAGGATCCTTCCAACAATCACTACATATAGAAACTCTTTGTTTTAAATTTTTTTATTCTTCAATTAATTTATATTTATATTCTCCTACGGTTTTTTCTGTATCCCTAGTAACGGTGTTTCTAGAGATTTTTCTACTTGCTGGATTGAAATATTTACTAGTGAATTTTTCATAAGCATCATCGGTTGGGAAATTAAATGGAAGATGTTTTTCGGCTATAAATTCAATTACACATCTCCTAGTATTTAATTGACTAAATTTAAAAGTAACTTCATCTATACCTCCACCTTGAGAAGATCCGATGAAGGCCCCCCGGAGTTGCGTTTCACATGGTTGGAGAAAGTCCCGTAGCCTCCTCCATGCTTGAACTTGTAAACCTTCGAACAATGGTTGTACGTCACATTGTAGTCGTGGCGCTATTCGGCACTTTCTCCTTAAAATGGAAGGAGAAAATGTCACTCCGAATGGTAGAAGGTTGTCGAGGAGTAGTGGTTTGTGTTGTGTTCCCACTCTCTTGCGTTTCTCTCCTCGCCACCTCTTCTTCTTCGGCAAAGGCAGCGACGGTAGTAGGGCCCAAGATCTCCTCCAAATCGTCTTGAGAATAATGAATTGAATCAATCATATTGTTGAGATCATCGTGCATCGATTGTGGTGGCAGCATCAGACTCTTTCCTTTTCCACGTGAAGAACCGGCGGAAGAAGAACCTCTTTGAGATATTTTTTTTTGGGAATGAAAATGAAATAGAATTGAAATAGAATTGGAAATTGAAGAACTACAAAAACTAAAATCGAGAGACTAGAAACTTGAAGTTGTGAGCTTTAGAGAATAGAAATTATAGAATTGAGAGAGAGATTGGTGTAGAAATCAAAGGGTGGAATGGGGGTATTTATAGATGTAGCATGAAAAATTAAAAAAAAATATGATTGGCCGGTTCGAACCGCCGGTTCGAACGATCTGGGTCGTCGATCATCAATGGTCGTTTGATCACGACCGTTGATTTCGAAATCATGCCCGAACCACCGGTTTTTAAACCGGTTTCCAACGGCTATTTTGGCTCCAATAGCTCTTTAATCTGAGCCGTTGATCACAAACGGCTCTTTAATCTGGGCCATCCACGTGGCATTCATCAATTAAAAAAAAAGGGTAAACCGGCAGTTCCAACCGCCTGTTCGGCGGTTTGTAAATATTGGAACCGAAATCGAATCGGTTGGGGCCGGTTCTCGGTTTCGGTTCGAATCGGAACCGTTGACCCGATTCCGGGAACCGTTGACCGGCTGGTTTTGAACCACCAGTTCCTAGTTTTCCGAACCGGGTGAGCACGTCTAAAGGGTAGTCATAGCTGTAAGAGAAGAGTTTTGCATCCAAAAGGAAAGTTTTCCATTTCTTGATTCAATACACACATTGATGTATGTTATCTTTCTACATATATATGTACAATAATACAAGGATGAAGAAAAAAAACCTAAGATACATTTTTAATTATTACCATTGGATACTACTTTATTTAGTACAGTCTATAGTCTAGTACGAAAAAGAAATGTACCAATTTATCCCATATATACAAGTCTAATCGACAAGCATGCATGGCTACTTCTCGTTAATTAGATGATTTCTATCTTATAGCTCATACTCAATTAATATTGATCATGCATGTGTGAGATATATTAAACTAAAAATAATTCAATAATTAAATTGTTTTCAACTTTTCTCGATTAAGGTATGTCACACATTTATCGTAATTAATACATAAATAGTGAAATATCATGTAATCATCATTAAATATAAAGTTTAGGGATATTCCTTCATAAGAGTTCATCAATATTTTATAATTTCGTCATAATAAAACATTTATACTTATTATCATTGTTGTTATTTTATAAATATAAATATATCCTTTTGTAATGTCAAATATTTTATAAGGTTTTTCAAACGCTTTTGTCTTTGTCGTATATTTATACTTGTAGGAGCATCTAAAGGTCTTTTAAGCACACTTTAACCATTTTAAATATGTCATTCAATTTTTCTCGTCTTTTGGTACCACTCACAATATTCTCTCCAATGATTTTTGTATTATCCTGTATAATTAATATATTGTATTAACTCACCACTCATCGTTCTTATTTCTACGATTCTATATTTTATGTTCATATTCATATTTATTATCAATCACTCAATTTTATACAATAACCCATGTCTTATGATTATTTTATACTCCCTCCGTCCCAAATTATTTGTCATTTTATCTTTTGAGATTTGTCCCAAATTATTTGACGTTATAGGAATTCAAGACATATTTTCCCAAATTCTTCCAAATTTACCCCTATTTATTATTCCTTACTACATGCTCTATTATTTCAAAGTATGCATTGGAAATATATATTATTAGATTTAAATAGAGATAGATCAGTCTTTTTGTTGGTTTCCTTAATCTGCGTGAAAAGTGTTAAAACGACAAATAATTTGGGACGGAGGGAGTAAAATTTTCCTTTTAATGTTAGAGATATTTTACGCTCATAAAGTGTAGAAGATAAACTTCTCTTTATTTCAATATATTTAAATCTAGGTGCAACATCTTAAATAATCTTCACATAATCTTTAATTATATATCATTAATATTTATAAATAATGATATGATTTTCACATTCATCTCGTTGTGACTTCTATGATTATTAAAGTGAAATCTCATATATTATGTTCATGTGTAACTATGTTTACAACAACAATAATTTTATCCAACTGTTTTTCTCTAAACTTCTAATTTGATATATGTAATTTATCATTGCTCAATTTAATCACAAATAACATTTGTTTGGAAATGGATTTTTCTTATAAGTTTTAATGATCTTGTTGATTATCAATACTAAAGTAGATTACATAATCGTTTAATCTCAATTGCAATCAAGACATGACTTCTATACCATAATGGATAATATTATGGGGTTCGAATAAAATATTTCCTTAAATTTTTGCAATTTTTTTTCCATAAGTTTATCAATATTTTATTATTTCATCATAATTAAGACATTTTTCACTCTTTTTATATATTTAATTTGTGTTAAATCTCTTGTTTTATTTTTATTATTGTTATTTTATAAATATCATTGTACTTTTCCCTAATCTTAAATATTTTATAAAGTAGCAAGAATTATGACTTTGTCTTACTTATTACCTTTTCCATTTCACTCTCAACGGTTTTATATTTTTTAAAAATTTCATCAATACTCAAAGTATATGACATTTTATAAATTACATTTTTCAGTTTTTTTTAAATTTATTCTAATTCTACCTAAATGATTATTTATTCTTATTTCCATTTGACCTTATTAATATTGTTTTACCATCAACTTTGTGTTTTACTTTCCAAATAATGATTTTCTTTAAATCTATATTAATGTAGATCTTATTTTAGTTGAAGATTCAAAATATTTAAGATTTTGGAAGAAAAATAAACAAAACATGTAATTATTTAAAAAGATTTTGAAATGTAAATGAACTCTTATCTTTTATACATTAATTGAAAAGTAGATCAATTGCTTTATTATTCAACATTATACCAATAAGTAGCTTATAATATCCATCCAAAACTTAGTCAATCTACAAATTATACAACACCACATCAACTATTATAAACTACACTTTTATCCCATTAAATCCTTTCAAATGAAGTACCATACATTGAATATATTGATATATCATCAATATTATTTATAATGAATATATGGATAGTATTCATAGAAACACACACAAAGCTGTGAAAAGATCCCTTACATTGTTTTGGTTTCGGTGCATTTCATGTAACAGGCAATTTTCGTAAACTAATATCTATATTTTCAACACATTTTCCAGAATCATATTACGTCTTTGCTATATCTTTTTAAATTTAATTTTCGTAAACTAATATCTATATTTTCAACGTATTTTCTAGAATCATGATGTAAATAAGATTTTGAAAGAACATAAGAACATAATTTCTAATAATAACATACTTTAATTAAAATATTAAATTTATAATATATTTTTCTATGTATACTTATAATATATTATTGAAAAGCTCTTTAAATATATCTTAATATAAGACTAATTTTAGTTTAAGATTCAAAATGTTCTAAATTATAAAAGCAAAATAACCAAAACACGTAATTTTTTCAAGAAGAGTTTGAATATGATTATAATATATTATTGAAAAGCTCTTTAAATGTATATTAATATAAGACTAATTTTAGTCTAATTATGCTATTTACAATTGTGATTTGGATGGACTCTATTAAATTCAATAATATTTCAAAAAAAAAAGCCACAACAATAATAATAGCGAACACATTAGATGATGAACCAGAGAAAAAAAAATTACAAAGAAAAAAAAAAGAAATACATCCACATCTCCAGCGATGGGGAAGTTAATATGACCAAAGAATTATTACGGAAACCACGAAGACAGAAGACTAAGACAAAGAACAAGACTAAGCCAAAGAAGAAGATCAAATAAGAAAAGAAATAGTTATGAGCCCAATTAGAAATTATAATCTTTTGTTTTAGAATTTCGATGCATATTATTATTTTGAATTTTTTTACTTTTAGATTTAAATATTTTAGGATTAGAGGATATAATTTTTGTACACCTATACTATTTTTTTCATTTTCTTAATGACTCACAAACCGATATTTTTGTTATACTTGGATTTCGCAATGTATTACACTTATACCTAACTATTTATAGTTTTCATAATTTATTGATATTTTTCTTAATATATTATTGTCGTTAAGATTCCTCTAATAATTAAAAAAAAACTTAAAATAATAAAATATTAAATAATTGAAATACACTTCAATAAAATATTAAAGATCAATAAATGAAGGAAAAAACAACTACGAAATCAACAAAAAAAATCTAAAAAATTGGTATAATCTCAAGTATTTTGCTGATATAATATCATTTTGATATATTGTCGATATATGCTCAATATGTTTAAGAATTAACATTAGTTTTCATTCACATAATCAATCATATATAAGTTATTCTAACCATATCTTTTAAGATATTACTTTGATATATTATCAATATTTCTAACAATTACCAATTCCAATAAATGTGTTAGAATTATTATGTTTTAAAGAGAACCCAATTATTATGTTATAAATTCAACTCACATTCTTAACTACTCTGTGTAAATTCGACAAAATTTATCTCCCAACACATGATTGATATATATATATATATATATATATATATTTGACAATCTTTGGATAAGAGTATAAATGCCTTAAATTATTATGAAGTAATAAAATACGGATGAACTTAATTATGGAAGAAATATCCTTAAAAATTTTTAGGAAAAATATTATATTTGGTCACCAAAATAGTACCATCAAAGAATAAAGAGTGACATAAAAGTGACTTGAAGAAATTGAGATTAAATGGACTACCAAAATGATAAAATGCCTACCGTTGGCAACTCTTAATATGTCCACTCGTAATATGTAATGATCACATCCTCTAATTATATGAAAATTGAAATTAATAGATATACTAGATATCTGACATATCAGTGGTGGACACATCTTAATATGCACACAGTGGGTAGGGTAACATGATTGTAAATGACTATCTAATCTAATTTAATAAAAACTAACAAATGTGACCAATTGTTAAAAAATTCATTGATATATTTACATAAAGACTTAGAAGATGTACAGAATTATGTTAAGTATAGGTAGAAATATTAAACTAATGAGTCATATAATGATATGGTGAAAAAAAATCAAAATGTTTAGATAAGTAACTAAATATATATGATAAACAATTTGGTTTGATGTCATGAAGGTATCCAATGAAAGCTATACATTTAAGCAATATATGATATATCACTATTGTCTTCTGTTTATTCATAGCAGTTGTGTGAACATGTTGCAATTTTGATTGAATTTTATTTCTCTTTTACAGTCTTTTTTTTTTTTAATATTTTAGGTCAGTTGCAATGTAATGCCCCGTTCCCCTTTTTATTGGGAATAGGTCGCCACTCTTTACATATTTAAGAATTAAAGAAATTATAATTACTTTCTAATATACATCGGAAGACTTAAAAGTGAAGACACGAGAGTTATTAATTTTTTTTTAAAACCTAACAAATGTACATATATATATATATCTATCTATAAACCATGTCTAGTCTTGTCTCACCCACATTTTTAGAAAAAATGTTCGAACCAAAGACTTACATGAATTACACAACAAAACATATATATATATATATATAATAGGATACGAGTCTAGGCCCATAGTTTATCATACTATACATATTTACAGCATATTGTTCTAAAAAGGAAACATTATACTAGTACAATTTTATAGATACAGTGAGAAGTTAGCTCAGCCTGCTACACGTCCACGTCATCATCTGGCGAGCCAGAAAAGTTTCAAAAGTAGCATCATGAGACACCTTCGAAGAGGGATCCCAGTGAGATAACTTTACTATCTAATATATTGAAGCAATTAAATCATTAAACAAGTACTATTTGTGGTTCTTAGCCACCCTGAGAACATAGACATGGTCAACATAAAGAAATGTGGGAGTCATTCGCCCACTAAACCTTGCTTCATAAACCAGACACTCTAGCCTTTATGGTCGTCGCCCAGTATGGAAGTTACATACTGGTTATAGCTACAGACTTCAGTCGTAGATTTTCATACATATCAATTCAATTATCATCATATAGTAAAGAGTAGAAGTTACTCACTTATACATTGATAGTGCAAGGATTGCTTTTGGATTCACCGATCATCTCGACTGCGCTCGACACACTTAACTGATTAGCCTCTTATGTTATACAACATAATCTTTTGTATTTAATATTAGGTTACTTTAACCAAAAGCATAATCATACTTATAACTTAGTTGTTAAACATTTAAACTAGCAATTTTAGACCTAAAATGACATATAAAGATGTAATGTTTTTAATAATTCATATATAATTCCTAAAATCACAATATTATTCATATAATCACATACCTTCTTTTAGTATAACATACTGAAAATTCATAAATTTTAACAGCTTGTACAAGGAATTAAAAATCACACATTTAACTAGTTTTTCACTTCAATTCTAGCTCCAAAACAGCCTGATTTTGAAAAATTAATCAAACCCTATAGAATTCATTAAATCCTTCAAAATTTCTACAGACTATAGATACCTTATAGAAGTATGACATATAAAAATATCAACTGAAAATAAGATTCACATAATTAGCTATCAATTTTCTAAGTCGGCAGAAAACAGGATATAGTACATGCTGAAAACAGACTTTCTTGTAAAAATTATCATAAATCGTACAAGGTTCTAAAAATTACATGGTAAATTTTTACATCTCTATAAGAACGTGTACTACAACATAGTGAAATATGGGTTATAAATATATTTTCAATAAATAGTTATGAATTTTAGAACAAAACTGAAAACAAGACATGACCTACACAGAAAACAAGTTATGTTGTAAAATTTGGCATAAATCATACATAACTCAATAAATTTCATACTAAAATTCTGAACATACCTAAGAATTGGTACTAAAGTATAGTAAAAGATCATACATAAAATCGAAGGGTACAGTTCAAGAAAATTGTTTGATTCAGACCAAAAAACGAGACAAAAACTGTCTCCGAACAGCTTATCTTTGAAAAATTATAGAAAATCGAGTTTAACTCCAAATCTTCTGAAATTTTACACACATGTTCTACACTTTATATACTAGACTATGTTAAAAGGGTTTAGTTTAAATCGATTCCTATATTACTCAGAACATTTCCGAACAAAGAAGCAGAGCATAAATGGAATTGTAGCATAGCAACCTATTTTGTTTCATTCAAGAAATTCATAAACAATTTAATCTCAACCCTAATTCCAAAGAACATCTTTGGACTTCATAATATATGCTAAAAGTAAGAAAATATCAGAAAATAAGAAAGTTTTAGCTAAAATACCTTCAAAGTTTGTAAGGAAGAACTTTGATGTATTTTGATCTTTTCTTCTTTGCTGATTTTTGTTTCTCTTCTTTACTTGCTATGTTCAACTACTTATGCCTTATTTTGGTTCCCTTCATATAGTTTGGAAGAGAGAGAGTGAGTTTATATTCAAGTAATGAGTATGATGCATATCATGAAGTGAAGTAGGATGATGAGGTGGCTAGGTTTAGACTATAGGTTGCTTACTCATGACTTACCATGGAAGATTTAGATAAAAAAAAGTTAATTTGTTATCTTGATATTTTGTGAAAAAATCTCATGTATATGTATATACGTATAGCTTGTCTCAATTTTTTACTTTGGTGTCTTATATTATTAAAGAGACTAATAATAGTATAAAGTATAAATCATATAAGTGTAAAAATTAAATAGCATAAAAGTAAGTATTAAAATTTACATACGTAATAAGTATCGTGATTATTTTAATATTCACTATAATGCATGCTCGTTCAAGTAAAACGTTTTGATTCATAAAAACACATATAAACATCATAAGTAAAATTTCATAAAAGAAAGCATTCGAAAGCGGTAACAAATAAAATTAGCATATGAACTTAATATCATATTATTCATTTAAATTTAACTAACATCTTATCTTTTACTTCCGTTCATATGTGTCGAGTGAGTGGAGATCGAGTTCGGTTTCCTCCATAAGTTATCCTGCAAAAATCCTTAAATCTCGAAAGAGATATTAGATTATAAAAATTTAAAAAAAAACATTGATCATAAAATAATTTGTAAATCATAGCATTAAATAATATAAGAACTTGCACTTAAATCGTTTATATTTGAACGATAAAAGAATTTTATAAAGTATGCAATGCAGGGTGTTTTCTTGAAATGGGGTGTTACATGCAACAAGCCGACATAATACTTCTTTTAGCTCTTTATAATGTAATTTGTGTTTTGGTTTCTACAGTTTCATGCTTACTTGATATATTTTTTATTTTTTATTTTAGGTTGTGAATCTTCTCTACGGTGTTGGATTCTTACAATTGGCAATTGTCCATCTATTTCTTTTATATTGACTTTAATGATAACTTTTTTTAGATGTAGATGTATGTACATAATACTACTTCACACAATAGAAATTTACTAATGCTGAACTTTTGTCATTGTTACATGAAGATGCAGGTTCAGTTGATTTTTTTAATTAGTAAATTTTTTATTTTATCTTTATTTATTATTGTTTTAACTTTCTTTGCTTTTAATTGTAGATCAAACACGTTTTGGTTACTTTTAGTTAATTGCGTTTCATATTATATTTAATTCTTTTTTGAATTGTTGAGTTTTTGAACAGCGAACACGAAATATGAATTGCGACAAAGGAAACTTGTTGGACAAAAAAGAAAATATGCAAATTTGAAATTGATATTGATACCGATCCTGAAATTTGTAACTAGCTTAAGCCCTATTTTCATTCTTTGTTTATATTGAATTTGTTTAATTTTTTATTTTATCTTCATTTATTATTGTTTAACTTTTTTTTTGATTTTAATTGTAGGTCAAACAAGTTTTGGTTACATTTAGTTAGTTAGAATTATAATCTTTTGTCTCAGAAATTCCATACGTATTATTTTTTTTTTAGTATTTTAATTTATAGGAATTGAAGAATTAGAATTTATAATCGAATATAATAATATTTTTTAACATTTTTTTGACGACTCCCAAAATAATATTTTCGGTATATTTGGATTTCACATTGAATTATACTCATACTTAACCACACACAATTTTGAGGATCTCATGATATTTTTCTTAATAAATTATCGTTGTTATGATACCTATTTTAAATTGAAATAACATTAATTTATAATAAAGTAATTTGTACACTTCAACAAAATATTAAAGAACAAGTGAAGGGAAAAAAACCCACAAATTCAACCAAATAATAGGTGTCAAAAGTTTGTCTCTCCATGTACAACACACAAAATATTAAAGAACAAGTGAAGGGAAAAAAACCCACAAATTCAAACAAATAATAGGTCTCAAAAGTTTGTCTCTCCATGTACAACACACGTGTTCTTAACTAGTATATATATATATATATATATATATATATATATATATTGTCATCTACTTACACTTTCATATGTTTCTATCAATCTTACCAAATTTTCTTTTTCAACTTTAAAGAAGTGGCATTAATAGGAGGGCAATAATTCTGCCAAATCATCTACTCTTTTGCAGAGTCCCATTTCAAGAATAAAAGTGAAATCACTTTATAATATATACATGTTGGAACACAAATTTCTTTGGAGAATGTTTACATTGAAATTTAATGCAACCCCAAAGCAGTAATCTGCAGAATACATAAGGGTTTGAATACTCTGAAATTTCCCAACTGAATAAATGATGCAACGCTTTGAACAACGCTATAGTTTCTGAACAAATGATTCTAGAACAATTTACATGCCACTCCCGGTGGACAAATCGTGGAAATTGAGCCGATGCTAAGTACCCCTGGTCTCTGACTGAAGCATCCAATGCGTTGAACTCTCTGTAATAAGCAGAAGATGGTGCTAATTTTTGATTGGAGAAGAACACAGATGGTGTTACATTATAGTATATCATATGGATGAAAGCAGCATCACGATTTAGTTTTGCTGCCTATCAATGTGGGAGTCACAGAGACGAGCCCTATGAGAAACAGAGTGGCTAGAGACTGCAAGTCATATAGGTCACCGATGGACTGCAACTCCCCAAGAGCTATTCCAGCCTACACGAATGAAAGACCATATTACTTTAATAGTCACAAGGAAGAGTTAATTGTACATTCTTGTGCTCGTTTCAGATAAAGAAATCTCTAAGATGATCATCTTCATTGAGATGTCTGTCCCAAGATACTGATGCGAACAACAAAGAAAAATCTCAAAGAAAAAAATAGTTTTAGATATTCCAATTGGAGCGCTTTGACATGTAAAAAAGGACATTACTAGGATAGGCATTGAATTGAAAAGAGTAACATAAGAGAAGAGATCATACCCTAACAGTTACAAAAGCAGCAGGAATGATCCCAATGAAGGTAGCCAACAAGAAAATATGATAAGGAACATCTACAATTGGTGAAGCAACATTTATGAATGTATTTGGTAGTGTTGGAGTCACCCGTAAGAAAAGCATGTAGTTTAGCAACCCTTCACGTCTTTTAGCCACCTGGACCAACAGAAACCATCAAATTGTAATGAGAAGGTGAAATGGAAATAGATGCAGATGAGATCCTCTGTTTCAGAATATGTTTGATCTCCTATTTCAATTTCACCAATACACACCACTTACGACATCAATATTAATGTGCGGTGTGTATTGATAAAGTTGGAATAAGAGGAGATGGAATATATTTTGAAACAAAAGGAACCCACCGCCAATAGATGTATAGGAAGATAATCCCACCTGGGCCTGAAAGAAGGTCAATTTGTCAGGCCACAGAGAGAAGACGAGTGGTCGGCCAATTATTTTGGACAAGAAGAAGCAAGAAGATGCTCCCGCAGTAGCTGTTAACACAACAAGAGCTACACCTTTGAAGACTCCGAAAAGGGCTCCAGCTAGTAACGACATAAAAACAGTTCCCGGAATCATAAAAGTCTGCATAAAAATGTAGACAAGACAATATCCCACAAGAACCTGTATCGTGTAGTCACTTGTATAGCTCTCCAGGTTATCCCTATAAAAACAAACAAGCAAAACCATTATGCAAATCAGCATTGATGTCTTTGAACAATCTTAATATATAGGATTAAAGTTAAATAGCATATACCAGCACCCAAATAGAGAGCTGAGGCTGACCTTAAGCAAATGAAAAGGAAAAAAAAAAAGTTAAGAAATGTGTAATTGCATGACTTTTGTATTATTTAGATGTCCTTTCCTAGTTGCAACAATACTAGAGTTTACTTGTTATTTCCTTATAGTAGGATTGAGTTTATTAAAGTCAATAAATACATGGCAATACCTCCCAACTAATTAATAATTAATGGCATAATTGGTATGCATGAATGAGGTGGAAATGGAATAACAATTTCCATATTCATTTCAGTTCTCATGTTTGGTATGAATTTTTGTCATGAATCATCATTACTGAAGGTACCACGGATACCAACCTGAAGGACTTCGGTTACTAATCATGAGAACAAGCCTCAAGAGCAATCAAAGTTATAAGGAAGCCACTAAATCAACCACAAATTTTCCATCTTATAAATTGATAAAAGGGAAATCTATAATTGATTAAATCCATGAATCAGTGTGCTTTTACTAGATTTTGCCACTATATGCCTTTTGATTGGCTGCATCCTTGCAAACCTAATCCGTTCAGCGATTAACTTTTCATTTCTTACTAGTAAATCTACCGGCGTACTAGCATCCCTGAGTGGCATAAAGATTATATTCATAAGCCACCTATCTTGTACCAATAACTATAAGTAAAATATCCATTCAGAAATTGCACACTAACCCATAAACTACATGCCTACACCTAAAGCAAACGAGCATCTTAACACCCACCAAAACCTATTTCTTAGATCTTGTAATTGCTTCTTTATGTAATTTGCTGGAAATACTATCCATCATAGAAATAAACAAACAAACTTCAATTCTCGTCAATCTTCAAGTTCATGATTCATCATAGATCGAGTCCATGTTTAACCACCATTCAAAGTTCAGCTAAACCAAACATAAAAAATATCCCAATCTCCAAATCGACACAACCATCATCCTCAATATACTTTCTCTTAGCAAAAAACATCGTGCTATTACAAATATAGTATAATCTCCATTATAAAACTCTGCATTTAATAACCACATATACGTCTAAAACACAATATTTTTTATATAAGAAACGGACAAGTTCAACACATTGATTCAAGAACACCAAAACACTTTACTCAAGCAAAATGCAATCTGAAAAACAGAAAGTAATAGCAATAAAGACCTGAGTATTTGAAGATCTTGTAGAGAACGGGGAAGCTTGAGGAAGCTGTAATCAGATGCGGGCATAGTCAGGTACAACCCCACCAACCCCACCACAAATCCCAATACGACGCCGCTCGCCACCGTCACCTCCCACACCGTCAACGGAAACTTCCCCCCTTTCGACTTCATTCCGTCGTTCCCCTCATTCACATTCCGCACTGTTGTTTCCATTTTCTCAACCAAAACCAATTGATCAGTTAATTAATCAAATGCTGAGCTTCTGGTTTTGTTATCTGGATTGTCCCACGCGAAATACGTATGAATTACATACAACAGGAAAATCAGGAGAATGTCGATTCAATGACGGCTTTTTCACACGTAATCTAAGTTGGACAGAGAAGGAGAGGTTGAGAGGATTACTGCTCTTTCTTCTTCTTCTTTGCTTTAGGGGCACTCCTCTCTCTCTCTCTCTCGGCTACTTTTCAACTGGAATAAATAAGAGAAGAGAGAGATATATTGATGTTGGGAATATTCCTTCATTCCCTCATAAAATCCAGGAAAATTGCAACTCACCCTTTAGATAAAAATAAAAATAAAAATTCTTTCAAAATATGCTATATCATTTTAAGGTGTAAGAAGGTACTAATTTAAAAATGCTTAATAACCTTTTATACAATAAAATAATTTTTCTACTATACTATATAGTTATTTTCACCGCAATTTAGATGGAAAACTTAAAATAACTCTTTTATTCATATGTATATAACATAAGATTGTTGACTGATGTGATGAAAATGTTATTTATATCTTATCAACAAAGTTAAAATTAACATTTTTTTTTATATTTATGGTAAACAAAATATTATATCTAATTGTAGTAGAATATAATTCAGTATCCTTATTGTGGCAGTAAGACGTGCTATTCTTAAAATCATACTTTATTGAAACGATAGTTTAAAGAAAAAATCCCAACCTTACCAAATAATCTGCACTTGTGTTTTTCTATGTAATCACCATAAGTGTGTGTGTGTGTTTTTTTTATTTAATATTTTTTCTCTAAATGATCTAGAGCGGTCATCACTTGAACCAAAGGTTCGTAATAATCACCATAAGTGAGCCTATGTAGAAAAATTCTGTGTAGTAGCATTGTGTTATGATTAAATAAATTTAAATTAAATTAAACTCTAATAAAAATACAATCCTTATTATTTAAATTTAATTACAACAATGATTACACATGGATTTTAAGGTGTGATTCGCATAAGATTTTTTGCAGGTGAGTTTTTTAAAGTAATAATATTCAAGATACACGTGTCATTCTTATATTCATTTCAAGGTGTTAGAAAGCCATCAAAGTAGTAACTTTAAAAATGATTTATTAATATAATGTTGTCATAAGAAAATGAAATCCTTACCTTACCAAATAATCTGTTATTCTGTTTTTTAAGTAATCACAATAGGCGCGTTTATGTAGAAAAAATTCTCTATATAAAATTATGAGTTTCAAGTCTTACGATTAAAGTAAATCAAATTTAATATTTATAGAGTAATATATTATGAATTTAGATTGACTCGAACTTTATGGAGTAGCTAGAGCTCGAGATTAAGTTCAAATTAATGTGTGATTCATTCATAAGTTTGCGAACCTTGTCTAACAAATAATATATATTTAGGATTAATCACATAAGAAAAATGTCGTTTAATTTTGGTTGATTTTCATTTAAAATAAACTTCAAACATCATAAATCGCCAATTTTAAAATAATTTCAATTAGATGCATAATCAATCATTTTCCAATCTCATATGCTGATATAAAGCCAAAAATGTGTGTCCTTATATTTGCGGAATTGAATTTATATTGTTAATGATTAAGAAGTGGAGAGACATTTCGGACTCCATGTTAGTAATTTGAGCCCAAAATGTTCAATTATGTATTGAATTGACATGATATTAAAGTTGGTGATTTTGAGATCATAGTAAAAAAATGAGGTTATAAATGAAATTTTTTTTGATGATTTTATGTAATTAACCCTAATATTTAATTATTATATATTTTAGAATATTTAGTTATACATATTAAATATGTAAGAAACATGACGGATCTGCATTTTTTGTTAATTGAATTACGTTGTCTTCAAATATCTATAGATGTAATTAAATTGAGTTTAATCATGAGCATGAATTCCAAAAATGAAACTTGATCAAGTTTGAGTAAAACTTGGAGCTCATAATTCTTGTGTTAAATAAAAAAGTTGAATATGAAATAATATGGCTGGATTCAACCCTACTCGATTACAATAAATGTGTAAAATAGATTGATTGGAATAGTGGAAGGAAAATAATTATGAACGCGGTTATTGAAATATAATGAGACAGATCAACCACGTGTTACACGTGTTCGCCATATGCAATCATTGCTCTTTTTAAGAAATTCAATCACATGGCCACCCTTCACCACCTACCGTATATTTCTCGATTTCAACATGTTGGAATTTCCAATCTCTAATTACACATTTCTTCAATTAACAAACTTTTAAATTAATTATATACTCTATATTTAAATTAATAAACTTAGGGCACGTTTGGTTCGGTAGTTGAGTTTATTTAGGTTGGTTGGGCTTTTCGGGCTTTTATTGTTCATCGAAGACAAAATAACTCTTTTTTGGTGTTTGGTATGTAGGTTTTGAGATATGTTTGATTTAATTTTTGTGTTTGGTTTGAATGTTTATGGGTTTGAAAAAGTGGGTTTAATTTAAATTTTGTGTTTGCTTTATTGGTTAGGATTGATAAAAAAACATGAAAAGACTATATTACCCTTACTTTAAAGAGAAAATAATGTTTCAATTAAAATCCTTAGGCATGATTAAAATAATGTTTTAAAACTAATATAAAATACAGCACTAGTAATTATGCATCCCATATAATTAATATAAAATATTAATTTTAAAATTTAATCCAAACCCAGAAAATGAAATTAAAAATTACTATAATTTTTCTTTCTCAGCATGAATTGGTGTGTCTGAGTGCAATGACATAAAAACAATTTAAATTTGGCATGTATGAATGAGTAAAATGTTGGTAAAATAATGTATACAGTAGTTTTGATTTTAGTTTGAGTTTATGGATTAAAAAAGACCATTTAGTTCTTTGTTTTTCCTGTTAATTTTGATGGTATATTTCTCAAGCTTTAGAAGCAAGTATCATGCCTTTGATTCCATTCTTCAATTTAAAATGATAACACCACAACTCCTTGAATAGATCGTTCTATAATAATTTGGCCACTTTTTTTACTACGTTGTTATTCTCAAATTAATCAGATGTAAACCTTAAATTCACTTCTTGGCATCAAAGAGTTGCATACAAAACTCTGGATATTATAAATTTAACACTTGTTTGGGTCTATAGAACATTTTCCTATCTATCTATCTATAACACTTTAATCTTTACAGGGTTCCCGAGCTTGGATTTATCTTCCATTTGCGCGATTTCAAGAGCCCTAGCACACACAGGAAAGCCGCCCAGCTGCTAGACCCTGATCGTCTTCACTTAGTTTTACAACTCCGATTTCATCACCATTTCCATCAACCTCTTTTGTCAAATCACAATTGTAAAATCCAGGACCATGCATAACCTGGAAAAGGGCCACTGCTACATTATTTCAAGTGCGTTTTAAACCTCAAGATATTTATCAATAAAGGTTATTTCACGATTATTTACATATTCATTGAAGTGCGAAGTTTTTAAGATTATATGCTAACTTCACACAAACAATCACACATAAGATTATATGCTAACTTCACACAAACAATCAATCAAATCTTTAACATATACAACACACTCTTCCAACAAAGCACACACCTGTCATGAGATTGATGTGGCCTAAATGTGAAGGCAAAATTTGCAACATGAATTTCACATATCTCATATTCAGTCCACAAATGAAAAAATTAAATCCTGAAAAAGAAAAGAAAACAAAGAGATAGAACAAGAAGAACTGCCAAAACATATCTTCTGGTTGTAACTTTAAGTTTTCAATGACAGGTTTGATCAAGCTGATTTTAAATTAAGCATCAACAAAATAAACTTAAATGAACTCATCCAGTTAGGATCCCCTAAACTAATATGATTTTTTAGCCCATTAATATGCAACAATTTTTAATCGTACAATTATACAAAGCATCCAGTTAGGATCTCCTAAAACTACAGCAACAACCCAAACCTAATTGAATGTTTACACATTCATCTATGCAAAACATAAAAGCAGCACTATAACTTGTAAAGTTACAGGAGATAACACTAACTTGACTGAGCAAGCAAATGATTGTGATATCACCTATTCAATCAAACAGGATCTTCCAATAAGATCGAAACTGCGTACAAGTAGCAGTACAAATTAATATTTATAAGCATTGACAACACTAAGTGATGCATAACATTGCAAAGATCAGTATTGAGTTAACTACATTTTTTTGATATAACTAATGGGTAAAGTTATTGCTTTCGTCATCGAATGGAAATCATATTTCATTGCCATTTCAGATCACATTTTATCACAACACTTGTGTATCAATGAATACTGTATTATGCTGCCAATGAAGAAGAGCATGTCAACATATGATTATATGCTCTCTTTAAACAGACAATATATTATTAAATCTTGGTATCTTAAATCAATAGAATGGAGATTTCTGTTTTATCCATTATGGGATAATATGAAAATTGTAAATTTACCTGTCGTATAACGATTGCAAGATTTAGAAGTCCAGAATGCAATGTTTACCTGCTAAGTTAATGGCAATCCACTAAGCATGATTAATAATTGGATTCTTGTGGGATAATAGGATAAAAACTTAAAATTGTGCTAAACACATCAACCTATTTGAAGCATTGCTCTAAATTAATTCAAAACCCATTTCAGATGGGTTTGTTATATCAGCTAAAAACCCAGCTACAACCATGTACGGATTTCAGAAAGAAGGGAAAAATGTTGAAAAAAACCAACAAATCAGATAAACATAAACAAATAAACAGTAGAGAGAAGGAAAGATCATGACAAGATTAACCTTTATTCTTTGGAAATCAGATCAAAGCCTCAGTAATCGACCCAGAAGAAAACCCAACAAGTCTCGACGGCTCACTGCAAAATCATCATTTCATCGAGGAGAAGCTGGAGAACCCTTGCTTTCTTCAACTGATTGGAGGGTTGCTTGAGTTATTTGGAGCCCGAATTAACAGAGTGCTAGAGTTTGATGTCATTAAATCGATGAGGAGATCTTGTGAAATTTGCACTACTTCAAATTTGAAATCGAGGGCTAGGGTTTTGGGGGGAGATTGGGGATCTAATATATATATAGTGGCAATGTTGTAATAAAGTAGAAAAATATATCTATATTAGTCATTCAACACGAAAAAGCAAGGGCATTTTGGGTAGAAAATAAAATTACTGTTCATATACCCATAAACCCACAAAAAATGGTGGGTTTATAAAACCCCAAATAAGCAACCCTAAACCACCAAAATAGGAGCGGGCCGAAAGAATTAATTACCCGGGCCAATATTGAAATCCGGGCTTCAAACCCCATTCCCAAACACTTGTTTAGGTTGGTTTATAAACTCAAACCAACCTAAACAAGTGAACCAAACTAGCCCTTAGTAGTTAGTACTTGTACAACTCTAGCTAGCATTTTCTGTTAAGTTTTCTTTCATTTGATAGGTATTTTATACTAGGTATCAACAAATATCCAATTGTGTCAATTATATCCCTCTTACTTGCCAATAACATGATCAATTCAAAATGTAAGGCATGTTGAAATTCATCTACATCTTTTTCTTGACACAGAAGACTATTGTATTACAAATGGAGAGATAAGACTACAAATATATGATCTCTTCTCGATTAGAAAAAGAATTATTCCTAGTTCCAAACAAGAGGAAAAGAGGAGGAGAAAGAAAAGATTGGAGACAAGACAATTAATTGTCCGATTCATGGTACTGAAACATCCAAAAAAGGGGGACCAGTAAATCAAATTCGATGAAATCTCATTATCCATAAATAAAAATCATAAGAATTTGGGTGAGACAATCTCATATATAGTTTTTGTGAGATGAGTTCTTTTTACCCACAACCCTAACCCATTTTTATTAATTTACATATGAATTGTGTAGTGTGGGTTGTGAGTTAACTCCCCATTTTCATTAATTTACTGGTTGTGGGTTTTTCATTAATTTACATATGAATTGTGTAGTGTGGGTTGTGTGTTAACTCATCTCACGGAGTGTAGCGTGGGTTGTGGGTTTTTCATTAATTTTTTTCATTAATTTACATATGAATTGTGTAGTGTGGGTTAACTCGTCTCACGTAACATAATTCGTGAGATGGTCTCACATAAGATTTGTTCAATAAAAATCAATTACATAAATTTTTAAGGTGTGAGTCGTGGATTGCCCTGTCTTAAATAAATATTAATTAGATCATCGAGTCTTAGAAAAGTCCATATTTATATTCTCAAAATTTATATATCTCAACAGTGGACTAGGGTTAATGAAACTATGAAACATGGTTATATGTGCAGGTTTACTGAAATTATGATAGATATATACAGTGAAAAACTTCGTTGTGCTCAACACAATAAATTGAAATATAAGATCACAACAACCAATGGATGTATGATTTTGTTCATAAACAAAACAAAAACTTTTAAGATATTTGATGAGAATTTTTTACCGCGCAAAAATTATTAATTTCTTTCCTAACCTAACCAACTAGTAGCTAGGGCAATTAAAAGTCGATTCCACGAGGAGTGATGATTAACTATGACACATATGTTCAATTCAATCAAATAACAAATTATGGGGGTTTTGAAATTGATTAACTATTACTAAATTAAATAAAATAAACCTAAAAAGCAGATCAAACAAAGAATCGAGGTATGCAAATCTTCTAGTTAACAGTTCAATTATCCCCCGATATCAATTATTCCCTAATCAATGTATTACCCTCTCTCAAATTATCATGGAATTATCACCCATAGTCTAACAACAAGCTCTGTTAAACTGAATCGTCTCTTAAAATTAGTTAAATTACGATACGATCTCTAATTAACCATATTTAATTGAATAACCTAAAATAAACTCTCTAGATTTAATTCATCAAATGCATTAATCACCAAGACGAAGGATGAACTAGACTCCGAATACACAAGCTCGATTAGATAATTTAGGATTATGTTACCCTAGAGATGTAGTTTACCACTTATGAAAATTAAACAACAACAATTAGGATTCATGATTTAAGATTCTAGCAATCAATTATCAAATACTTAACCTAGGTGATCAGGCTAAATCAAGCATCAATAATTGAAAACATTATGCACAGATAACATAATCAATTCCAATCAAACATCGAAATACAAGATTAATTAGAAAATAAATAGATATATGGGTTCAAACATCCTTGCTAACCGAAATTGAGAAATTAGCCGAGCATCCTTAAAATCAAATCCACAATAATTGTTGAGAAATCCATCATCAAATTAATCTCTAAAATAAAGAACTATGAATAAAACCCAGTCTATATGATTTGATGCGGCACAATTATGCCCTACTTTCATTCAAAATGGGTCTGAGCTTGTTTCTTTCCTTTCATTTATAGCCCAAACCTCTTCAAAGTGGATTGGGCCTTTTCCATTCTAGTAAGAAGGCCCAAGTTCTCTTTCTTCAATCCTTCAAAAGCCCATACTTGTCTCGTCTCCTTCCTTTGATCCTCGAATATTTTCTTTACTTCAAAATACTCCATAAATCCCTAAAATAATGAAGAAAATAATATATGAAATACTTGGAGACATAATTCACACATATGTAGGAAAATAGTGCATCCAAATAAATAAACGATATTAAATCTCATATTAAACACCACTAAAATGCACATATTTTCCTCGTATCAATTTTCCAATCATTGATTTAAGATTTTTGCCAATCTAATAAACTCCTTTACAGAAAGGTTTTTGTTCCAAGTATGCTTGAAATCATGTACAATAATGATACCAATAAATAAGATAGCATAAATAAACTTAAACTTGTTTGGAGTTATAGGATAATCATTGTAGACCATGTTACTTCTTCCATGGGAAGTAATTTTGTTAAATTTATTTTGGTTACAATCCACACAATTACTTAACCTTAATCTAAGAAGTTTACAAACAAGTCTACTATTTTTTATAACTACACATTGAGAGCATCTCCAACAGTGCATAAAAAAATACTGCAGTTTTTGCATTATTTTAATATAATAATTGTCACACATCTCCAATAAGACTGCACTATTTTGTGCACTAAAAATGAATATTCCATAATATTCTTTACTATTATAAAAAATTAATAAAAGAAAATGTAAAGGAAAAGAAAAAGAATTTAATGCAGTCTTAAAATATTAGGAATCCAACGCAGTGTTTGAGATGCTCTGAGTCTGGTCTTCACACAGATTGCAAACTTCAGTAGGTTTAGATATGATTTTCTTCAACTTTGAAGAAGTCTCTAAACTTGGAAGATCGTTTCTTCGAATGTGGGGTTGCTTCTTGTTTTGACTTGGAAAAATTTCAGCTCGTTTACTTTTCTTACTTGATAGAATTTTGCAAATATTGTGTTCTCTTGATTCTAAGTATTTCATCCTTCCAAATTCTTGTTTTGTCTTGACCATCGGGTACGATATAGTAATCTGTCTCTATACTATTTCTACTAAGAATGCATGATTCCACATCAAGTGTACTTGAATAATATAAAGATTGAATAATCAATATAGTTTTGACATGAGCTACAAAAAACTGAAATTCCATCAAGTACTATTTATTCATGCTTCATTTATATCACATAATGTGTATATGTGATTATCTATATCGATGTTGTTATACCCAAATCTAAGGGCATAATACCCGCATCTTTTAATGATTAAGTCAAATTTAAACAAGAATGAAAAAGAAACTTGACAAATGAAAACCATCAACATCATGTCACATGGAGGGTGCAAGAAAAGAATCATCAAAAACATCATTCAAGAAAGCACCACAGGCTCCATCATCCACTCTTGCATCATACTTCTCAGAGGTCATGAACATCTCATCATCATTCACAATCTGCATCGACGACTGATCATTAACACAGTGGCCATGGTAGTCCGAGGAAACTTCAGGGGTCGTTGGAGCTAATCCCGGAAGCCAGAATTCGGAGCTAGGGTTGCTAATAGTCATGCCACTGTTTTTGCCATGATCAAGAAACAATGTATGATAATCAGTACAAAGGTGGTTGACATTTTCAGTGTTGGATAGCAAAGATGGTAGTTCCAATTGGTAAAGTAGTGTTTCTGATATGAAAGATGGCAAAGGATTTGAGTTAATAAGCATCAGTAGGTTTGTGAGCAGTCGAATATTGGCCAAATTTTGGATTGGATTGATCAAACCGGGCACGACTATAGGTTGATGTGTAGTTGGATCAATACCGGAACGTAGAAGCTTCTTCCTTAGATGTGAATTCCAGAAATTCTTGATTTCATTATCTGTTCTCCCTGGTAGATGATTTGCAATCATTGACCACCTATGTATATATGAAATCATTAAAACACATATTATATATGAATAGAAAGATGATATTGAAAGATGTAGTACTTGTTGCCAAGAGTGGAATGGAGATGGATGATGGTGTGTTGTTCATGGGGAGAGAAGTTGCCTCGTTTGATATCGGGTCGAAGATAATTGGTCCATCTCAATCTACAGCTTTTGCCACACCTCTTGAGGCCTGCTTTTTTAGGGACGACTTGCCAATTTCCTTGTCCATTTTTCTTTATGTAATTTATCAGTATTTCATCTTCTTCTTCACTCCATGCCCCTTTCTTTATCCCCTCTATTTCACTTCTCTTCATACTCCTCCCCATTTCTCTCTCTACTTTTTCTTCAACTCAGATCATAAGGTTATACACCACTATTATATATATATATATATATATATATATATATATATATATATATACTGTGTTTGGATATATATGCTGCATGCTCTCTCTCTCTCTCTCTCTCTCTCTCTCTCTCTCTCTCTCTCTCTCTCTCTCTCTCTCTCTCTCTCATTGCTTCCAATAGTAAGACAAAGATTGAAGTCAAGCCACCTACATAGCCACCAACTTTGCTTTTGCAACTTTAAGAAAATATGATTAGATGCGACTTGTAATTTAATAAATGTGTATTAGGTGATGATACTATGTTTTTCTTCATTAATTTTTCTTGTTTTAAGGCTTAGTTAATTTGTTGAGTATTGTGTCAACCAAAGTCGTTCATTTTAATTTTTAACTTTTTTTTTTTTTTGGGATTGTATCATTTTCTTAGTTGAGTAATTGGTATAATATTTGTTATTTGCTACTACACTTCATGCGAATTAGTCTCAATAACATAGTTGTATGATCACTACATAACAATTCTTTTGTGATTTATTAATTTTACCTCGCACCCTACATGTTGCACGAAACTTGCTAGCATTATGAGCGTTTGATCCTACTGTATATCATAATATGTAATTGCAAACTTTAATCCAAAAAAAATATTTTTTTTAAGCAATTCATATATATACATATATCCATCATCATCATCATCATCATGCGATTCATAGTTTTTTCCACATAGGAGATCTCATATATAGTCATGAAACGCGACTAACAACTTCCAAAGTTTCTCTCACTAATTGAAATATTTTTGTTGCAGATGTTTATGTTAAAAAAAAAAAAAAAATCATATATTATGGAGACATTAATAATATATACACATAATATATATTTTAAAAGATTTGAAAGAGGTGATTAAATATCTTTTGTAGGCTCTTAATAGAGTATCCAATTGAAAAAAAAAAAAGAAATACACTTTTTTTTCTTTTCTAATTTTTCATGCGTGGTAAAGTTGGATAATATGATTGCCATGATTCTAATTAAATTATTAAAACTTAAATAAAATCCTTTCACGGATATAAATTCATGAAATGAAAACTCACAACTCAAATTCATTTAAATTATGATTTAAATTATGGATTATGATCGTTAGAATTAATAGATTCGGTGCCACAAAACTGACAAAAGTCATACTTAATTAAATTGGACCCACTGAATTAATTTTATATCACACAGTGGTCAATGTATATATAGGCATAATACCAAAACTGTTGGAAATGAAAAGGATAGTCCAAATTTAATTATCTTCCCAACTTTGTCAAAAGCGTTGTGATCATTAGGTTAGATTAATTAGTTAATAGTCAATCCACGCAACTATGTACGTAATAAAACCCACATATATATGCATATAAGATATTATCTGACGTCATAATTTCGTTTTCATCCATAACTCAGAATAGACCATTATGGCCGTTTAATTGTCATATCTATTTTATTTTTCTATTTGTTTATTATTTCGTTATTTTATCCCTTCATAGAAAAAAAGAAAAGAAAAGAATTTATTACATATGGGTTGAATGATGCACGTTTAGGATTAAAATCATTTTTCGTTTCATGATTATTGTGTATTTCGATTATGGTTACATATGCAATAAGTTTTACAATTTTCAATTTAATCTTACAATTTGAAAGTTTATAACTTTGTATGATTTCAATTTCATTTTGACAGGAAATTTTGAATTTCACCAGAAAATGTCATGTGCCATGCACACATGACTTCCAAATTAGGGATTTTCGATGGCTTATAAGTGCCGTGACATTACGTGTCAATCAGTAACAATTTGACATGTGTCGCCACGTCTTCTAGGTCATCCGAAAGTCCCAATTCGGTGAGATTGGATTCAAATAAGACAAAATTTTAAATTATGGGATTAGATTAAAATTGTGATAATTATGAAATCGAAATCGAAAAGACACACATAATTATAAAACGAAAAATGATTTTAATCCACAAATTAATGAGAGTTTTAGACGTTCTAATTGACTATGAAGAAGGTTAAGACATTCCAATATTTTTCCTTGCATCTTACCTCACTCTGTGCAATCAAAGTCTACTATACGTACCAGAGTAAAGTTGTTGACAATATATATTTACTTACGTACTTAATTAATTACTTATGCATTTTCTATGAGTATTTATTGATGTGGCATATGATACGAAGGAAAACGATAAAGTGCCCATCGTGGATAATTTTTAATATACCCACCGATGACATATAATGATTTCATCCCCTTACTACATGGAAAATGAAATTAATAAGTATATTGAATATCTGACACATTAGCAGTGGACACATTAAGTGAAATTAATAAGTATATTGAATATCTAACACATTAACAGTGGACACATGTTAATGTGCCTGGTAGGTAGTGATAACATATATGACTAATGATATGAAATCCAAAATTTGGTTTCTTACTATCGAAAGATACTAGTATTTTGCAATTTAAAAAATATTAATTGATACTTTTCGATCATATTGCACAATTAAAAAACAAAACTAGACACTAAATTCAAGATAGAATTTACTTACCAAATTTGATTTTTTGAGTATACGACCAAATCTCTCTATTTTCTCTAGGGTTTTCTTAGGCATCCATCATTTTCTCAAGGGAACTTAATATGCAAAATGTCAACCTCAATGCCACACCAAATACGTTGTAATTTAATTGTAATACATCAATCGTAGCTTCATAAATATATATATATATATATATATATATATATATATATATATATATATATATATATTACCAATTATAAAATTATATATATTTGTTAATTAACATTTTTTTATAAAAAAAAAAAAAAAAAAAAAGATCATAAGCTATTGATATATGAATGTTATGTTGCGTGTGTGTAAAAACTAAAAAATGTGTCATTATCAGTGACGTAACGTATCCTTAGTTGATAGATTTGTATTTCAACTAATCACTCCTAAACTAACTCTGTTGCTTTTCACCATAAACTTTGAATTTTGTCCACATTAATTAATTGTCTGTTTTTTATGGGAAAAAAAGAAAGTGATACATCTGCATGGTCCCTTTGCAATTTTCATTTTTTATTGACTAATCTTTTCTTAATTTTGTTTAGTCATTTAATTTTATTCTTATTTCATTTTGGCCCCTCACATTTTCTTTTCAGGTTAGTCATTTACCTTTACAACTTATTTTCATTTTCCCCATTTCTCTTTACATTTATTAGAGGTAAATGAAAAAAAAAAAAAAAGTAGTGAAAACGTGAAAAATCAAAATGAATATAAACTAAAAGTAAATTTTTATAATGAAAACAAGAAAAGATTATTAGTGATCACATGGAAATTACTATAAAGATCAATTATACAGAAATAGAAGGAAATAAAAGGCTAGTAAATAAAATAAAAATGAAATAAAATAGATAATCGTTCAATTACTTAATCATCTTAGTTAATTCTTGTCTTTTGTATGTTAGTTAGTGTAGTTCACATATAGACAAAATAAAATGATGTTTCGGGTCAAGTTGGAAATTGGGTCCGTCCGATCCGACCCGACGGTATAAGTGATGTAGTAGGGTTGGATTGTGTTGGACCATTCTTTCATTGGGTCTATAGAATTGCAGTTCAAACAATATTATTCAGGTCAAATTGACCTAGCTAAACCTTTCATTATTATTATTTTTAAATAATTTTTTTAATTAACTAAATCATGAGACCAAATTACAAAAGTAAGCAATTATATATATACATAATTGTTTAATAATTATTCAAAGTTAATATTCATCACGAAAGTTCAACATTATTATCACTCATCATAAATGAATTATGAGTTTGGACTTTTTGGCTAATGAATTCTATTGTTTAATGATTTGATAATAAGTTTGTCTTTTTATTGTTGATATGAAAATATTGAGCAAACGGGTAGCTACAAAATCTCGTCAGTTTGTTGAAATTGGGACAACGATTATGCAGTATTGAACTGAATAGTGCAAAACCCATTAATCTCATCATTACCCAATACAATATAATTCGACTTTTTAATTGCTTCTTTGCATGTCTTGTCTCAATTGTTTACATATATATTTGGGGACGATAAAATATTTTCAACTCTATAACTTTTTGCTTTTCCGCAAGTGATCTCATAATTATCTGATTTTACGATATTTTGGGTAATCAATGTTAGGATTTTTTTGGGTTCTTGTGATTTTGGAAAAAAAATTTCGGATATATATAGCATGCATGTGTGTGTTGAAGATTATAAATAATAACTCAAGCGATTGCGATTGCAATCTAAATCTAACTGTTACATTGAAGGAAAGAAGTTTTAGTGTCATTCCACTTAAGGATGAAGTGTTATGACATGAAGTATGTATATGTTTGAAAATAAATGTGTACTTCGAAAACAACATAGTAACACGATAAAAATAAAGTCGAGGCAAAAATTAGACTTTTTATTGTAAGTTAAAATTGTCTCGTATATAATGTTTATAGTCTACGTTAAACATCTCAAACATACGACGACTTTCGAACTTCAAGATCATAGCACAACAAATCCGTAAGTTAGTGACAAACAATATTCAGATCTTCCTTGAACAAAAGATAGGAAACACTACACACAATTGCTAGAAGTAGGCATGACAATTGCAGTTAGAGTGAATGAAAATAATTAATTGTGGGGTTTATTTATAATTTTTGAAGATAGTTACTGTTTGGATTCGACCTCTCGATGCACCTTTTGGAATGTGCTCGTACATATATGGTATTTGTTTATCAAATAATTTAGGACAGACTCAAAGTTATGAGACAGAAAAATAATTGTATAGACCATTTATGTAAGTGTCAAGTTATAAGACAGAAAAATGATTTTATTCCTACTAGAGTTGAATATTTTTCCATTAAAATATTGATTAAAACCTAGAAACCATTCAATTTGTCAAAACCAAAACTCCAACTAACACTAAAAACAAGGACAATTGTACATCTTATTGCACAAACAATACGAGTATGAAAACATGTTTTTACAGTTTATACTATCTCACACCACATTCTTATAATTATACATGCACACATTTCATAAACTTTTTTCCCCCTCCAAATATACAACAAACACAGAAACACATAACAACCTTAATCAGTTCAATCAACTCTGAAAATACTCATCCAAGTATGAGGAACAATGATCATATGAGTTGGAACTGGATGCATGCCCTGCATGGCTCTCCATCCATTGATCATACTCAAAATTAGACGTCATCGAATTTGGATTGTTCACAAAGAATTCATCAGTAGTTGGCATCGGAAATTCATCATCAACGGCTGAGATTAGTGGAGGAAGCTGCATGTGATCATAAACCTGTGTGAGATCATAGTTACTAGACACAGCAGATAATTCACCTCCAAACGATGGATCTGAGGCCAAGTAGTTTGTGTGTAGTTCGAGAGGGCTAATATCGTCAAATCCACAGATGGGAGATGGTGCCATCATCATTTCCTGCTGTTTAGTTTCCCATTCTTGAATCAGTAGTATGTTTTGGGTTATTTCTGGGAATTGCAAAATATAACTGAAAATATTGTTGATGAAATTATAAATGGGTAGAAAATGGTCAGTTGATAATGGGATTTGAGATTGTGAAGATTGGGATTGAAGTTTGATCTTTCCGAGTTTTGTGTTCCATAAGTTCTTGATATCGTTGTCTGTTCTTCCTGGGAGTTTCTTTGCAATTTCAGACCACCTGCGGATCCAAGTTCAATTATTTCATCAATGTCACCAAACCATAAATATATTTATTTATTTTCATGTTATATGTATATATATATATACACACACACATACACACATATATATTTGATGCACAATATTATAGTTTACAAGTTGACATCACAAACTTCTACAACAAGCCTTGGGCGGAGAAACCACCAAGTAAGTGTTTTCATATATAATTGAGTGATTTGAATATAAGATTAGAAATGAATGCATTTAATTTCAAAATCCATTCAAATTGTACAAAATAAATTCTAAATGAAAGTATAATGGATTTTGAATCCACATAAATCTAAACATCAACAGTGGAATCGCTATTACATTAAAATTTCAAATCCTTCAATCCATACACGCACGTACAACTTAAGTACTGTTAAACCCTGTAACTAAAGGAGGTGGCATTCATATATATATATATATATATATATATATATATATATATATATATATATATATTTATTTATTTATTTATTTATTTATAATTCTGCGTAATTTGAGGACAAACTTCTCAGAAACCCTACTTTTTGTCAGAAATTTGTTAGTATTTTATAATTTCTTGATAATCAATATTGAATTAATGAATGAAGCAATAACATACTTGTTTCCAAACAGGGATTGGTAATGAATGATGGTGGATTTTTCTTCATCTGAAAAGTTTCCTCTTTTAATGTGAGGATTCAGATAATTTTTCCATCTCAATCTGCAACTCTTTCCACATCTATTAAGACCAGCTTTCTGTGATATGATCTTCCAATTCAACCCTTGAAAGCCATGATCCTTTATGAATTTCTTCAACTTCTTGTCTTCCTCTTCTGACCATCCTCCTTTCTTCTTATGCTTCACTGCTTGTACCTTTGCGTACCTTCCCATTTTCATGCACAATTTCAACACACACAAATTAAGAGACAAGATAATAAAAGAAACGACAATTGACGAAGAAGAAGAATAGTGATTTGTTTCATGGTGCACCTACACATTTTAATATATATAGGTGCATGCATGGATTTTATTGGTTAATTAATTTGTTGATCTACGTCACTTATCTAAATATAGTTCTAATTAAATATATGTTTAGTTATATACGTACCGACTGACACGGTGTATATTAAATACATGAATTAAATATAAAAATAAAATAACAAAACATCGCATAGGAAACATATTAGTTTTCTATATATAGATTTATGTGATAAATTACTTTGAGTTGCTTCTAGCGAGTTCGAGAGATAATATTTTACATCTTTTTTCTAGCTTCTACTGTGTGTGTATATATATATAAGTGTTCGTCTCGTTGCAGTATACATGTTTGATTTGTTTATTATATGTCGGGATTTTTGTTTTAAAAGTTCAGTAGCATTACTATAATTCTGGAATTTCAATAATATTGGCCACATCACTTAATCGTGATATAATACTAATATTCATCTTTCTTTGCACTTAAATTTTTTATTTTAGTCCTTTTTTTTTTAATTTGATCATGATCTACCGCGTGACTACCTTTGTCTTGGAATTAGGGATTTTCAACCAATTTTCAACACGTATCATATTATTGACAACTCGTTATCCTAGCTAGTAACTAAAATAAAATAAGTTCAAAAATATCTAATCATTTATATGAGTATCCCGTAGATATGCTTTATTTATCTTCGAAGATTTAAAATTATAAGGAATTAATTATTAGTGCTTTTTTGTTTAGATTTTGTTGATTCACAAAGGAGTGGGCATCGATCTACCTAATCGCCATCTGCACACGTGTGTTAAAATATAATAGCTTAGATTATTGCAAATATTCTTGATGAAGAAGTCTTTAATATTATCATGCGATGACCATTCAGTGATCTAGGTACATGGCAATACTTTTTGTCGTTATAGATATATTGGTGTTAATATGTTCATATATTATTGATGTGTTATAATAATATCTATTTATCACGATTGGATGTGTGAATATTAATTTTGTGTGTGTGTGTATATATCTTCGAAGTGGGTAATGCAAATCTCCATGCATGAAGTTTTAAAAATTGATATCCAAAAACTACAGAGTGATCAATATAATTTCAGAAGTGACTGAGTATTTATTATCTTCAAATATAGTAAATTAAAAAAAAAAGTTACAATATATTCTCATATTCGTAGTTTATGACCGTAAGGCTAATTTTTCTAGTCAAAGTCTTAAAAAAAATATTTGGATATCTCATGGTGATAGGCGATGCTTTGAAGAGAAAAATAGAAGATAAAATTTCCTTTCAACATATAACTCAATTATTTTCAATTAGAATAGTGTAACAGACTCCAGCTACACAACATCTAGATTTTTTCCAATTTTAATTAAATAATTTGATCAAATTAGCAGTGAACGTTGTCCAAAATAGACCATCCAAAAGTATAGGAGTATTAAGAAGAAAGAAACGACATAAAACCTAATATAGAAATTTATGCAAAAGAAAAAAGTAAATCAATTAGAAGGATATTTGGCTAAACTTATTTGAATGATGGTCTTTTAAATTCTTACATCTTATAACATGTTTTTATGATTTATACAATATTTTATCTTAATTTTAAAATAAGTTGTTGAAGTGTTTGGACAAATAAGAAGGTAGAACTTATAAAATGTTATTAATAGCAATTGTGTGATATAAATGATTAAATCTAAAGGAGTTAATTAAATTATAAGATCATTGTTGAGATGTTTTTACTTCTTGAAAAAGAATTTATAATGAGATGTTTTTACTTCTTGTTTTATAACGAAACAAGATTTTATTTTGAAAAGTTTACCAAACATTTTGAGTAAATTATTAACTCTTGAACGTCATACTACCATTGATTTAAAACAAATGTCATTCTAGAGGTTTTGTCTTAAATTAAAGAATATAAAATTTGAACAAATATACTCTTAACTAATTACGAAATTTAGGATTCAAAATTGAAAAAGAAATCAAATTAATTCCATTAAAATCATTTAAATTCCTAAATTTTAGTTAAGAAAATATTAATCGGAATAATTTTGAATAATGCTACATAAGAGTGTAATTTGATATTTAATTTGAAACAAAGTTTAAACTTCAAAATATTTTATAGAGTTTATAAGTTCAGCCAAACATCCTACATAAAAAGATTACGAGCATGGGTGACTTATAACTTATATTGTAGTTAATTAATAATATGAAAATGATAATAATGGTGATTAAAATCACATCATAATTTATAACAAAGTAATTAATGATATTTATATGCGTGCGAGATCGTAATGAAAATCAAATGTTTAATGCATGCATCTTGATCTCGATAGTTATTATCCTTGTAGATAAATAAATAAATAGGCGTGCGTAAGTATATTTGTAAACAAAGGTTAATTTGAAATTTGAAACTATTTTGAAATATAAAGTTTTTAAATTTTTTAATTAAGTCGCTGTCTACTTTACCATAAATAATTGATATATCACAAGATTCTATATTTAAAAAAGTTAAGTGTCACATTCACCACGTAATTAACACTTTATTTATCTTGCCACTTAATTAGGTCGATTAATTAACCCAAGAAAATGAAAATTACGTCACTCGAACCCTAATTTGTCAATATAAGGTAGGAAGAGGGTAGGACTTTTGCTGGTTATCATCCAACATTATGAGGTAAGTTGCTTGTTTGCATTTATATACTACTATTAATTAATTATTCAATTAAGATAATGCATGGTCAATAATCAAACTTTTGGAAAATTTTAAGAAAGTTACAGTCCACGGTCAATTAATCCGCGTTCAAAATGGCCAAATATGATAAAATTTCGTATAATTATAGTCCAAGATGGACTCCGCGTTAAATAAGTTGGAACGAAATATTACATTGTATGCCAACATATATTTGTTTTAGTGTTTCCTGTTTCGTGACATTCAATTCGTTGATCACAAGATATAATAATGGGGAAATTGTAAATTTAGAACACTATTTATATGTTATAAATCAATGAAGGACACTAACATGTCGGACCGAGACATCGAAATACCAAATTTTCTATTTGGATGATTTTAGGACAAAAAAACATAACATCACGAATTTCGAGTCCAATCACACGAGATTTGAGATTTTGGTTGGTTGGAGTGATTTGGCCCGAAATTCATGATTTCATATTTTTTGTCTTAAAATCACCCAAATTGAGAAATTAGTGTCTCAATGTCAAGATCCTAAAAAATAGTATCCTCAATTTGTAATTTTTCCAAACAATGACTCACGTTTTATAACAATAACATTAAAACTACAAGAAACAATCAACTAAAATGTATTTTGAAACGTTTATTATACAGGAAAAGTGAGGAACAATAAATGAATTTCATAGAAATTCCAATGTTTTCTGATGTTTAATTGTTGAATAAGGAGGTATATTTATGAAAATGTGCATATTTTGCAATGAGTCGTGTTTCATCATCAAATATCACGATTTGATGGTTGTTATTGTGTCTTTTATGGACGTTTATAATTTTTATTTAATTACACCTATTGATAATCAACCTGCGTACTGATTTAATAGACACAATTTCAATGGCATTTCCAATTCTTCTGAAAATTTCAACAACATAATCAAACAAAGAATATGAAACTACTATGAACTAACATAGAGGATAAAGAGTCTAACTCTGTATTAATGACAATTTATTAATAATGTCTTTGATCAGGAAAGTTTGATTATTACTATGAATAAAGTTATATGGCATAATATTTAATTTTGGAATTAGATTTGAATTTTTCCCTTTTTTTTTTTCTCTAAATAAATGATTGACACTATTTTTATATTCTTTGATTAAAAATTGTTAGTTTTGTGTAACACCATTTCTCTTATTGTGGAGTATATTATTGTAATATAAATATTTTTCATTTAAAAATAATGTACATAATTTAGGATTTTGGTTCTAGAAAATGTCATTAATATAGCCACGAAAATCCTAAACAGATTGTAATTAATTTGTAGATATTTATTATGGACACTGTTACAAATTTTGGGACAAAATTTTATTGTGTCGCTAATTTTAGAACACTGATTGAAGAGACTATTGTGAATTTAATTATGCAAATATTTAAAAGCTCTATCATTTTAGGACCAAAACTTTAATATAACGTCATTTTTCTCTATGCACGAATTTTAGTGTTTGACTATTTTGATGACACACATTATAGATCGTGATGTCGATTGTAGTACGGAATTTTAAGATGTTGGTTATAGCTAGTTGTATATTTAACGATGCTTAATGTAGAAAGTATCATTAAATTTTATTACTTTAATTCTAAAAATAGTGTTACAAAATTAATGATGCTATTTGAGAATAGTGTGGTTAATTGGACCATAGTTATTTTCTACAACATTGCAAATTAGCAACGCATAAATAATAAATAACATCCTGAATAAGTATGAACCGTTTTTTGTTTTTTTTTTTTTTTTTTTTTTTAACACATCCCATAAATGTATCACTAATTGAAATGTAAAGATTTGTGTTGATAAAAAAAAACACGATGGTAAATTTAACGACACAAAATCTCGACACTTTTAAAAGTGTGGTTACTTCGGTCATTATTTGGCATCGTTAAGGAAAAATAAGTGTTTCTAAACACTATTCTTTCTTTGGTCAATACTTTTTTTTTCATTATTGCATAGATAAATTGTTATATATATACATATATATATATATATATTTATATTTATATTTGAGTTTAATTAGAACTGCAAGTTAATTTGATAGGTTGAAATTCTTATTTATTTCTTTAGATATGTATAATTTTTTTTATTATATAGTATATCATTTCTTTTTATCTCTAGAAATCGGGTTTGTGTGTCACTGGAGTACGGTATGTCCCAACCTCTAACTCTAATACCTTTAAATAATACGATTAATATCTTTACAAATAATATCTTATGAGTAAACAACTAATATATTTCACTAACACAAAAACTTGTGTGTGACGGTCTCACAGATAGTTTTCGTGAGACGAATCATTTTTACCCACAAATCAAACCCATATTCACACATTTATATGTGAATTGTGAAATGTGGGTTGTGAGTTGACCCGTCTCATGTAAGAAGATCCGTGAAACGGTCTCACATAAGACTCACTCTTTCACTAAACATATATTTTAGTTATACAAATAATACCACTCCCTCCGTCCCAAATTATTTATCATTTTATCATTTGAGATTTGTTCCAAAATTGCCCATTTATTCTTTCTTATTAAATGTTTTATTATCTCATAGTGAGTATTGGAAATATAAAAAGGAAGAAAAAAATTATGGATAGATCGATCATTTTATAGGTTTTCTTAATTTATTGAAAAATGTTAAAACGCCAATTAATTTAGAATGTAGAGAATATCAAACTAATAATACTTTGAGATACGTTTACCGAATGTATATAAGTTTTTGCCCTAAAAATTTTCTTATATCTTAAATTGAATATAAGGTTGACAACTGCCTTGAATCGATTGTACGTTATAAGATATCAAATATATCTCTCTCAAACTAGCCTCATGGTGATAAATTGTTTCATAAATGAAGTCAATTTTTTGATATCTGATTTTGGGCATAATAAAAAAAATTTGATCTGTCAAGTATATTATAAATGCTGTTTTTAATTATTTTCTAAGTTCTAACCTTGCTTCCATGATACCAAACAAAGTTGTGCAATATATACCCCAGGTTATATAATGGGCTTACATTTAATTGGCCCAACTTATTACACCAGGTTCAATAAATGTGACGATGTGAACCAGACTAAAACTCCATGGATTGTTACAAATTACAATTGGTTTGGAAATCTGCAATTTTTCTTATTGTTTTCTAAGAAATTATAGTCAATATATATATACACACACACTGAAAATGTAGATAAAGAAACAAAATCAATAATTTGAGAGATACAAATGAAAAATTATCTTAATAATCACTTAAAATATCCTATACAAATATAATTCAAATGACATATTAGTTTTTTCCTTCTCCTCCAATATAAACTCAAAAAAACAAACAATATAAATATATTTTGAAAATTAAAAATTGAAAACAAATTTAATTTATATTTGATGCTTAGGTGATGTTTAGAAGACAAGTGGACATCAAAGACACTCGCCAGTCAAGTGCCCAACTAGTGCTCAACAAATTTTAAAATATTGAGATGAGATGATTAAAAATGATCCTTATAAAATTAATAAACTAGATTTAGGCATGAAGACAGACAAATTAGGGGGAGTCGGATAAATTATGGGTTTCAAGTCCATGGAGTCAAATCCCTCAATTCATATACAACTTTATACTTCTTAGGATTCAGCCATCTAATGTATCACTTAATTTGGCCCTCTTCTTATCAAGCCTCGAACATGATTATTTGCCCCTTCTTTACCATTGAGCTATGTCCAAGGGACTTAAAACAATTTATCAATACTTTAAGTCTGGAGTTGATTTGGAATTTAAATTTGAACCTTAAAAGAAAGCATAGTATGATTTTCATAATACTAATCTTATGATCAGAATTGTTACATAGTAGACTCAACCTCAAAATCAAAACTCCTCTCTATTCTCATCCTTATTAGTTAGATGCTTCTTTATTATCCTTAACATACACCAACTGTTAGAGCTATACCTATCATCAAACATTCACTATGTAAATTAGAAAACTTCCACCATTGCTGCAACTACCATTTCTTCCTCTCCATCTTCGCTCTGTTCCTCCTCTGCTTCCCACAAGAAATGCGCATATGATCCCAACACCATACTGCATAATTTCAACTCCATTATTAGTTTGGAGAGATAAAGAGAGAGAAAGAGAGAAAGAATTACACATACCAATCATGAGGAGAAGCTTCAAGGGCTTGAGTGAAGTAAGATTTGGCTCTGCTTTCATCTCTCTGTGTTTCCCATATCAGCTTCCCATACAGAGAAAGCACTTCTCCATCTCCAGGGCTAGCCAATATCGCCCTCCCATAATACTCTTCCGCTGTCACAGAGTTTCCCTCCACCTATACATACACCTCACCATATATCAATATCGATCTCTATAAACCTAGAGAGAGAATTCGAGTTTTCTGGTTAAGCAGTTAATGGCGTATTACCTCGTGCAAGTATTTGGCGTAGTTTCTCAACAGCAGAGAGTTTGTTGGATTCGAATTTATCATTTCCTTGTAGTAATCCCCCATTTTGTGCCGATCAGCGTCGCTTCCATTTCCGCCGTTCCCACCGCCGCCGGACTTCCCGTTCCTGTTCATACCTCCGCCTGGAGATCCTAATTCCTCCCGAGATATCTCAATCTCCGGCCACTCTCCGGCGAAGCCGCTGTACTCCACCTCCGGTATCCGCGGCACCGTGAAAGATCGCGATCCGAGATTACTTGCAGTCCTCATCTCCGAAATAATGAGGTTTGGCTCCGAAGAGGATCGGCGAATATTCCGGCGGGGAATCTGCATCTGTAGTGAGAATCTCGGAGACGAGGCGCCGATCTCGCCGTTGAACACGCCGGCGGTGGAGCCATGGACGGGTAAAGAGACCGAGTGCCGAGATGAACCGGAAACGGGTGGGACTTGGGCCGGAAGCGAACTCGAACCGGTTCGGAAAAGAAGACTCTTCGAATTCATTGAATGGAGAAGAAAGTGGAAAACGATTTAGTTTCAGAAGAGAAATTGTATTTGCAAGTATATATATAGGACTGTAGGTGCAAGAGGTTGAATGTGGGACGTTCGATTAGCTGACTCGTTGACTAAATGGGGAGATCATGAAGTGCCACGTGGAGTGGTGCACGTGAGGGGGTGAAGCAGAGGGAGAGGCGCCGCCTGGGCAAATGGCGTGAATGGAGTGAAGTGGAAGGTGGGGCCCGGGTCTCACAGGGAGAGCGTGAAGGTGAAGTGAGGTGGAGCCGTCAAGCCACGTGGAGACAAAAGGGTAGAAAACCATGGGCTACTTTAATGTACGGAGTTTGTCGAGTCATCGCCATGTTCACTTTCTTAATTAACATCCAATTATCAAGGATACACGTGTCAAATTCTCTTAGAGGACATCCAATGGTGCTATCCAATTTTTGGGTATTTTGATATCATATCATTGTCACCTCAAAAGTAAAAAAACATCTACATATAAACAAATATCTCACCAACCATTCTATCAAAAAAAAATAACTATTCAGGGTACCACTATCAAATCACTCATATATTTTGTATATCTTTATTAATTTATCATCTTTATTTATTATTTTATTTTATAATAAATAAAAAAATCATAATATTTCAATTTATGTAATTAATTTTGTAATTTTAATTATTTATTTAATTTAGTAAAACATGAAATAAAATTGGACAATAAATCATTAAATTTATTGAAAACAAATACATGGAATAATACAATAAAAAAAAGACAATACATTTATAAAAATTGCAAAATAACAAAATATTCGTCGGAAGATAAATTGATATTTAGCTAATTATTGCCGAATCTTGTCCATACATGCTCAATCAAGTCGGCTTGAAGTTGATGATGTTTCTCTCTATCACGTAGTTGAGAATTCCTCATAAGATACTCATTGAATGCTCTATCGGGTCCTGGAATTACTTGTGGAGCACTATCGGAGTTAGTAGGTTCGTTTGACCACTCGGATGATGTATCTCCTTCATTCTCAATTATCATGTTGTGTAAAATAATGCAAGCATACATGGTATCATTCAAGTTATTCTTGTACCAGAAACGACTTGGACCTTTAATCATTGTCCAACGAGCTTGAAGCACTCTAAAGGCCCGTTCAACATCCTTTCTAGCAGCCTCTTGCATTTCCTTGAACTTCTTTCTTTTTGGATCTTGAGGACATTGAAAGCTCTTCACAAATGTTGCCCACTCAGGATAGATTTCATCTGTAAGATAGTATCCTTGATTATATTACATACCATTTATTGTAAAATTAGCAGGTGGAGCACGTCCTTGTAAAACGTCGTTGAATAAAGGAGATTGGTTGAGCACGTTGACATCGTTATTCGATCCTGCAACTCCAAAGTAAGCATGCCATATCCACAAGTCTACAGACGCGACCGCTTCAAGCATGATTGTTGGGACGCCGTGATCACCTCTTGTAAATTGACATTTCCAAGTGACTGGACAATTCTTCCAAGCCCAATGCATACAATTAAGGCTTCCCAACATTTCGGAAAAGTTGTGCCTCTGTTCATGTATTTGTAACAAGCGTTGACAGTCAGCAGCACTAGGCCTTCTCAAGTTATATTCACCGAATACTTCAATCACACATTGGCAAAAATTAAATAAACAATCAATACGATTGTTTTAGCAACTCGTAGGTACTCATCATAATGGTCGGTGGACCACCATATGCTAGTTGGTGTATGGCCACCATGCATTTTTGAAGTGGTGAGAAACCTCTTCTTCCAGCTGCATCGACTCTCCACTGAAAATATTTATCGTGAGAATCTAATGCATTAACTATGTGTAAGAATAAATCTTTACCCATTCGGAATCGTCATCGAAACACGTCACTGCCCCAAGTCGGATTTTCTGAGAAGTAATTATTGAAAAGTCTAGCGTGTGCCCCCTCACGATCTCGTTCCACCCATGTTCTTCTTTTTTTGGTTATACCAGAAGAACTCGGTGGTATGTCGAGAAGTGTCTGTTTTTGTTGGAGTAACGCTAAATATTCTTTATCAGTTGTGTCATCCATTAAGAACTCGATGTGACTGTCAACATCGCTCTCGTCGGAGAATGAGTTTGAAGATGAAGACATGTTTGATAATTTGGAAATAAAATTGTGAATGAGTGAGAATGACAATGAATTTGTGTAGTGGTAAATCTGAAAGTGTGGTAAACCAATATATAATGTGATTTCCAATTGCTAGTTTTGCAACGGCTAGTTTTATAACGGCTAGTTTTGCAACGGCTAGTTTTCCAACGATTAGTTTAATAATGGAAAATAGATATATTACATAAAAGCAAAAAATTACATTATATAAAATTAAAGGAAACTACAACACACATAATTAAAACAACAAGAAATGAAATTACATAATTAAAACAATAGGTAAATAAAATTACAAGCCCCAATTATTCTTTATCTGATCACACATGTGGAGATGTATACGTAGCTGTTCATCTGTCATCTTTGAGGTATCCTTCATGAGCATATTGTACTCACATGTTTTAGCGAGACTAACTACTGCAGAAAGTTTTGCCGTGTTATACCCCTCTAAATCAACTAGTTTTTTTATCAATTTTCTCTCGACTTTATTCGGCGTCGTTTGATTTTCCATTACCCTTTGCCATTCTCTTAGCCGTTTTTCCCCATTAGACGTGTGTAGAAATTGATATTTGAAAATTGTAAGAAGTGATAGAAAATTGTTGATTTAGATCATGTACTTATAATGGAAAAATTCTTAATTAAAAAAAATTATTACACAAATATAGACAACGGCTATAAACGGTTAAAAAATTCTTAATTGAAGTGGCAGCAAATTAATTGAAGTGTGGAAAGAAAAAAAAAAGAAGAAACAGCTAATATACAGTATTTTTCACATTAATAAAAACTAAACAGTAAATCAGTGCAAAATAATATATATATATATATATATATATTAATGGCGCGGACCCCACGCCACTCCCGCGTGGAGGTCACGCGCCTAGTTTGGGCCTTCAATTCTGGGGGTTGGCCGCCACTCTCTCTCTTTCTCTCATTTCTCTCCCCCCACTCTTCGCCCTCTCCCCCTCCTCCATCTCCCCCAACCATCTCCCTATTCCACCTCAACATATACCCTCCAATGGGTAGCACCATTGGAGGTGTTCTTAGTTAGGGTTGTGCACGTTGTTCCATAGATTTGAATTTTTTCGGAATTGAATTAATTATCCTGAACCAAACCGGAATAAAGAACCTTCACGACCAATTAAACTATATATTCGGTTTGGTATTCGGGTCTATTGATCTGAATCAATTCGGAACTAAAGATTTGATAATTTGAAAGTTTTTAAAACCATAAGGAAAATAATCATATTAAATAAAATTCATTAAATTAATAAAAAAAACTAAAAACTGTAAACAAAAGTAACTTAACATGCAGCAACAACGTTTCATAAACAACTGAATTGAATATTTCATTTCAAAAGTTACAAAACTTCATAATATATTTAACGTTCGATAAAAAAATTATAATTTGACTGTAATATTTGTTTGTTACTTCTCCAATATAAAAGGATTTAAGTTTTCTTGATATTAGTAAAATAGTTAATTACTATTGGATATCATAAATTATTAAAAAAATTGAATATTGAAAATAATTTAAAGCATTATAAACTATTAACTTAAATACTTAATTAAATATGTGAGATAAAAAAAATTAACTAAATGTGTATTATATAATTATAGCAAGATATAAAAAAAAAAGAATATATATATATATATATAGAAATTATTAAAATCGATTTTTCGATTCGATAGAATTCAGTTCCATTTTCAGTTTGAATAAATGGAAATCTCAAAAACATGTACAAAAAAAATTGGTCTGAAACTTTTTTACTTCGAATTTCAATTCGATTTCGATAATCTTTGAGATCTGTGTATAGTCGGGCGTGAGTTTGGTGCATAGACTGGACTCCAAAATTGATTTCAAGTCTTTTCATGTATTGCACTTGAAGAGACTCATGATCATTAATATCTTTTGTTGAACTCTTTAATCTGAAGCATTGATGATCCCATGATGAAATATCTCACTGTAAAAAATATTCATCTCCATCTCCATCTTCTAATTTACTGGAATTCAAGAGCTGTGAGTGATACTACATTTACGATCAGCCTTGAACATAACATATTTGTCTCAAGAATAGAGTCTAGCTCGCCTCAGTTGGACCATATTCTAATGTGAGTTTTGCACATCATTCTAATTGTTTTGCAGGTTTAGTTGGAATTCACAGTTGTTGCTATATTTAGGAACCCTTATGTGAGAATTTTTATTCCTACTTTCATAGTTTTGTCCGCCTACCCATATTGGTAATACCATAAGTCACATTATGTATGATATATAATACAATTTGAAAAAAAAAAATCAGAAAATACCAATCATTGAATTCTCAAAACGATGTCACATGTCATATATTCAATGAATACTCACATGAGTGGTAGAATTAGTCTAGCTTCGTAGCATAACACAATCTATTTCTGAATTTTATTTTTACTACAATATTGTCACTTTATATATAAAATAAAGTACATGAGTTAAGTCTATAGGTGAGTGTGAATGTGAAGATTTGATTTAGAGGGGACAAAACAAAACATGATTATGTTTGAAGCAAGTTTAGGGATAAAAGAGGAATTGAAATTATAATTCATTCCCCCTTCCCATCTTCTCTGTCCACATTCCAATTCATTCCTGCTATTTCCTTTTCTTGTACAGGGGACATGGTTTGAGCCTAAACTGGGACCTCATTTACAAGTCAACTTCAAAAGTTTTGATCCCATGTGATATCTCGTGCAATCACTTTTTCCTTTTCTACCACTTGGGATTTTCCATTTAACTTTTATATATATATATATATATATATATATAGACACACACACATAATCTAATTGATCTATTTAACTATTTTATAATTTTATGAATGTGGACTTGGAATTAGGCTTGTTTGGCGCATTCTTACTTTGTTATTGTGAACTGTGAAGAATATGCTTTATCACCTTAATGATGATTCTCTTTGTATACTCAACATCATCTTAAATCCATGATATATAAATACTAATATCATCTCATACGTGTTTGTTTAAAATCGTAAACGTATTTCACTTAACATTTTTCTCTGCAATAAAAGTGAGATCTCATGATTTTCCAGGGTTAAATGCAAAAAACAACCCAAACTATCGACTTTTTTCAATTTGCAGCCTAATTTTTTTTTCCAATTGCAACCTAGTTTTCTGTAATTTATCCAAATGCAACCTCCATCCACTTTTTGAGCATTTTTCCGACGAAAATATCATTAGGTAACTAGCACATTTATCATTTCAAGAGTAAAATCATCTTTTACATTATGTATCTCACAATATAAAAAATAAAAATGATTTTTCCCTAAATAAAAAATTAGGGTCTTTCGCCGGAAAAATTGCTCAAAAAATGGACGAAGGTTGCAACTGAATAAATTACAGAAGACTAGGTTGCAATCTGAAAAAAAAAAAAAAAAAAAGATTAGGTTGCAAATTGAAAAGAATCGATAGTTTGGGTTGTTTTTGCATTTAACCCTTTTCCAAATGGTCGTGTTTCCCTTTTTTTTCAATTTCAAAATCTTGTTTCAAAATTTCCATCCCAAACCCTCATAATGTCACTTCTGATTTTCGAAAACTATCCAATTGCATACAGATAACAATTAAAGGGCTATACAAAAAACATCACTTTTATTTAAAATTAATTACCCTGCCTCGACACATCAACGATGGATAAAATAAAAATATATTTTACAGTGGGTAGTTGAGCAGCCTGTACTCTTCTAAGAACCTATTGATTCTTCTTTATCTTCAAATTGGAAGGACGAGAACCCGAAGACGAGGATTTACCATCGAGATCAGAAAATCGAAGTATAAACAGCAGCGTCTCGACCAACATTGCCCCAACCAACCCAAGTATGCCTCCGGCAGCACTCTATTCATTAAAAAGGAGAACATGAGTTGCCATTTGATGAATTTCTAAATGCAATATCGAATAAACTAGATTTGATTATCAGAATGTAAACTGCAAAGGTTTGGGCATTTTTTTCCCAGCTCCTAAATTTGTGAACATAAAGAAAGAACATTACCATGGCGGGACTGTGGCTGAACAAGGCTCTGAATGCTGCATATCCAACCAAGTATCCAGTAAACATTGTAACCACAACATGCAACCCTGAAAGATGATGAAAATATGATGTTAATCTCAAGTGATTCTCACATTAGAGATGTAACCACATTATCCTGTGTAGACACGAAGATACTATTGATGTTGACCAATTTTTTATCTTAAAATATGACAAATATAAACTGCAGAAATAAGATTGAATGCATCGAAAGAAATTAGACCCTAAAGAAAAGCGGTTCTAAGACCTTCAATTTATCTAAAGAAGGAAGAGATGGAAGTAATGTGTAGAAAAACAAATATGCTCCACCAACAATAATGATAACTTGAATAGGAAAATAATTCAAGAATAATAAACCTTCATGAGAATAAGGATAACCGTGAAACAAAAAGAGAGGACAAAGTGAGAAGATTGTAGATGCATTAAGTACATCAGAAGCAGAATAGTTAACTTTTCGTCGTCTCTAGCTCGCTTTAGGCTACTCAGAAAGTCAGACGACATATGGTGAAACATACAAACGGATATCTAATATTATAGAAATGACATTAATTCACTCATGCTAGACATTGAAAAGTAAATGAGAGATCAGCCCTCGCCTTATGGTTGGCCCTCAAAACATCCTCAAACTTTCATGAAGTTTCAGTGTTTCACCTTTCCATCCTTATCTCTAATTTCATTAGAATAGCTTAGTATGTTGCCAATCTCTCCAGCTCTTAATACAAATCATCTATCCTCTTCTATATAGTTCTGGTGGTTTGGAGATGAGCTGTAACAGGGGTGCCAACATAAAAGTAAAAATTACAGAGAATCCTAGAAGGTCATATGGAGGTACATATTAGCAAAGGTATGTCAGTCTAGAAGGTCATATGGAGGTACATATTAGCAAAGGTATGTCAGTCGTTAAGAATTTTTTTAGGTGTTTAGAATGCTTAGTCTTGACAGGCTAAATTAGAAATTAGAACTCTCTAGAAAGAGTCTGAGTATTAGATGGGGGTTCACTGCCCAGAGAGTTCTCTAACATGGCAATTTTCATAGTAAAGAATCAACAAACATCTTACTTTAAGAGTCTTCTAAAAAGAATTTGAATCCACGACAAAGAAACGGAAAAGCTCAGTCTAAGGCAACTTCAAAGACTGAAATCACTGCTTCTCAAAACCGAATATCACTTGCTCAAATAACCACAAGTAGATCGTAACCCTTATGTGATTAGTCCTATCAGTTCAAGTCTATACGACTACTCTGATAAAATCTCGAAAAATGTTTTACAGAATCCATGTAATTAGCAGCTAAAATGTCAACAAACGATAATAAACTCATTATGAATCTTTAAGTCTTTCCTGGTAGCACAAATAACGAATTGTCATATAATCGAAATCCAGTTCTAAGCATATCTAATTGCACATTTAATCAATTAATTTGAAGCAAAGGCATTTGAACATAACATAAACTTGAAACCAAAGATTATAATGAAAGAAAGAAACAAAAATACACAAGATATTTACCGAAGCCTAATTGATCCTTGTAAGAAGAAAAAGGCTCTTCCACAGGCTTTTTGGGAGTAATGTCCTTCACCAATTCTTGGTACGCCTTCCTCTCCGCCGCTTCCTCAAGCTTTTTCAATCTCACCTTCAACTCCTCACTCTTAATCCACCATAATTAATAAAAGAAATTCAATTAGATGAACACAAACAGCAACAGAAAAGAATCAGTAAGTACAGATGAACAAGAATTTCAAGTCAGCATTCGAATTGAATATCAAAACCCTAGAATTGAATAATCGAATTACCTTATGCCGGGGAGCTGGGCTAGGCAACACGAATCCAGAACCGGAAAGGAGAGAGGATAGATCGGGTCTGATATCTTGTTTGGATCCCAACCAGATCTCTTTAAGGGATTTGTATGGAACGGTGGAGCACATGTTCAGCGAGGAAGAAAGGTCTCTGAGATCTTGCGAGAGACGGGAATCTGTGGAGGATGCGGTGAGGAATGAGCGGATTGCATCAGTAATTGATATGATCAGGCTGCCGCTGGTGACTGCGGTGGTGGCTGGTGGCGACGAAGATGTTGAGAGTTTTGGAGAAACGACGTTGTTTAACATTTTGATTGAATACGCAAGATGGTCAAGTCAGCAGGTCTTATGGTGTCACGGTTTTCAAGAATTTGTTTGGTGAAATTCCTGAACCAAACTCGGCTTCTAATTCTCTCTTCTCTGATGATAATCCGTTCCGCAGAAAACTTCTAGAAACCCAGCAGCCGAATCAAGATTTGGGATTAGGGCTTGCAGAAAAAGATGCCGACTCCGAGGGTAATATTGGGGATTCGAATGCTTCTAAGATTCTGCGACCTAAGAAAAGAAAGTAAAAAAACTTCTACCTTTAAACAAATACATCACCAACCATTTTACCCAAAAATAACTATTCATGTTCCTACTATCAAATCACTCATATATTTTGTATATCTTTATTAATTTACCATCTCTATTTATTATTTTATTTTATAATAAATAAAAAATCATAATATTTCAATTGATGTAATTAATTTTTTAATTTTAATTATTTATTTAATTTAGTAAAACATGAAATAAAATTGGACAATATATTATTAAATTTATTGAAAACAAATAAATGGAATAATACAAAAAAAATACATTTAAAAAAATTGCAAAATAAAAAAAAATCGCAAAATAAAAAAAAATCGCAAAATAACAGTAAATTCGCAGCAATTAAAAAAAATTGATATAAAGCGCTACAGTAAAATCGCAACCGATTAAAAAAAAAAATTTAATGCTGCGGACCTCACACCTACTCGGCAACCAGATCACTTCTTCATATTTTGGTGGGTGGCACCACTCCCTCTCTCCTTCCCTTCTTCTCCCTAGGTAGTAATTCTTCTTCCTCCCTCTTCTTCCTCTACCTCTACCCCATCTCCCCCAACCATCCTCTACCTTATCTCCCTAGGTAGCAAATTTGCCACATCACCAAATACCCAACCATTGGTGATGCTCTAACCAAAAGGCAGAAATACACAAATGCACACACCTCCACATGTAGATGTGGAGATGCACATGAATTCGACGGTTGTTACACTTACACCAAATATAGTATCCAAAATTCAAAGATACACAAATATCTACACATAGATGGAAATGAACCGTGAATACTGTATGCCTCATCAAATGTACTACCGACGAGATGATACCAAATACCTAATATACCTCGTCATAGCAGTCGCCCAATACTAAAAGGCAGATTGTATAGGTATAGCAAGCGTACACTTAGCAATTTTTATGTTAAGAATTGCATAATATTAGTGATAAAAAGCTTTCGTGCTTCTTAGATCTGCAATCCTAGTCTCCACCAGTAAGCGATCATTGTATATGTTAGTCTATTACTCATCAGAATCATACCTAAATCTCTCAATAGAAGCAAAATCAGATAATAAAGGTCCTAAATCATATAAAATTGCATTCGCCTAAATTGCATAAGATCTTTGCAGTAAAATTTGAAATCATTAAATTAGGGCACTGAATCGTCAATTGACAAGACTGTTCTGTGTGTGTGTGTGTGAGAGAGAGAGGGGTATTAGCGGCGAACCTGCGGCAGCGGCGAACCTGCGGCGACGGCGATGAGCTCCAATTGATTTCGAAGGAGGAGGAGTTGTAATCGCGTTCCGGGTTCTACTTCTCTTTGTCCTTATCCTCTATATTACAACCCTCAGGCTTCTCGGTGTTTCCACAGGGTAGAACTGTCAATTCAACTTTTTTCCTCCTCTTTTCAGATTTCATCCATTGATTGAAACACTGAGAAATATATAGGAGAAATAATATATATAATATTAATTACCCTTAAACAATAGAAATTTCGCGTCTATTTTTCAATAGAAATTCCTAATAATAGAAATTTCATCAATTTTTTTTTTTGATATTAATTGAGTTTATTATAAATTTCTAAAAATATTACTTTTGTGTAATAAATATATATGGTATATAATAATCTAACTTTGCTAATAAATATTTTCAATAATATATATGGTAAAAAATATTAATTGATATGTATATAATAAAAAAATGTATACATATCAATTAAATATCTTGCTTTTGAACTGCTAGTATAAGTCCCGTGCGATACACGAATATATATAAATTTTACCATTTTTATGTGAAAATGTTGAATACGAAAATAATAAATTTTATTAGAGTAATTTCAATCTCAAACATGTTAACCATGTAATGCACGATCATAAAATATTTCAAAACTAATGTAAAATGTTAATTTAAGAAAAAATTTAATGTCAATTGGTACCCATATAATGGGTGGGCATATAAATTTATAAGTGATGTAATTTTCTGAACAAAAAAATGTTCATGATAAAACAATATAGTTATTCAGAGTTATTTCAATTTAATTTATTGCATATGTGATTTACGAATTTTAAACATTTCTTATATTCATCATATGCTATCAAACTATTTTATCAAAGATAATGATCACATGCCCACCATGAACATATCATAATATGTCCACCACTATTGTATAAATATTTCATTCCTTTAAAATTTGAGATATAAAATTAATAGTTGTGTTAGATTTTTGACATCAACGGTGATCATATGTGCCCAACGTGGGTAGGTTAGCTAAGCTGATTTTATCAATTGTACTTAGGGGTGATCATACAAACCGATAAACCGCACCAACCGGCCGCACTACACCACACCAAACCGTTTTAGCTAAAAAATTTAAAAACCTGCAATTTAAAAAATTATTTAAAATTGCACCGCATATATGGTTTGGTTATAGTTTTTGATTGATATCAGACCGCACCAAACCGCCTTTAATTATGTATATTATAGACTTGCAATAATAAATTTTATATTTTAATTATATTGTTATTGTATAGTATATTTAATTTGTTTTTTAAGCTTATATTAATTTGTTTGTGTCTATATTTTAATATCTGCAATGGTCATCAACTATTTCACAATTTTTTTTTTTGTCTTTTATTAATATTAAACTAAAAAATATATATTCTTACTTTTAGGTTATATCATTTTAATACATATGATTTAGAAGTGTTTGATTCTAATTATTAAAAACCACACAATCAATTCATAATTAAATAGCCTCATATGAGCATTTGAAATCATATTTTATGAAGTTAACAATTATTATTCAATTAGTAGTTTACTTCTAAATTTTTTAATTAATTAATTTATCATATAATATAATTTTAAAGGTATCTATTTTAAATTTTGATAAAACTATATATATATATATATATATAACATAATAATATAATTTTAAAACATTTAAACTATCATAGGACATTAAAGTTATTTTTGATATGAAACAAATTAAGTTAAAAACCGCAAAAACCACACCAAACCGAACCAAACCGCATAAAACCGCATATTCAATTTTTGTATGAAAACTGCAGTTTTAAATTTACTTATAAATCAAACCGCACATAACAATGTGGTTTGAAATAAAGGAAAAAACCGCTAAAACCGCACCATGATCACCTCTAATTGTACTTGTCACAATTGGTCTGGAAAAAAATTATGTAAATATATGTTCAATAAGATATTCACAATGAGTATATAAAATGGAGATATTATTGTATATTATTCAAAAATAAAAAATTTAAATTTAACATACTTTTAAAAAAATTATATTAATTTGTTTAGATACCATAAAAATCAAAATTTCTCAAAAGTTTTTTGAACAAAAATATAGATCAATTTTCTTGAATTTTGTACATTATTTAAACGAAAAGGTGTAAAAGATAAGTTAAAAAAAGTCAATACAAAAAGTTTTTAAGATAAATTTTAAATTAGTACTTTTTATTTAGAAAGAACATCATATATTATAGGGTTAATTGTACTTTAATTACAACTTTAACTATTTTTTTTTTTGGTAATTTTAAAACAAAAATAACATTTGATACATTGTGTAATTATCATCATTGGGTAAACTTTAACTTTATCCTTGTTGATATGTCCAGATAACTTGATAAATAACTTGATAAATTAAAGTTAAAAAACATATAAAAATATTTTGATCAAATTTTTGCAAATTTTATATTCGAGATTGATCAAATATTTAGATCATTTTTTTTTATCATTTTTAATTTATAATTCTTATTAAAAATAATAAATTATTGCATTTCTACTTTTAGACAGTTGACATGAGCAAGAAAAAATAGTTTCATTTCCACTTTTAAGAAGATAATTGTTATCATATGGTAAGTATTACCATAATTACTACATAATTAATTATATCAAAGTCGTATATCATTTGATTATCAAACATATTTGTTTACCTTTATCGATTATCAACAAAGAGTTAATACATTTTAAAGATATAAGAAATACAATTATATATGATTCTATAATATACTTTAAAGGGGAAATTTTTTGGCATTTCTATTTTTAGGGGGTAATTGTTATTATATATATATAGATATAGATTTTTTTCGAATACACATATAAATTCATTATGGTTTGTTTTTCAAATCAATTAGTTATTTAATAATTAATTGAGTAATATGATATCAAATAATTATTTATGTTACAACTAATTTTGAATTAAATCTATATAAACTAATGAATTTGTTTGAAATCTAAAATATTTAAATTGTAGAAATTTTGACTTAAAACAGTATTTGCAAAACGTAATACTAATTTACAAGCTATCGTTTTGAAAATTAATATTATTGATCATAATATAATAATTATATAATTAATATATATATATATACACACATAAATGTTGAAATACTAAATTTATATTTAAATACTTATAAATCATGGAGAATATTACATCGTTTATGTTGAATTATTATACTAAAAGTAATCATAAATGATAGATGATACATAATAAACTTAAATTCGAAGCTCCAAAATTCCTGTTTGTCACAACTTGAGAGACTTTATAACATCACGTCATCACACACACAATTCACTGAACACTGATACTAAAGACGATTTAAAGATCCACATCCAACCCCATTTCCTCCATAGAACTTGTACATATAATTTTCTAAAGAATTTAAATATTTAGGAAGTATGTGTGAACTTATAGCATTGATCTACAAGATTCTTAGAATGTAGAAACTGGAAGAGAATTCTAGTTCTCTCCACAGTTTGATCAAATAGATCTCCACCATCATTAGGTAGGTGATCTAGTATAAAAATCATGTAGAATATGATTCATTTGTAATCAATTGTTATTTCTTCAAATAATATAGTTTATAACTTTCTATAATATTTTTGTGTTATTTTCTCACAACACACAACACACTACTTGAGAGAGGCCTACACGAGGGGCGGAACTGACTTAACTACTCGAGGTCAAAAAGAAGCTGGGCGTGAGCTTGTTAAGCAAAACATGTCACGGCTGACTTAGCTAGCTGCCGTGGGGGATGAAAAGGAGATGAGAAAAGAGCTGCACGTACATGACCTTGTTAAGCTTGTTAATACTCTTCTAACTCAACATCAATTAATACTCCTTCCCTATTCTTGCTCTCATGCACTTACTCATATCAAAATCATCATACTTTTACCTCCTAATTTTTTATTTATTCCATATTCATACCCCTAAATTTTTATTTTTATTTATTACATCTTTCATACCCTTAAATTTTTATTTTATTCTAAATCCCATGACTATATATGCATATATTTCAATATAGAGGTTCGAATTCTTAATTACCCATCTACCCATGCTTTCTATTAGAAAAAAATAATATTTGTAGATAAGGTAAACTTATTTTCTCTTAAGTTGTGTTTGAATTGAAAATTTTGAAATTAATGAATTTCAAATCCACCCAAATTAAAGTGAATTAAAAATACAGTCAAAATTTAGGAGAGAAAATAAGGAAAAAAAACAAAGAAAAAATAATGTTCCTAACTTATTTTGTCTCAAGTCATGTGTTTGTATTGAAGAATTTGAAATAAAAGATTTTAAATAAATGGATTTCAAATTCACCGAATTAGAGTGAATTCAAAATATAATATTGCTTAACAATTAGTTCAAAATGAAAATGATGGATTACAAATCCATACAATCCAAACATTATCAATAAATTTAGTACTACAAACTTCAAATTCTTCCTCAAATCCTTCAATCCAAACGTGAGCTTATGGAATCAGGACAAAATAGTTAATCAAAAGCCATCTCTCAGACCATTGCATCATATGATACATGATTGATAATTAGGACCTATATATATTCTCCACAATGCTGAGAAGGACTCTGAAACTCTTTCATCACTTTGTACACACTATGTCTCTTGGTATATAACCAAAACCGACAAGGTATACTCATCCATCTTCTCATTACACCTCTTCCATAGATTGCAAGACCAAAAAGAGGATCATAGGCACAAAAATGTTCACACTTTGTTGTCTCCACCGGATTCCCCGGTAACTTCTGCAAGACTCGTAGCATCATCCTTGGCCTTATACTCTCCGAAAGTGGACCAACTTTTGCTCGAATTATGGCCCTTGATGATGCGTGATTTCACATGTTCTGGTAATCTTAATGTAAACCTATCTTCTTTCTCTTCGTTGTCCCTATTTCTGAGTATGGAGTGTCCTGTTGAATGTGATCTCGAAAACTTCTCCAACTCACTTTGTTCATCACTATGATGATCACACGAAGAGACCCCTTCTCCTTTCTTGCTAACATTTTCGTTTTCATTTTCATCCTTGATTGTGATCGTCGTGAAGTGATCATCGTCATGATCATCAACATTGGAGTTTTCATGCACCGGAGATTTCACCGGTGATTGAAGGCCCGGCGTGGTGAGGTTTCTCCGACACACCGGGCATGTCTTGTGCGATTCGAGCCAAAGGTCGATGCACTCTTGATGAAAAACATGGCAGCATTTTGTCAAAAGACGAAGAACATCGCTGCCCTTGAATTCGAGCAAGCAAATGGCGCATTCTAGCCCGTATTTTTCTTTTCTGTAATCTTTGACGGTTGAGTAAGTGAACGATGGGAACGACTGCACTATAGAAGGATCGACGCCGTTGGTGGGGGCGGTTGTGGTGGTGCCGCCCACCGGAGTGGCGGTGGGGGTGTTGCGGTGATGCCACGTGCAGAGTAGGTTTTGCATGAAGCATCGGCAGAAATATATGGAGAAAAACCCGACGAAGAAAAATATGAGGAGGACGATGGTGAGGATTATGATGATCGGAGGGTAGGTGTACGGCGCCGGGGCTACCGCCGGTGGAGACGGTGGCAAAGGTTGTTCGGAGCCCGTTGCCATTTCTCCGATGGATTTAAACGGGGAAAATGGTTAAAGAATTGGAGTATTGAGTTGAAGATGAATATATATATATATATATATAGTAGCTTTAGTAGGGGAAGATGAATGACCTAGAGTAAGAGAAGGCTAATTTTGGGTTGAATTGTTTTGGGGTTTGAAAATAATATTTATCGACTAGGATTGCGAGTGTAGTATTATAACTAACGAGAGAGTCAAGGAGAGACATTGGTTCAGCGAACCAGATCCTCTATTCCAGCTAATTATATTTCATAGTTTTCTTGCAAACTGTATTTTCCTTATATATATGTTGAGTCGTACTTTTAGTGATCTATTAAGTTGAAATTTAAAGATACACGTAGCCACAATTTGACTACTAAAAAAGATGGAATATAATTAGTGTTGTTGCTTGGGTGAGTGTGTATGTTTTCATTAATATTGAAAAATAAAAATAGATAGACAAAACTATATATAGTATAATGGAGATAATATAGCTAACTGTGTCAAATAGTATGGAATTATCAGTTTTTCTTCAATGGCCTAACTTGGTGGTGTCATTGAACGAGTCACCGTGTGAGGTTTCTTGTTATCTACTTTATTATAACCTAAAAAGAGTGAGACATTTTTTCCCCGTACTATTATGTTAATTTGATAGTTTAATTCGGAGTATAATTAATAATCAAGTAATAAGAAGATATTTCTTTACGAGTAGGATTTTATTAGATGGAATCAAGAATTTGATTAATTTAATATATAGATTAATTGTCACTTCACAGCTGAAATCTGCCGACTCAATAAAAATTTGATCTTCCACAAAATTTAATTAAAATATATGTTTGATAAAAACCTATACATAGTAAATTATCAATTCGAGGCCTAAAGATAAAAACTATGTGAAATTCATCAATCTATTTTATGATTACCATTTTCAAAATCTTTTTAAATAAGCAGAAGTATGCCAAAAAAGAAAAAAACCTTTTGTGAGGCTTACCTTTTATGCCTCATATTGATATATAAATCTACTATTAGTTTTTTCCCCCACTTCTTTATCATCGTTAAGTTTCCAATTTAAAAATTATCAAAATAAATAACAAGTTTAAATGAATATAACATAACGAAATAGTGCCAATTTAGTTAAGCCAGGTTGGGGTGTAAATATCGACATTCACAATAAAACATGAAATTCTCATTGAATACAAGCAGGTTTTGTGTGGAACCGTTCGACAAATCTCTTTCTTTGAGATGAGTCTAATCAACCTAATAAATGTAGATCAATGTTCGGTTAACATTCGGTTAAGTAATTAATATGACAAGTAATATTTTTAATTTGAGTAATTTATGTAGGTGATACTTTCAAAAATATCACAAAATACATATAAACATATTATATTATGAGAATAAAAATCCTATTTATGAAATTATAATTTTTTAAAATTATATTACACATAATTCATTATGTTACCCGATACATATAAATATGTTATGAAATTATTATATTATGAGAATAAAAATCTTACTTGTATACTATTTTCATCCATCCCACAAAAATAGGTTTATTACTATATTAGTATAATTTTTAATTTTAATTTCATATATTTCCTTAATTAAATATATATTAAATCATCACACTTCAACTCCCTATGTATTTTTTGAAACAAAAAAAGCTTTCATTCAATGCTATAATTAAGAAAAGACAATGATACAATTAGAACTTCAAATATTTTCTTAATCTGTGTGAAAATATAAGTAAGCCTATTTTTGTTAGACGGAGGGAGTATCAATTTGCAGAACTACTTCAATTGCAAGAAAAATAAGTATTTGTTATAATATTTTTTGCGACAACAAAAATTACAAAGAAATGTCTATTTTTTGCGATGATATATTGTTGCAAAAATAGATAATATAAATTTACAACAAGTTGACGGGTTAAATTCAATTTTAGTCCATTTAAAAAGCTAATGTCCATTTTTCGTCTATCATGGAAGCGGTTTTCAATTTTAGTCCAATTAAGCCAAAAATCGTCAATATTTGGTCCATTTTTCGCCGAAATACCACTCTCGCCGACGATTGTAATACAATTGCCCCCAATTTTAATTTTCGCCCCACTCGCGCTTGGAAAAAATTCAATTTTAGTCCATTTAAAAAGCCACTGTCCAATTTTCGTCCACCATGAAAGCGGTTTTCAATTTTAGTCCAATTAAGCAAAAATCGTCACTATTTTGTCCAATTTTCACCGGAATACTACCCTCACTGGCGCTGTTTGAACCCAACACTGTATGCAGACGCAGCTTACAGCACTATACTTGCAGCTTCTTGCAAATATGCAGATATTCCCCCTGGACTTCTGCATTTCCTTTTTCACTCATAATCTCTTAGTTGTTGTTGTATCCTTTGTTAAGCGACCTGTGAAATCCTTGCATAATCCTGTTATTCTCCTGATAACACTTGATGATTCTTAGCTTGTATAGCACTTGTTAGAGAATCCTGAGCATCCTTGAATGAAAGTACAAGGGATAAGATGAGTTCCCCCTTACATAGGAACCTCATAACTCCCTTTTTTTTTTCTTTTGGTAGATTTCTGAGCTGTCTGATTTCTGATTACTTGTTTGGTTCAGTATGTGTGCTCTAGTCTCATCAGGTAGATACCACTTGTTGTCTCATTAGATAGATACTGCATGTTGTTGACATTCCTTGTTGATGAAGGCACTTGTTGGTGATACCACTTATTGGTGGTGCTTGCTTCTTTTCTTTCCACAGCCTTTGAAGTTGCCTTCTTAGTAACTTTAGCCACTATAAAAGATGTAGCATAGATTACTCCAGCAACTTCCCTAGTTGCTTCCTTAGAGACCTTAGCTACTATAAAAAGTGTAGCTTTGATTTCTTCTGCAACTTCCTTAGCATCTTGTTGTGAGACTTCATGTGTGGTGACTCTGTGCTCTTAGAATCCTCTTTGTCTTCCTTCGACAGTTTACTCTTTTCTTTTCTTGTCTTCTTGCTGATCGGATCTTTGTCATGGATAGTCGTTAATCTCCTCAAATGTTTGTTCCTCGCATAAACAGGATATATAGATTAAGCATGAGAACTTGAATTCGAATGTTATGCATGATAAGAGGACATGATATGAGTTGAGAAAACATGATAAAACAGTTTTAAAAACAGCAGAAAACGGGTGGATTTGGGTAGGTAGCCTACATGTTGGCTTTTAACCCAACCTGCTCTGATACCACTTGTTGGGTCCCAAGAGGTGTTCGAGGTTCAGAGGGGGGTGAATGAACCTTGGTCGATTTTGAAAATCTGTTAAAACTTTACTGTTCTGCAAGTTACTTGAACTTGTAGAGCCAGTCAGTTACTGCTTACAGCACTAGGATGCAGTGTTGTACGCTGTAACCTAGAGTTTTATACGCAGCGGAAAAATAAAGATTTTAAGACATAAGGCTGGTTTTCTCAAATATGATCTTTTACAAAACGTTTTATGCTTATGACAAAGAAAGATATAGAAGATAAAACGTAGATAAGAAAGCGATAAAACACTTATGGCTTATAGTGGTTCGAAGGTGGTGTAACCCTTCTACGTCCACTCTACTGCTACCTCGAGCAGGAACTTCGTTAAACAAGATTGATTTACAGGACACTCCTAACAATCTATCAACTTACAAAGTTAACCACCTACTAGAGTCCAGTGTCCACACAGCTCCTGTAAACTCTAAAGGCTAACCCACACAGGGTTCCACACTCCCACACAGGGAAGTTGTCTAACGCCTAGACAACTATACAAACAGCAAGGATTTCTCCTATCAACTGTTCGACACCTAAAACAACCTACGCACATAGCAACAAGGTTAAAAAGAAAATAAAACTTCAACTGTTGAGAAGCAGTCTTGATCTTGGGTAGCTCATTTGTTGTTGTAGACTGCTCCTAGAAGGTTGAGTGGCTGAACATGTGAAAGCTTAAAAGCTTTGGATGATATGTGAGTTTCCCCTCAACTTTGTCCAGCAAATTCTTCAATCAGCCACACCTTCTATTTATACATCTTGAGAGTATATCCGTTGGGGAAAGTATCCGTTGAAGGAAGACACTTCCCTACATTGAGTGTGAACTACGATTTCTCAAGATTTCCTCTGTGACCGCATTAAATGTTTCTTGACTTTTTCTCTGTGTAGCATTTAATGCGATTGTTGCGGCTTGCAGCTTTTCGCAGCGCTTCAGTCCACGTGGCGTCTCATCATTGGCTCCGTGTCTGCAAGTTTGATCTTGTCTGGAACGGCTCTATTTAATCTTGTTTGGATACTACTTCAGTTGACTGTTTGAGTAGAAAGCTTCGCGCTGTATCCTAGGTCTGCTTGCAGCAGTTTGTCCTCTACCGTGCTGCTGTAACTTAGACCTTCTTGCAGAGTTTTCGTACAGTACTGATGTATCCTTTCTTGCAGTATGATGTATGTCGTTCTTTCTTACTTCGCGGCAGTGCTGCAACTGCTTTTTTGCAGCAATATGCCGTTCTTTCTTACTTCGTTGTAGTGCTGCACCTACTTTCTTGCAGCAGCTACTTGCCGCCCTTTCATACGCAGCTTCCTCAGTAACATTTGCTTCTGTAACCTGGATAGGTTCTTTTGAGCTTGTAGCAGCAGCATCATCAACCTCCTCATGAGGTGTCTCTAACTGTTTAGTGGTTACCTCAGCTTACATCTGCTTCTCCTCGAGCATCCTCTAAGGGTACTGTCCCAACAGCCGCCCCTTCAGAGGTCTTCTAATCCTCAGAGAGTGTTGTCTGAACAACAGCCTTGTCTGAGGTCTTCAGCAAGGACCCCGTCTCCTCGGCCGGTCCTGTAACCTCAACAATCTTTGTTGCAAGTATGGGTTCTTGCAGCTCCTGTTGGTTTCTTGCAGCAGTAATTTGCTTTCTGAGTTCTTCTATCAAAATAGCTTTCTTGCAGCCTGCTGATAACTTCTTTCAGTATCATGTCTCCTTCTACCTAAGGATACTTCTTCTAGCTTGCTGTCCTCTACAGCATGCTGATCCTTAGAAGTGTACTTACTTCTTCTAAGGTTGGTTTTCCTTAAATCTTGGAAAACTATTACATGATCTTTCCTTTAGTATCGTTAAGCTTGTGATCATGTAATGTGGAAACTAGGTATCAAAACATTAAGCAAACTGTTCTTCTCTTATTGTGCTCTTTGTGTTTTGTCTTATCAAGATAACTACTGAAATATTCCAACATATATATATATATATATGACTCAGATAATTTTGATTGGTTGATAGCAGACCACGTGTCATCCGGTGACAATTTGGGGTGATTGTATTACAATTGCTGGCGAGAGTGGTATTCCGGCGAAAAAGGCCAAATAGCTAAAAAAATCCAAACATTTTCAAGTTTTTGCTATTTTGGCCAATCCTTTTATTTTTGTCAATTCATCCATAATTTTAAGAATTTGTTGTTATTTTGGTCAAATCAAGTTTTGAGTCAAAATTAAATTAAGCTTCCAGCTTAATTTTGACTCAAAACTTGATTTGACCAAAATAACAACAAATTCTTAAAATTATGGATGAATTGACAAAAATAAAAGGATTGGCCAAAATAGCAAAAACTTGAAAATGTTTGGATTTTTTTAGCTATTTGGCCGGTGAAAAATGGACAAAATAGTGACGATTTTTGGCTTAATTGGACTAAAATTGAAAACCGCTTCCATGGTGGACGAAAAATGGACAGTAGCTTTTTAAATGGACTAAAATTGAATTTAACCCACAAGTTGACACAAAAAACATTTTTTAAAAAAAAACCTTATTTGCGACAATATTGTCGCAAAAAGAATATTCGTAAGAATACTTTTGCGATAATAACTTTGCAACAAAAATATTGTCACAAAATATTTTTGCAATAATTATTAATGTTTTTACGCAACATTTTGTTGTCGTTAATAAGTTATTTGTTGTTGTATTCGTCATTCAATCTAGCTACTTGTTTTTTAAACAATATGAGTAACTTGTGGACTTAATCATCATTGTTCAAAATAAAAAATCTATAAAAGAAAAAACACCAAATCAACTTGAATTACAAAATTTTGCGTAATGCATCCTTAAAAATTGTGCCAAATCCTCTTGTGTTAATTTCAATAAATCTAACATACACGAAGGGTTTAAATTTCGTTAAAAAATAACTTATTTGAGACTCACAGACTCATATTGCAAAGATGATCTATTGTTTACTTTTGAAATGCATATTGAATACATCACTTTTATAGTCATTTGAATAAATAAAATTGCACAAAAGTTTTATATATTTTTGGGAATTAACCATTACACCCTCTAGCAAAATAAGTCCTCAAATTGAAGTAAAATTTGAGACTAATCGAATACAAAATATTCAAAACTATTTGTAATATCTCAAATTTTCAAGATATAAAAATTTAGTAAATATTAATTTTTATTTTATTTTGATATTTGATTGTGGTTAATTTTTGGACTACGTACATAATTAATATTAAAGTTCATGTCCATTTTTTTTTTTCAAGTAGTGGTCCATGAAAGTACTAGCTAGGGGTGGAAATTGGAACGGAATATCCGATATCCGCCGAATCCGATCCGAAATTTTCCGATTTTGGAATGAATTTTTTTATCTGAAATTCCGACATCCGATTTTTCCAAAAATTTTAGGATGGAAATCGGATATACTTTTAAAAGTTTCGGAAATTTCGAAATCCGATCCGAAATATTTCCGAAAATTCCGATTTCCGATCCGAAATTATAAAATTTTAGGATGGAAATCGGATATAGTTTTAAAAGTTTCGGAAATTTCGAAATCCGATCCGAAATATTTTCGAAAATTCCGATTTCCGATCCGAAATTATAAAATGTAGAGTGAGTAGAGACATTTGAGAATCGAACACAAGACCTCACACACTCAAAGCACAAAACTTACCATCAAACCAATAGTAATTGTTGTAAATAATTCAAACATTTTATACTATATACTATTTGCTATAGAAGAATACTATATAATATATTTTATATACATTTACTATATGTAAATATAAATATACATATTATAGTATACTTTATAATACTATATACTATATAATATATTTTATATACTTTATACTATATATATAGTATAGTTTATACTATAGTTTTATTTTATACTATATACTATAGTTTATATTATAGTTTTTTTGTATTATTTTATAATATATACTATATACTATAGTTTATACTATAGTTTTTTAGTATTACTTTATAATATATACTATATACTATAGTTTATACTGTAGTTTTTTAGTATTATTTTATAATATATACTATATATTATAGTTTATAGTATAGTTTTTTTTAATTATACTATATAATATATGCTATAGAATAATATTATATATTTTATGCTATATACTATATACTATATGTATATAGTACAGTTTATACTATAGTTTTATTTTATACTATATACTATAGTTTATACTGTAGTTTTTTAATTATACTATATTATATACTGCATAATATATACTACATACTATATACTATATGCTATAGAAGAATACTATATACTATATACTATATACCATATATTATATACTATATACTATATATTATATAAAATAAAAAGTGAATATCTAATTTTAAAGGTAAATATATCATAAATTTCATTAAAAATGATAACATTTTATATAATAGGAATAATGACAAAGAAAATTATACAAATTATAAAACAAGTATTTTAAATATCGAAGGATTTCGAACAAAGCATTATCATAAATAATAATATAGATTTAAATATTCATTTGATTTGAGCTTCCTAAAAGAAAAATAACTTAATAAATATGAATTAATAAGTATAATTACTTACAAAATGATAAAATGTAGAGTTAGTAGAGGCATTTGAGAATCGAATACTATAATACTATATACTATATAATATATTTTATATACTTTATAATATGTGTAAATATAAATATACATATTATAATATACTTTATAATACTATATACTATATAATATATTTTATATACTTTATACTATATGATAGTATATAAATATATTATATACTATATGTATATAGTATAGTTTATACTATAGTTTTATTTTATACTATAGTGTATAGTCTATAGTTTATATTGTAGTTTTTTAGTATTATTTTATAATATATACTATATAGTATAGTTTATATTGTAGTATCTGTAGTTGTTTAATATTATTTTATAATATATACTATATATTATAGTTTATACTGTATTTTTTTAATTATATTATATTATATACTACATACTATATACTATATGCTATAGAAGAATACTATATACTATATATTATATACTTTATGTTATATATACTATATACTATATGTATATAGTACATTTTATACTATAGTTTTATTTTATACTATATACTATAGTTTATACTGTAGTTTTAGAATTATACTATATTATATACTGCATACTATATACTATATGCTATAAAAGAATACTTTATACTATATACCATACATTATATACTATATACTATATATTATATGCTATATAAGAACACTATATACTATATATTATATAAAATAAAAAGTGAATATCTAATTTCAAAGGTAAATATATCATAAATTTCATTAAAAATGATAACATCTTATATAATAGGAATAATGACAAAGAAAATTATACAAATTATAAAACAAGTATTTTAAATATCGAAGGATTTCGAACAAAGCATTATCATAAATCATAATATAGATTCAAATATTCATTTGATTTGAGCTTCCTAAAAGAAAAATAACTTAATAAATATGAATTAATAAATATAATTACTTACAAAATGATAATAGTTTATAATATAGTTTTATAGTTTTATTTTATACTATATATTATATACTATATACTATTCATATAAATTTTATAATTTTATTTTATACTATATACTATTCATATAAATTTTATAGTTTTATTTTATACTATATACTATAGTATATATTAAATATAAAATATGACTCAAAAACTAAAGGTGAAAAAGGTAAAAAAAAATTAATATAGTATTTATATACTATTTATATTTTTATTTTATAACTATAACTATAATTTTATTTTATAACTATTTATTTTATAATTTTATTTTATAACTATTTATATACTATAGTACATCAGCAGAATAATTAATCTCTCATGTCTTTGGTATATATTATATTGATGTTAAATGCTTGGAATATCAGATTCGAGGTTGTATTATTTCTTAGGATATTAGAAAAGGCTATATAGCTAATAGACCAACTAATTAATTCCGAAAATTTCTGAATTTCTGAATTTTTTAATTTCCGGAATTTCTGAAAAAAATTCCGAAAATTCCGAAAAAAATTCCGAAAATTCCTAAATTTCGGAATTCCGAAATTTCACATTTCCGAAATTTTTTGGATGGAAATTGGAATTGGTTTTTCATTTCCGAAATTTTTTGGAATTTTTCCGAAATACCCTATTTCCGATTCGATCCGTCCGATTTCCACCCCTAGTACTAGCCTATCTTCTTTAGGTTTTCTCAGTCTTAATCATATAAATAGAATAAACTCTTTAAGGGTTTAGAATTTCTAGACTCTTTTAGACAAGATGCATGTATTTTCTTTTATCTTGTTCTTTCTTTCATGTAATCTTTCAAGTTATTTTTCTTCAATATGTCATCTTTCTTCAATCCTTAAATATGTTATGAATTTGAGTAGTTGAGTTAGATTTTAAATTTGAGTAATTTAGGAAAAAACAATTTATAATTCTTTCAAACCATGAAACCTTATCGTTGTTAGATTGTGTAGATTTTGTGTTATAATTTACAGAGTAATATACTAGGAAGAAGGAATAATAGTAATAAGAAAAGGTTAGAAATTAAACGAGGATCGAATGAAATTTCAAAGCAACAGTGGAGAAGGTGGAAAGGAGTTGAAATAAAAAGAAAAAAGAAAAAGAAAAAGGAAAGCAGAGAGAGAAAGGGAGGAAGGTGAGCGAGAGTGCCGAGAGAGAAGATAGAGAAAGGTGGTGGACAATAGGGGTTAAATGGGTCGAGTTGAGTATTAGTATGTTGGATTTCGAGTTCGAAGTTGATTTTAAAACTCGAAGTTCGACTCTAAATTGATTGAGTGTATTTTTTTAATGCTTGAACTTGACTTGATAAATAACTCAATAAGGTCAAGCTCGAATTGACTCTATATCTGAAAAAAAATATTTAAAAAAAAAACTCAAAATAGAAATTTTAATGTAAAAACTAAATTATTAAGGGTAAAATTATCAATTTAACATAAACTCGATTATGCTTGATTAGGTTCACGAGCTTGTTGAGCCGAATATTAATATGCTCTGGCTTGAGATCGAAAGCTATTCAAGTAACTCGAGTTCGAGTTCGACTCGATTTTTTTTAGCCTAATTTAATTTTTTTTGAGTCAATCTCAGGTAACTGACAAGTTATATTATGTTATTTACACCCCTAGTGGGTAGTAGAGAGAAAAAAAAAATGGAAACAAGAAGAGAAGATAGAGGTGAGAGAGAGAGATTACCATAAGGGATGAGGGAAGGAGTGAGAGAGAGAGAGGAAGAGAGATGAGGAGAGAGAAAAAATTTAGAGATACAATCAATGATTGTGTAATCGAATCAGTGATCAAATTGATTTAACCATGGTCTTCAAGGTTCAACCGGTTGGACTGGTTCAATCGGGATGTTCGACCGCTTAGAAGAAATTTTAATAATCTTTTTGATTTTTTTGTCATATTATATAATTTTCTATAAAAATTGTAGATGATGATGATAATCTAACAAAAAATTGTTTTATAATAATAATAATGATGATGATGATAAATTCAAAAATTTTGTTAATAAAATCTACAACATTATTCAAAATAGCACATAACATATACAATTTTATATATAAGTATAATAGAATATCAAAATTATATCTTCTCAGTTTCTAAAAAAACTAAGGAAGCTCATTAAGTTTATTTATTAATTTTTTCTTAAAAATCAAAATGGTTTATTCTATTATAACTAATTCACAATATAGTATTAGAAAGTTATCCCATATTGAAAAAAAAAACAAAGAAAGTATGAGAGTATTAAAATATATAAGTTTGTATTAGAACTTGTCCAACATTGAAAAAAAAAAAAACTAAAGAAAGTAGGAGATGTTGTAGTATAAAGTGTAAGAATTTGTCCCACATTAATTAGTCAACCAAAATGACATTGAAGTCATCAACTATAAATGTTGTAAATGTATAGCTTTGTCTCACATTGGTCGGATATGAAAGTTGCATTGATGCCATGCATTATAAATGATGCTAGTGCTTTAAAGTGTAGTTATCGAACAAAATTTTCAAGTTTATTTTTATTTTTATATAAGTAAAAATATAAAAATAAAAAGTTCTTTAAAAAAAAGTCAAAAAATTTAAAATAACCGGTTTGATTGGTTTAGTGACCAATTTTGATCGGTTCAACCGGTTAATCCGATTTTATAGGTCAAAAGGGACCGGACCAATGACTGGTTTGCAGTTGAACCGGTCAGACTGGCCGGTTCGATCCCACAAACAGTGGATACAACATCGTTACTTTTATAATTATGTTTTATATTAATTCCAATTTATTACTCCAATCTTCTGAATTTCAAGTTAACCCCAAAACTTTTATGGCAATTTTCAGAGCAGTCCCAATTCTGATTTTAGTCCGCTTAATCGTCTTAATGTTGTTTTAAATTAATTCTTAGAGGTTTTGGAGTAGCAATTAGATATTAAGTTTAGTTTTATGTTCATTTTCCTATGGGTAGGTGATGAAGAAGGTGTGACCACGAAGTGTAAATTTGTATTTGCATGCATTTCATTAAAGATTTTCAACCTTTTCAAAGTGGAGATTTTTATCTATTGTTTGTCTTTATTAAATGTTTTATATGAATGTGATTGATGAATTGACACTATGTGGTATTAAGAAAATGATTTCATGTAAAATGTGCCATAATTTATGATCTATGATTGAGACTGAGAATTAGCTAGAGACCCCAGACGTTCAAGAATCAAAAGTTAGATTCTCGGGTATACCCGTCTTGCTCAGAATTTATTGGCTAATCTCAAGACGAGGACAATATTTTTATGCAAGTTGATTTTATGAAAAACGATACTTCTTTTTACTATGTTTCTTATCATTATGATTTATTTTTACGTTCTTTCATTGTGAGAGTTAAATTAATCAGTCAAACTTGTCGTTAAATCTTCCGTTGCAAATTCATAAAATTTTCCACTTGTTTTAATATGATTTTTCTGCTGAACTCTCGTGAAATTCTTATTATTCAAGTTTGAACTTAAGACTCCTAAAAAAACCTTAATCTATTTTTCGGTTGAATACATGAATTTTTTTTGAGCTATCACATTATCAAATTTTACTCAAGTTTCCAAAAGAAATCGAGATGTTACATTATTGATGAAATTTTGATTCAAAAAAAATCTGAACATAAACTTGAAAGATAATTTAAATAAATATGAAAATAAAATTTAAGTCTAGAATATTCAAAGAAATATAGAAAATTACAAAGCAAAATTCAAGAAATTATTAAAAAAATCATAACATTGAGCATTAACTAGAATTCGCTTAATATTATGAAATCTCCTTGTGCACAAGCTCTTCCAACCAATCTAATAAGTTGAAATTCCTTCCAAATTCATGAGGGAAAGGTAAAAAAAAAACACAATATTTTTTGTATACCAGTTGTATGGATTAAGATTCGTGCAATTCAAGTTGACCCGATCTGACATACACTCTCACATTCTGGTACGCGTCCCCACACGCTTAAGTGTGTGCGTTCACACACTTGGACACGTATTCATGTTTCTGGAAAATATGTATATCTTTATGTTGTAACATTCATACATTTATAAATGTTATAACATTCATACATTTACATTATTTAAATAGATGTGTAATACATTGTCTAAACATTTATGTTATATTAGTTATACATTTATGTATAATAATATAATATTTATTTTGATATAAAGGTATAAATAATTTACATAAATGTATACGTAATATCACATAAAGATATGTTGATACAAATTGCACTGAAATTGGTTTTTTTTTTTTTTTAGTTACAGAATTACATAAATGTTATAATACACTAACATAACATAAAGGTCAACACATGAATAAAAAAAGACACAAATCCAAATGCAAATCCAAGTCAACCCAATTGTACGTGCACCTGATGCATAGAAGATCAACTAAAAAAAACGTGTTTATTTTATTCTTCAAGATTTTGTAAGTTTCAAATAAAATATCCACAAAAATAATAATATTATATCGTAATGCCAAAAAGGCAAATACTTATGCACATCAGGGGCACCAATCTAAAATTCGTACCCTCAACACGACCTGATGCGTTGGCCGCCTTCACGCTCTTACGCGCGGCCACAGCGGAGCTGGTGTGCGCTGCGCATCACTTGATACCATGTATAATTCATCCAGTGAAGGTATCAGATGTATACTATTAAGGTATCAGTTGTATACTCTTAAAATATCAATTGTTCATTCAGTGAATGTATAAGTTGTATGCTCTTAAGGTATCAGTTATATATACTCTTAAGGTATCAGTTGCTCATTCATTGAAGGTATTCGTTGTATGCTCTTAAGGTATCGGTTGTATACTCTTAAAGTATCAGTTGCTCATTCAATGAAGGTATTAGTTATATGTTTTTAAGGCATTATTTTACCTTTAAGGTATTAATACTTATAGTATAATGTATTACATATTTACCTTTAAAGTATTAATGTTAATAGTATATATAAGGTATTACATATGCACATTTAAGGTATTATATATTTACCTTTAATATATTAATGTTTATAATATAAGGTATTGCCTATGCACAAATTTAAGGTATTAATGTTGATAGTTTAAGGTATTACAAATGCATTTTTAAGGTATTACATGTTTAAGGTATTACATATTTATCTCTTATAAAGTATTAATGCTTAAAGTTTAGAGTATTAGTTGTATACTCTTAAGATATTAGTTGTATAATCTTGAGGTATCAGTGTATTGAGTTTAAGTCTAAAATCTTAAAATTTTAAACGAGCGATTTTTATCATCTTCTTCCTCAAAGTTTTAGTATATACAAATATCATCATTTTCTTCCTCAAAATTGCAATATATACAAATATCATCATCACCAGCAGTTGCCTAACATCAAACGTGATCCTCAACTTCCCAATTTTACATCAAATCAAATTTTCTATGCAACCAATAATGCACTCAAATGCAGATGTTACACGACTTACTATATGAGATCGAGGATGAATGCACTGATATCAAATTCTCATTTCAATTCCGATTTTATTTAATTTATGAATTGCTTGCTTTCAACTTTGTATTAATTTCCTTTTCTTCATTATTTTCTTCAACAATTCTCTTAATTCCTGAAAAAGATGAAAATCATATGAAGAAGATTGAGGTGAAGTAAAAGAAGAAGAATAAGAGAAGTGCAACGTGAAAAGAGAAGAAGAAGATGAAACGAACATCATATCAAGAAGATTGAGGCAAAAAGGAAAAAGAGAAGTGCATCATAAAGAAGAGAAGAAAAGAGACGCTAAACTAGAGTTTAAAGGGGGGAAAGAAGATGGATCAGCAGGTGGGATTGGGGGCACGAATGGACACATAAGTGCTTCTATTCCAAAAAAAAAAAAAAAAATTGAAATGTTGTGAGAAACCATCCCTAGAATATTACTCCAAATCTAGCATGAATCTTAAAATATCTTCATAATCCTATTCCCGATTTAGTCTCAAAGATTTCAAGATTTTGCGATAATTGTTTGTCGAGTAACACTTCCATGAAACTGGTGCACATAGTTGCACGGAAGACTTTTATGTTATAAATGTAGTACCTTTATGTATTAATATTTGTACCTTTTAAAATGAACATGCATAAAAGGTGTTACATTTATAACATAAAGGTACTACATTTATAACATAAAGGTGCGGATTGCACGGTGCACCAGTTGCACGGAAGTTTTTACCTTGTTTGTTTTATTCCTTGGACCTAAATAACCCATGTGCTGCTGGCCATGTTATCCATTTTCCTCTTTTTCTACTTTGTCAATTCTTTTGTTTTTCCTTTTTCTCTTTTTCGTTTCTTCCTTTTTGTTTTGTTTTTTTCTTTCTTTCTTTACTTCATTATTTATTTGATCTGTGTTAATTATGTGCATATAAATATAAGTATATATAATTGAATACCAATAAATATGTAGGAAAAAAAGTATTTAAAATAGAGTTGAAAAATAAAATAAATAAAGATAAACAATTAATGGATTTTGGATTTAATCCTTGATAAGATTTAATAATTGATATTTATAAGGATAACATAAAATGATCATTAAGAAAAATTAACAGACTTTTTTTTCGAATATGGAAAACGAGCTAGTTTTATTGAAACATAAGAGGTTTGGTGTAATTTTTTTTAGGGGTTAATTATTGGAAAAAATCACAACATTTTATCAAATTGTTATTTTAACCAAACTTTTTATTATTGATCAAAATAACATGATCACATCCGACAACTAGACACGGCAGTTCAAAACTAACTGAGGTAAAAAAATACATACTACATATGTAAGATTATGTTATTTTTCCCAAAAGTGAAAACTCGATTAAAATGACAATTCGAATAAAAATCGTGATTTTTCAAATAATTAACTCTTTATTTTTTTCAATCAACATTTATCATGACAAACAATGTGGAACTTTTACCTTTAAATGTAGCTGATTATTGAATATTGAATGACAAATGAGGATCGATGTTACAAGTTTGCTGAAAGTTAACATGGAAGCAAAAATTGCTTCTTTTTATAAAGAACCTTAACTCAACCTCTAAACGTGAGTCATTAGGCAAATATCATAATTTATATGACAACAAATTCAATGAACGAAATTGCTATTCCCAAATTAATCCGAGACAATTATATTATAAAAAAGTAGTCACATAAACCTTTGAACCCAAGAATGAATGAATTAATAATATTAGAGTCAACCCTCTGAAATCAAGGTTAGCTAGGTCAACCCAGTTGGTTAAGCAAAGAGTTTAGAGTGAGGAAATGATGTGGTCTACTCATAAGCTTTGCAGTGGTAGCTTTGGGTTGCTTGCTTCCATACAAAATAATTAGAGTAGCTCATATATATATATATATATATATATATATATATATATATATATATATATATATATATATATATATATATATATAAATCATTAATAGGTCAATAGTAGGCCACATCCATTATTGTGTCCAATAGGCCAGGGACCTTTTCCGACCACTTTGTACTCACATACATACATAACATTACTTCGTACATAATATTTAAAATTTCTCCTATGAGCTAGTTTTAATGAATTTGAATTACTAATTTTTGATCCCTTTATGAAAGTAGTCCATGTTTTGAGATAATGTATAGTACTGTTGTATGATAATGAATTTGGATTAGGAAGTATAAAAATTATTATGAAATAATTGTACTCTTTTTGTTGCATATATATAGGCTTGGTGGACTTTTCACAAGAATTAGTAAAGTTATTGAAAAATCTAATTAAATTAGTCAATTTTCTACTACTCTGAAATTAATGACTACAATATTCTCCAATACATCATTCAATGTTTTATTTCTTTTTTCTTATACTTTCGAGACTATATAAAAGGTAGAATATGTTTAGGACAATATCTATAAAAGAAAAACAAATGTGTATATATGGGACTAGGGAGAATCTATAACTAGATCTCTGTACTTATTTCTGAATCGCTACTATATAAATAATTTTGACAGGGGTAAAAAAAAAAAAAAAAAAAAAAAAGCACTAGTATTATTTAAAATTTGGGGGAAAAAAAAAGAGGGGTAGAAATTAAGAAGCATAAATAACAAAAAGAAAAATGGGTTGAAAGTGCATGATAGTTAGTGTGTAGTTTCCTAGGCATTGGCAGTTGGTGGTCACATGGATTGGGGCGCTGCAGAGTGTGTCTGACAGCGTGGACCGTGGTCCAAACACCCTTCCTCCTTTCACACTGCACCCTTCCCTCTTCTCCAGATAACGCTACACCCCTCTCTCTCTCTCCCTTTCTCTCTCTCTCCCCCACACACACATACATACAAACTAATTAACACATGCAATATAATGTACTATTTTTCATTCTTAGTTTATTCAATAGAGAATGATTTAACAATGGTTGTGGGATAGAATGTGGATTCAACCGCGCCAGTTTAGACATTAAAATCGTACTTTGGGGTTAAATCGGGTAATAGAAAATTCATATATTATTAAATTCGATACAATCCTATTATCCTACTCAACATGTGTACGTTAATATGTGTCAACTGTTGATGTATCTAATATCTGGTATATTTAATAATTTCATTTTCCATAATTTCAAGGGATGAGATTGTTACATATCATCGGTGGACAAATTAAAAGTTGCACACGGTGGACATTTTAACATTTTTGAAATTTTGATGACTTTTTTAGTTTTCTAAAAACTGAGGATATATTTTTGATATCCTATTTTGTCTATATATTTAGTTTTATGTGTTATATGTTGTAAATTTGTAGTTATTTTGAACTATATTTTTTAGATTTTACTAAAATTGATTTTGAATTTAATCTAATAGTAATTATTATTTGAAAAGGATTTTTAATTTTTTTTTTTCCTTGAAAGACAAGAGCTTGGGTTTAGCTCTTAGAATCGTCAAAGTTTTAGTAACACTAGCTTCCTCTCATTTGAAGATCATCGCAACAAGAAGATGTGTGTTGACTTGATAGATAATATTTGGATATATTCATCTTCCAATCTTCTATGTCTTCTACGTTGCAGTTGAGTTTCTGCAGCGACTTTTCTAACATTTAACCTATTTAAAAAGAAAATTATTGAAGGGTTCTATTGCAACACATTACAATAATTAAATTTTGGCAAAAACTCAGTGCGACGGTTGCACATGAGTTTTTGCCAGTGCAACGGTTGCACTTATAGTACAAAAAGACATATTTATAGTCATAAAAAGACATACTTGAATAACTCATACTTATATTGTAAAAAATATACTTATAAAATACATACTTGACAGGAAATTAAGGCTTCAAGAACACATGCAACACTACAATTGCATGCAAGAACAATAATCCAATCAAAGCACAAAACGAAAACTGATCTGAGCTCAACCAAAACAAAACTCAACACAGTGATTACGTGGTTCGGCTAAAAGGCCTACGTCCACGGGAAAGAGGGGAGGGAGATTTTATTGATCACACTCAAAGAATTACAAGTTTACAATACACAGTAAACCCTAAAGAAACGAGCTATCTTGCAGACGAAATAACTCTCTCTCTAGAACAGATCTCACTCTAACCCTAACTAATGAAAGAAACTACACTATATAAGAAGTAGAATGCTGAAAACCGCTTGAGAATCGGTTGAGAATCGACGGAGAAAACGCGCCTGCAAGATCAGCTGTTGAAAGCATGTGCTGAAGCTCGATCTTGAAGTTACCAGAAATAACTGTCTGAAATCGCGTTTTCAAAACACGACCTTTTAAGTAAAAACACGACTTTCTCTTACTTAGCCAAAAAACTGATTTTCCTTCCAAGGCTTTAAACAACCCTTTCCTTCGCTTATGCATGCTTATACCTTTCAATACTTAATAGATGAAAAACACATATTTATACTTATATCTGTAAAAAAAAATATTTGAATCTTGTCGCATGTGAGACAGTTTCAGAAGAGAGTTAAATTTTTTAACAACTATGACAAGGTGTCTTATTTTGTCTCTAGCTACTTTTCAGCTTAACAAATTTTTGGAACATGAAATGAGAATTTTAGGACTAATTTGTGTAGCCAGACAAAAGCGGAAAAGCCTATAACGTATGGTTTTCATAATAACACCTTATCCGTGTCTTGATTGAAAAAAGTATTGGAGTATTTATATTGGCTGTATTGCAACTAAAAATAAATTAAACTTCCAACATATTCTCAAATTATTGAATTTTACGGGGTTTTATGTACTATTCTTTAAGATGAGACTTATGAAATGTCCCAATTTATCAAGACAGATTTTTCTAATTAGGATGGTAAATGAATTAATGAATAAGTTAAATATCATGATATTTTATCAATACTCGTTATATTTAACAAATATATATTTACTTTTTTGTTTATTATTCGAACTATAAATGTGATTTGGATCGATTCAAATGAAATATTTGAACTAAAAAAATGTAAATCTAAATTTCATTTTATTTTTATTTTTTTACAAATACTTTTTCCGTAACCAGTTTAATTAAATTAATAATATCAAACTACAAATATATATCAATGATATGAATACCTGTAAAATACTTAGTATAAAATATTCATCAACTCTTTTTTATAAATTGCAGTTCATAAATCAAAAGATTGCTAAACATCCAACTCAAATTGTTATTTTGAAAAGAGAATAAAATTGTATAATATAGTATTTATAAAATAAATATATATTAATAATTGATTAAAATTATTATTGTATATATTATTCAAATATTCGTAAATACTCAAATCAAATATAATTATATTTAAATTCGAATCTAAAAATAAATTCTTATTCGGATATCAAATCAAACTGAAAAATATTGATTCTTTTACATCACCAGTCTTTACCCACATGTTTCCTTAAGAAACTAGACATCGATCTTAAGAAACTTTTGAGAGACTTGTCCTTAAATTGCTTCAAACCAAACACATTTAACTTCAATTAAGTTTCCTGAAAATAAACATAAGTAAAGGATGATCGATCATATATAATTTAAATCAAATTCTTTGAAATTTTGAGTGCGTCTTGTATATTTGAGATCATCTCACGAATCTAGTTATGTGAGACGAGTCATTAATAATCCACATTTCACAATTTGTATATTAATTTATAAAAATAAATTTTATTTATGGATATATAATAATAATTCATCTCAAAATAATTATCTATGAATTTTTGTGCTCTAACTTTTTATAACTATAGAGCCCCGACCATGTTTCTCACAACTAATGTGAGACTTTGTTTGACCTTATAATTTTTATTATATACTTTAAAATACCCCTTATCATGTTTTTAGTACATAGTTAGATATATGCTACCATTTTAATTGGTTGTATAGAATGAAACTTTTCCTATGTTTTATTCTTTACATCATTCTTTTTTATTTTCTTCTTTTTCAAGAGATTTCATTCTTCATATATGTTTTTTTTTTCTTTTTTTTTTTTTCTCAAATTGCATAATAAAACATAATAATGAATAATAAAAACTATATTTTCCTTGCACCTTTTTTTTTTTAAAAATTGATAGGCATTTAACCATATAGAGAAAGTTAAATATGTTGATATCAAAAGTGAAACATGTTGAATTTAGAAATAAATTAAACGAAAAGGAAAAAATTATTGGACCTAGGGATTTAAATATCTGAATGCAATAGACAAAGAAAAAAAAATTGCAGGAAGTACAATCTTAGTGTCAAGAGGGTAATTATGGATTAAAGATTAGTGTAGGGCATGTTACGGGAATCAAATCTGTAGGGAACAAAATTTCAAATCAATTGGATGATGAGATGTGGATTAATTATATAACATAAGATCACGAGAAGCCTCTTTTATTCTCTTTTCTAACATGAAAAAACAATTACAATCACCCTTCTCATCTATCTGCCTTTTCCTATCCCTGCCACTGTTTTGGAATATTAACCAATCAATTGCTTATCTAATCCTTCATAAAGTTGATAATAGTCCTTTGATTTGGTGGAAAAGTTCATCCTTTTTTCACATCAATATTGTTCAACCCTGTGCTTGCGTCATGTTTTTTACATTATTTTTTAGTTTGATTGGTCTATTATTGGCAAAAAAGATAGGTTAATAATCAATGTGAGATATGAAATAAACTGTTTATAGATTTAACATATATATTTATGAAATTCTATCATATAATTGTAGAGTTGTGAAAACGAGTTAGGTCTGTTGGGCCGATCCGTCTAACCCAAGGTCCACCAGTGAATTGAATTGCTATTGAATTTTGGTGGCTTGCCACAATGAAAACCAGACCCGCATCATCCAAAATGGTGGGTCATATTTAGTTGTGGGTCGGCCCTTCCTATCGAATCACATTGACACAACTATGCAATAATGCGACTTTAACTACAAGTTTGTTATTAAGACATTACTAAATTATAATTAAAAATTAATTTTGGGACCTTATTATTATTATTATTATTATTATTATTATTTTAAACAGAACTCTCCCATGGGACAAATCGGGCATATTTCTTCCTTTCTTTTTTGTCTTCTGTACTTTTCTTCAAAACTTACATTTAAAAGATTATTCAAAAGGTACAGAGCATATTATGTGAAAAGAAATAAACGTACTGAATCAACTTTGAATCTTAATGAAATAATCAGAGAAGAAGGAATTGGAAAACCAAATTAAGAAAGAGTTAGATATATAAGTTATCGAAGTGGTCAAATTGTGGGTAGTAAAATTAATTTACTCTATCATAAGCGGGTAAAGACGAAAATGGCCTATTATAATTATGTTGTAAAAAGTTATTTATTTGTAAAGAAGTCAAACTTGGCTTTCAACAATTTAACTCAAGAGGTTTAGCATCTTATTCTCAAATTAAATTTTATTATTTGATGGGTTCTTCCATAAAATACATCTTTAAATTTGCTTTTACGTTGAACGCAACATTTGAAAATCTACAAATACCTCATAAAGATTTGTTCAGTACATTTGTCTTATGAATGGGCAAAGTGAATGATTATCGAAATCTTTCACTGTAGTGACCAACTAGCAACGCCTTCTTCATTTGTTCAAAATTCATTGATTTTTAGAATCATATCAATGAGCTTCTCAATTTAAATTGTATATAGTTTATAGCTTGATCATATTTAGGAGCAATGTTATAAATAGTTTAAGCTTGTATCAAGAACATTTGACGATTTGAATTTCTCTTTGGTTGACAATAGCTTTGACATATTTTGCCACCTCGATGGACTTTGATTGAAAATATGGAGCACCATCTTCGCCTGGAATTTGATGATCAACATATAGATACTAACATTGCTTTTATTCACCCCCTCATTAGAGGTTGATGAAGACATGAAAGGCACCTTCATTTGCCCTGTCATGCCTGTGATCATGTAACAAGATTTCAATTTAATTACAACTCTCAAGTACTTGGTTCGAAAAGAAGAGATAAAAAATAAAGATTGTTCGATGAGGCAGATAAAATATGACAAATTCAAGATATAACATAAAAAATCATACCATCTAAATTTATTTGGATCAAGTGAGAATGTGCATAATCTATACTCTATATCCTCTAATTTTTCTATTCAAGATTTATGACCTTGATTTGACTTTCAATATTTAATTCAATGAGTTTAGCACCTTATTCTAGAATGGAACATTATTATTTGATGGATTCTCTAAAAACAACTTTGAATTCTCTTTGACACGTCACCCCGTCTTCAATGGTTGAGAAGGATCTTCTTGAATTTTTTCTTAACTTCTTGACTCTGACGTTGTCTTCTGGTGATTGTGAATGATGAAGATGACCCTATTTAGACATGTAGAACTAAAATTCTTGATATATTTAGTATTTACTTGACGATATGATATGATTGGTTATTCGTAATTTGATGGACCTTCTTGTCTTTTATTTGAGAATATAATATAATTTGATTTGATTAAAACAATTGGTAATCGACTTCTATAATTATAATATCTTATCTTAATGGTCAAATAATAGATTTAAACACTAACCACACATTTTGAGTATCTACAATCTCATGAGGTCACCCTGTCTTTCAATAAAGGCAAAAATGGTAAGTACGAGTAAAAAATAATTGTTTTAAAGTGGGTAGTAACGTACTCAAAATGGGTAGAAAAAAAATTCCACCATATTTATGTAAAGGTTTTATAAAGATAAAATGGTTTCTTATAATCTTCACATATATAATATTATAGTTCTCCTAAAATTAATTTCAACTGTTTTGTTACTCTATTAACTATAACCAAAAAAAAAAAAAAAAAACAAGGTTGTTACTACTACCCACGCAAAAAAATCATATGAATAAGATATTTACTTTTTGAGGAATTTTGCAAAAATTACATAACATCATTTTCCAATATATATATATATATATATATATATATATATATATCTTCATTTCTTTAACATTTTAAGTCACACGCCCAATATATACTCTTCATGAGACACTTTTCTCATTTTTATGAGACACTCTCACTAATAAAATTGTGAAATAAACTGCGTGAAACTTCATCTCATATAATATGATTCTTAAAATAACTATATTCATATTTTTGCCATCTTCCAAAAACTGTTTTTCATAAAAACAAATTGGACTCCAAACATGAATATATGATCACCTAAATATTTCTACCCCTTCTTTATATATATACACACACGTACCCATTCATATAAGAACGTTTTAGGGATACCAATAGTTGAGATGAAGCCACATCTAAAAAAATTGATATAAATATATTTGACCTAATAATAAAATGAAATTAATTGAGTATCACTCCATCTTATATAATTCGATACATGAAACAATTTGACTCATATATTTTCACGTAACATACAAGTAATTTATCAATTAGTGTTAGAAAAGTTGTCACATGGTCTCCTAGAATATATATATTAGCGAAAGAAAGTTCCCATCCTATATTTCAATTAAAAGAATCTCAAATTGTTTTTGTTTTAAATTAAGTGTATAAGGAGAGAAAATGAAAATTAAAATAGGGATTAATGTAGAGATTAATAAAAAAAAGGTAGGCATATATATAGATACGCATGTAGAAAGGTGTATAGGTAGGGCGAGCGGTGAGACTGTTTTTACAGATTCCAAAACGAAAATAGAACGTGAAGGGTAGCTTTATGTACAGCTTGATCTCTTGTTTTTATCCATACTTCAAAATTGATTTGGGTCCCACTTCCCCCTACATTTCAGAATTTGTCTCCATTTTTCACACCACCCATCAATTCTGCTTTTCTTTTCTTTTAATCTATTTCAGTATTAAACAATAATTATTACAATATGAAGAAGAGGAAGAAGATATATTATTAATTAAAAACATGATTTAGGAAACGTACGCTTTCTTTTCACTAATAAACAAGTATTATACTCCTGAAAAAGATAATAATAATCAGATCTAATCATGTCGGCCTAAATTTGGATATTTTCTGTGAAAATTATCTTATATGATATATACTCCCCGATTCAAAATATATTTATATGAAATTCAGGAGGTTTTGAATAGATTAAGGTATGTAAAAAATGGACAAAAATATTATTAGATAAAATTAATTTCTACCCACTTATTCCTAATTTGATATGAGATGAAATAATTAAAAAAGAAAAAGAAAATTGAGATAAAGAAAAATTTTATAAAGATTTTTTTTTTTTAATAAGCTTGGGGGAATGGAAGGGGAAGATATAATAAATATTAGAAAACTTATGTGACTTGAATTTGAATCCTGATTATTACAATTTACACATTTATAATAAAAGTGAAATACCATTTGAGCTACAAGGTTCATGGTAAAAAAAAAAAAAAAATTAAATAGGTTGGTTTAAAATTAATGAATCTTTTGAAATTGTGGGTAAACTTGGAAAAAAAAAAAGTAACAAAATAACTAAATATACACCACTTAATTTGAAATATAATTTAACCTCCAAAATGACGCAGATTTTGAATGAGACAACTAACTGTTCAAGAGATAACATTCTCAATTTATTTTACTTTATTATTAAATTAAAACAATGCATTTATATCTGTATTTTCTAAATGAACTTCATCTAACGAATCAAAATGCATGAGTTGCACTCATAAAAAAGTGTTTACATAATATGATATCAAGATGCAGGACACATTATATATATATAAACAGAAGTGTAAAGAAAAATTGATGTGATAAAAGAAAGGACCTCAAATGAGATATATTATTTAAAGTAGATATGTAGAGACGTTGGGTTATTCAGTGGAGGCATTGAAAGAAGAGACATTGGTCCAAAGGTAAGAAGTCGGGTTACTCTTTTTATGATAATTATGAGTACTAAATTGGACGAAATAGCAATTCCAAAAAAGTTTCTTCATAAATTTTGGAAACAAAGCCAAAAATTTACATGTGGGGGCATCTGTCTTCAACCTGTTGCATAACATACATGATAACCTCTAGCATTTTTTATATTTTAAAATATAATTCTGGGTATTCGTGTATGTATGTGTATATATATATGTATGTGTGTGGGGAAAACGAAATCATCCCATTCAAATCAAAATAATTTTTACAACCATCTACCATTAATCTCAAAATAAATGTTCACTACATAAAACTGAGTATTTACGATGAGATGTTTTAAAACAATAAAAATTATTCCGAAAAATCTATTTTCTACGATAATACATTGATGTAAAATTGATAACAAATTGTCACAAAAACTAATTAAAAAATTTATTATAACAAAAAAACTATCGCTTATGTTGTCGCTAATACATTAATGAAGTCGCAAAAAAACTATTTGGGAGAAGACTTTTGCGATAATAACTTAACGACAAAATATTATCGCAAAAACAATTATCAATGTTTTTGTGACAACATTTTGTTGTCGCTAATAAACTTTTTTTGTTGTAGTGGTTGTTCTAAAATTTTGCTTATAAATAACAAAAAAAATCTGATAAAAAGACTAATATATTCATATATAAAGTACATTTTGAATATTTATTTTTATATATCATTTAATTTTAGAGTATAAATGGAGATAATTTTGGTAGAATTAACGAAAAGTTTCTTGAATCCTATAATAATATTTATTTTGGAAAAAAAAATTGATTGAGACAATATTTATTTTATGATGGAGTGAGTATAAAGATTTAAATTATAAGATTAAATACATTTTGTCACTTTCTGTAATTTTACAATTTTTTTTTGAAACGACAATGTACTATATTTAAATCACACGATTAAACAATACATATATATATATATATATATATATATATATTTTTTTTTTTTTTTTAACTTTCTGTGAATGTACAATATTAAGAAATACAGTTGAGGTATGACATGAAGCTCCGAATTTGGAATCATATTCAAGTTGATAAATGAGTTCACTATCTGATTAGAATTGAAATTATGGTGATTTATGTATGTACAGTGCAACTATACTACACTGAAATTTTGATTAAACCAACTTTACTGCACCAATTGCAATGATCGCAGAAAAGGATATATAAGATTAACAAATATATAGATCAAAATTTATTATTTCATTTTCTTCTGCATTTTTTTGTCAAAATTTATTGTTCATTTTCTTCTAAGTTTATATATGAAATTCAAAATACAAAAAAAAAAAAAAAACAAAATTATGACAAAACATATCGAGTATCTTTCAGTTTCAATCCTAACTTTGTGGATAAATTAATCACCATATATTAAACTATCAGTTTCCGATTTTATGTGAATTTTTTTGTTGAGATGAAGCGGATAATTAAGTCTTGGGAACAGAGATCTTTATTTTTGTATTGAAATGAATCACCGACTCTACTATATTTTTTATTCTTAATATTTAATTCTTAATTGTTACTTTAAGAATATACTACCTTGAGGAGTCAATACATACAAGTAATCAATTTATACTTAGGTACCTTTATCTACTTTTTCTTAGATTTGATGAAATTATCAAACAAACTTTAAAAATTTATAAAAATTATACACCACACTTTTGATTATAAAATCACTTTTCTATATACGTATCGTCTTAGGCGTCAATTTTTCTTTCTAATTATTTGACTTTTTAGACTTTTCATTTGAAAAGTATCCATATTATCATTTCTTAATTAAAATTTTAAATTTGATAGCAACTCATTTTAGAAATCAATTTGATTCTTTTTTCATTTATCTATTTATATTATATAAAATTGTATACTCTTTAATTTTTAATACAATTATAAAATTACACTTAAGTAAAATCGAAAGAAATATATCAGAGTATTCATATATGGGAACTAGAAATAAGTATTACCCAAAAATATAGCAATCAAGTATGCATTCAACTGACAAAAATGCAAATCATGGGATATTTGTTTGATAACTCTATCGAAAAAATTGACATTTGATTGTAATTTCTACAAATTATGGGATATATTCATTTGGTAACTTAACAAAGAGATTGTTTTTAATCCTTCATGTTGTTCTATTGAGCTTTTTAGTCCAATTGTTTTGGAAATACACTTTTACGTTTTTCATATTTGCAAAAAAATTTTTTTTCCTTATCTTACTGCAATCGATAATTTTTACTGACCAATCTTGATTTTAGCACAAATTACTTGAGGTGGAAAATTATATTCAACATCTGATCAAAATGAATTAATGTTGTTTTTCCGAGATTACTATATTATGATAATTAATCTGTAAAATTATCTAGATTACGATAAGTTGACTAAAGAAATGACATTTTTAAGTATAGTAGATGTGAAAGTGTTTATTTCCAACTTGAGGACAAAAATGGACAAAAAAAAAAACTAATTTAAAAAACATAACGCATTCGAAATTTATGAATAAAAACCTCAATAAGAAACAAAAAAAAAAAAGGAACAAAAATGAAAGTTTCCTCTCAACCAAATTTCCAAGAAAGCAAATCCAATTCACCCGTAACAAAATTATTTCCACAATAATGAAAGATTAATTATAAATCCAACATTATTTAAAAAAGAAAAAAAAAAAAAGAAAGGGTGCAATGAAGGATATCATGCACGTGAGAGGACACTATAGATGTTGTGCCTTTCTGCATCAAAAAGTTGGTGAAAAAGGAAAGAAGCCTTCCCCTCCCCCCCTTCCTTACCCCTACCCCACCCCAGCCCCATCCCCTCTCTCTCAAAAGTTGAAGAAGACAATAAAATGATTGAAGCCTTTATAATCTAGCAATAGTCAATAGTATTGGGGTACTCAAATCTGCAGTATAAAGATGGTATAAAGATGAAAGCAACATCAGAATTAGCAACTGCAAATTAAAGAGAGAGAAAATTAAAGAGAAAGAGAGAGAAATAAAATGGCTCTAGAAGCTCTCTCTTCCACTGAACTCTTGAACTTCATCATGTCTGCTGCCCCCACCCCCTTCAACCACTCTTCCCCTCAAGAGATTATTGCCAGCTCCTCCCACCCGCCGCCGCCGCCGCCGCCAGACTCCGCTGCCGCCCAGGGCCGCAAGAAGCGCCGCCGCCGCCCCAAAGTCTGCAAGAACAAGGAGGAAGCTGAGACCCAGAGAATGACTCACATTGCCGTTGAAAGAAACCGAAGAAAACAAATGAATGAACATCTCGCCGTTTTGCGCTCTCTCATGCCTGAGTCTTATGTGCAAAGAGTAAGATAAGAATTTTTTATTTTTTTGAAAAAAAATGAATTTTAATTATTGGTGTGAAGAAGAAGAAGAACCCATATCCCCTTTTTCTGTTCTTTTTCTACCAAAAAGAAAAAAAAAAAAGGCAAAATTTCGAAATTCACAAGGGTACAATTTGATTCCAAAATGGTTGTTCTAATTACACTCATATTATCTTCCTCATTCATCTCAGTCTTTTTTTTGGACATATCTTCTTGTCTTTGTTCGTTGCGAGTAGAAGCCAAGCATGTATGACAAAATATTTTCTAAACTATTTATACTTATATATTTAAGAAAATTGATGAATTAGATAGCTAAGAGGTGCCCTAGACCTAGAGTAGTGTGGATGTATATATATATGCTTGCTTAATTAATTAATCTCATCAACATTTAATTCTTTGAGCAGAATATATGTGTAGTGTATTTATGGAGTATTTCATACTTCTTCTTGTTCAGATAGAGCAGAATATAATGACGTAACTCTCTCAACTTCCCATGTCTTCTTATTGTCTCTCTGTCCTATTTAAATTACATTCCTCGTCTTATCACTATGCATCATTTAATGATGCAACTGTTTGAGCTCAATTCATATATACCTTTTCTTTTTTAATTCTAATTACCCATTTCAAGGTATATTATTCATTATTTAGAATATAGCTCCAACATTAATTACTTTCAAAATGAATCCTCTATATTTCAAAGTGAATTTTGAAGGAAAGGGGGGGAAAATAATTAAGTGGGTGCGAATGGAAAAAAGGTTCAAACCCCCACTTAATTTCTGAAATTCACAAGAAATTCACATGTAGAGAATTGGGATATTCCTAGTAGTTTTTATAGGGCTCTTATATATATAAAATTGTTGATTCTTGATTATTAGGGTTGAGATTGAAATGGTGTTGGAATTTTGTAGGGTGATCAAGCCTCCATTGTTGGTGGTGCAATAGAATTTGTGAAGGAGCTTGAGCACATTCTACAGTCACTAGAAGCCAAGAAATTCACATTATTGGATCAAGGAAATGGGCCAAATAAGGAGCATCAATATCATCACAACTCTGAAGATAACAAGCAAGTTTTGAGCTCACCATTTGCTCATTTTTTCACGTACCCCCAATTCAGCTGCTCTCACAGCAACAAGTACACATCACAAAGCAAAGCAGCCATTGCAGATATAGAAGTAACCCTAATCGAAACCCATGCTAACATACGAATCCTCTCGCGTAGAAGGGTTCGACAGCTCTCCAAGATCGTCGCCTCCTTTCAATCCGTTTTCCTCACCATACTCCACCTCAATGTCACCACACTCGACTCGCTCGTGCTCTACTCCATTAGTGCCAAGGTAAATATTCCATCAGATAACTCAAGACAAAGGTTTCTATTCCGTTTTTGAATTAAAATTTGCAATTTAATCTTGTGTCTGCAATTGATTGCGAACCTAATTAGGCCTAATCACCAGAGTACACGATTTATTCGGGTTTGGCGACTTTAGGACTAAATTCACAATCAATTGAAAAATACAGGATTAATCTGCAAAATTTAATTCGTACAGGACCAGGTTGAGATTGTACTATAATTAGAGGTCTAAAATTGCAAAATTCGCAACAACTCATCTCGATGAACTTGGTTCACTCGTTGGATTATTTGTCTCTATGTTTGTCAAACAAAATAAAGAAATTGTCTTGATTCATTGATTAGGTCATGGTGTGTAGCAAACATAACTTAGACACACACACACACACACTACAATAATTAAAAATTGGTCCTAACATAACAAATATCACTCATACCGATTCAGCGTTTTTGGTTCTTTCTTTCATAAGTTGTAGTGCAACACTATATATCTGATGGTAACAAAACTGGGACTGTAGAAAATGACCTCAGCATGCAAAAGAATCTACTTTTTCACACACAGCTGCACGTACTTCCACATCAAACTATGTGTACTGTGAAAAGATTCTACTGGTAATTAGTACTTATTTCATAAGGGTGTTTCGGGTACTGATGTAGAAATTATTTTCAATTGAATTTTCCATGTGCAATGATGCAGAAAATGGAATTTTTTGCCTTAATACTTTAATGGGTGTTTTCCCATATATGTCTATTTATTACTTGTCTTTATTCGTAATTTTTGGGAAAATATTCCAAGTATTTTTCGGGATGATGAATTTCTTTTTAAATTTTAATTTAAAAAAAAAAACATTATTTTGCAGGTGGAAGAAGGTTGCCAACTCAATTCAGCAGATGACATAGCTGGGGCAGTGCACCACATGCTAAGAATAATTGAGGAGGAAGCTATCCTAGGTTGTCACTCCTAGGGTTATACTTGGAATATATATATTAGTTTAAATTATCAAACTCGTTTATGTCAATTATTATGTTCCATTTAATTATGTTCAATAGTTGTATCTATCCAAATATGTATGTGGATAGCTCTGGGTTTTCCTGTGGATGGATTTAGGGTATGAACGGTTAGGAATGATGAGATCTTATTTTTGTTAGAAAATAAATAATTAGAATGTATAACAATTAATTTCAAATGAAGTAAAAAGAATTGATGTGGATTCTCTTGGTATCTCACTTGCCAATTAATGTGATAGCTTCTCCCCGGTTCAATTATGTGAAAATAATTTAATATTTATTTATTTTATGCTCCATCTATAATATATTAAAGCGATTAATTCATAGGTCAAGTGAATATAATCAATGGTACAAATAGTATTTTCCATAATGGATTGTCGAGACTGTTTAATTCTAATGTTTTGATAAGAAAAAACAAGGGTAAACAAACAGGAAATAAACCGTATCAACAAACACAAAAACTCTTGTGCACCAGGTGCACGAATCTAAGATCTGTGCAATCCAGGTCGATCCGACTTGGATCCGTGAGTTTTTAATTTTTTTTTCCAGATTTTTGTCTTGACCTTTATGTTATAAATGTGTGACCTTTATGTACAACTATCCCTACCTTTATGCACTGTAACTTAGGAAAAAAAATGAAGATTTTCAACACAATTTGTACTATGTACCTTTATGTGATATTAATGTAACTTTTATGTTATATTATGTTACCTTTATGTACAAATATTTTGACCTTTATGTATCTTTATATACTCCCTCCGTCCCACAACACTTTGCACACTTTCAGTGTAAGCAAAGTGTTGTGGGACGGAGGGAGTATTATATAAATGTCAGAATATTTTTACATAAAAGTGACATAATATAACATAAAAGTCGCATTGATATCACATAAATGTGTACAATTCAAATTATATTGAAAATCTTCATTTTTTTTTTCTAAGTTACAGTACATAAAGGTCATGATAGTTGTACATAAAAGTCATACATTTATAATATAATAGTCACACATTTACAACATAAAGGTCACAACCTGAAGCAAAAAAAAAAAAAAAATTTTAAAAACACACGAATCCGGGTCAAAAATTGGGTCGACCCGGATTGCATGTATACCAAGTGCACACAAGACCAACTCATCAACAAAATATACGATTAACAAAAGAGATTTAAATGTAGTGTTGATGTACAAATAAAGTTTTTGGAAAAGTACACCTGTCATGATTTGTAAATCTTCATATTTTATTTTATTGAAGAGTACAACTCTTGTAAAACTGGTTCATAAATCTATTTTGTTAATGACTCAATTCACAATTTGCATATGAGTTTGTGAAAATGAATTTGTTTTGTGGATAATGAAAATTCATCTCATGAAATTATATTCATGAAACCGACGCATGTATATAGATTTTTATGGTTATTATAAGTTTCATATTTTATTATTAACACATTATACACAAAACATATAGAAATTTTATGGTACATGAAATAAATTTTTATGAAGGATTAAATATCCACAAGCAATTTCATTTTATTTTTATGTATGGATCTGATGACTCATTATTTGCCATAATATATGATTCCATCCAAGTATGGTCATATCAAGAAATATGCAGTGTACTTTTCACAAAATTCATCACTTTCTTGTAAAAAAACAAATCATCATTTTGTTTATAATAAAATGTACCACACCAGTTACTGTGGTTTTGGCCTTTAAAGCAATATATGGCTCCAAACCGTTGACGGTGAGCAAAAACAAAAAAGCATGCAATTAAAAAAAATAAAAAGTGAAAAAATACTTCATGTTTTTCTTTGTGAAACATATAGACAACGCCTCAAAATCGTGTACAAATCAACTTGTTCATACTGATAATTGTCTTATCTACTAGGTTAAATATATTTTGTGTTTCAATTTTTCCTTTTCCATTTACATTTTACTATTTATGTTCATAACACACAAACACACAAATAAATAATTAGAACTCCTGTGACACTTTCTTGTAAATTTAATTACGTAAGACAATTCAACTCACAGTGTGTAGCTCACAAAATAAAAAATGACTTATAAAAATGATGTGATATGAATATTCAAACTTTGCCTAATAAAATTATATATAAGATGCGGACCCGTACAAATTATAGTGTATATATATACACACGGAAAATAGAGCTAGCTGCCTATAATATCCGTTTGACATATAAATTAAAAATATTGAAGAAGTTAGGTCATAGGCGCATGTAGATATAAAATAGAGGATCATGTATATCTTATTCTTATTTTCTTAGCTTTTCTTTCGGGGTTTTTGGAGTATTTGCAATTGTAGCTTGATTTTTCACAATATTTTCTTTTAATCATTATTTCGTCAACTATTTTAATAGAATTACATTTTAAGTACTCCAAAAATACCCATATTTTTATATATTGTAACAATATGACAAATTGTAGGATGACATAGAAATATATATATTTTTTGTTGTACATTTAGAAGCCCATATGCCTCTGTCGAAATATTTTAGAGCTGTAGAAGTAGTGTACGTTCAATAATTAAGCAACAACCTGTTTTATAACACTTTCTAGATCACATGATAAAAACTTCATGTTTGTTCTGCAAGTGCATAGATTTGTCTCGAACAGTACAAATATCAGTATTGTAAAGGATTATTGTAATCACCAAGTCACAATTCTAGTAACCAGTACTGATTGATAAATAGTCTTCCCAAATTCTAGTAATTAACCAGTACTGATTAATTTTTGCTGAAAATTGTGTAACAAATCCTTCAATTTTAGCTAAGTAGACGAAACTAAGTAACTGTCATTTCTCTTTAATTTGTTAGAACTGAACAGTCTCTTAATAACTCCAAAAAAAGTAAAATATTCTCTTTGATTGCAACGTCAGTTATTCAGTTGTCTATTTTTTCCACGAATTAAGTCTTTAATTGGGAACTTTTCTAGAAACGTCAATCTTGGGTCTACATGTCCATGTCTTCATCATGATCTATACACCAAATTTCTTAACAATTTAATTTCTCTTTCTCGTGATGAAAAGATCATAAGGAACAAAGAACATTAACAATGTCATACAATGTAAAAATAAAATAGAAAATGGAAAATCACAAAGTCATTCGATTCGACTCAAGGGAAAAATGAAAGCCTTTGTCTTGAAGGCCCAACCAACAATTTATTAGATATATGAACCTTGCTTCGATCTGATCACTGTCACATATAGATATGTATCATAATAATAGTTATTTGTAAATTGATCTCTCTTTTTGGACCATCCTCAACAGTAGAGGTCTTGTTTCCATCTGCTACTTATACTCTCTCCCCAATTATTAATTTTGCTCGTAATCATTATTATCATCAAAATATAATAAATATATGTACTATTCAATAACTAATTATTAATACTCCTTTCATCCCAAAATAAATGTTATTTTAAAAACTTATATATGTGCACTACAAAAAACCGTTTCTGCAAACAGAATTTCATCGGTAATCATTTATTTTCTTAAGTACCGAGAGATTAAATTGTTTGATAAAAAGTTGATCTATTCATATTTTAGTACATTTATATAAATAAATATCCAATTATCACTTTTACATATCATTCCATTTGTATGTAGTAAATGATTGTAATTTTGGTAGAATATATGAGCAAGTGTTTTCTCAAATTTTATAATGACCTTATTTTGAGACAAAAAAATCCGACTAAATCATTATTTATTTTGAGAGAGATGGATTACTAGTGTATTTGAGAATCACAATAATGCTTACATGATGGCCTTCTTCACAAAAAGACACTCTTCTTAATGAGCATACATCATAAAAGGCCATAAATTAATACCATATGACCAATGACAAGAAATTGGTGAACTCAGTGATGGCAAATAACATCTTTTTCTTCATGAAAGGTTGAATTATAACGTCTTTTTCTTCATGACATTATAATGTCATTTTAGCCATGTAAACTTAATGTTTCATTCGATCGTATGTATGTTCGAGAATAAACTCATAAAGGTTTTTAATGTCATTGGGCTTAATTCATAAAGGTAATTAATGTCATTCGACAAAATGTTTTTTGTTGTAGGGGATATTAATTAATAACGTATCTAGTGAGCGACCACGTACACACATGTTTCTTAGAGGATGTTTATTCATAATTTGAGTATCGTAAACTCTTATATTTTATAAAAATATTTTATCTTATTTTAAAAATAAGTTATTGCAGTATTTGAATAAATAAGATGTTTAAGTTTATAAAATGTTAGTACGAAAATTGTGCTATTTAAATGATTTAATTTAAAAATAAAAAATAAGATTTTATTTCAGTATGAATTAATATAGATGGTATTCAAAACTTTACTATATACTGCTTGAGAAACTTAATTGCTTTTAAACATCCTGTTTTAAGAAGCTTATAAGCCGACATAAATACTCTCTTAATATGCACAGACTTCCAAATCTTAAGTGATCCTCTCTACTACGAAAATAAGATTAAATATTTTGTCCTAATGAAGTTACAATCTTGCTTCATACAATCATTACAAATTATGTGGTTGATGAACTCATTTGTAAACCATTTGGATGTAGTGATTTGAAATGAGTGAATTTCAAATTCACTTAAATCGGAGTTGATTTGAAATCCACCAATTTTATTAAAAAAAAAATTCAAAATAAAAGTAGTTAATGGATTCACATCCGCAATATATTTCCAAACACTACCGATCATGGATTTACGGCAAGAAATTTCAAATCCCTCCATCCAAATATTAATTCCCATTTTCAACCTTATAAGTTGGAGAAAGTATTATCAAGAATCTTGAGTGGATATTGGTATATATATATATATATATATATATATATATATATATATATATATATATATATATGCATGGCCAGACAGGTATCTTAAAAACAAAAGAGGCTAAATAATGTATAGATAGAGTCCATGATTAAAGCAAGTTATGGAACATGCATCCTGCATGCTCAAGTGTGGTCCCATGAATGTTACGATTCACTTTCAATAAACTGTGGAGTTTTGGATATGCAGGGAAGGATATATATACACATATTATATATATATATATATATATATATATATATATATATATATATATTTCTTGGTAATGAAAGAAAGAAGGTAAGATATATGATTTATTTGGTCATGCGTGGAGGATATTAGGGAAGTCGACAGATCGCTATCGTAAGAGCAATAGAGTGTGTTTGTTTATTATATAAATTGTTTTCCCATTTGTATGTTATAGTGGGGTGCGTGTGTGTGTGGGTATCGATGCAAATTGCCATTTTGCATTGATTTTTGGCATTCATTTTTGTATTCTTATGTGATATTAATCTGTATGCTCATTAAGAAGAGTGTCTTTTTGTGAAACTCTCTGATAGAGACTCATTGGAGGATATGCTAACAAACGGCGGTGGGGTTTATTCTGTGCCGCTCCTAATCCTTCCATATCTTTAATTTCACACTCATACATATTTGATTTCTTATGTATTAACATAATTGTGTTGTGTCTAGTTTGGAAGATCTTCGATTATATTTGATGTTTTTATTGTATGTGCAGTTTGAAAGATCTTTAATTATATATGGTGTTTTAATTGTATGTGTAGTTTGAGAGATCTTCAATTATATTTGATGTTTTAGTTGTGTGTACAGTTTGGAAGATTTTCGATTATAATGTGGTGTTTTGTTTCAATTAGAGGGTCTTGTTTGTTCTGAGTACTCATAAAGCCATTGCTTTACCTTTTTTTTTTTTTTTTATGAAATAAATCAACGATCGCAAATTGTGTTGAAGGCTAGCCCAAGTTCTCTATTGATAAGATCAACTTACTAAATAAAAGGGTGAAACTTTCATTCTTAGCCAACTTTTATAAAAAAACTTGTGTGTGTTGTCTTCTTAGATTTTAATTTGAGACTTTTTGCTCAATTATATAATTGGTATAAAATAGAGTGGTACGATCTATGTTTTGAAGATAAAGGACATAAAAATGAAACAATCTGACTGATTTTGTCGGTACTTGATAATATAGTATGAGTTTGGATGGTTTGAAATGTAAATGAGATATATAGATTGGTATGACCTCAATTTTCATGGTACTAACAAATATAAATGATACTACAATTGCAAGAAGGGTTATAAAATTCAAATTTGGTTGAAAGAGTTCGAGATATTTTAATTTTTTCGAGGGGGGAAATAAAACAAAATGCTTTGGAAACAAAATAGTTTTTATAAGAGTGAATCTTATGTGAGATGGATCCTCATATGGATTGTTCAAAGCTTAATTAGTCAATAGAGATCAACCCAAACAACGCAGGTCAGTGCAGCCAATATGATCAATGTAAGTCGATATACCAGACATAAGTTCATAAAAGTATTAGTAATACATATATAAATATTCGCTTATTGTTAAAAGTATTACATTAAAATGATAAATAAATATTTACTAACTCATAACATATTGAGATGATATTTATTTGCAACTTTGTAACAATTTTAATAATATAGTATATCCGTATTGATTATGTTTAATCCTTGTTGATTGGACTATATGACCTACATGAGACTCCATTCATAAAATCATCTCATATAAATTTTGCATTTCTATAAATTTTGCTTGCTATGATTTCTTGTTTTATATTTTACTATATTTTACCAAATATAAATCAAAGTGATAACCTTGAATGAAAACCATAATGGGAGTTTATTAATTAAAGAAAAAATAAAACAAAAACAAAACAAGAAAAAAACAAAAGAAAATACAAACAAGATAGTCAGTCACATACTGGAAGACTACTCCGAATAGCTAAAAAAAAAAAAAAAGTAATCGTCTTATGTTGCAAAACTTTTTATACTAGCATTTTGTGATGTTCTTACCAGAATATATATGTGATTCAAGTGATGGGCTTATTTTAAATTCTAATAAAGTAATTCATCTAGAAGCCCAAAAGAATTAAAACCAAAAATTAAATAAACTAGTGAGACCAAGAGCCCAGCCCGACCTATAAGGCCCACATGGAAGTACTAGATACGTGGCAAAGCCGATCCCTTATCATTCTTCGCATTAGGACCAGGGCGTCAATCAACAAGTCTATTTCTACCATGAGTAGGTCTTGTGTGAGACCGTCTCACCGTAAGACGGATTAAAAGTATTACATAATATATACAAAAGTATTACATGATACACATAAAAGTATTACATTATACATAAAAGTATTACCTAATACAAATATCATGTAATATTTTTATGTGTATCATGTAATACTTTTGTATATATCATGTAATACTTTTAATTCGTCTCACGGTGAGACGGCCTCACACAAGACTTTGTCTTCTGCGATAATTCTAAAACTTTTAATTAGTTAAGGGTATATTAGTCAAAATTTTATTTTTCTTAATTTTTGATTTGTTTTTTACAACAACACTTAAATTTAAAGAAGTATAAATTTTGATATTTTATCATCTTAAATCGATAATCAATTTGCATATGTTTGGAATTCTAAATACATGTCAGTTCAAGCAGTTCAAGATAATATTTTAATAACCTTGAGCTCTACTTTGAGTTGTTATAATGAATTTAAAACATCAAACACTAAATTCAAATTATTGAATCCTTTATTTTATTTTAATTTTGCAAAAGGCTTCACATAGTTGATCAAATGAGGTAATTCCATACTACATCTTTCAGTTGTGTCTAAGATAACTAAATAAAGGGTCCTTCTACAGTACACAATTGTATTAATACACTAGTATTTTTAGCCATTAGATTTTAAATGATTGTATCATAACCCTTCATTTATGTTTTAACCTTTTAACCTGTCTTCAAAAGTTACCACTGTAAAAACAAAAAAATTCCCCTCAACAAGTCTAATAGGATAGACAATGTAGTCTATATCTACCTTCTTCGATCATCGTATTTAACAGTCAATCTCAACCACAGAATCACAATCAAATCTACTGGTATTATACATCTTGTTATAACGAATCATTTAAGACCCATATTCGATATATTTGAATTATTTTAAAGATTTTCAAATCATTAATATCTAAGATTTTTTTTTAAATACTTCACATTTTTTTAAAACAAATTGCAAATTATGTATATCCTTCTATTTTCTTAAGATAATTTTTTTTTAATAATTGCCCAATATTTTTGTTTCGAATTCATTTAAATATTATTATTAAATATATTTTTATTTGTTGATTCTTTTTTCAAACTTAATATTACATATATAAATTAAATTTTATATTTTATTTTGTATCTTACATTTTGAAATTTAATCAGAGACCGTATTATTATTATTATTATTATTATTATTATTATTATTATTAAAAAAAGATTAATTGTATTTTTTAGTTTTTAAAATAACCTATGACTTTTAAACATTTTTTCCTATTTCTAAACTATGTTTTTATATATGTAACTTTTAATATTAATATTTTATTTTAATATTATTTTCCAAATTTATCTTGTAGAATTTTACAATAATTTTCAAATTTATTAGTTTTTTTATTTTCAAAATTTCAGACATAATTTTTAAAACTTGGTTATTTCCAAATTTTGAGCATATCAATAAAGTATGTGGTTGTTATTTAATACCCTTCAAAAAATTATTTAATGTTTATTGATAAGGATGGAGAAAAATACTGAATTACTGAAATATCGGGATTATTGTACTAAAAAATATCGAAAATACCAAAATTTCGGTATTTCAATATATACCGAAATACTGAAAATATTAACATTAATTAAAAAGTATATTAATTCCACGTTAATAAATTATAAAATATAATATTTTTCATTTCGATATACCGTAGTTTCGATATGTAATTTTTGTTTGGATATAACGATGTTTTCGGTATACGAAGTTTTGGTATATATTTTTCATTTTGGTATAGCGGTATTTTCAGTATACCGATAAATTTCGGTATGAAACGGTACGGCTACTCGGTATACCGAATTTGAGTATACCAAAATTTTCGATACGGTATCATCCTACTTTATCAGATGATTTAATAATAAGCCACGTTATCATAATCTTTTGATGATACAAATTTCGATTTGTATACATTTTAAAATATCTCCAACCATGGTATAAGATTTAATACTTAAGAAGTTACATTTATCGGTACCATAATTTTAGGAAGATATACATGAATTTCGATTTGTATATATTTTAGTATTTTAAACCATTGTTTATGATTTCATACTCAATGAATTACCATTGCAGTTACCATAATTTTGTGAAGGTTTGGATTTGGATTTGATATGCATGTTTCAAATTATATCCACTAATATATCATTATTAAAATAAAACATGCAATCTATAAAATACATATTCGATTTCATCATTTAACAATCATTGTTCTGGTTATCATCCAAAACAATGGTAGCATCGATCATATCCTATATATGAGTGTAATGATACATAATTATCATTAAAAATCATTATGTCAATTTATATAAAATATAGATTTCATTTTAAATATGAAATATAAATGATTGAATTGATCCAAATTGTATGAATTTAAAATAATATATAAATGATTTTAACATAAATATATAATTGAAACCATTCTATCATGCATAAAATCAAATTAATTAACAGTTATGACAATGATGCATAATTAATGTGAATCTATTACTATTATTGCATACTTCGGCTAGTGAAATTAGAATCGTTTGTTCGTAAATGACACCTATTACTACTATTGCATACTTCACCTAATGAAATTAGAATCGTTTATTCTTATGTCATTTACGAATTAAGATTATGAACCAATAATTTTCTGATAATTTACTTATAATGATTTTAATTAACATCATAAAATAATTAATTTAAATAATTAATTAAATGACTAAATAATTACTGTGAATTAGACATATGGAATGCATGTAATGCTTGTAACAGCAATAATGAAATAAAATGCATGTAACAACATACAAAATCATTAAAAGGCCCACTTGTATTGCAATCCAAAACTAAATGTAATATAAGGAGGCCCAATACATCCAGAAGCCAAAAATACAAAAGTTACATTTCAAAAGAGTTGCTGCAGTAAAAAATATCGGTGTATTAATACAACGGTGTATTGTAGAATTACCCCTAAATATAAGATATGTGGCACATTAGAAAAAAAAAATTGTCAGATTTTTTTTCTCTACATTATCACATGGCATATATCCTCAATCACAATTGATCAATAGAATGAAACTTTCCCTTTAATTTACACGTATTTGACGTATTAAATCTACTTGGGATAAACACATGAAAAAGATGGAGTGTTAGAAATATGCATTTCCATGGATTGGTACAACTAATTTGGTGGCTTAAAGTTTTAAACTTTATTCATTAGAACTATTTTTTGTTCTTGTATTTAACAAATGGTTGGTTCTCACTTTTTCCTGCAAATACACATCAATTAATTGGTATTGATAATCACTTGATAGCTCACCTATTTTCTTAATAAATATGAATTAAAGCATTTAATAATTTGGTGGCATCCCAACCAACACCCACCACATTAGTCGAGCTACCATTATCTCCAAGAAAGCAAGTCACTACTCTTTCTCCATTACATGCATATATTTCTGTAGTCATTTTTACGCAAATTGAATTTAAAAATCGTAGTTAATATGATTGTAACAGCGAATTCGATCTCTAGTTTTCTTATGTATAATTACATCCTTAAATTATTCAAGGTAGTCGATGTGGTCTTGTAGAGTAATAGTACGGTACATTATAAGCAGAAATATGGAGATTTTCAATTTTTTGGTCCCGTAATATTGTCAACTTTTTTACCATCAATTTTACGTATTTCAATTTTTGGTTCTTTAACTAGTATTTTTTTCCACATTTGGTCCGAGTTTGCTTGAAATGTAAATTTCTGCCTATATGAATATCGGAATTAGAAAGTTTACATCAGCAATTTCGGTATCCATATAAGATAAAATCGAAAATCAAATTAAAAATTAAAAAAGAAGATAACTAATTGGAGGACTAAATAGAGAGGACTAAAATTGATAAATAAAAAAAAAAAAAAGGGACAAGATATAAGCTACTAAAAGAAAAATGTGACTTTCTCTAAATTAAATGACAGATTAAATATATGATTAACATGATAAGTGATATATTTTTGTGATGGTCTAAAATACAATGATAGACTATCTTTGTAGATGAAAGAATATTAGAAGGAAAGTGAATGAGAAGACAAAAAGAGGAGAGAAAATAAAGTGAGAACATTTTCTCTTTGTTTTTTTTTTTCTTTTCTTTCCTTCCCAACAAAGCAGCCTTAATTACTTCTCTCCTTAATTCTTACACTTTCTTCCAACTACAGCTTCTTCTTCATTTATCAAAATTGCCATTCTTCAACAAAGATTATATGCAACGAATATGGGTTCAACTGGTAGCCAAAAGATATGGCCACAATATATGAAGACCAAGGATTGTACCCTAGGCTTTTGCAGCTTGTACTGTCCCCAGAGATGCTACTTCATTTTCCCCCCTCCACCACCCTTCCAGCACTTCCCCCATGAAAGCAACTCTAGCACAAGTACTCTTTCACCCCTTATCATCACAATCATCATCGCCATTTTAGCCACTGCTTTCCTTTTTGCTGTCTACTACGCCATCATATCAAAGTACTGTGGCAAAAGATTTTCAACCACAAGAACCGACAATACCCAAGCTCCAGATATGGAGTTGGGAGGCGTAAACGAGGCGTCCCTCCACGAGCCATGGTTCGTGTCCAAGAATGGGCTCGATGAGGTCCTCATCAGGTCCATTGCAGCCTTCAAGTACAAGAAAGGAGAAGGCCTAATCGAAGGGACCGATTGTTCTGTTTGCTTGAGTGAGTTTGTGGAAGATGAAAGTCTTAAGCTTTTGCCTAAATGCAGCCATGCTTTTCATTTGCAGTGCATTGATGCATGGCTTAAATGTCATTCTAATTGCCCCTTGTGTAGAGCCAATGTGGCTCTAACGACTACTTCATCGACTCTTTCGTTGCCACTAGGCTCTCCTCGTGTCAACGAGCCTTCATCGCAGAGCCATGATGAAGTTGCAGAGACTGCAAATCTGGAGATAGGTGTTAGATCAGACCAAGAATGTGAAGGGATAAACGTGGCAAAGACCCCATCAAGAGATAGTCAAAGTGTGGAGATAGCAATTGAATGATGAACATAAGAGAAGGTCATTGTCAATGGGAGAATAGGCATATGTATGCTTACAAGTAGGGAATACAAAGTGATGAAGAGATCACATTCCAGTGGACTACCGATGTTATTAAATTGTGACACTAGCTACCAATGTAGATTGTTGTATAATTGAAATGACTATAAATTCATATTTACGACTGTTTTATCTATATTTATTTTCTAATTGGTAGTTGTTATGCCTTCTATGTTTTAAAAATCTCACTTAATTAACACCACTATTATGATTAGTAAAATTAGTAGACACACATATAGCCAAGGGCTCGTAACAAAAGAAATTTTTTTTTTTTTTTTTGACTCGTGAGACAATTTTCTTATTAATTTGTGTCGGATGAGGTGACATTTTAGCTAGGAAAATAATACAAAAAGAAATGTCACATAAGAAAAAAGCTGCCACATAAGCGTAAGTGATTGGAGATCTTAGAATTGGGGACGTGTGTATGTTACTCGTGGAAAATTGATCGGAAAATACAAATTCCAATGAAAAAAAAGAACTGAAATCAGACAATTTTTTCAATTACAGAAATAAAATTGATAATCGAAAAATATCAGGACCAAAATCGGACACCGCCCCTAGGATAGGACCAAAAATGATTTTTTCCCTTTTGTTTAGCTATATTGTTTTACAAAGGGCTCTATTGAGGTTTAGTCACTGCATAGAGACTGAAACCCCATGTCCAACTAACGCTATCTTTCAAAGTATACTATAGCCGTTGGGTTTATAACTGTGTACGTTGAGAAAATGTAGCAGTTGAAGAAAATCTGTTGATGTTTTTTTGCTCTCAAACTGATCTAGGCTTCCATCAGGGTGAAATGTGTCTGTGATTCCAAGAGAAGATATAACTTGACCAAGATACTAGATTCTAAACTGTGAAGTTCTAATGAATGTTTGCAAGACTAGATTAGATCCATTTTCACAAGTGAAGGCCTCAATGATTGATTGTTGTTAAAATCAGAAGCAACATACCCTTAAAGAACAAAAAAGATCCATTTATTCTAATTTGATAAAGCATGTGAGTGTTTAATGTGCAGAACAACAAGAGAAATTAGATATGAAAAGCATGCAGATGCAGAGAAGCATCCCACAAAGAAGTCAACAATCAGTGCTCAAATCAAATATACAATCAAGTTGGATATGCATCCTCTAGCTTCAAGAGGTAAATAAGCCATTTGCAGAACAGTTGGAAGTACTTGAGCCAAATCTTGCATAACTTGGTTGGATTAGGAGGTTCACCTCTATCCGATCCTTAGACCAAGCCTACAAAAGAATTACGGTGTACATATGATTTTCTAAAAAGTTTTATAGACTTAATAACTTGTAGTTGTACATTGAGTTACCTCAATAAATAATGGAAGTTAGCTCATTCATAAATAAAGAGAAATTATGTGCAAGACAAATTTATATCATGCTAATCTCAAACCAGAAGTTTTCAAAAAATCGTAAATACACATATTTCAAAACACAATTCATACTTTATATAACTTGATTGGTGTCAACTAAAAACAAACTCAATACAATAACCATACATCAAACCTATTGAAGAACAACATACAATTTTCTCCTAAAATACCACTATAAAATCAAATTTAAAATTTTCCAACATTGCAAAAACATTCACAAGGAGTAAAACCAAAGATAGAAGCCAACATAAATGGAAAATGTACAAAATAGAAAACAATATATTCTCAACACGAAAAATAATAAGTTAGCAACAGTATGGAACAAAAATCCATTGCAGAGAAAAGAAATATGTTTTTGCATTAACTAATCAAAACACAAATACATCATATATATTGAAACAGACTTGCTATCCAAGCTATGCAACTACTCTAACCAATTCCTAACAGAAACGCAGACATGGCAAGTAGTGTGGCAGCTGACTTGGCACTCTTCTTAACAGAAAATAATTACATGAAAAAGAGAAGAAAACATCTGATACTTATTCTTCTATCTGCAATACGCTCCGTTGTGTTGCTAGCCAGGATCATGTGTAAGGGATAGTTTGGATATGAGTGTAGAGAACCATCCAGCTGAAAGAGTTTTTCTGAGACATCAGCAATCTGATTTTTGGAGGGAACAAAACGAACATCTAATTTTGACTATGCACTTTTTCTCTAAGGAAATGCACATCAACCTCTATATGTTTAGTACATGCATGGAAAGCCAGATTGAAAGCAAGTTTAATGGCATATATTATCACACCAAAGAAGTAGGAAATAAGCTTTTTACCCAGATCAAATCAGTTGTAGCCAAAGTTAAAGACCTATATTCAGCTTCAGTACTATTTCGAGCAACTACTTGTTGTTTCTTGCTACTCCAAATGGTGGGATTAGAGCCAAGAGTTTTTTTTAAGTTTTTCAAATTTTTTTTATTTAATATTTTTTATTTTGCAAATTTACCAATGGAAATTCCGTCGATAAATTTTGCGAAAAAAAAAATTGAATTTTTTTAATTTAAAAATATTACCGATAGAAATTCCATCGGTATAATTAATTAAAATTATAAAAAAATATTTTTTTTCAAAAAATTACCGACGTAATGTAATCTATCACTAGTTACCGATGAAAATTCCATCGGTAATATATTTTTTAAATAGATTTTAAAATTTTTTTCTGCAAATTTATCAATGGAATAGGACTAATCCGTCGGTAAATCCATCGCTAAACCCTAAATTTAGGGTTTAGCAATTTTTTAAAAAACCTTTATTTTGATGATTTTTTTCAAGAATCTAAAATTAATGGCTGTTATATTGTATTAATATTCATAACATATGATTTGAATAATGTTGTTATATTATAATAATTACGTATGTGACGTTCGTGTATATATATATATATATATAATCAATTAATCGACGTTCGTCTAGCTAGCTTTATTATAATTTAATTAATATATAACTTATTGTTTAAATGGTTATCAACGATTAGTAATTAAATGACATTGTTATCAATTGACAATATATAATTTTATTATTTATGTTGTTCAAACAATTTTACATATTTATTTTTCATTTTCGAACATATTACCAATGGACTTAATAAGTTCTTTGTGTTAGATTGAACTGAACTCATTTATAAAAGTGAAATTTTCATATAACATTGTAAATAGAATTCAAAATGTGTTATTGGAATAAAGTTCGAAAATAAAATATCATAAAAAACGTAGTAAAACGAACGAGAAATGTACTGATTCCGTCGGTAAAAAATCTACCGACAGAAATTCCGTCAGTATTTTTAAAAATTTTTATTTTAATTTTTTTAAATAAGTAATTGTAATTATTCCGACGAAAATTCCGTCGGTAATATTTTTAAATTATTTTTTAAAATGATTTTCTTATTTTTTTTTTAATTTTCTTTCACAAAAACTTACCGATGGAATTTTCCGTCGGTAAATTATGTAAAAAAAAAAATTTAAAAATGAAAAAAAAAATTCTATAGAAATTCCGTCGGGAAATATTGAATATTCCCCCCCCCCCAAAAAAAAAATTGAGTGATAAATTAAGAGTACTTTCCCCCCAAAAAAAAATTTGAGTGATAAATTAAGAGTACTTTCCCCCCAAAAAAAAATTTGGGAAATTTACCAACGAAATTTTTTGTTGATAAATTTAAAGTAAAATAAACGCAATAGCCCCCTTCTTCTTCTTCTACTTCTTCTTCTTTTCCTTTCTCTCTCCACCTAGTCGCCCAGCACTACCAGCGCCGCCGTTTGACCGCCACCATCATCTCCGTCGAGAAGTATGGTCTCTCTCTTAATTTTTAGTAAATTTTTGTAAGTGTATTTTTAATATTGATTATGATTTGATTATGAAATTTGTGTTAATTTTGTGTTGAATTGATGATGAATTTTGTGTTGTTGACTTTTGTGTGAATTATGTTAATTTTATGTTTTATGTTAATCTAATATTAGTTTTAATTTAACTATGTTAGGTTGGGTTTAATTATGTTTTATTAGTATAATATATATATATAATAACAATTACCCCTCAAAATAGAAATGTTAAAATTTTCCCGTCCATTTCCACCTCCCAAAAATAGAAATACATATTATTTCATAATTTATAAATTATAAATTATTAATTTTATCTCTAATGTTGTACCCCACGTACACATATACCACCTCAATAAATATATCATTGCATTGATCGGGGGCATTTGTAGTGACTGAGGGGGTCGAAGACCAAGAAGTGAGTTATTAATCAAGTCAACCAACATATATAAAACAACGTAAATTAACTATTTTTATTTACTATATTCGAAATATGTATTTTAAAATTATTATAAATATCACACAATTTTATTTGACAAATATGTCGTATACAATATTCCAATTTTTATATATCTTCTATGTAACAATGTTAATAATATAACATAGAGTTTATATTTATTTTATTATACTATATTAATTCTTATTAAAAATCATAAAAATTTGTAAAATATCTTGAATATAATAAAAAAAATATACATATGATATATTGTTGCACACAATAAAATTTAGGAAGTATAAAATTTATAAATTCATATACTTTCTATTAAACACTACAAATTAAGTATAAAAAATGATAAAAAAAAAAAAACATATCATTTATACTTATACTTATAAAAAATAATAAAAAATATGTTCTATTTCTTAATGCTAAATTATATAAATATATCTTCATTATTAATCATGAAGAATAGATAGTAGATGCTATTTATAAGAGTGATAATACGTAGATGAAGAATTTTTACATATATATTTTAAATACTTTGAATTTTTTATTATGAAATTTCATTGTCATCTATGTAAAAACCAACTAACCTCATTTCTACTTTTTAAAGTAGAAATACAAATATTTATTATTTTATGAATTTATAAATTGTAAATATTTAGTTTTTCATAAGTTATATATATTCATGGTATGAAAATCATTTTGTATATATATGAAATTGTGGAAAAAAATATGATCGTATTTGATATGTTATAAAGTTAGTATGATTTGTGTATATATGGTAATAATATCATGTCATGAAAAGTTGTAAATAAAAATTTGCACCTTAATCTAAATCATTTTATATATCCACGAAAAAATTAGCGAATTTATCATTTTTTTTATTGTAAGAATAAATAATGTTTCCTCCTTGATTAAAAAGTAATAAAATTTAAAATTTCACTATCATGGTAGCATGAAGTTCACAGAACAATGATGCAATATATTTAGTTTATGTTGTAATATAGTTTCATGATTTTACATTTATCAAATTTTGAAATGTTTACCATCCAATATGATTTTTCTAATAGATAAATTTTGATTTTAAGACATCTGAAAAAAAATAATTATATAGATTTTTTGATGGTATGTTAAATTTAAAATTTTTATTTTGGGGTAATATACAATAATATCAATATTTTAAGCTCATTATGAATAAGTTGTTGAACATATATTTGCACAGGTATTTTCTAGGCCAATTGTGACAAAAACAAATACTAAAATAGTTAAAAAAAACATATGATGAAAATAATAAATATTTAGATGAATTACATGAGTAGTAGATTAAATTGAAATAACTTTGAAAAACTATATGATTTTTCATGATCATCTTTTTTATATCAAAAAATTATACATGAGTAGTAGATTAAATTGAAATAACTTTGAAAAACTATATGATTTTTCATGATCATCTTTTTTATATCAAAAAATTACTAACACATGAAATTTATTCACTACATCACACGAATACCAAATAAGGCTGAAATATTATCAAAACTTGATTATAATGCTCAATAATATCAACATTTTATACTCATTATGAAGATATTATTGAACATAAATTTGCATATGTTTGTTTCAGGCCAATAGTGACGACAACATATAATGAAAATAAAAAATATTTAAATTCGTAAATTATATGCATAGTAGATTAAATTGAAAACACTTTGAAGAATTATATTATTTTTCGAGTTTATTACTTTTTTCGCCCATTAAGTAAGAGGTTTGACAATTTATGACAAAAATATTTCGGGCTGGCAATTTAGGACTTTTTGTTTTCAAATTTAGCAATTATTGCCCAATTTCAGCCCGAATTGCTTATTTGGACTGAAATTGCACTTTTTTTACATGTGACACCCCTAATTGGGCTGAAACTACTAAGGTGGCAGGATATTTAGGGAGGTGGATTTTCAGACCTATTTTTTGGACTGCCATGTATATTATTAAGTAGGCCACACCTGTGACACATCATATAAATAAAAAAAACGAATATATTGCTTTGGGGGAAAAAATCATCCCCAAATCGCAGCCCCCAATTTGACAAAAGTAATAAACTCTTATTTTTCATGAACAATATTTTTATATCAAAAAATTACCAACACTTCAAATTTATTTGTCCATACATCACATGGACACGGGATACCAAATGAGATTGAAATATTATGAGAATTTAATTTTTTTTTTGTAAATTAAAATTTTCACAATCAAACTCGAAATATTTAGATTTTATGATCATGAGTTACAGAAGTAACAAATCAGACTGAAATTCTCCAAAATTTTTTATTATTTTTCGTGTTCAATATTTTCATATTAAAATATATAAATAGTGAAATTTATATGTTTGTGCATCGCACGAGACTTATACTAGTTGTGATAATGTTAGTTTGTGTTTAATTATGTTAGTATAGTTGTTATATTAATGTTAGTTTTAATGTTGGTTTTTATGTGATTATGTTAATATAGGTTCTAAATGATGTAATGTTAGTTTGAATGTAATTAGGTTAATTTAGGTTTAATGTAATGATAGTATAGTTGTGACAATTGATAGTAAATTTATTTATTTGTTTAATTAGTTTACTTATTTTATTATTTTAATTAGCAAAATTGTTTTTTTTTACAGATTACCTATAGAATTTTCCGTTGCTAATTTCATCGGTAATGCGTGTTGGGAAAATTTCCAACTTCCTATTTTGGATCGTAGCCTAAAAAATTGGTTCTGTCAGATTCGAAACCGTGAACGCAAAGTTACATGAGTATAAGGCATTAAAGTTGCGCCATATGCCCACAGGATATCGTTTTGGTGTAGCGGATGGTCCCAACACTTGGTATCAGAGCAGGTCACGGGTTTGAATCCCCTTGGGAGCACTTTGCAGTGGAAGCTGTCAGGGTCTTGGAACAGAGGATGCTAACGCGCAGGTCAGGTTGTTGGGTGGCCGGGACCTGAGAAAGATGAACAGGCCTAGAACTAGGTTGCTAAGGTGGCCAGGACCTAAGAGTCATGAAGATGTCGGGCAGTAAGTTAGGTTGCTACTGAGTTAACTGACCTGAGGAAACTGGCAGGTGTTGGGGGGATTGTTGGGAAAATTCTCAGGTTGCTACTGAATAAGCTGACCTGAGGAAGCTGGTAGGTGCTCGGGGATTGTTGGGAAAATTCCTCTGAGTAAGCTGACAGGTGCTGGGGGGATTGTTGGGAAAATTCTCAGCATCCCCCCTTACTTAAGCTGGCAGGTGCTGGGGAAGATTGTTGAGAAAATTCCTAGCATCCCCCCTTACCTTGGGTCGGAGCCTAAAAAATTGGCTCTGCCAGATTCTTGTTGGGAAAATTCCTAGCATCCCCCCTTATCTTGGGTACCTTGGGTCGGAGCTTAAAAAATTGGCTCTACCAGATTCGAAACCGTGAGCGCAAAGTTACATGAGTATAAGACGCATTAAAGTTGCGCCCTATGCCCACAGGATATTCTTTTGGTGTAGCGGTAAGCGCTTGATGGTCCTAACAATGCGTAATTTTTATTTATTTTTTCGACAAATTTCTTGATGGAATATTCCGTCGCTAATATTTTTGCTTTCTGTCGGTAATTTTGTGAAAAAATTTCCACAAAAATCAATATTTGATGTCGTTGATAATGTTTTTACCGATGAAAAATTTCATCGGCAATTACCGATGGGAAAAAAAATCATCGGTAAAATTTACCGACGAGCGAACTAACGATGAATTTACCGACGGAAAATTCAAGATTACCGATGGATTTTTCTGTTGGTAAATCACGTAATATTTGTAGTGGGAATCAGTGGATGGACTGCTTGGAGAACTATAAGAAGATGATAAAGTGTGAGAATCAGTAGGGCTATGAAGAGTACAAGTGATCACATTAGATGAAGAAACTGGACTAGAGGATGGAGGAGGAAATAATTCATTATAGGGAAACTCAGTTTCATGAAACACAATAGTTCTAGCAATATAAATTCTCCCAGATGAACTCAGACATTTATATCCTTTATGAGACAGACTATAACCAAGAAATGCACATTTCTAACTCCTAAATTGAAGTTTATGGTTGTTATATGTTATAAGATAAGGAAAGTAGGCACAACCAAAGGTTTTAAGGAAAGAGTAATCTAGTCTTTTATGAAAGAGTTTGAAAATGGAGTCTCATTTGAGAACAAGAGTAGGCAACCTGTTAATAAGAAATATTGCAACTTGAAAAGAATCCCATTAGGGTCTGAATTTGAGAGTGTTGTGGTGATTTGGTAATGTCGTGAAAGATTTGAAATTTAGAGTTCTTATGGAATTTGGGAATTTTGTGTTTCCAGTTTTTTTATTATATTTTTGTATAATTTTTTTTTATTTTTAATATAATTAAATGTTATAGCAATGATTTGACATTTTTTAGTAAAATAATACAAAAAAAAATTCACATGGGAAAAAAACAACCACGTTGGTGTAAGATGACTGTAAATAATGAATTGTGGGCGAGTGTGTGTCACTCGTCGGAAACTGGATGGAAAATACAAATTACGGCGAAAAAAGGAATGAAATTGGATAAATTTTTCAATTACAAGACCTAAATTGATGATCGGAAATTAGCATGACCAAAATCGAACAACGTCTCTAAACTAGGACCAAGAATGATTTTTTTCTCAAAATTCATACCTCAAATGACAATGATACAAATTTGAGTTGAAATTTTCAAGCACAAAAATATAAAATATCAACATCACTCAAAATATAAAATATTTTACATTATCTTTTACCCAACAATACCCTTTTCACGTTCATATAAAAGAAGTTTTAACAAGTCAGTAACTCACGAACAAACTTCATGTTAACCTATTAGTACACATCATATTATATAATACAAAACATGTCCAAATGAGGTTTAATATTTAAAAGCAAAAGTAGCATAAACCACAATCATGCCCAACAAGTTGTCATCTATATACACGAATGCTCAAAACTCTGTAGGAGCTCCACAACTTGCCCGATACGTCCATAACGTTTGTAACACCCCGTTTTCCAAGAAAACCTACATTGCATATTTTAATGCATATTTTATAAAATTTCTTTTAATGTTCATTTAAAAATGATTTAAGTGTGAGATCTTATATTACATTAACTTAAGATTTATGAATTATCGTTGTGCTTTTTTTTTTTTAAAGATTTTATGACATGTTTTTCTTTCTAGATTTTAAGGGTTTTGCAGGATTGCTCACGGAAGAAACCGAGCTCGATCTCCACTCACTCGACACATATGAATGGAAGTAAAAAGATAAGATGTTAGTTAAAGTTAAATGGATAAAATGATATTAAATTTACATGCTAACTTTATTCGTTACCGCTTTCGAATGTTTTTTTATGAAATTTTACTAATGATCTTTATATGTGTTTTTATGAAATAAAATGTTTTACTTGAACGAGCATGCATTATAGTGAATATTAAAATAACCACAATACTTATTAATCTAAGTATGTAATTATATGCTATCTAATTTTTCTTTCATTTATATGATTACACATTATACTATTATTGTTAGTCTCTTTAATAATGTATACATATATTTATGTATATACATGTGATATAAAACACCAAAGTATCAAGACAACAAAGTAATTTAAATTATTATTATTTTTAATCAAAAGCTTCCATAGTAAGTCAAGACTAGGCATCTAGCCTAGCCACCTCATCATCCTACTTCAACTTGCAACATGCAACACCTCCTTTGCTTGAGGATATATCTCTCACGTCCACATTACATAAAGAGGACCAAAAATAAGCCATAGGTATTTGATCATAAGAAGCAAAGAAAGAGAAGAAAACACACCCATACTCTAAAATCCTCACGGTCTTGTCCTCACATATCTCTCTTGGTAAGTTTTGGCTAAACTCTCATAATACCTTCATTAAATCTCATGATTTATGATTAATATCTTAGGTTAGAAAGTCCAAAGATGTTCTTTGGCAATTGGTTGGGAATTTTATGTTGCTTGAATGGAGAAATAAGTTGTTTCTAGCATATACTTAAGGATGTGCTTTGTTTTGCTTCTATTTTGGAACTGTTCGAAAGGCTTAGAGATTGAATTAGACTAAATCCTTTTAACAGGTTGTAATATATTATGTGAAGAACATTTCTGTTAAATTTCAGAATATTTGGAGTTAAACTCGATTTTCTATAATTTTTCTAAGATAAGCTGTTCAGAGACAGTTTTTGCCCTATTTTTAGGTCTGAATTATATAATTTTCTGGAATAGTATACTTCTAATTTATATATGATCTTCTACAATATTTTAGAACCAGTTCTTAGGTACGTGTAGGAATTTAGTATTCATTTTTCTGAGTTTTTTAAGATTTATGCCGAATTTTACAACATAACCTGTTTTCTGCGTAGATGATGCCCTATTTTTGGTCTTGTTCTAAAATTCATAACTATTTATTGATATCATATTTATAAGCCATATTTTACTATGTTGTATTACAGGTTCTTATGAGTATTTAGAAATTTACCATGTAATTTTTAGAACCTTTTTCAATTTATGATGAATTTTATAAGAAAGTCTGTTTTCAGCATGTGCTATGTCCGGTTTTCAGCCAACTTAGAAAATTCATAACTAATTATGTGAATCTTACTTTTAGTTGATATTTTTATATGTTATACTTGAATATGTTGCCTGATTACTGTAAAAATATGAAAGCATTTCAGAAATCCTATAAGGTATGGTGATTTTTTCATTAAAGGCCGTTTTTCACCTGACATTGAAGTGAAAACTAGTTAAATGTGTGATTTTTAATTCTTTGTACAAACAGTTAAGATTCATGAAATTTCAGAATGTTATACTAAAAGAAGTTATGTGGTTATATGAATAATTATGTGATTTTAGGAATTATATGTGAATTATTAAAATTATTACATCTTTATATGTCATTTTAGGTCCAAAATTACTAGTTTAAATGCTTAACAATTAAGTTATAAGTATGATTATACTTTGCGTTAAAGTAACCTAATATAAGATACAAAAGATTATGTTATACGACATAAAAGGCTAATCAGTTAAGTGTGTCGAGTGCAGTCGAGACGGTCGGTGAATCCAGAAGCAATCCTTGCACAATCAACGTACATGTAGGTAACTTCTACTCTCTACTATGTGTTGTTAATTGAATTGAGAAATTATGTATGAAAATCTACGACTGAAGTCCGTAGCTATAACCAGTATGTAACTTCCATACTGGGCGACGACCTTAAGGGCGAATATGTCCGGTCTATGAAAGCGACCATAAAGGCGAGAGTGTCTGGTCTATGCAAGGTTTAGTGGGCCATCGACTCCCACATTCCTTTATGAAAGTGAGGTTTAGTGGGCGAGCGATTCCCACATTCCTCTATGAAAGCAAGGTTTAGTGGGCGAGCGATTCCCACATTCCTTTATGATTATGACATGTAGTACTTGCTTAACGATTTAATTGCTTCAATATATTAGACTGTAAAGTTATTCCATTGGGATCCCTCTCCGGAGATGTCTCATGATGCTACTTTTTATAATTTTCAGGCTCGGAGGATGATGATGTGGACGTGTAGCAGGCTGGGCTGACTTCTCACTGTCTTTATAAAGTTGATCTTCTCACTGTCTTTATAAAGTTGATGTACTAGAATAATGTTTCCGTTGAGAACAATAAGTTGTTTAAATATGTATAGTATAATAAATAATGGGCCTAGACTTATATCCTATTATATATATAAGTTTTATTGTGTAAGTTCATGTAGATCTTTGATTCGAACGTTTTCCTAGAAATGTGGGTGAGACACATCTAATCTTGGTTTATAAATATATATATGTATATACGTTACATTTTATTTTTATATAACTCGTATCTTCACTTTTAAGTCTTCCGCTGTATATTAGAAAGTAATTATAATTTCTTTAATTCTTAAATATGTAAAGGGTGACGACCTATTTCCAATAAAAGGGGAACAAGGCGTTACAACGTTACACATCATCATAGTTACCTACAAAACATAAATTACATGAGATAAATCTAAGTAGAAATTATGCATGATAGTATGGTTCTTTACAACTCCTTCCCATGAATCCACTTCTCGAATCACCCATTTCATTTCTAATTTTCCACTCAAACACTCAACCAATTCATTTCTAAAATATTTTGTGCACACAATACCAACCTCGTGCACACAACACCAACCTCGTGCACAAAACACTAATTTCATGCACACAGCACCACATGACTAACATAAATATGACACAAAAGTACAATTTCATCCTCGTATTACCAAAACACATCATTTGATAGGACTCACAACTTCAACCCACAATAATTGTTCAAATCTCAAATTCATTTCATAATAATTATTGAACTCACAGGTTCATTTATTTCACAATAGCCACTAAACATTAAATCAAATCTCGTAAAAGACGTAGTATTCATGTATCATCAATTAACATAATTAATTTATAAAATGTTATTTTATGCTTTGTAGTTGTAATAAATTTCTGCTTACCTGAATTTCCGATGATTTTGGTTGTGTAACCTTCTAATTTACCTCTCGGTCTTTTTCCTTAATTTTTTTTTTCTCTCAACGAATATGTCTTGTTCTTCTATTCCCCCCTTTTTTATTCCTTCTAAACAAATAAATAAAGCAATTATACATATACAAATCTAGTCTTGCATAGTCCACCGCCTAGCCAAATATGTGCTTCACTCCTGAGGTTTCTTATTATCCATATTATTATATTGTTATCATTAGTATGACAACATTTATTGCCAACCCGTATGTGCATCACTTATATATATATATATATATATATATATATATATATATATATATATATATATATATAAATACAAACCACTTCCATTTATAAATATCATTTATATATGTTAATATTAATTAAATAACCATCTTGTATGTATATATGCAAATACACGACACTTCCACATATATATTATAATATTTATTCAACTTTTTTTTAATATATAAACATCCATATGCCTAAACTTGTGCGCCCACCCATATTTAATATATATAAAAGATCCAATTTAGATTTATTTTTGTCTATAATTTATACTATTATTAATCAAATAATTTATATTGTACATTTGAATGTTATTAGAGTCTCAACCAATTATAATAAGATTTTCTCATCACAAATCATGTAAGAGCACGTAATAATTCAATATTTAAAAGTGAAATATAATCATGCAAGCTCACAAGTACCATATAAATAATAAGAGATGCACATGATGCATGAAGTGCATTGATCACTAAGTGGTGAGAAGTTCGGGTATCACAATTTCAAATTGCATTTAATATTGTATATTAATATTTTTCACCAAATAATTTGAGTGTAATAACTATTTTATTTCAAATTCATTTATAACATATAATATATCAAATTATTTCTTTTTAATAATCTTTAATTTGATATTCATATTGTATATATAGACAAAAATAAATGTATGATTTGTGGGTTTGAATGATTTTTATTTACTTGTAATATATGATAAGTGTTTAGATAAAGTATTTTAAATTTATATTACAATGTAGAAATTAAAAAAAAAACAAATGGAAATGTATTATAAAAAAATTACTTAACAAAATAAATAAATAATTAAATCAAATAATTTTTTTTTTAAAGAAGGAGATAAAGAATCTCAAATTAAACAACTTCATTTGGAATTTATTTTATTATATATGTATCACATTTATCCTTCTTATTTGAAATTTTGTTTGTGGTCATTTTTATTTCATACTTATAATTTGATGGATGTTGGTCGTAAGGGGTGGGACGGGGTGTGTATTTCTTAATTATAATTGCAAAATAAATATCTTCTAATAAAATTTGTCTCAATGCATGATAAATGAAATTTATCATTCTAATTTATAGTTTTGTTTATTGACGTAATTATTATTTTGGTTTGTAATTTTGATTGTGGTAAGTGAGGAGGTGGAATTTTAATACCTTATACTATTTTATAGTATAAAGTATTACATATTTACCTTTAAGGTATTAATATTTATAATATAAAGTATTACATATGCACCTTTAAGGTATTATATATTTATCTTTAAGGTATTAATGCTTATAGTATAAGGTATTACATATGCGCATATTAAATGTATTATAAATTTATCTTTAAAGTATTAATGTTTATAGTATAAGGTATTAAATATGCATTTTTAAGGTATTATATATTTACCTTTAAGGTACTAATGCTTATAGTATAAGATAATACATATTTACTCTCAAGGTATCAGTTCTTTATTCAATTAAAGATATTAGTTGCATATTGTTAAGGTATCACTTGTATACTCTTAAAGTGTAAATTTTAATTTTAAATTTTCAAATGCAAATTTCATCATCTTCTTCCTCGAATTTTCTGCAACTAATTTCATGAAATTGAATAAACAATCTCATCAAGAAAATAGAGTTATTAACATCAATGCAATGAAAGAACAACACATCATAATTCCAACAAGAAGTGAGAGTCAGCAAAACAAAAAATGTAAGAACTTCATATACATATACATTGATCTTCTTCCCCTTATCAATCAAAGTTAAAATAACCCTCCACTCCACCACCTAAATGATCCATACAGTTCGTCCAATTCAACACATCTTTAAAAAAATAATTCTCAATCGATCCGAATTCATCCAAAACTCCATCAAGAAACATATCATTACTCTCCAATCCACTAACACAAATCATGATTTAAATAAAAAGGAAAAAATAGGGAAGAAGATGGTGTGAGGAGGAGGAAGAAGAAAAAGAAAAAAGATGATGAAAGAAGAAGAGATCGTTGGGTTGTAGAAGAGAGAAGGAAGGGGATGGGGATGGGGGCGCTGGGTTAGAAGAAAATGAAAAAGAAAAAAAAAATAATTATATATATATATATATATATATATATATATATATATATACCTTTCCAGCGGGTGGGTCGGGCATTTGGGGGCACAGTCAAGAGTGTTGCCCTAAGTAGTAAATAAACAAATATCCACCATGTACATATGGAAGAATCAAATGCTCTAATCAATATATATATATATATATATATATATATATATATATATATATATATATATATATCGGAAAAGAAAATTTAAATCGAATTTGTATAAAAGGATTTGAGCACAATTATAATTTAAGATTTCAAATCTGCAGGAAAAAAAAAAAGGTATCGATGATTTTTTCTCTTGCTTAGGGGAAGTATTTGTATTTGTTACATGCAGGAGTGGATGATGAAGAACTTGAACATTGTAGGCGATCCCGACATCATGTTGCATGACGTCGTCGATGAGGGATTTGTAGCACTCGAAAATTATATAATTTTTTTCTTTTAATAAGTATTATCAATATTATTAATATTTCTTGTAGAAACTAGAATTTTGTTTAACATTTTGGAGCTTAAATAGAATCATTAGCCCAATTCTAAATTTATATTAATCTTTACCCCAAATTTAAATTTCTATCTCATATATTATTCCATAAGAGGTCCATTTTACTCTTTTAAGTTAAGGACTCTAAAATCCAATCATATAAATAGAGGAAATTTTTACGTTAGGATTTAGGTATGTCACATGTAAGTATATCAGCAAATCGGGCCAAAAATCTCAAAATTAGGGTCAAAAAGCCCGATTTGGTTATCCAAACTAAAATTAGGTAAATTTTTGAATTTTGAAAAGTTATTGTCATAAGTTGTCAACCCAAAAAATTACTATTCGAAAGTGTTACACCCCTTAAGTTACTGAGCAAAATGGATAATAAATAAGATGGAGAACTTATTATAATTAAGAAAATTCGCAGCAACATAACAAGTAATTAGAAATTAGATATAAAAAAACAAGGATAAAACATTTTTTTTATGAATTCTAAGCGGGTGGAAACCACATTTTCACAGGGAAATTAAATCATTATTAATTATAACTTAATAACGAATCCAATGTGATGACAAGAAGTTCAATTCAGGCAAAGAATTTCTTCCAATCTTTTACTTTTGGTCTCTTTACATCCTGTTGTCCATTGAAAAAGGTTAAATAAAGTGACACAAAATCTGATCTAGGACAAATACCCTCCTTTACAAAAACCCTCAATTCAAACTAATTTAAATACCTTTCACACAAATCTACTATAATGTAGTAACCAAAAGTAGTGGACCCTTGAACCAAAAATCACTCTTCTCAAAGGTAAATTTCATCTCCACATTTCCTCCATATTTCACTCCTCAAAACATCCCCAAAAAACAAAAAAAAAGTAAAAAAAGAAAACCCTTTTCCCCCTAAAACATGGCCTTGAGCAACAATGTCATCGGAGCAATAAACTTCATTGCAATGCTCTTATCAATCCCAGTCATCGGAGCTGGAATATGGCTAGCAACAGAGCCAGATAATTCATGTGTGAAGATCTTACAATGGCCGGTGATCGTTCTCGGAGTTCTTATCCTGGTCGTGGCTCTAGCTGGCTTTGTGGGAGGGTTTTGGAGGATCCCATGGCTGCTCATTTTCTACCTCGTTGCCATGCTCATCCTCATTGTACTTCTTGCATGCTTGGTTGTATTCATCTACATGGTCACTATAAAAGGGTCGGGTCACCCGGTGCCAAGCCGGGTTTACCTGGAGTACAATCTGGATGACTTTTCGGGGTGGCTGAGGAGAAGGGTGAGGAGTTCTTACAAGTGGGATAGGATTAGAAGTTGTCTTAGCTCTTCAAATATGTGTGCTGAGTTGAACCAGAGTTATCGCATGGCACAGGATTTCTTCAATGCTCCTATCACTCCATTGCAGGTAATTAACACCTCATTTATTTATTTACTTTTTTTTTTTTTTTTTTACCATGGCTAGAAATAACCAAGATAAAAATAAAATTTAAACTAGCCAACTCAAAAAAAAAAAAAAAAAACATTTTTTTAGTCAAAAAATGAATATTTGATAAAAAAAAAAATGGCAATAAACTAATCCAACATAGCTAGAGATCTGTCCTGGCCCCCTGGAAATACCTAACTTTATCTTTCTCTAGAAATTTAGGAACATCATAATGTTAATTAAAGTTGAGTACTTTTTTCATGATGTTTGCTTTATGGTCCTATGTAAATGATTCTTAGAGTGATGTAATTGTAAATCAAAGGGGTACTTTTAACATTGTAAGATTCTCTATACCATATTGTGGATTACTAATCTTTTCTTTAGTCCTTAGTAAGATTTGTATGAGTGACATCAAATACGAAAATTTGAACAGGCTTTGCCCAATTTGCTGAAGAACATATACTCCACTAAAGGAAAAATAGTGGAATTAATAATATTATTAAGCAAGAGTGATAAATATATTGGATATATAAATAGTGGAATTAATTAAGTTTTGAGTTTAATTATTATGTGTTATAATGTACAGTCAGGATGCTGTAAACCACCAACAGAATGTGGGTACACATTTGTGAACCCAACATATTGGATAAGTCCCATAAACACAGGAGCAGATATGGACTGTTTGCAATGGAGCAATGACCAAACACAGCTATGCTATTCTTGCACTTCTTGCAAAGCTGGATTACTTGCAAATCTCAAGAAAGAATGGATCAAAGCTGATATCATTTTGATCATCACTCTTGTGGCTATCATTGTGGTTTATTTAATGGGATGTTGTGCTTTTAGGAATGCTAAAACTGATGAGCTCTTCAGGAAATACAAGCAAGGTAATCCATACAATTAATTAAAACCCCCAAACAAAAGAAAAAAAGGGGGGGGGGGGGGGGGGGGGTTTCATTTGAATTTCTCTTGTGCTTAATTAATGTACAAGTTGCATGCGGTGATTTAGTTTGGTTTGTAATTTTTTAGATGTATGCCTAGAAGTTTCTTTTGTTTGTGATCAAAGACATATTTTGACCTAGATGTTACTTATTTTATCTGCATTGTTTGCTTTTGCCTAGTATGATGTCAATTGGGTTTGATCATTTTTCCTTTAAATTAATCTCAAAATAAATATATTGTCTTAAACTTTTGAATAAGTTTCTTGTGAGAACTTCTTATATACGTAATATAATTTTGTTAAATGGGTCAACCCATAAAATAAATATTGACTTCATATTGAAAATGAGTTTGAATTTGTGGATATTGAAATTCATCTGCAAAACAGTCTCATATATATATATATATATATATATATATATATATATATATATATATATATATATCAGTTTTTATTTTAAAAATATATATTCAATTTGTTTGGTTAATTTAGAAAAAGTTTATTTTCCAAAAGAAAAAATAAATAAACTCAACCAACTAACTTTAACTTATTTCAGAACTAATTCATTTAAATCAACTTCATTTACAATCAAAACTTGTGGTACCCTTTTTTCCCTTTTCTTTTTCATTTTTTTAATTCATTTTCCTTTATTTTTCTTTTATTTTTTTTCATTCTATTTTAATAATAATAAAGAATATAAGAAATATTTCCTTTCATATAATGTGGACATTAGTACAAACTGCTGAATATGAATAATAATTTTGATATTAGAATAATACAATATTTATAGTAAAATATTATACAAAGAAGATACCTCATTTGTCCAAAAATATAATTAAAATCAGAACTGAAAATTGTGAGTATTAACTCCATGTATGTTTCATCTTTTGCAAAAAGCCGCCTACACATTTGACAGATTGATTGATTTCTTATTGATTCTCGATTACTGCTCTACAAATTAAATAATGTTATTACTTGATTCCTTCAAGGCGCCGAAAGTCGCCACTTAAAAATTAGGGTTAAATTCACCTCCTAAAATTACAATTTTAATCATTTAATTTTAGCAATTTGCATTTGTGAATTTATGCCATCAAAACCAAATTGCATGCATGATATATTTGTTTCATCCCACAATTAGTGCCGGCAATTTGAGCCCGAACAATCCGTAAATATTGTCGGGTTGGGCTCTAATAATAATGACCAGAAAAACGTCGAAACTTTTTGGTCCGACCCAAGTGGCCCGATGGGTCCGCCCGATGGCCCGCTAATTTTATATATAACTAACAAATCTTACGTATAATTTAATTCCCCTCTTTTTTTTTTTTTCTATGTTTCCTTGTTTATTCTCTTCTTCAACTATCATTAACTAATTTAAATTATGGTTATAAATTATTAAAATCCATTTGCAAGCCATATGAATTGAATTGAATTGAAACGTTTTTAAATGAACAAAAGATAGTAAAAAAAGTTAGACATTACCTTCATTAATATTTTAATTATATTAAATAAATTATCTTCAATTAGATATATAGAATACTATAATTTAAGTTGAGATGTTTATAGATTTCATGATATTTTATTTTCTTTACAAATTAATCTTGCATTTCTTATTTTATTTTTGTCAGTACATTCATGATAATTATGTCATATTGATAACTATAAGGTATATTGGCATCAGATATATATGAGATGGGAAAAAAATTCCAACATGGAATTCGAATTAGATAATAATATTAATTATTGGTTGGAGCTGGCTAAGCAAGTAGGTAGGTTTGATTTTATATTTATTATTATTATTTTAATGAACTAGGTGAATGTTTAAAATTCCAATTAATTAATAATTTTTTAATTTAAAAAAATAATTAGTGATTTGGGCCGATCTAGCCCGTTGGCCCGAACATGGTTGGGTCGGGTTCCAATTCTATAAGCCCGTTGGGTTGGTCCGGGCCGGTCTGGGAGGCCCGAATTACCGGCTCTATCCACAATGCATATTATGTCGTTGAAATTACTAATCTTTTTTTTTTAACTTTAAGACGTTAAATAAATAAAAAAATATTTCATGATATAAGTGTCACACTTCATGATAGTTATTATGTGGTAAACACTACAAATTCTTATAATATTGCTGGATTTATATTGTAAAAAGGAAAAAAAAAAAAAAAAAAAAAACACAGTTCACAATATAATTGTCAGGTTTACAATAGTTATTATGCATGGCGTGAAAACTGCAAATTCACATAATATTGTTGAAGTTATATAAAAAAAAAAAAACTAACACAGTTCACAATATAATTGTCAGGCTTTACAATAGTTATTATGGCGTGAAAACTGCAAATTCACATAATGTTGTATTGTTGTTTAAGTTATATCGTAAAATGAAAAAAGAAAAGGAATTATGATATAATCCTCACGTTTCAAGATAGTTAATTATTATGTCATGAAATCGACAAATTCATATAATTTGTAAAAATGAAATATATATATATATATATATATATATATATATATATATATATATATCATGATATATTAATTAATGTCACGAGTTTATTACTTTTTTTGCCTATTATGTAAGGCGTCTGACAGTTCTGCCTTTTTTTTTTAAGGGTTTAATGGTTGTTGCATATGAAGGGCTTCCTAGCCACCGTAAAAGTCGAGCCATCAGGCTTGATTCTTTCTGAACTCATTTTCTTGTACAGAAGGATGACTTCAGCTGGATCATTTCCTCTTGAGAACCCAATGAGCATTGCATTCCAAGAGTCAATGCCTGTCTTTGGCAAACTTTTGAAAATTAGGGTTCTTCAGAGTTTGGTCGGAGATTTTAATTGGGGTAAGCAGTTTATTTTATGTCACGGCAGTTTTGTTGCCACGGCGGCGGCAGCGATTAGGTCGTCAGTCCATACATGAGTGGATTTTTCTTTTTCTGGTTTTGCTAAATTGATTTTAGGGGAGGACTAAAAGCACCTATCTCATTTCTAAGAGCATCAATCTGTTTTTTTTTTTATTTCAATTTTACCCCCAAGGTTGTTGAACTAGTTCCGTTCGGTCAAGATGGCCGAACGGGCTTCAAGGTATTCGGCCGTGGTGGCCGAACGAGTTTCAAGATGTTCGGCCGTGATGGCCGAACTGGCTTCAAAGTGTTCGGCCGAGGTGGCCGAACACACCTCGGCCGAACACTCTTGTGTTCGGCCACCTCGGCCGAACGAAACTAATCTGATTAAATAGTTTTTTTTTTTTTACGTATTTTGCTACGATTTTCACACACTTAACAAATTTGTGTAATGTTCGTCATTATGTTGGCATTACAATCTTAAAAAAATTAAAAGATTTAACTAAAAAAAAAACGCAACCCGTCACCCGTCGTGCGCGCGCACACCACGCCTACCGTCACCTGTCGTCAATTTCGTTCGGCCGAAGTGGCCGAATACATAGAAGAGTGTTCGGCCAACTCGGCCGAACACCTTGAAGCTCGTTCGGCCATCACGACTGAACGGAACTAGTTCAACAACCCTAAGGGTAAAATTGAAATTAAAAAAAAAAAAAAAAACCAGGTTGGTGCTCTTAGAAATGAGGTAGGTGCTTTTAGTCCTCCCCTTGATTTTATTTACATTTTATTATTTGTTTGGTTGAATAATTTGTTATATTTTTTGATTTAAAATTTAATTGTGATGTGTATTACAGTGGACCTCATTGTTTAATACATGTGGCAGAATTAATTAAATGAAAAATTCCACCTCGCTAAATATTCTGCCACCTCAGCAATTTAAACCCGATTAGGGGTGTCACTTTCAAAAAACGTGAAATTTCAGCCCAAATAAGTAATTCGAATTGAAATTGGACAGTAATTGCTAAATTCGAAAACAGAAAGTCCTAAATTACAAACTCGAAAAAAAATAAGATAATAAGATAGAACTGCCAAACATTTTACATAATAGGCAAAAAAGGTAATAAACTCTTAATTTCACTCGCAAATTATTAGGTTGTGATAAACCCCACAGTCATGAATATTGTGGAATAAACTGACTCGAGAATTTATATATGCCATAGCAACTTTTAGTGAAAATATACATTTTTTGGTGGAAAAAGCAAGTCATCCATGTAGGGTCAAAGAGACCCCTAATCACAGGAAAACCACTCTATTTATGTTAATATTATCATAATATATGTTACATGTCACAAATCTCGAATAGTAATCATAATACAATCTCTGCATTGACATTTTGACATGTCATGAAAACTCACCTTTTTTTTTCCTCTTTGAAATCAAATAAACACCAAATACAGCCGTGAGAAAAATAGTAAAAATACAGAAAAAAATAATTACAATTATAAACAATGATCACGTCTAACGTCATCACTTCTTCGATATTAAAAATGCAAGAAAAAATTCCCAAGGTCCGTATTTAGATGCAATATTATTAAACCACATGATATCTACATAGTTATATTAGCTCTATATCTACACGTGAAAAGGGGGAAATTGTAATTTTAGGATATTATTTTTCGAATTTGCATCTTTTATTCTAAGTTGGTTTTTTATTTGTATCTCAATATTTTTAATGAGTAAACTACTTTTTTCGCCCATTATATTTCTCGTTTCGCAATTTTGCCCTTTTTTAATTCGAGCTTGCAATTTAGGACATTATTTTTTAAAATTTTGCAATTACTGCCCAATTTCGGCCCGAATCGACTAATTGGGCTAAAATCGCACGTTTTTTGCACGTGACCGCTGATTTCGGGCTGAAATTGCTTACATGGCATGTCATTTGTTAAGTTGGATTTTCTTTCTTATTATTTTTACTCACAAGTGTATTAGTAAGTGGGACCCATCTTACACATCACTCAAATAAAAAAAAAACGGAAATATTGTAAAGGGGGGAAATTAAATCCCCAAATCACTACACCCCCAATTTCACGAACCCTAACTTCCCCAAATTGAAGAACACCCAATTCCCAATATGACTGTAATCAATCCACTTCAAAAATGGCACGAAATTCTCAGAAAAAGCCCTCAACAATATAAATTTCTTCCTTCTTCACTAACAACTTGTCTCTCTCTCCCTCTCTACCTGAAACAACCACCACCATCATCTTTCATGGATAATTCTTCAGAGATCGAAAACATCATCATCGATGAAGCTGTAGAAGATCCATCGGAGGAGGAGAGTGGATGGACAGCTTATTTGGAGGACTTCTCTTCCCTCCTCCCCCGCCGCGATGAACTCGCCGCAGCCGTCCACGGCGTGGCCGCCGATGCCGACGGCGTGGTTCTTGAGACACTCCTTGTACCTCGACTTCCTCAGCGGCAGCGGCGGTGGTGGGGAATTTGGGGGTCGGTGGATAGGGATTGAGTTGGATTTTGGAATCCGTGTGATGAATTTGGAGCTCCTCTTCCAAGCCATGATCGTCGTCCATAGCTTCCAGGGGATTTTATTCCTCTTAACCTGGTTTTGTAGAAATCTGATGCATTCCTCAGAAGTCAGAACCCTAATCTGATGCATTCCTCAAAATTGATCTTTATTTTGGGTTTGGATTCAATTGGGTTAGGGTTTTGAGGAATTGGGGACGTGATTTTGGGATTTAGGAATTTAGTTAATCCATTTTACCCTTTTTTTTATTAATTAATTTTGAATTTAATAATTTTTAATAAGTGGGCCCCATTTAAAATACACATGGCATCCCGTAAGTAATTGCAAAATTCCACGTCAGATAATTACTAGCCATCTCATCAAATTAAGCCCGAAAAACGTGCAATTTCAGCCCAAATAAGCAATTCGGGCTGAAATTGGGCAGTAATTGCTAAATTTGAAAACAAAAGGTCCTAAATTGCCAGCCCGTGAAACGGAAAGTCCTAAATTGCAAGCTCGAATTAAAAAAGGGCAAAATTGCGAAACGACAAATATAATGGGCGAAAAAAGTAGTTTACTCATTTTTAATTTATGTCATGCATAAAATGTAGACGTGCTCAACCGGTTCGAACCGGCGGTCAACGGTATCGGCTTCAATTTTTTGTTTTTTTTGTTTTTTGGGTTCTGCATCTTAGTACCGCGGTATCCAAGTTGATACCGCGGTACTAAGATGCAGAACCCAAAAAACAAAAAAAACAAAAAATTGAAGCCGATACGCTGTATCCAGAATGGGTACTGCGGTACTAAGATGCAGAACCAAAAAAAAAAATTGAAAAAACCGGAAACCGAACCGGCGGTTCCGGTTTAACCGCCGGTTCAGAACCGAAACCGAAACCGTGACCCCCATGGTTCGGTTCCGGTTTGGGGATTGGCAGTTCGCGAACCGTGAACACATCTAATAAAATGATGATATCATCTTTTACATTTGGCGTGTGGTGATTATTTTGAAATATTAGATGAAACTGTAGGAAAGTAATCTGTTGTCATTCTCATTCCAAAAGGTCAAAGATATATACAATAGAGAATCCACTAATCTAGGCTACAAATAAGGGATTATTCTACGCCTACCATATATACATGATTTACATATATCTATTAAAAACGCCAATGTGAAATAGAGGATCATGTTTGATTATTTTCAGGGAATTCACTTAATTATCGGGCTTGAATCTGGACATTTAATTTGAGGCATGTATAGTCTTAATTACATAATTTTATTCTTGTAAAATTTATTTCCAATAAGCTTACTCTACTAATTATAGTTTGCAGCTGTTTGATTTAATTCTTAGTAAAACTACATGAATCATGTACAGTGAGATAACAATTTTTTTCTTTCTTGAGAAGATGGGCTATTTCTGTTAATAATTTTTATTTTTGGAGCAGCCATTTTACTATTGTTAACATGTTCTTGTGCTAAAAGAGAATTCTATAGCCATGTCCAATTTCCTCATGGGCTTCATAAAAGCCCACATAGTAGTGCAATTAAATGAATTAATTTGTTTAATTTTCTGAATTATCTACGTTCATCTTTCAATTTATTACATGCATATTTTATGTTGGTTATTTAATTAAATGTGATTTAGTTAACTGATCATATCATTTATAGTATTATATTAGAATAATAATCTACTTTTTTTTTTTTGAAACAGAATAATAAGCTACATAAGAATATACATAATTCAAATATTCTTAGTTGAAAGTAACATAGAATCTGTACATATTACATCATTTATATTTACAATTTTGTCACTGATTCACTATACTTGGTACATTGGTCGTGCCATGTAGATTAGTTCGTTAATGCTATTCTTTAACGTGATTATAGAAAGAACGGACACAATTTTGAATTTTGTTAAGTAGTCGAAGCTAGCGAATTAATTGATCCTTGAACCAAGATAGAAGACCTTTATGGCGAGCATAATATAAGTGAATTAAATAGATTATAACATTGGATTTTACCTCATTACTTGAATCAAAATTATAACACATAAAACCCCTATCAAAATAACAGAGCATTGAGTTACAAAATTAAATAGATAAAACATAGAGAGACACTCTTGTACCTAGATCCGTAACCCAACCCACTCCACCCTCATATACTGCTCCACTCCCCTTTTGGTTTTTTTTTTCTCCTTTTTTTTTTTTTTTCCCTTTTTCTTATTTCTTCCTTCTTATTGCGCGATGTTCCTTTTTCTTCTTCTTCTTCTTCTTTTTTTTTTTTT